>OX463245.1:24384884-24984884 GCA_949820135.1 Sylvilagus floridanus | reverse complement strand
ACATCTGCCATTCTATGAGTCCACTGTGTATCCCGCTTCCCATGATGGATCGTTCTCTCCCTTTTTTATTCTATCAGTTAGTATTAGCAGACACTAGTCTTGTTTGTGTGATCCCTTTGACTCTTAGACCTATCAGTGTGATCAATTGTGAACTGAAGATGATCACTTGGACTAGTGAGATGGCCTTGGTACATGCCACCTTGATGGGATTTTATTGGAATCCCCTGGCACGTTTCTAACTCCACCATTTGGGGCAAGTCCAATTGCGCATGTCCCAAATTGTACCTCTCCTCCCTCTCTTATTCCCACTCTTATATTTCACAGGGATCACTTTTCAGTTAAAATTTAAACACCTAAGACTAATTGTGTGTTAATTACAGAGTTCAACCACTAGTACTAGAACAAAAAAAAAAACACTAAAATGGATAAAGTATTACATTGTACATCAACAGTCAGGACAAGAGCTGATCAACCCAAATGCCCATCAACAGTAGACTGGATAAAGAAATTATGGGACATGTACTCTATAGAATACTATACAGCAGTCAAAAGCAATGAAATCTGGTCATTTGCAACAAGATGGAGGAATCTGGAAAACATTTGCTGAATGAATTAAGCCAGTCCCAGAGGGACAAATATCATATGTTCTCCCTGATCGGTGACAACAGTGACTTGCTCTTATCTCTTTTAAGAGATTTTGTGTTAAAGTCTATTTTATCTGATATTAGGAAGGTTATTACTGCTTTTTTTTTTTTTGCTTTCCATTAGAATAGAGTGTCTTTTTTCCATAATTTCACTTTCAGTCTGCATTTATCTTTGTTAGTGAAGTGTGTTGCTTGCAACAGAAATAGATAGTCTTGTTTTTTAGTCCATTCAGCCAATCTGTATCTATTAATTATTTATTTAGGCAATTTATATTTAAGATTGTTATTGAGAAGTAATGACTTGTCCCTGTTACTTTTCCATAAATATTACTAATGTTTGCTTTGGATTTCTTTTATACTTTTACAGGGATATTTCCTGCCTTCACATTCTTTCATAATGATGACTATCTTTTTGTGTTTCTACGTGTAGCACAACACTAAACATCATTTATAAGGCTGGATGAGTGGTGACAAATTCATTCAATTGCCCTTTATTTTGAACATCTTTATTTCACCTGCTTTCATAAATGAGAGATTTGCAGGGTACAGTTTTCTGGATTGGCAGTATTCTTTTTTTAAGTCTTGGAATATGTCACTCTAGTCTGTCCTAGCCTGTAGTGTTTCTGATGAAAAATTAACTGTCAGTACAATTAGAGATACTCTGAAAGAAATCTGTTGTTTCATGCACATTTTAGAACCTTTTCTCTATGTTTTACTGTTCAAAGTTTGACTATACTGTGTTATGGTGCAGATCTTCTATGGTCATGTTTATTAGGAGTTTTGTGTACTTTCAGTATTGGATGTCCCTTTTTTTCTCCACATTAGGTATGTTCTCTGTTATTATTTCACTGACTAGGCCTTCTAATACATTCTTTCTTTCCACACCTTCAGGAACTCCTAAGACTCATATGCTGGATCATTTGATATTGTCCATAAATCTTGAACACAATTTTCAGTTTTCCTCACTTTTTTTGCCTGACTTAGATATTTCCAGAGATTTGTCTTCTTGCTTACATATTCTTTATTCTGCCTCACCAAGTCTGTTGATAAGGCTTTCCTCTGTTTTTTTTTTTGATGTGTTGAAATCTTCATTTCTAATATCTCTGATTCCTCCTCAATATCTCTTTCTCATGGGAAAATTTTTCATCATGTCATGTATAGATTTCTTTGTCATGAATTTGCTTCACATTGTGCCTTTTAAAAATATTTATTTATGTATGTATTGTTTGTTTGAGTGTTTGAAAGGCAGATTTATAGTAAGAGAGGGATCTTCCATCCACTGGTTCATCCCTGCAATGGTTGTAACAGCTGGGTCAAATTGAAGTGAGGAGCCAGATGCTTTTTCTGGGTCTCCCACATGGATGCAGGGAACATGTACTTGGACCATCCCCCACTGCTTTCACAGGCACATTGTAAGGGAGCTGGATTAGAAGTGGAGCATTCAGGACTCAAACCAGCACCTACATGCTGGCATTGCAGGTGGTGTCTTTACTCACTATGCAATAGTGCCAGCCTCCTCATTTCTTTTGAGTAACCTTATGATTATTCTTTTGCACTCTTTTTCAGGAACTTCATCAACCTCTTCGTTTTTACATTCTAACATTGCAATTTTGTTGTGTGTCTTTGGAGTAGTCACATTATCTTCCTTCGTGTTTCTCATGTTTCTATATTTATTTTTAGGCATTTGTGGGACCACTTTTTGGTTTTATCCTCTGATGTCTTTTATCTTTGAAATATGCTTCAGTGGCTTAGGGGAGTGTCTGCTTCTTCAGTGGATATTTGAAGATGTGTGCTGGGTGGGGTCAGTGAGTTCCTGTCAGTGCTCAGGGATGGTACAAGAGTCCAGAGTGACACCCACATAGGGTGTGGTAGATCTCTATTTTCAGCAAAGGGATAGTATGATCACATTGGCTGATGTGATTACTGCCTCACCTCCTCTTTGCCACAATGCTAAATGCCCAGAGCAAGTCCACAGAGGCTACACACCTTCACTAGAACCACACACAGGATCTGTGCAGTCCTCAATGTGAGCATCGGACCCTTGCAATGAACTACTCCAGGCACTTAGAGAACTCAGAGCCTCTGAAGTCAGACACATTAATTGCTCAGAGACCCAGCTAGACTCCATGCCATATCAAGCTGTCACAGAATTCCCACAGATACATCTCACAGGGCTCCCCAGTCACAGGGAGCAGAGGATCCATTCTCAGCCCTGCAAGGCTGCTCTGTCCTCAGAGAGAGCTTAGCGGTTCCCAGAACCAGCTGCCTGTCAGTGTTCTGCCTTGGCAGTTTAAGTACAGGCACCAGTGATGTAGAAGGGAGGGGAGCACCTCATAGGCTTAAGGGGGCATCCTGCCCCCTGCTAACCCTGCGGTACAGACTCAAAATCAATGGGGACCTGGATTTATCCCTCAGATAAAATCCCCTAGTCACATGCATTTGAGCCCTGGCAGCCTGCACTTACCATTTAAGACGTTGCTTCCTTCCTGCTATTGGCCAGAAGCCTTTGTGGGGGCAATGGCAGGCAGGCAATGTGCCCTCAATTCAGCGGTTTAGGTGGACAGCTGGTCCCCAGTGGCCCGCCAGACTGGACTCAAGGTCTCTGAGGTCCACAAGTTTCTCCCTCAGGCAATATCACCAGTGATGTGGGCTGCTTCTGTCTCCTCTCATTTCGCTTTAAGAAGATGGGGGTCTCCTGCTGGTAGGAGCACTGCTTGACTCCTCGCTGTGGAATAGGGTGTTCTGCAGGAATGGGGCCAAGGACGCACAGCGATTCACTGCTCCAAGACTGCCAGTTGCGCACACCCCAGCCAGCTCCCCCGGCTGAAGTCCAAGTCAGCAGGTGACTGTGGAATTCCCTCTCAGCTAAAACCAAGCAGCGGGGCATGCAGCTGTTTCTTCCTACCTTGCTGTGGCGTGATGGCTGCTCACCGCCGGCGACTGGCTTCGTTGCACGGATGACTGCAGTGGTGCCTCTGTCTTCTCCCCTCTTGTCCTGCAGAGTCTTGTTTTTTCAGTTCTTGTCTGAAAATTTTCGTCAGGTCGCTGGAAGCTAGGTCCTTCTTCTGTTTAGTTCGAATCTCAATGCAGCTGAAGTTAGTGTGGCTTCACCCTGTTCATCGATCTTGGATGTCTCCAAGTCAACATTAATGGATAATTTGTAGTTACAGTCAGTTGTGTCAGCATCATCATGACCACTTTCTAGGTTACTATGGTAAAGGGACTACCAATAAGAAGTTCATTTCCATACAGAAGTAGATGCTTACATATTAGTGTGTTTGTTTTCCTATCGACCACAGCTGTGTCTTAAATATACCAAATAAATTAACTGTTTTCTACAATTGTCCTAACTCCACCTTAGAATCTTACAGGATTTTAGGTTTATTGTTTGGAGCAACGATTCCCATTAGTGATGTCACAAGTCCAAGGACTTGACTGAATGGACCACCATCCTTCACAGAAACTCATTAACTGTCCTATTTGTCTTTAAACCATACAGTGCATTCATTTAACAAATATCAAGTTTCTGCTCTATTGCAGGAACCATAAAATGTAATAGGAACACAATGTAAATGGGATAGAGGCTGTGCAATCAAGGAAGTTATAGCCTGCACTTATGAAGTGGACAAGTACAGAGGTAATGGAATTGCAGGGTGAAGCAGGCTGTGAAAAGAAATCATCCACTGTCCTCTGGCATTGCAGGGGAGAGTTGTGTAACACAGCCTAAGCAATGCAGGCTAAACAAAAAGAACTTCTAATCCAAGTTTAGTTAGATATGACTGCTAATACCATCATTAAGTAATACCGATCTGAGAATATTTTTGATAGTTTTCCTTAAGATCTCTGGTATGTGTAATGTGGATAAACTAATGTTTCTGGAGCATAGATTTCCTGCTTAGGTTAGAAGCAGTCTTCTAGGAGCCACTGTTGATTCAAATAACAGAAAGACAAACTGGTTCTAGAAGTTTAAATGTTTTGTTGTGGATCATTTCTTAAAGAAGATAGGAAGAACTTGATCTGACAAAAAGAATGGGCTTCAATCTATCAATATGTATAATGTTATATTTGATAAAATTATTACATGATTATAGTGATGATTATATTTTCATCCTAAGTTGAGTCTTAAGCAATTCTAAAAAATACAAAAAACAATTTTTTTTTGACAGGCAGAGCTAGACAGTGAGAGAGAGACAGAGAGAAAGGTTTTCCTTCCATTGGTTCACCCCCCAAATAGCCTCTACTGCTGGCGCACTGTGCCGATCTGAAGCCAGGAGCCAGGTGCTTCCTCCTGGTCTCCGATGTGGGTTCAAGGCTCAAGCACTTGGGCCATCCTCCACTGCCTTTCTGGGCCCCAGCAGAGAGCTAGACTGGAGAGGAGCAACCGGGACTAGAACCCGCGTGCCGGCACCACAGGTGGAGGATTAGCTTAGTGAGCTGCGGCGCTGACCACAAAAAACAATTTTGAAAACCAGAAGCATCTGAAATAATAAATTATTTCTCACTGTGATATATAAGATTTGAGGTCAGAATCACTTTGTATCATGTATTTGTTGGCCTTGATATGTTCCTTATCTCTCTTTCTTCTTTTTGAGTTTATTTGATAGCATTGGAATACTCACAGATTTTGAAACAAAAACCTTAAAGCCAGAAAAAAGTCTTCTGATATAATTGATTTCCAGGAATAAACCAATCCGAATTTATAATTTATTTAACTCCAAGGAAGAAATCCAAAGATGCTAGACTTCTGTTACGTTGCAAGCGTTTTACACAAATGGAGTAGTTTGAATAGAAATGACTCAGAAGGCTCTCCTCTCAACGCCTTCATTTTGGCTCATGTTAACTTTATCATGTTTACCAATATAAATGAAAATAAGCACAAAGAAATAAAAAAAAAAAAAGCAAATCAAAATCATCCTGTCAGGGCCAGCACTGTGGCTCACTTGGGTCATCCTCTGCCTGCGGTGTCAGAATCCCATATATGTGCCAGGTTCTAGTCCCAGTTGCTCCTCTTTCAGTCCAGCTCTCTACTGGGGCCCGGGGAGGCAATGGATGGCCCAAGTGCTTGGGCCGTGCACCCTCCTGGGAGACTAGCAGGAAGCACCTGGCTCCTGGCTTCAGATCAGTGCAGTGTGCCAGCCGTAGCGGCCATTTGAGGAGTGAACCAATGGAAGGAAGACCTTTCTCTCTGTCTCTCTCACTCTCTATAACTCTACCTGTCAAAAAAATCATCCTGTCTTCTTTTTTTAGTAGTTAGTTTATGGAGGAAGCAACAATACAGCACTTACACACATACTGAAATTGTCTAAACCATATTTTATATGCAAGTTATAATAAGTACATGTCATTCTTTGGTTCTAGGGAGTCTCTTCAGTGATTTGTTTAAAATTCTACTTGGAAAATCAAAGTCTCTAAAGCAAATTTTACTACTTTTCATTAATAGTAGCTTGAAAAGTTAGGGAAATTAGTTTCATCAAAGAGAAAAGTAGAATGAAATATGAACTATGAGTAGTAGTAGAAAGGCAATTCAACCTAATTATTCTAAAATGCATTATAATTTCGTGATCTGTTTAAGCTGTGTGAAAATAATAACATATACTTGGTTAAATTAAAGCATTTTATTATTGCTTATTTATGTCCATCAAATAGGATTCTACATGACTATCTTTGGTATTGATCTGCTCCTTCCAATCCTCTTCTTAAAACTATAAATAAATAGATCCAAACTAAAAAAAATTAAACCAAAAATGTTCAATCAAACTGGGAAAGAAATAACTCTTGACATTGTCTTTTAAAATGTCTTAATTCAGTGATGTATGGCAACATGCAGACCATTTTCTGACTCTTCATCTACTTAGCTTTGCTCACGGAGCCAAATGTCCTAGTACAATGGGAAATTAATTATACTAAATCTCTGTTTTGCTTCAAGATTGTGGAGAGATAGAGATGGCTAGAAGAAAAAGTTTAGTTCACCACTGTGGTTTTCCACAGTGTGTTATTGACAACATGGAGCTGCAAAGCCCATCTGGAACCCACAGATTTAAATGTACTGACTATATTGAGTTGTTTATGCTTTACATATTGTTTACTTGCCTCACTCCCAAAGCAAAATTGGAAATCTGAAGTTTTAAATCATGGCATAGAAACTAAAAGAGAGATAAAAATAGAAAGAATAGTTAAAGATACTGAACTTTTCTGTTAGATACAGTTTGATTAATCAGGATTTCAGTTTGGTTTCCCAACACCAGTGGTAAGTTGAATAAAAACCCAGTTTCTGGAGGTGCTTGGCAGGTTTGCAGATATTGAGTGAACTTTCATACAACTCAGTTTCCTGTAATATAAAATTATGCTAGTACAAATCATTCATTAAAGGAAAAATACAATTATAAGAAAATTCAAATAATATAAACATACCAAGAAAGGATAACAAGAGAAACTAAGAAGGCTACATGGCACAAAATAACATGGCAAATATAAATCCAAATATTTTGTATTTTAAATGTAACTGTTCTAAGCACTCCAACCAAAATACAGAATTTTCCAAATTGAATTTAAACTTTTAGGAATATCCAAATGTGTCTTATTTACAAAAGGCACAAATGAACAAACTATTACAAAAATATCAAAAGCGAGTTGAAGGAGAAAGAAGCATTTTGCTAAATCAAAAAGAAGTGAAATCTTTTGAGACCTCACCTCCTTCACGCTTCCCACATTCTTGGTCACTCTGTGAACACTTTGGTTAAATTCCCTGTGTTCTATTGTTGACTTGACAAATTCAGACTCATTAGTTTAGCGCAGTCTTTAATAAAAGGCCATTTGTTATTCGTTCCCCCCATTGCTTCTTAAGGCAAGATTCCATCAATGAGGGACTACTCCAATTTCCGGTTTTCAACTTTATTAGTTTCCAGCAAAAATTAATCAAGATTTCAGGTCAATGAATAAAGTCAGTCTAGCCCCTGAAGGACTGATGGCAAAAGAAAAATGTGACTTGGGAAGATTCTTATCATTGCCTTTAGAATTATAAAGAAAGTAATAACAAGCTGTTTAAAGGCTTTAACACTTCAATGGTCTGACTTACTTGTAATTTGGAAAAGTATGCCCAGCTAGGACTAGTCAATGCAATTAAAAATAAAATGGAAAACTTGATTGTTTTTCCAGCATGAAAACATTAAAAAAATTAAATCTTTCCCTTTCTGTGCAAGGATTGACTGTAATTACAGACAGCAGGGAATCTTACTATAAAATATGGAAGTACTTTTACATTACCACTAGCCTGTACAGTCAATTATTAAAGGATTATGGGAAAGCTGTGGTTTAATGAGTGCAGTTTTGAAAAGCAATGGAGGTAGAGCCATTAATACATAATACTGCTCCTTTTGCATCATTAGCTTGAAATACAGTCACAGAGAAACATGTTTAAACCAGCTCAGCCACCATTCTAGTAGTAATTCCCCATGAGTTGCTCTATCAGTCTTTCATAAGACAGGGAAACCCAGATAGTCAATGATGAAACTTAAAAGCTATTTAGATGATTGCTGTCCTACAACATGGTTCAGAACGTTCTCATCCTGGCAGACATAATTGAAACCCTTGCTTTATACTAGAATAAGTTTAGAAATGAATGGAAACTGGAAAACAGCAGTGTAGTAAAGACGTCCAAAAACAAGACGTCCTGAGTCGGAAGTCGTGAGTTGGAAGGAATGTCAGAAAATGATAATCATGTTGTAGGCCATTTTAAAAACACTGTAGTCTCAGGGAGTTCATGACTCATTTTACAAGAGAATATTGTGACATTAAGCATGCAGACCTCAATGCAGAGAACAGCCTGCCCCCTACAGTCCTTTTATGTGTACTCTGTGGACCTAAGCTTCCCCTGCCCCTGAATGAAAAATGAAATGTTTTCTTGGTTGATGTTAAGTAGCATATGCTCTTCTTCAGTCACTTCAATTCATGCAACATCATCTCAATTCGATCGCCAATTGCTTATATCTGTGTAATAGTGACAGTCTCAGTCTTGCTTTCAACATAAAACTTCCTGTCTGATTTGCTTTTTATACTTGAGAGCCTAGAAAATGGAGAGAGTGCAAACAGCGTCTGTTTCAGTTCCATTGCATCTCATATTCCTCTTACTCATCTTGTTCCTGAGTGATTGGAGTGGTGGGAACGAGGAGAGAAAATGAAAGCAGGGAATTTCCAATGACTGTTGCTATTGCAGACACTTACCACTCTCTGAACCTAGCAGGTATTTAAGGTCTCAGAAAACTCCCCCTCACGTTGAGCACTGAATTGAAATTCCTCAAATGTTGACTTTATCTCCACTCCAATTTGTTTGTTGTTAATCCTTTCACAGACCCCAAGTGTCTGTCCTTATACCCAGTTCTCCTTGCTGAGAAGTTGGGTGTGTTTGAAGACACTGAGTGTTGGCTTTTTTGTTTGTTTTCGTGATTATGTGCCAAATAAAATCCTCATGCTTGCACTACCATGACAACTCTGAAAAACCTGTGAGTGCTGGCCAATTCTTGGAAATAACAGTAGTTCCTCTTCTCTGTTGTTAGAGCAAGGCAACAATTACTCAGCCTACCTTGGATTTCTTTGGTGCATATTAGACAACATAGAATGGAGTGGAACCAGAAGGAATGTTCTGAGGGTTTCCTATTAAGGGCCCTTTCCCTAGGCCTGAGGTTCTCTTATAACCCTTCTGTACAGAAATTGTGCTAAACATTATGACAATTCATCTCTGCCAAAATTATATCCCCATGTAACCACCTGGAGATTTCTTTCCTCCTCAAAGTGTTTGAGAAACACTTTTGGAATCATGATTTCACACTGTTTTGGGAATGTGATACACTCACACACACACACACACACACACAGCCATGTTACTTCAACCACAATGTCCTTTTTCCATCATATTACATTAGCATAATGTAACCTGATGTATCATTGTACAAATGAGGAGACCACAGAGTCACAGCTAATTTGGTTTGAGAGATCATTATTGAGCAAAATTATTGGATTAATATAGTTTTGGCTAGAAATTTAGTGAACAGAAATATCTTGGGTACTGTGTATGTTTTTTATTACCCTCTTGAACTAACTGTAGCAATGCTCTGAGAAAAAACAAGGAATAAAACTTTGGATTTTACTATATTTATAATTGCAATTTTTTGTTGGCATCCTTCTGTTTATTTCAGATTATCATTGCTTTTTGCAGACTGAGTGGAGAGTTAGAGATCAACTAAGTAAAGAAATTTTTTTGAAGAAATGAAAATCACTGTAAATTTGGAATACTAATCCCCAGCACATTTCTTGCCCCTAAACAATTGCCTCTATTTTGTCCCCACAAACATTTTGTCATATTTTTCAGGCAACGCATTCATAGACTGGCAAACCTAACTAGTTTGTACAGTCATTAGTGCATACCACTAGGTCCTTTGGATAACTATAGCTTAACTTTTCAGATGACAGGAACTGTTGAACATCATACGCTATTGTGTCCCTGAATAACACTATGTTCAGAAATTCCTTACAAGTTCATTAATGTTTTTTCCAGAAAAGCTTGGTACAAAAGCATCCAGATAATTCTTTTAGTCACAAGACAAGCTAGTAATGAAAATTGCTGACAGTAGAGACTGCAGGGCTGAGTCCAAGAAACCTGGATTTTCCACTTCATGAAAGTGTCATCTCACATAAGATATTTAATTTCCTTGGGCTTCATTTTTCTTGTTTTCCAAAATGTTTAATAATCCTATACAGCCTGCCTCACAGATTACAAAACATGTATTGTGCATGAAAGTGCTCTGAAATTTTAATAAAAGATTTAGTTACTTGCTTCAGTTTTTATTGCCATCATCGTTATCGCTATTCTCTGGAATGTATTCTTTAAATCCTAATGTGGGATGTTACTGCTAGATTTTATTTCAAAAATTCTGAAGTATTGTAGATGCAGGTTCAAAAAATAAATTTATTGAAATATAGATTAGATTATATAATTTACTGATTTTTACACATGCATACACATACAAAAATTCTTCTTCTAATATAATAGGATCTTGGGAGGTCTGCGAGACCAGAACTTGCCAGTTGAATAATGGATGCATCACAGATGTAGTTATCATCATTTTTGACAGGCTCACTATAATTTGTCATTCTTGTTATTTAATGGCAATCATGGCAAATGCCACTCACCTGTAGCTAAAGATTCAAAGATATTTTTGCATGAGATAAGGAACCACTGGATGTGCATGCAATTCATATCTATTTTGACAGAAAACTCAATATCTTGAAAGAATGATTTTGGCTTAATCTAGAGCAAGTCACCTAAAATAAATGCTTAAAAAGTCATAAATCAACAACACTCAATAAAGTAGTAAAGTTAGTACATTTCTTCTAGTTTTCAATGTCTATATTGAAAGCAGCTGTAACATTAGAAAAAGATCCAACCCCAAATGTGCAAGCAGTGCCAAACCCTCAAAACCACCAGGAGTATAAAACCGCGTCCTATTTAATTGAAGCTGGATGGAGAGGGATAGTAAAATATTGCTTGAGGTTTTAGCACAGAGCTGTCCTCAAGCCAGGAGGAACAATGACCTCCAGATGTTCAGATGCGGCACATATTTCCTTTTCTAACGTTTTCATGTGGCTTCCAAGTTAATTGTTTATAGCAGTTGTAACTAGAAAATAACATTTTATTTTAGAGACTTCTCTCAAAGATGGATGTTTCAAAGTACAACTCCTCTCTTTCTCACTTAAACTTTGTGTCTCTTGGTACTGAAGGGATGTAACTTTCTGCAACCACCAAGTGAGACTAATTCTTAAACAATTGCAACTTGCTGTCTGGCTAAGGAACCACCATTGAAACAGACCATTTCCACAACTTTCAGCTAAGGTGTGGTCTAATTAAGTGTAAAATAATGTATTTCTGATTATTACATTTAAGAGATTTAAATAACTTGATCTGCGGCATTTTATTAAGGTGGATACTCAGCCATATTCCACTTTAAGGAATTCTAAAACATTCTCTATTTTCTAAGTGATTTCAGTTAAGGCTGATTTAACTAATCAGGTATAATAAAGTAACTATTACTTTATAAGCATCCTGTTATCAGTGTGTAGAAGTTAATTTATTATTTATGTTTTTTAATTTATGGCTTTTAGCATGATAGAACATAGACATTGTCAGAAATTATAAGATAAACTAACATGAAGTATTATTTTTTAAATAGATACATTCTTGCTAAGATTTTCTGTTGGTTGGGATGCAGATTGAAGTAAGGAGTGAAGCTAAAATGGCATGGTTTTCCTGCTGTTTTCAACCTCCAGGAGGTATCATTGTCTGAAACATCCCATGAGCATCAGGGCCTGGCTGTAATTGTGTGTGTGTAGGGGGGTGTCTTTGTATTAAAGAAAACTATTCTTTATTTTTTTCAGAAATGTGCCCACTTAAATTTGATTTTAGCTTCTTAGAAAAATTACTTAAAAACTTCAATTTTCATTAAAAAAATGTCTTCTGTTTTTGTTTTTTGTTTCAGGGATGATGCTTTCAAGGAACCATAATTGTTCCCTAGAGAAAAGTTAATCATTGCTCTTTTCTGTGTATTTACTTTATCCTGAGAGATTTACCACAAGAATAACTTTAAGTATTAGTTTTGTTAGTTTTCTATTGCAGCAATAAAAATTTACTACAAACTAAGTGATGTAAACAATACAAACATAGCCTTTTATAGTTATGGAGGTCGGAGTACCAAATAGGGCTTACTCAAAATTGTGCACAGGACTGAGTTTCTTTTTAGAATCTCAGGGGAAGGGTCTATTGCTCAGACTTTTCCAACTTCAGAGGTGCACACATTCCGTGACTTTTTCTGTCTCTAAAGCTGTCCTCTTCTGCAAACTCTCTTAGTCTGACATGCAATTTTCAACTTTCCTGTTTCACGGATAAGGATCCTGGTGATTAGATTGGACCCCATTTGGATAACCCAGAATTTTCTCCTCATTGCATACTCAGCGATTAGCTACTCTAATTCCATCATAAACATATTTGTCCACTGCTAAGTACTATTACATATTCGAAGGTTTCATCTTGAGGGTGGAGGCATTGGAGGAAGGTATTACACTATCTATTACAACAGTTAATTAAGTAGAGATTCTTAACATGATTTCTTTGAAAGTTAAACCTCATACCTGAATGTTTTCTAATGCTCTTATCCCTTGAATTCATTATCTTCACACCTAATAGGAATTTGGACTGGATATTCTGCCTTAGATATTATTTTCCAATTAAAATTTATAGTATTTTAGGGACATAATATGTTGAATTTTAAACTTTTATTGACTAACCAACAAGGACAAAATAAACAGAATAGGTGTAGCCTTCATATTCTCTTTGTTTGAAGTTCCTTCTTTTTAATATTGTTGTTGTAACTTCAAAATCTCTTCTGCAAATTCAGGGTGCTGCATCCGGAAAGGAACTTGTACATGGCAGGCTGCCTGCCTTTTACAGAACCTCCTGAAGTATATGGCACACATTGCCATAATGCAGACACCTGTTAATCCATTTGAAATACTTCTGGTTGCTAACTTTGTGTTTGTAAACTGCAAGTCTTGAATGTTCATTGTGTGCCACAAGCTTTGTGAGCAGCCTTTTGTTTACCCCTCAGAACCTCCTTTGTAGTTGGTTCAGCAGAGGTTCAGCAGTATTAGGAAGTTTCGACAGAGTTACACAGCCAATATGTGGTAGAGTGTTTACATTTTGCTCTATTTGAGGTAATTAAGGTACCCAATAATACCCAAGTAACAAAAACTAAGGAAGAAGAATTTTAAAAATAACTGAAGTAATGGGGAGAAGTAAAAAATGGAAATAGCAATATCATATTAATGAGGACAATGAAGGTTTGAGGATTGAATGTTCAATACTGTAAAATGATTTAATTAGCCCTGAGACACCTAGAAGAGAGGAAGACTACCATGATGATTGATCAAATGGCAAACCACAGGCAGTCCAAAAGTGTTAGGAGTGGTATAAAGAGATTTAAAAAAAATGCTTTCAAAACTGAAAGCAATGAAGGAAAGGGAATAAACAGAAAAGAATGGAAGACAAGGACTTGTTAATGCTGTATAATGAGCTGGGAATAGCATTCACACAGGTGAATATCAGATTGAATCTTCAGTCTGCCATGTAGTAGCCATAACTTTATCTGGTTAACTATTTGAGCAGCAGCTTACTATCTGAAAAACAGAGGTAATTATAACCCATTAATGATGCAAGAAAAAATTATTGAAATATAAGATACCACTAGCTCTATAGGATTGAAATAATGCAAAACAATGGGCTTACTTGAAGACAGCACAGAGACAGTGAAAAGAAGAGAAAAAAAGAGATGGCAGATTTTTGCAGAGTTTGAGAAGGAGCAGAATCTGGAGTCCAGATGGAAGGGTTAAGGGTCAGCCAAAGATGTGCATTGTGCCTGTCTCCTCAAGTAAACTCATCAAGCCCTTCCACTGTGGCGAGATATCATGTGATTGCATGAAACAGAGCTTAGGAGGGGAAAAGCCTCCCTGGCCGCCTTTCATTCTTCAGACTTTCATTGGCCCTACTTCTGTCTCTGTTTACTCGCTTCTGGAACTCCTGCCAAGAAAGCAAGCAAGGACTCAGAAGAGCTAGTCAAATATATACATTACTGGGTTTCTGCAACTTGCTTAGCCTGCCAACTTCACTATATTAACCTATGACCTATGTGCAGTGGCATCAAGGTGAAGATCACATTGTCCCTAGGACAGTGACAGTAGGTCAGGAGACTTGTGGCACATTGGGATTGGTACATTGGGACAGCTGTACTCTAATTTGAATGATCGTACCACTGCAGCACTTATGACTTAGCACAGAAAGAAGGTGAAGTGTTCTAGTCGGTATTTGTTCTGTGGCCGGGTTGTGTAATGTAGCTGTGTTTCCCTTTTTCTTTTTTCTATGAGAAGTTATTACAATAGAGAAATCAGCAGGATTACTCTGTATTCTCATGTTTGGCCTCCCATAAGACACTGTGTGACTTTACATTAGAAATTAGAACAAGAACGCTTCACTGCCCCTGTTGACATTGTGTGATTTCTTTTATCCATCAGGGGGAAAAGTGGAGCATATTCCATTGCTTCTTTATTTTTTTTCCTGTCTTTTCTCATAGAAAACTCAAAAATATGCCAAACAATATTGGAGTAACTGCTATTTTGGGTTCTTTGTAAAATTTTGTTTTTAATATTTACATCACAATACTCAGTAAAAACAATGCTCAACTATATATTCAAGCCGGCGCCGCGGCTCACTAGGCTAATCCTCCGCCTTGCAGCGCCGGCACACCGGATTCTGTCCCAATTGCCCCTCTTCCAGGCCAGCTCTCTGCTGTGGCCCGGGAGTGCAGTGGAGGATGGCCCAAGTCCTTGGGCCCTGCACCCCATGGGAGACCAGGAGAAGAACCTGGCTCCTGCCTTTGGATCAGCACGGTGCGCCAGCTGCAGCACGCCAGCCGCGGCGGCCATTGGCAGGTGAACCAACGGCAAAGGAAGACCTTTCTCTCTCTCTCTCTCTCTCTCTCTCACTATCCACTCTGTCAAAAAAAAAAAAAAAACAAACTATATATTCAACTTAATATAACTAAAACATAGTCCTTGGAAAATAACTATAAAGACTCAGCGAAATGTTAACAGAGGTGGTGATTCAGTGGTGAGATAATGGATTGTCTTTCTATTGTATTAAATAATTAGAGCATTTTTTTTACTTTAATATAAAAGTAAATAATGTGATTTTATTTGTCTTATTTTTCTGTATGTATTTCTTTGCTCTGCCATTTTGTCAGTGTTTTCTGGCCATCTCAAATTGATCACTATTTGGAAGCTGGCAGGTAATTAATAATATGTAATGAAAAAAATACTTTCTCACATAAATATTTATATAGATAAAATATACATAATTTCTTTTTAATGCTTTCTCTTTAATTGGACTATAATTTTAAAGAATATCATATTGTCTTGAGGATTCAGAATAGTAAAATTAAAAAAATGGAAAGTTAACAAACAGAAACCAAATCAAAGAAAATGATAAAAATCGAGTGGGAAAACTTTATATACTAGATAACTCAACTTGTGGTATTTGTTCTACTTACAAATTCTTAAGAGCAGCAGAAGTGTGTGCAAGGAAGCCTCATGGAAAACCAGAATACTGCCGTCTAAGTGTCAAGATTTGTGGCTTTAGGGAAGAGGGAGAGTCCCTCCTTGGCCTAAATTAGTTAGCTTCTCCTCTGACTTGCTCTCCTGGCTGAGATTAATGTGAGGGAGCAGTGCAGAGAAGAGGAAGAAGACAAGGGAAGGGAAAGAAGGAATATGGGCATAGGAGGAAAAAGCAGCCTTGCAGCCTCAGTTAATGGTAATGAAGACTCATACCCTTATGTTAGGACTCCAGGAAGGGAGAAATTTTAATCTGAATACTGAAGGAAAAAATTGATTATATAAAAGCAAGCTTTTTTGACTTTTTCCTTGTATAGTTTTTATTGTCAAAAGAATGTTCTTTCTTCTAGTAATTTATTTTACAGGCAATAGAATACATGAAATTTTTGTTAAATGGTCGCATGCTTGTTGGGAAACATCCTTGAAAACATAAATCAAATTGAGAATGTAAGTATGAAAGTCTTGGTAGTGAATAGGGTACTGGTGATTTCTTCCAATATGTTACATATTATTTCCATTTATGCTGTTTTTAGACTTAAAGCATATTCCATTTGTGTCCCTGGTTGAAGTAATAATTTAAATACATAAATAATTTAGCAGCACATCTCAAAGACCTAGAAAAGTAAGAACAAACCAAGCACAAACTTAATAGGAAAAGAGAAAAGATAAAAATTAGGAAATAAAAATAAAGTAAATTAGGAAAAATGAGGAAATAAAATTTAAATAAAATTCACGCAGTATCATTATTGAAATGAAAAGCTATCCTTCTTTGAAGAATATAGACAAGATTGAAAACCACTTGGCAAACAAATAAATAGTTAAATAAATGGGGATGACACAAACTAATAAAGTCACAGATGAAAAAATAGATATTAAAACTGATGCTACAAAGAATCTTTGAGTATTATTACAAATAGCTATGTGCCAACAAGTTGGAAAATGTGAAGAATAGATTTTAGGCACATACAATTTAACAAAATTGGTAAACAAAACATAGAAAACCTGAGTAGAACAATAACCAAAATGAGATTGAATCAGTAATACAGACTCTCCAACAAAGAAAATCCTAAGAGCTGATGGTTTCAATGGTGAATTCTACCACAATTTTAAAAGAAAACTAATCCCAGTTCTTTTTAGACTACTCAAAACAATTAAAAGGGAGGAAATCCTCACAAACTACTTCTTTAACGCCAGCATTGTCTTACTTCCAGGAAAAAAGATACAATAAAGAGAACTGTAGGCCAATATCCCTCATAGTTGCAAAATTCCTCAACAAAATACGGGCTAATCAACTCTAATAGTACATCAAAGAGATCATCACTCAGACCAAGTGGGATTTATCTCAGGGACACAACTTATGCAAATCAAAAAGCATGGTACATCATATTAACAAACTGAAGAATAAAAACCACACGATTATCTCAGTAGAGGTGGAGAATGCACTTAATACAATACAACATCCTTTCATGATAAAAACCTCAAACAAATTGTGTATAGAAGGAACATTCCTCAACACAATCAAGGCAATGTATGACAAATTCACAGTCAGCATCATATTGAAAAGGGAAAAGCTAGAAGCATTTCCAGTAAAACACAGCACCTGATACGGATGCCCAGTGTCATGATTACTGTTCAATATAGTTCTGAAGTTTTAACCAGAGCATTATTCAAGAAAAGGAAATCAAAGTGTTACAAATTGCAAAAGAGAACATCAAATTATCCCTTTTTGCAG
Organism: Sylvilagus floridanus; assembly: GCA_949820135.1. Lineage (NCBI taxonomy): Eukaryota > Metazoa > Chordata > Mammalia > Lagomorpha > Leporidae > Sylvilagus > Sylvilagus floridanus. The sequence continues at coordinate 24,967,301 of OX463245.1, read as the reverse complement.
ATAACATGATCCTGTGAAAACTGTCCCATCAGCATGTTTGCCTTTCTTATTTTAAAATGTATGTCTTTAATGGGAGGACTGTGGAAGAGCTTTATTTGTTAAAATAACTGATTGTTGGCCGGCGCCGTGGCTCAACAGGCTAATCCTCCACCTTGCGGCGCCAGCACACCGGGTTCTAGTCCCGGTCGGGGCGCCGGATTCTGTCCCGGTTGCCCCTCTTCCAGGCCAGCCCTCTGCTGTGGCCCGGGAGTGCAGTGGAGGATGGCCCAGGTGCTTGGGCCCTGCACCCCATGGGGAGACCAGGAAAAGCACCTGGCTCCTGGCTCCTGCCATCGGAGGAGCGCGGTGCGCAGGCCGCAGCGTGCTGTCCGCGGCGGCCATTGGAGGGTGAACCAACGGCAAAGGAAGACCTTTCTGTCTGTCTCTCTCTCTCACTGTCCACTCTGCCTGTCAAAAAAAAAAAATAACTGATTGTTGAGGACAGTGTTGTAAGGTGGCATCACCAGCATTACATAGTGGGTGTTGGGCTAAGTCCCAGCTGCTCCGCTTCTGATACAGCATCCTGGTAATGCACCTGGAAAGATAGCAGATGCTGATCCAAGAACTTGAGCCCTGAAATGCACATGGGAGACCCAGATGGAATTCGTGGCTCCTGACTTCAGCTTGGTCCACACATGGCTTTTGCTGCCATTTGTGGAGTGTACCAGTGATGGAAAATCTTTCCCTCTCTCTCTATCATTCCTTCTCTCTCTGTCGCTTTGTCTTTCATATAAGTGCATAAACAAATCTGTAAACAAACAATTGTTTTTCAGATAAATCTATGGTAAAACCATTGCCTTTAATGTTAGTGAATCACTTATTTCTCCAGGGAATCTTCAAAATGTTGATGGAAATGAATATTGTGAAAAAACTATGCATGGTTTCAAAATTATTTTGCAGCACAATAAAATACCCTTTTAAAAATATTTATTTATTTGAGCCAGTGCCGTGGCTCAACAGGCTAATCTTCCGCCTGCAGTGCCGGCACACAGGGTTCTAGTCCCAGTCGGGGCACCGGATTCTGTCCTGGTTGCTCCTCTTGCAGGCCAGCTCTCTGCTGTGGCCCGGGAGTGCAGTGGAGGATGGCCCAAGTGCTTGGGCCCTGCACCCCATGGGAGACCAGAAGAAGCACTGGCTCCTGCCATCGGATCAACGTGGTGCGCTGACCACAGCGCGTCGGCCATTGGAGGGTGAACCAACGAGAAAGGAAGACCTTTCTCTCTGTCTCTCTCTCTCACTGTCCACTCTGCCTGTACAAAAAAAAAATTTTATTTATTTGGAAGGCAAAGAGTCAGAGATGGAGGGAGAGAAAGGGGGATAAAGAGAGAGAGAGAACCTTTCTGTTGGTTCACTCCCCAAATGGCCACAGTTGCTAGGGCTGGGCCTTGCGGGAAGCTGAGTGCTTGGATTGCAATCCAAGTCTTTCACATTGATGACAGTATCCCACAAGCTGAGCACCATAGCTCCCCCCAGGGTCTGCCTTAGCAGGAACTGGAGTCAGGAACTGAAGGTGAGAATTGAATCCAGACAGTGTGATGTGGGTGCAAGTCTCTTAACCACTAGGCTCAATGCCCACCAGGAAATAAACTTACCTTTTAGTTCTATTTTCACTAAACCTTTTGAGGTATACTTGCATATTGTCAAAGTACATAGAGAGATCTAGGTGCCTGCATCCTCAGACTTTACAAGTCCACGTGATTCTGTAACTAGTTCCATGAAAAAGGCCAGAATGTGAAATGTTTCACACTTGGTTTTTATAAGTAGTATAGAATTTATGGCTTCCTACATCATTCTGTTTCACATGCATTTGATTTATGAGGCATGAATGTAAATTTTGATCATCAACAGAAAAAGTACCTTAGAAAAATTATCTGCTGTATGTCATAAACTGAACAACATTTAAGCAATTATATCTAGTACCTTTAGTGAAATGATGGGCTTGGTTTCCTCAGTCACCACTGGTGCGTTTATATAAATGTGTCTCATGCAATGCAATGCAAGTTTACAAGACTAGTCTTTATCAGGATCTAACTAGTGATAACTAGCTGGCTTGGTAATAGTGGGAATTTATTAGCACAAGACTCCACGCAATGACTTCAAGTAAAATGAAAAAAAGGGTTAGAATATAAATTAAAAAGCTAAAACTTCTTTAATTATATATTTCTGCAGTGTGTTTTAATATAAGTTGCTGTCCAACTGTTAAGTTTAAGTTAATAAACATATACAACCCACCTAGTGGAGCAAATGGAAATGCCATTTAAGGTCGTGATTCAGTCACTTTTTTAAAAGTCATTATGTTCAGTTAGCAGAGAAAAATCATTCAGCTTATTCTTCCTTTCATATACACTAAACATACTGAATGGGAAAAAGAAAGCACTCTGAATATTTTACTAGCCATTAATTTAAATTTAGAAAGTGAGACTTCTGTATAATTCAGCAAATCAATGGATCTAGATAAGACAGGAAATTCAATCAGAACCTTAAATGAATTTGATTCTCGCTCCACACCCATATCATGCCCAATGTATATAAATCTCCAAAAACAGAAGAGGAAATTGCTGATAAAAGTTTTTACTACTAAAATGTTTGGGCACAGATAGGACGCCCATATTTATGTACAGTTGTGTCAAATCCTCTTTTAATTGCAATCTTTATATTTTTCCTAAAAGTAGTTCATCAAAAACTATCTTTATGAAATTAATACATCATCTTGAGTCAAAAAACAAAGAGAAAAGAAAAGGGAAACTCAAGTTTTTACAACTGCAGAAAATAATGCCTCTCCATTTGTGGTTGTCCTCAAAGCTCTGCTCATTTTTGCAATGTCATTTAGAAAAATCCTTACACAAATCTTTCTGGTATACGGATCATCTTCGCCTCTCAGGACTGTCATGGGGAGGTCAGGGCAGGGACGGGGAGAGAGTATATTTCACTGCTTCCCCAAAGAGAACTACAGGCAGTTTTTCACTTTACATTCACTTAAATAAAATCCTCAATTGAGACACAAACCAACCTGCATTTCACTGTAAAAAGTTAAGGATTTTACAAGATTGTTATTCTTCTGGGCAATGTTCTGGTTACAAAGTTCCATAGGATTTAAGTGATTCCCCGATTGTATGTTGTCTTCAAATCTCCGTGATTGTGTTAAGTTGTAGTTTTTCAGAAATGCATATATACAATGCTACCTCAAAAGCTTTGTGGACAAGTGGAATTAAAAGATAAGTTTATATGGGTGTAAAATATTTGAAGTCCATGTATATTTTTTCATAATATGCATTTCACACGAACATTTTAAGTGCACTATAGCACTGGTACAGATATGCTTGGACATAGATTTTCTGAGCTGTGGGGACTTCTATCTGGTGGAGGGAAAGCATTGAGGCTTCAAAGATTACTTGTACTCCAAAGTATAATATGAAAATCGAGTGACACAGTTTTATAATGTTTAGTGCTATTCAGTGAGAAATTTATGGTGGCAACATGACAGCCAAATGTTTTTCCCATCCACCAGTTCTTTTCAAATTTGAATGCACTGCCTTATTACAGGAAAGTTGTATTGTAGTTGAAGTACCCAATTTGTTTCTGAGGCATTCCTGGAGCACTAGCAAGAGGAGCTGGGTCTAATCAATATTCTATATTACTTTTTCTTCTAACTCTTGCCTGAATATGTAATTTAAAAGAATCCTCAGTATATGAAATGAGAGCATAAACTGTGGCTGAGAGACAGATTGATTCTGGTAAAAACCAATCCTTTTACTTCATTTCAACACATTTTCTTAAGGAGTGTGGACAAAAGAAGAAAATGAGGTTAGTAATTACTTCCTAATTTAGGTTCATGGTGACCTTGTACAAATTTTCTTACAATTCTGAGTACAAAGTCATATCCCACAGCCCACTAGACAGCAATAATTACAGAAGTAATTCTGGAAGAAAAGAAAGAAAAAAAAAAACTTCAAGTTGTTGACTCCAAATGTTCTCCTGAAATGAATCAGAAATTGAGCACTCCAGACCTTTCTGAATAATAGCTTTAAAGTTAAATAGGGATTGATGATCAGGCTACAGGCTTGCAGAGCTAGACTTTCTGGGGTAATCTATCACAGTACCTGCCCAGCTCACAGACACACACACACACACACACACACACGAACATTTAAAGCAGAAAATTAATCAATATAGTCATCAAATCCATGAAAATGTCTTTTCTCTTTTAGCAATGATAGGCCTGCCTCTTGGTAGAGGATGTTTTTTTCCTAAAAGTAAATTTTAACATATCTGACATTTTTCTCTTTATGTAGGTTTATGCCAGTCAGTTGAGACAACTGTGTGAGACTGGTAAGATTCGAAGCAGCAATCCTTGAGGGAACTGGTTAGGCACTGGGGTGCCTTGGGCTAAGCCACCACTGGCAATGCTGACATCCTGTGTCTATTCCAATCCCCAAGCACAGCTTCAGCCTTATTTGGGAACCCAGTGCAAATGCCTCATTGAATCTCCACCTCTAACTTCATATTGCTTTTGGAACCCTAGGGGAGAGGAGGGTTGTAGAAGGGGGGATTTCTGCACTTGTGTTTTTAGAAGCCAGTTTGGAAATACATCACATGACCCCAGATGGGAAGAGAAGAAAATCTACATTGCCATAATCTTTTTATCACATTTTAAAATCAATACATCTACTTGATCTTCTAAGCACTGAATTAAAGGTTTGCATAGTTGAACTCTCAGGGAAGAGTTGAGTTCTACTAGTTTTTGAAAAATTTTTTTAAGTTTTTTAAAAAATATTTATTTGTTTGAAAGAGTTACACAGAGAAGGAGAGGCAGAAAGAGAGGAAGAGAGAGAGGTTTTTTAAGTTTTAAAATTTGACTTTCTTTTCTTCCTCCCTCCTCTCTCTCCTTCCTTCCCTTCCTCCCTCTTTCCTTCCTTCCTTCCTTCCTACCTTCCTTCCTTCCTTGCTTCCTTCCTTCCTTCCTTCCTTCCTTCTTTCCTTCCTTCTTCTTCTCCCTCTCCCTCTCTTCTTTTTTCGTTCTTTCAAAATCAGATTTACAGAAAAAGAGAGACAGAGAGATCCATCCACTGGTTCGCTCTCCAGATGGCCACATGGCTAGGAAAGGGCCAGGTCAAAGCCAGCAACCAGGAGTTTCTTTTGGATCTCCCACATAGGTAGAAGGGACGAAAAAACTTGGACCATCTTCCAATGCTTTTCCTAAGCCATTAGTAGGGAGCTGGATTGGAAGTAGAGCAGCTGGGGCTTGAACCAGTGCCCATATTGGCATCCTGGTGTCTCAGGCTGCAGCTTTATCTGCTATGCCACAATGCCAGTCCCAAAAGTTAACATTTTCTTAGCATTTTGCCACATTCACCTCAAACACAGACATTATATACATACACATATATGCTATTTTTCTTGAAAACAGAGAACTTAATGTCAAAGTGAGGAATTTTTGAGACTAGAAAATATTTTGACCCAAATATAATACATGTCTTTCAATCTTCATCTAAGATATTTTGAGATAACTATCATCAATTGTGCTGCATTTTTTGTTCCTTGGGCTCCATCAGATAAGTGGTGTTTTAACTAAAAATAATCAAATGCAGTTTGAAGGAGGCATGGAAAACCAATAAAAAGTGAAAAGATGGGAGCAAGTCCCATGGTTGAGTTAGGGGCACAGCATTGGCTTTCACCATCTTAAAATTTAAAATGAATGGTTTTCTGCCTCTCTTTTCTGGTACACTGACTCTTTCCATGGTCTCTGCTCCAGTGCCAAAAGAGATTTTGAAAATAACTTCTCTACAGGGACTATTGTGATTTCAAAATTTAGCTTGAATAGAAGGCAGGCAAAGTTGGGAGAATTTGTTATGTTTCGTTTAGAAATGCTGAAAACATATTGCTCAGCTAAGAAAACAATGCCCCAGTAGAAATTAAGTATCTTACCCTGCTCTGTATTTTGGGGAGAAGGAAGATTTGAAATAGAAACCTCCCAAGAAGTCATGCTTATAAAGTTTCAAAGGACTCAAGCCAACCATTTACTACATGAAAGGTTTCATATTTATTATGAGTTATAATGTATGAGTCTTGCAATGAAAATGGAAGTAATTGCTACCATTTCCCAAGTCAGAGTCAAATTGTACCAAGTATTTGGATAAGCAATATGTTATACACGTAAACTATGTAATAAGGTGTTATACAAGTAAAGACTGGTAATTCTTTCAGTGATTTTGAAAACACTTCGTTTTAAAGCACAAGTGATCAGTGTTCGTTGAATAGAGATTGAATTTGAAACAGAGATGGATTTATTAAATCTTAGCCAATACATGCATTTGAAATTTCCATGATGATCTATCAATATAGGTATCTACAAAATTTATTCTGGAGAAATATAAAGCACTTTAAACACACCAGTCATATTTTAAAACAAATCAGTGATTAAACTAGGGTTAGAACACTGTATTTGCTATTCCAGCATTAATATTGTACTCAGTTTTATCAACTGCTTATCTGGAAAAACTATTAACTACTATGTAATGTTTTAAAGATTTATTTTATTTATTTGAAAGGCAGAGTTACAGAGAACGAGAGACAGAGAGAGAGAGAGAGAGACAGAGAGAGAGAGAGAGATCGTACATCCTCTGGTTCACTCCCCAAATTGTCTCAATGGTCGAGGTGGCCCAGGCCAAAGCAAAGAGCCAGGAGCTTCATCCGAGTTTCCCTTGGGTGCAGGGACCCAAGGACTTGAGTTACCTTCTGTTGCTGTCCTAGGCATATTAGCAGGGAGCTGGGTCAGAAACGGTGCAACTGAGATTTGAACCAGTACTTGTATGAGATGTTGGCATTGCAGGAGGTGGCTTAATCCATTATGCCACAATTCTGGCCCCAACCAATATATATCTTTGTGTAGCTTATCTCCTCTTAATTTTCAATGTGGTCACCTAAAGTTTGTTTTATTAAAGATGAGAATGGTTAAATGAATTTACAGAAATCATGAGCTAATAAGTCCATGAGCCTAAATTAGTTGAAGCCCTTTGTCTTTGGTGAAATAGCACCAATTTTCTATGAAGAGATATTTACTGGTCAGTAGTTTGTTTAAATATTTAATTTTGTATTTATTTGAAAGGAAGAATTACAGAGTGAGAGAGGTAGAGTCAGAGAGTGAGAGATCTTCAGTTTACCGGTTCTCTTCCTAAATGCCAAATGGTCACAACAGCCAGGGCTGGGCCAGGCTGAAGCTAGGAACCTGCAACTCCAGCCAGGTCTTCTGTGTGGGTGTGGTACAATCACTTGGGCCATCTTCCGAAGTTTTCCCAGATGAAGTAGAAGGGAGCTGGGTCAGAAGTGGAGCAGCCAGGACTTGAAGTGGTGCACATACGGGATGCCAGAGTTCCAGGCAGCAGCTTAACTCCCAGTGTGACACTGTAGCTGAAATCTGTGTGTGTGAGGTAGTATTGCCCCTTTCTGTGAGTAGGTAACAGTGGTATCAACAACTTTGCCTGAGTTTGCCTTACTGTTTACTTCCTTGGGTTTAATTTTTCTCATCTCTAAACGAAAATCATAATAGTAGGAAACTTATAAGAATTCACAGATAATTGAATAAAGTAACACACATAAACAAGTTATCATCGTATGCCATATGTTATATAATTACTTTATAAATATACTTCAAGAAGGTCATAGAAAATGAGATTAAAATGCAAATTTATTTTTATGGAAACAATTTGAAATCCATCCATGGTTTTTTTCATAATACTCATTCCATGAACTTTGTAAACATGACTGTATGGTACTATAGCTGGTATATACTAAGTACTAAAATATAGTAGCTGTATTACAGCATAAAATATATCACAAAATATTTAATATATCAAAATACATATAAGTATTTGTGGGATGACATATATTTATGACTTGTATGCAATATATATGTGCATTTATATCCATATTCATGAAATATGCATATATAATTCAAAGATCATAGCGTAACTACAATGTACAGAGAAAGTAAACTTTTTGTTTGGAAAAATATCTGTAAAAAGATGTCAATGGGATTGTAGTCCTCCTTTGGAAACATTTTTCATGGTTGCAAGAATGTTTCTTCCCCATCCTCTTCTCTCCAGAGGATGAGGTCAGAGTTTACAGAAAGAAGGGGCCAGAGTGCGACCCCTGTGTCTGTGAGCAGAGAAGAGTCAGTCAGGTATTCATCCAGGGTATCTTCCGAACCTCTGGTGAACAGGTACTGAATTTTAAATCATTTTTTAAAATATTGGTTCTATTAAACATTCTATAATGCACATATGCGTCATGTTACTTTCAATTAGTTTGGACTGTCAGTCAAATAATGTTAAACAACAATTATTCAGATAAACTTTTAATGGTAATTATGTACTCAAATGAAATTTTTGTGCATTTCATCACTGCATATTGAGATTTTAGGCATCATAATCTAGCAATCTAGCATATGGAGACTAATAACTGGTGTGATTTTAATTAATTTCCACTTTTCTTGCATCACATACCTCAAAAGCCCATAAGTAATGGGAAGGATTTTATAAATACTTTTTGAACATGCTTAGAAGTTGAATGAACAAACCAAGATTCATTTCTCGGTTAGCATGTAAAAAGTTACAGGACTCATTCATTCCCATGCTAACAATGAGAATACAGATAAGCTTAAATATTTATGATATTTGTAAATGCAGTAGAGAGATAAGGGAATAATGAGTGATTTTATAAGAAGCAGAGATTTAAGTAGTAAATTATAGTGTTTCACAGTAGAGTGGGATGACAATGGTTCACAAAAATATAATGTATTTGCAATAAAGATGAAGACCTGTAATAGAGCAGCTGGTAGCCTCCAAACACAAGGAAAAGATAAGAAAATAGGCTGATTGCCTGGTTTGATGCACTTAAATTGTGTATAGTCTTGGGATATTGCACTGTACTGCATAAAAATATATAAATATCACATATTAATTAAAAATTTAAAATATAAAATAAATAAAGCAAGAAAGGAAGAACAAGTCTGATTTTCTCTCGGCAAGTCAATGGGAAGAGTAGAACTCCATTCTCCACTGCAGAAGGGGGTGAAAGGAACGAGTCAGCCTTCTGGCCGCATGTGGACTGGCATGATAGATTAGTTTCCAGAGGGTCCCTGAGCACAGGCAAGCCTGGATCCACTTGTATCAACATTTCCATGGACCTTCAAAGAGTATTACAGTTATGTTCACACTGGGAGGCAGCAGCGAGGGTCTAGTACTTGGGTCTCTGCCACCCACCTGAGAGACATAGATTGAATTCTCGGAGCCTGGATTTGGCCTGGTTCAGCTCTGGCTGTTGCAGGTATTGGTAATAGATGAAGTAGATGGAAGATTAATTAAACTTTCTCTCTCTCTCTCTCTCTCTCTCTCTCTGCCTTTCAAGAAAATAAAAATGGAACTTTAAAATAAAAAATTAGCTATTGATTCAATGATTAAAGTACAAATGAGGCTTTGAACTACATAAAATCCACTTTAATTTTTATGAAAAAGTATGTAACAGGAAAGGATTTAAGATTGGGTAGGTTTGGTTTGTTGAAAGAGAGCTCTTCTGAGGTCCACAAACCATCATTACTTAAAAGGCACTGACAGCTTAAAGCTGTGAATAATGCCAGAGAATAGACAGTTTCCTGTCTAGAAGTTTTTGGGGTTTTTAAAGTTTAAAAAACATGAAAATATTTGATCAACAAATATTTTACATATTAATAGGGAACAGTGTAACATTTCAATACATGTGAATAATGTTTAGTGATTAAATTGGAACAATTTCTTTAAAGATTTATTTATTTATTTGAAAGTCAGAGTTACACAGAGAGAGGAGAAACAGAGAGAGAAAGAGAGGTCTTCCATCCAATGGTTCACTCCCCAGATGGCCGCAACGGGTGGTGCTGTGCCGATCCGAAGCCAGGAGCCAGGAGTTTCTTCTGGGTCTCCCATGCGGGTGCAGAGGCCCAAGGATGTGGGCCATCTTCTACTGTTTTCCCCAGGTCGTAGGAGAGAGCTGGATTGGAAGTGGGACAGCCGGGTTTCAAACTGGTGTCCATATGTGATGCTGGTGCTTCAGGCCAGAGTATTAACCTACTGCACCACAGCGTTGGCCCCAAATTGGGACAATTAACGTCTCCCCTTCTCTATCTCATTGAAGCCTTAGAACATATCAGAGTTAAATAAAAGGAATAGATTCTTGGTGGGGTGACCACAGCTCACAATTATCTATCATGGTATTCAGCTTAGGAACTTTGGGAGGTGCAGTTGTACTGAGGAACTCTGAAAATGCACCAACTGAAGGGCAGACGCTGCTAAAGCCTCGATATGGATCCCAGGTGCTGAGACAAAGCCCCTAGGTGAAGGGTCCTCCAGCTTTCAGCAAGTGCACTGCAGCGAGCAGCCAAAGCCTGGGGGGCAGCGCATCAGGGTGCAGAGCGATCTCTCAGGGTGCAGAAAATTGGCAGTGCAGCTGATGTCAGCCTCTAAGGCACAGGCAGATCTTCTCCTCAGGGAGCTGGGAAATAGATTGGGAATTCAGGAAGATCTGCAGAGTCTTGAGATTTGGAGAAAAGGAAAGCATGCTTATTCCCACCAATGGTGACAAATATTTTACTGGAAATTCTAACCTGCAAAAAGAAGTGAACATCCTAGAATATGAAGAGAGAGAAGAAGAAACGTTTTCTTATTCACCTATAATGTGACTGCCATGTAGACCACATTATGCATCACGAAAACAGATAGACAAAAACTCTGACACAGAACTGTGACCAGAAGTATAAAGAATAAGAAGCCACAACACTGAAAGAGAGCATTTTGCTGGATGTGGCTGCTGTTGGGCCACAGGAATAGATTTTTAATGTTTTGGAATTTTTTTGCACTGGTTGTAAGACACAGAAATTTAAAATATTAAACTTACTTTTAAATAAATTGTGTTAAAATCAAAGATAATGTAAACTCAAAAAGATCATTTCCCAATGTCTTTATTACATTTCTACAGCATCTACAGTCTTGAGCATTTTTACACCTTTTGTATCTATATGATGGGAATACCATAGTAAGGTGTGTTACTATAGCCAGCTTCCCAACTTAGGGTTCAGTGAGATTCATCAGAATTCATATGTCATGTAATACACCATGAAAATAAGAAAACATTACAAAAATCAGATTATACATTTCCAGATACTACAATTGAAAATTACAGATAATTTCAATCTAAAAAATCAATGCCTAGACATAAAATAAATATGACATATGCATAAACATCTACAATAGAATGAGCATTGCTTAAGTTAAAATAGACCTAAATAAATGGGTCATGGATTGTACAGAGATTGTAAAGCTCAATATTATTAAGATTTCCATTATTGCCAAGTTAACATAAGGTATCAACAAAATCAAAATCCTAGTTGCTTTTTAAAAATATTTACAAATTTGTCCTAAAATGAGTACCAGAATGCAAAAATCTGAACTACTAAAATAGCATTTTTAAAAAGATGAACAAAATTAGAGGACTTTACATTAGCAGATTTTAAGACTATTAAAAAGGTACAGGAATGAAGAGAGCAGGGTGTTGTATACAGACAGACAGATAAGTGGAATATAGAGGCCAGAATACACTCAAACATACATGATTAACTGACCTTTAGGCAAAGTTCCAAACAAATTTAGTGAGAGACAATCTTTTTAACAAGTGATGTTGTAAGATCTGAATATCCACAAGGAAAGAAAGTCAACTTCGTCCTGCTCCATTCCATATACAATGGAGTGCGCAAAGATTTTTTTCAGACAAGACATAACAAGCATTAAATATAAATGAAAAGTGACAAATTATATCTCATAAAAATATGAATTTCTTGTTCATCAAGAGACACTTGGATGGGCATTTGGCACAGTGGTTAAGATGTCACTTGGTGACTACATCCTTTATCTGAGTAGCCGGAATTCAGACCTGGCTCCACTCCTGACTCCAGCTTCTTGCGAAAGCACACCCTGAGAGGCAGCAGGTGATGGCTCAGTTACTTGGGTCTCTGCCACCCACAATGGAGGCACAGATTGAGTTCCAAGATCCTGGCTTTGGACAGGTCCACCCTTGGCTCTTTTGGGCATTTGTGGGATGAACCAGCATACAGAAGATTTCTGTCTTCCTCTGTCTCTGTTTTTGGCTGCTTTTCAAATAAATAAAAAACAAGTAAAATTAAAAGTTAAAAAAGATACTACTGAGAAAATGACAAGGAACACCATTTTGTGATAAAATTGTGATACACATATCTTTAAAATGGTGTATTTTGAGTATATAAAGAACTGCACTTGAAAACAAAAAGATAGTGTAACTTAATAATTGCAAAGGGCTTGAACAGACATCTCACCAAAGGACATAGATGATCAACAAGCTTATGATAAGGTGATCAGCATGACCGGTCATCAGGGAAATACAAATCAAAACTCACAGTGTAAACTCATTTCAATGAACTTGAAAGTACAAAATTTTTAAAAGAGTGAACATATGGAGGAGGTGAAATTATTGTTGTGAATATAACTGCTTTGATGGATTTTGGCAATTTCTTATACAGACAAATATATATCTACTGAGGTTTCTATTACATCTTGACCATTGTAACAAAACCAGTCATAGACAATAAATAAGACAAGAAATAAATAAGTTTTACTACTTTAAGAAATCCTTATTTACAAGCATAGGTGGTGGGTGGGCAAGTTTGTCCCATAGATAGTTGTTGCTAATGTATGATCTACATTATTAATATAAATTCATGTCTTACTGGAACATTAAATTATTACTCTACTACAAAATTTAATGCTGCTGCTTATAACTGATTTATGCATAGTTTGGACAAAATCTGGAGCCAGAAAAATACCCAGCAAGAAGAGAAATGGATAATCAAATCTAGAAATTAGTGTAATGAAAGGTCACCCAAAGATTTAAGAAAATGAAATATTAATACATGCAAAAACACAGATGAAAGAAGTAATTTAAAATTTAAGAAAAAGAAGAAAACATTGACAGTTCCAAATTAAGAAGAATGGTTAGTTAGAAGTGGAGGAACTGGAACAATCATGCATTGTTGGTCAGAGTGAAAAATTCTTCAAATAGTATAAAGAATAAGTTGGAAATTTTCTTTAAAGTCTAGCATATATAGAGAGTAGATATGAGGTAGTTTAGAGTACATTTGCTTTTATGAAACCAAAATTTTCCCCAACGTTGATGCCACTTTAGAGTCAAATCAGCACTTACTGTATGACTCAGCAATTCCATTCCCAATAATACCAATAGGGAATTCACGCTCTCACAAGAGACCCTACTCTTAGGGGAAATGAAAACTCATGTCCGGGGCCGGCGCTGTGGTACAGTGGGTTAAAGCCCTGGCCTGATGGGCCGACATCCCATATGGGCTCCAGTCCTAGTCCCGGCTGCTCCTCTTCCAATTTAGCTTTCTGCTATGGCCTGGGAAAGCAGTACAAGATGGCCCAAGTCCTTGGGCCCCTGCACCCACGCGGGAGACCTGGAAGAAACTCCTGGCTCCTGGCTTCGGATAGGCGCAGCTCCAGCTGTTGCGGCCAACTGGGGAGTGTACCATCGGATGGAAGACCTCTCTCTCTCTCTCTCTCTCTCTCTCTCGGCCTCTCCTTTCTCTGTGTAACTCTGACTTTCAAATAAATAAATAAATCTTTAAAAAAAACAGAAAGAAAATTCATGTCCAGAAAAGAACCCAGGTAATAATCTCTACAACAAACACACTTCTAATAAATCCAAACTGGAAATAAACCAAGTGCCCTTCAACAGGAAAATGGAGACAAAATTTCTGACACCTTTATACATTGGAAAGCTCTGCAGCAATTTAAAAAATTATACAAATCACTGATTGCCCAATATGAATCTTCAGAACATTTTGTTGAGAAAAAAAAAGAAAGAAAGAAAGAAAGAAAGAAAGAAAGAGAAGAGAAGAGAAGAGAAGAGAAGAGAAGAGAAGAGAAAAGAAAAGAAAAGAAAAGAAAAGAAAAGAAAAGAAAAGAAAAGAAAAGAAAAGAAAAGAAAAGAGTAATGGCATAGGTATGCTACAAAGCTCAAAATACTAGAACAAACAAACATTATGATAGAAATCAGAAAAGTTGTCTCTGCTTAAGTGGGTATATTGGCTAGAATACAGAAAGGAACATTCTAATTCTTGTTTTTGCTGGTGGTTGGGAGGTGTATACAATAATTAGAAATCAATTAACTGAACTAGGGCTTTCCTGTCCTGGTATGTAACATACCTCTCCTCTCTCTCTCTCTCTCTCTCTCTCTCTCTCTCTCTCTCTGATTGCCTTTATGTTTTAATAAACAAAGAAAAATGATAAAAATAATATAACTCACCAGATGTTATGACTTGTTATGACCTGCTCATTTATAGTTGATATTAAGCTCGGGGAAAATAAAATTAAAGATCAGTTTACTTTGGTACAAACAAGTTTTTTAAATCCACGCATAATTTTTTCATGGTACGCATTTTCCTTAAACTTTTTGAAGATTGCTTGCATATATTAAACTTCATATTTTCATTATAGTGGATATGCTCTATTTTCAAATAGTCATATAATAGTTACAGAAAATGAACATATATTAGACAAAGAAAAAACCTCAAATACACAAATATGATTAGAAACATTTTATTGTAATGTAACACAATTAGAAATTAAAAAAATATGAAGGAAACTATTTGCCACCTTTAAACTGACAATTTATCTGGAGAAACCATTTAGATTTGTGAATAACTGCAAATTAAAATTAAAGAATATTTAAGAATAAATAGTAATGAAATCATGACTTATCAGACCCAATAGAATAATTAAAGCTAAAAAGGTGTTTGAAAATTAATGGCATTAAAACTTCTATTTATTTTAAAAGTATATAAACTGTATAAATTGCACGCAAAGATTCACAAAACAAACTGAAGAAAATAGCAAAAAGGAGGAAGAAAAAAGCGTTAATTAAAGAGATGAAAAATGGAAAAACTTTAGAGCTCATAAGCAAGCACAAAGTTTAATCTTTTGCAAATAAAAAATCCAAAAATAAACAAATAAGTAGCTAACAAATTAAGGAAAGCAAAGATATCAGTAATCAAGAAAAAAATTCTCAACATATGCACACTATACATTATATATGTATACATTTAAATATGTAAGGGTACTTCAAAAAGCTCATGAAAAATAGAATACTATATAACAATTATATTCTCAAGTTGGTGATGCATTGTTAATTATCATTAAAAGATGTCTGCATCATGAAGTTCATGATCAGAGGAAGAAGTCAAGTATAGTACAGCATATGTAATCCAAGAGATAGAATGATGATTTCTCTTCTGATGCAAAAAGTTCTAAGTACCTGTGAAGAATGCTAGGCTCAGGTTCCAGGTTTCACCTGGAATGGCAAACAGGTTTCTGTTTGCACGTCACCTCCTGTTTACTTAATGCTGATTGCCTGGATGACCGACCAATCCTTGGTTGGGCTTCATGAAAAGGACATTAACTGGAATCAGGATGGGAGAGAGGTAATAATCTGCCATATTTCTGACATTCCAAGACTATGCCCTTGGGAAATTCCCACTCTGTAAAAAGAACTACAGGAGGGCAGCCCTACCCTGTCTTTATTGTTTCTATGCTTTCCTCTAGTTATGTATCATCAAGAGCCAAAAACTTGCAGGTCACGTGTTTAATGTGTCCCAAAGTTGGGAGGCCATGTCAAGCTAGGCAAAGTCTGTAGCTATGTAGTGACAAATAAGGTGCAACATCATGCCAGCCTGTTTAGGGTAAGACCGCTCTGTGACATTGTCATAGTGACTGTTGCTGACTGATAACTCTTTTTCACCCCAAATAAGTTGCTTATTCACTACCTTAGACCCCTCTGAATGCTCACCCAAGAGGCTTTCTGTAGTTTTGTCTTTGCTCTACTTCCTGTGTAATAAAAGAATTATGAAAGCATACCTTGGAATTATATGGTATTATATAATTTATATAGCTTTAAATGTTATTCCCCTGATACATTAAACAATTTTAGAGGTAACTGTTACTCCAAGTTCTTGCTTGAGGAAGAAAATAAAAAGAACAAATATATATAAATAATTAAAGGGACAATTTTCTTTCCCATATTCGGAATATAACCTTTCATCTCTTCATTAGCTATCCTGAGTTAAGTAGTATGTGCAGACATATAAAGGGGCTTCAAAAAGTTCTTGGAAAATAGAATTAAAGATAATTTTATTTTGTTGTAAAAAAATTTGAAATCAATGTATATGATGGATGTTCAAAACGTTCATGGAAAATGAATACTATTAACACAATGTATGTATTTCAAAATGCATTCCATATTCCCAGAAACCTTTCCACATTCCATCACAGAATATACATAGTGTATGCAGAAGAACAATAACTCAGATATCCAGGAATAAACTGAAATATATACCTAGTATATTGAGGGTAGTTTAGAACAATGTCACTGTGTAAGTACTGTCCAGTTTTTCTAATCAGAACTATAATGGAATCTCTGAACTCAGTCATCTAAGAACTGCAACGCCTAAGGTGAAGCTTGAGTCTAAATACTAACTGATCGGAACACTAGAGAGGTAATAGCTAACCTTACAACCTCTCCTTACATGGCTTGCTATATACAATATAGGAAATCAGATATCAAAACAACGAGTTGAAGCTGTGTTGTGTATTAGTAAATTGATTTGAAAGATTTTTCTATTTCTTAAACACTGGGTCCTGTGTGATTTGTATAGCCCTACTGCAAATGCTGCATGACTTGCATTTAATCCAGACTACAGCTTCTCAGTCCTGTTCAAATAATTCCCCTGATCTTCATAAAGACTTGCTGCAATGCAGTGGTAATTTGAGGTAATTACATCAGGAGAAAAGGAAAAATCAATGATTTTTCCACTTACAGTGCAACATTTTTCAATGCTAATATTTTTTATCTGTTTGTTGGCAAAATATTTTCAGGTATATTTTGTTGGTGAGCATTTTTTCCTTTTGAAGAATAGAAGATTATCAAAATGATATAACAATCACATTTCAATACTTTTGCATATTTATTTCTCATCCAATTACAGAAAATAAAAACATTACATTCCAGGAACTTCCAGTGGATTAAGTGATATGTTGAATGAAAAAGTATGATGTACCTTTTAAAGAAAATGTTCTCTCTTTTTTTTTTTTAAGATTTATTTACTTGTTTATTAGAAAGAGTTAGAGAGAAAGAAGGAGAGACAGAGAGATCTCCCATCCACGGGTGTCCTTCCCCATTTGACTGCAATGGCCACCGCTGGGCCAGGCTGGAACCAGGAGCTTCATTTGATCTCTCCCGTGGGAGGGCCCCAAACACTTGGGCCAGCCTCAGCTGCTATCTTGGGTGTAATCTCTAAGGGAGCTGGATTGGAAGTGGAACAGCTGGGGCCTGAGCACGTGCGCATATGGGATACTGGTGTTGCAGGCTATGGCTTTATCCACTACACCACATAACAAGCCCCCCAAAATGTTCTTAAGCTGGGATTTGACACTAGCATCCAGAATTTTTTTTAAACTTTTATTTAATGAATATAAATTTCCAAAGTACAGCTTATGGATTACAATGGCTTCCCCCCTCCCCAATAACTTCCCTCCCACCCGCAACTCTCCTCTTTCCCACTCCCTCTCCCCTTCCATTCACATCAAGATTCATTTTCAATTCTCTTTATACACAGAAGATCAGTTTAGTATATATTAAGTAAAGATTTCAACAGTTTGCCCTCACATAGGGACACAAAGTGAAAAATACTGTTGGAGTACTAGTTATAGCATTAAATCACAATGTACAGCACGTTAAGGATAGAGATCATACATGACATTTTTTAAAAAATTGATTAATTTTCTATGCAATTTCCAATTTAACACCAAGTTTTTTTTTTTCATTTTCAATTATCTTTATATACAGAAGATTGATTCAGTATATACTAAGTAAAGATTTCATCAGTTTGCACCCACACAGAAACACAAGGTGTAAAAATACTGTTTCAGTACTACTTATAGCATTACTTCACATTGGACAACACATTAAGGACAGATCCCACATGAGACGTAAGTACACAGTGACTCCTGTTGTTGACTTAACAATTTGACACTCTTGTTTATGGCATCAGTAATCTCCCTAGGCTCTAGTCATGAGTTGCCGAGGCTATGGAAGCCTTTAGGGTTCGCCGACTTCGATCATATTTCGACAGGGTCATAGTCAAAGTGCAAGTTCTCTCCTCCCTTCAGAGAAAGGTACCTCCTTCTTTGATGGCCCTGTTCTTTCCACTGGGATCTCACTCGCAGAGATCTTTCATTTAGGTCTTTTTTTTTTCCCAGAGTGTCTTGGCTTTCCATGCCTAAAATATTCTCCTGGGCTCTTGAGCCAGATCCGAATGCCTTAAGGGCTGATTCTGAGGCCATAGTGCTATTTAGGACATCTGCCATTCTATGAGTCTGCTGTGTATCCCACTTCCCATGTTGGATCGTTCTCCCTTTTTGGTTCTATCAAGTTAGTATGAGCAGACACTAGTCTTGTTTGTGTGATCCCTTTGACTCTTAGGCCTATTAGTGTGATCAATTGTGAACTGAGGATGATCACTTGGACTAGTGAGATAGCATTGCAGAATTAAACAATTACAATTAAAGCTTTAAAGGCTCATAATTAAATTTTAGGAAATTAAAAATAACCAAAATATATAAAATTATTTTGTGTATATGCATTTCTAATACCTCATATTTGAGTGGTGCTTTTTTGTGAACCAGTGTTGCTCTTAGAAATGTAAGTAGGTGCATCATTTTCATTTTAAAGAGAAAGAAACTAAGGGTGGATAATAAATTATTTGAGCTAGATTCCAGGTCACAGAATTCAGTTTTTGGGTTTTTTGTTTGTTTGTTTGTTTTTAATTCAACTTCTCTGCCCTATCCGTGTACTGGTCTTGTCTTCAGTTCAGAACTACAGAATCAGAATTCTAGTTGAATCTGTACTTTTTGTAATTTTTCAAAGACAGAAGTTAATCTTATCTATGACATATCCACATATACATTGCAATGTTCTTTATCATCATTTCTGTTCAACTTTTTGTCTCATTTGGAAAATGAGTCAAGTAAGCAGAGAGAGTATTTAAATCCAGTCGGCACTCATTTGGGAGAAGTTTCTGAGTGAGACAGTGTGCTGATCAAAACAGGGTAATCAACACTTCCCCTTTTTGACATCGCTTCATGGTTGGAGTCTTGGAGCTGCTTTCTTCTATTTGTTTATGCATTTATACTAGGTTGTTGTGAATTATAGTCTCCCTCACTATGCCTGCAATGCAACCATATATGGTGAGTGCCCTGAAAGGACTTTCACACAGCAGGCATTTATGAAATCTGTGCCTGTACAGTGTATTAGATCCAGGGAGAAAGAACATGGATTCCATCAGCTTCTCATTTAAGAATCGTGAACATGCAGGGATATTATCAGATTTGCATTACAGAAAGTGACTCTTGTCTGCCCCCTGGAGCACAGACTAGTGATGACTTGATGTAAGACTGAGTGACCAGTTAGGACAGCACTGTAGTAACCCCAGTGCCAATAATGCACTACGAGGGGAGGAACAGCAGTGGAGACAGAGGCAAGAGAGTGAGTTTGATGAAATATTGTAGCAAGAAGTCCTTGATGGCTGTTGGATTTTTTAATTTTGGTGGGGAAGGGAGAAGGGAAAGAGATAGATTGAGAAGAGTGACAGAATTTCTTACAGAAACTACAAGAATGGTAATGGTAGTGTCAAAAGGAACTCAGTGGAGGAAGTCAGCATTGTGGCTCAGAGAGGTAAGCTGTTGTTTGGTACACTTGTATCCCAAATCAGGTGCTGGTTAGAGTTCCAGGTCCCAGTTACTCTGTGTCTAATCTAGCTCCCTATTAATGTGCCTAGGAAACAGCATTGATGGCCCAAGCACTTCAGTTTCTCCCCCATTGAGGGATACCAAATGGAGTTCCTGGCTCCTAGCTTCAATCTAGCCCAGCTGCCATTGTGCCCATTTGGGGAGTGAATCATCACATGGAAGATTCTCTCTCTCTCTCTCTCTCTCTCTCTCTTCTCTCCCCCTCTCTCAAATAAATGAATAAATAAGCCTTTTTAAAAGATACATAAAGGAGAGTGTGTTTTTAAAATTATTTAAATTATTTAAATCTATTTCAAACTCAGTCATTTAATTATTTTACTCAAATATAATTAGAAACTTGAAAGATTTTGTGGAAAGACTTGAAGGGATTTTCTGCTTGTTTCTCTGCTTTTTTGGCTTAGGGGATGATGGTCAGCAGAGCTATAATAATGCATGACAGAGAAATTTTCCACAGTTGAGTTTGGATCTCACCAGTATTTAAATTGGATGAACTCTGTTCTATCTCACCGATGGTGAAATGTCCATGCCTGTCATGTTGTGGTGTGTCACAGAACCAGTCAACTGGCAGCAGTTTGTTCTATTTACCAAAAGCATTTCTAGCCTGAAATTGATTTGTTAACTTAATTCAATGACTGGTAAGCATGCTAGGAATAGAAGGTGAAGAGCTCTCAGTACCCTGAATGATGGACTGGAAACCTGGAATTCTTCCAGGCTGCACTCATGTGGCTTTTGGGGTGTTGTCTGAGAAACTCAGAACATGTACCATTTTCACTTTTCTTACTGTGAAATGAGGGGAGCTGCAGCAGTCAATTTCTGTGCTGTAGAGATACACTCCATAAGGGCAGGATGCCAGCAATGTTTCAGTATGCTAGCACTGCAGGACTAGAAGACTTAAGTAAAAATCTCTCTGACCACACACATTACATATTTCAGGCAAAATTACTCTTATGGCTTAAACTGAGGTTTTAAATTCTTTTTAAATATCTGCTCTGTTATAGGAAAATGTGGATAATAATTTTTATAGTTGCATGCATCTCTGCTATGACATTTATTTTTAATTCTCACTTCCATTCTAAGTCATGGACAATAAAATAGGCTAATATTACAAGATGAGGGTATAAGTAATCAATAGTTTTAATGATATGCCCAGAGTCATTTTAGAGTTGAAAGTGTATACCTTGCCAAAGAACAGAACTGATCATGCATAGCAATAAATATAACCAGGGAGATTTTGCCCTCAAGGGGACATTTTGGCAATATCTAAACACATTTAATTGTCAAACACTTTCGGTGTGGAGCTATGGACATTTGGTTGATAATAGACAGGGATGCTGCTAAATATCCCAAAATGCACAGAAGAACCTTCACCAAATATACACACAACAAAGAATACCTAGACACAGGTTTCATACTGTCAGGATTAGGAGTCAGGTAGGATGCACCAAGAGCAAAGTTTGTTAATAAGTAGGGAGTGGATATTAGGGAATTGTCTTCTGTCACATGTACTGCATCTTTTGTTATTTCTGAAAAAAATTCCTAGTAGTTAAGGAATTACTACTTAAATAAGTATGGAAGAGGAATGTTGCTGTTTCCATCTTTCAGAGAAAACATGAGAAGAATGTTGTGCTATTTTATCATTATATAATTTCTCACCTATTCTGAGTAATAAATATTATTTGGAAATGAGATCCAACAGAGTCTGTCAAAATAGTTGACACCAAACAACAGAAGAAAACCAGCATTTACAATGCATTAATATGCATATACATGGACACACATATATATGCATGTACACATATGTATGTTTACACATATATGTATATATATGCACATACATATAAACCCACCATGCTGTTTGAATACACACACTCAATTGAATTTATTCTGTGCACATAATGGACTCAGTCTTTCTCCAAATATTTATTGATTTATCTTGAGTCTTCTCCCCATAAGAAGCATATTACAAACTGGCAAAATCAAATTAGTAAGAAATTCATGATTTTAGAAACACAAGGATGTATTCACAATTTCAGATCTAGAAGAGTCTACCAATAAATATGTCAAAATCAATTCTTCATGGAATACATCAGCGATGTCAAGATCATAAATTCTTATAACAAATACCATTGAACAGCATCTCATAATAAGACTTCAAAAATGAGAGCATTACCTCAAACCTAGATGTCTCCATCAAGACTTTAATATCACATTGTGTGGTGCAAAATAACCAATAGCAGGAAAAATCCATGCGTGGTATAATATAGACACTTATAGAACTAGGACTTTTAGATAGAAATAGTTTCTCAATTCTATAGGATTTCAGCATGTAAAAATATGTGCATAATGGAAATTCTTGCCAACGTGAACAAAAGTAGCAGCCTTTGAAGGAGATAAAAGAGGAGGAGGATTAGGAAATGGAAATTTGCAGCCTGTATAAGGAATTGGGAAGGAGTTTGTCAAAGGAATGTCAAATACTCTCCAGAGGGGAAGGTTCTAATTGTAATTTTTTTGAGACCGCACACTAATTCTTGTTCTACCTGTCCACTGATTACCAAAATTATTACCTACTGCCCTCACCACAGTGATTCCTCTCAGCCTGCAATATAAACTTTAGGGGAGGGAAGCTATCATTTTATCTTCTGTATTCTCAGTTTAGTAAAAAATATATATATATACAATGTTGGCAGTTTATATGATTATCTTAAGATGTAATGAAAATTAAAGCAATGAACAAGGATTTCTTGTTCTTTAAAGATTAATAATTCTTTCTTTAGCCACCAGAAAGGAAATTGTAAGCACAAAGGAAAAAAAAAAGAGTTCATCCATGAGCAGAAATATTCTGAGACTGAGTGCGGAAACAGTCATGTTGAATCAGTGAGTCATTTTCAGGAAAACATTTCTGTGTTTTGAAGAGAATGTAGGGGTTTGATTTGAACACATTCAGCCCATCTTCCTCGCTGTGAATGCTGTGTTCTCTAAGAAGTGATACACATAAGTTGAGAGACTGGGATGCATGAAAAATAATGGATCTGTCTTTCAGAATTTCCTCTTTATCATTGCCTTATTCACTGCTTGCTCAGAGCAAATGTACCAATTTGAAAATTCCACATAAGCAAATGTTTACTAAACCTGTTTCCTCTTTATGTACAATCATCCTATGGATACGTTTTCCTCTCTGAAAAATCCTTAAGCACAATTTTTTCTATAATTTTAGAGATATATTCATCTGTCCTGAATCAAACTTATTAGGTAATTAGGGAGTAGAGTTTAGAGAATTGCTGTCTGTCCTATGTATTGTTAGCTATGGTTGTGGGGCATTTCTGTGTCATGGAGACACCCCTTACATCTACGCAGGTCAGCATATGTTTAAATGATATTATAAAGCATCTCAAATGAAATACTTAGGATCTGGAAAAGTCATTGGTAAGCCAAGCTCTGGCAACTCACCATGGTCAGCAGAGATGAAGCTAATACAAATATAATGGACATAGGTTCTCCAAGGGCAGTGGCAATCGGAAGTTACTGATATTCATAACTACTTTCACATAGCTCCACCATCTGCAAAGCAAATTTAAGTTATCCTTCAAATTAGCATGTGAAAGAGGTAAAATAATCTCCATAATCAAAATGTGGATACAGAAATAAATAAAATATTTAAAAGCAAGCCAAGTATGGTGCTCCCCTATTTAACATCAATGACAACAATCCTTAGAAAGAATTCTGCATGTGACTGAACACAATACCTAGCCATTCACAAGGTTTTACAACACACAGTTATTTCCCAATATGCATTCACCTTTTCTTCCATATTAGCACAATCTTGACTGCATTCACAAAAAAAGATTCCTAAGATAAGCAGTTTCTTCCAAGCCTCACTTGATGGTAGGACTGGCCATGAAACGCAATCTGACCAATGTAAATAAATGTAAATCTAGACTTAGATAGCTGCTGGGGCCTTCCTTACTCTTTCTGTGTCCCTGCCTTGAGTTAGTCATTGCATGCAGAATTGAGTAGCCATTTTTAATCATTAGGAGACAAAGGTGAGGATGGCAGAGGAGAAAGCAGAATTCCTGGAAGTCCAAAATGGTCTTTTTGAGCACCACGCCTAGCAGTGACCCAACTCTGGACTTCAAGGTACGTGAGTCAAATAAATGCCTCGTTTGAACTGAGTTGGATGTTCTGTTCAGCAGCTGAGTTCAGTTTTAAGTGATACAGTCATTTTTCATTACTAAGAAAGTACTAAAAATTATGTCATTTAGCTCAGTGTTTGGATCAAAGGGAAAAGCAAGCAGAGCAAAAATAAAAATTTAAAACCAAAAATGAGTAAGAAATGATTTTCCCTGGGATATGAGAGTAGAGTCAGAATATATATAGAGATCCTCATAAAGTTTATGGAAACCTGAATTTAAATATAATATTTATATATATATGATCTTTATTTATTTATATCATTCCATGAACTTTTTGAAGCCCCATGGCTTTAATAGATAGTGAAGACAGAAATGAGCTGTGTACTTGACAAGAAGGAAAAGTTTCTCAGGAAAGGATGGAGGATCTGGGGATTCACATTTTCATGTTCAGGCAGGAGACACAACCAACCAGAGCCTTTAAGGAGCTGGTGCAGTCATCAACACTTTAAGTTCCAAAAAGTATTAACTCTCTTACAGTGGCCAAAGCTATTGCTTGGGGGCAGTAAAAAAAAAAAAAAAAAAAAACATAAAAGCATTTTTAAAAAAAGCAAGGTGTTTTGCAAATAAAAATTTGTATAAAGGAGTAGGCATTGTGGCAACGTGGATTAAGTCTTCTTGTGCTGATAATGGAGTGCCTGGTATTGAGTCCCTCCTCTGTTTCCAACCTAGTTTTCTGCTAATGCAACTAGGAGGCAACAAATGATGGCTCAACTATTAGGATTCATGCTATCCATGTTGGAGACCTGAATGGAATCCCTGGATCCTGGCTTCAGCCTGGTCCAGCCCCAGCTCTACGGGGCATTCGGGGGGTGAAAATGTCTTTCTCTCTGTCTCTCTCCCTCTGTGACTCACTCTAACTTAAAAAAAATAAATAAATAAAAAAACTTTAAGAAGACATCATGAGAGAGAATTGGACAAGAAAAGATTCTGATCATAGTCCTACCATTTCTCTGACAATAATGTAATCTCAAAGGTTTAATGTGCTTATTTTAATGGTTTTCCATATTTTCTTAGTACATTCAAAACACATCTGATATCAGAGATTGTTGTCTAGTTATCCAGAAATGCAAATCTCTGAAGCATTTTGCAGCAAAGTTGCTGGCAGGACTTTATTTATTGATACTGTGTAGTCAGTGTGCAGGATCTGTTAAGTTCTTTATTTTCTACTTGTAGGTTTAGAATTTCAAAAACTCCTGAAAAATGAAAAACACTGTAATGGGTAAGGAATAATTTACAATGAGTTTTACATGTTTATTTGACCCTTTTTAATTTATCACAACTCTTCTGGCAGAAGTGCTGGGAGGTGAAGCATAATGGGAATAGAAATGAGAAAATGGAGAAAGAGAGGTTGAGGACTATATAATAATTTCTTCCAGAAATACAGTAATTAGAAGGTTAGGAATGCTGCATGTTGTATGTGTGTGTGTGTGTATGTGTGTGTGTGTAATTTCTTCATGCCTGATTGTTACAACCCACATGACCTTTAACAACTAACTTTGTCTTTTCAATCTTCACAATTTTAGTAGTATGTAAATCACAATTCCTATAAAACTCTATCAACTATGCAAATCCTCTTTAAGAATTTTAAGAGTTTTTCTCTAAATATGTCAGAGTAATAGTCCCACCTGGCACATACATGGATGATCTTATTGATCACGTTTTTTCTAGCGCCTGGGGGAAATCATTGGAGAATCACAGGAGGTTTGGCCCTGGCTGCATCGTTTGCCATCCTGTGTGCCATTGCCTGTGGTTTCTTTGATTCAGATCTTTATGTGTTTCATCATCTTTTAGTTTTGGACTGAATGTTTGTGTCTCTCCAAAATGCATATGCTGAAGCCCTAACCCCAACATGGCTGTCTTGGCGATAGGCCTCTAAGTAAGTAATTAAGGTTAAATGAGCTAATAAGGACAAGGCTAA
Organism: Sylvilagus floridanus; assembly: GCA_949820135.1. Taxonomy (NCBI): domain Eukaryota; kingdom Metazoa; phylum Chordata; class Mammalia; order Lagomorpha; family Leporidae; genus Sylvilagus; species Sylvilagus floridanus. The sequence continues at coordinate 24,941,223 of OX463245.1, read as the reverse complement.
TCTAATGAGATTAATATTAATATCCCGGGGCCAGCACTGTGGTGTAGTGGGTAAAAGCCGCTGCCTGCAGTGCTGGCATCCCATATGGGCACCCGTTTGAGTCCCAGCTGCTCCACTTCTGATCCAGCTCTCTGCTATGGCCTGGGAAAGCAGTGGAAGATGGCCAAAATCCTTGGGCCTCTGTACCACATGGGAGACTCCGAAGAAGCTCCTGGCTCCTAGCTTTGGAGTGAACCAGTGGATAGAAGACCTCTTTCTACCTCCCCCACTGCTTCTTTCTGCCTCCTTGTAACTCTGTCTTTCAAATAAATAAATCTTTTTGAACAATCCCTAAGGGATCTCTCTCTCTCTCTCTCTCTCTCTCTCTCTCTCTCTCTCTCTCTCTCTTTCTCTCTCTCTCTCTCTTTCCCTCTCTCTCCCCTTATGTGCCAAGGAAATACCATGTGAGGACATAGCTAATGCAGCATTTTTGCAAGCCAGGACATGCCTTTAAAAATAAATGACAGTCTACAAATTAAAAGAAATTTAGAAATGAAATCCAAATGTTGACACAGCACAGGTATATTTATTCATCATGAGGCTACTGAACCCCACATAAACTAGGGCATAAATCAGTCCCATGAAAATATTCCTGAGCAAAAGTGGATGTTCTAGAAACTCTATGCCAGAGCTCTCTGGGGGAAGAGTAATTTTGTAATATGGTATTTGGTGTTTTTAATCAGAATCTTGAATTTCATTATAGTTTTTGTTGAAATATTCTATTATGTGAAAAAAGGTAAAAACCAATAATAAAATAAATGAAGCACAGTCTAAAGTGTCATACAAACTGGAAGTATCTTGTCTTACCCTTATACTTAAGAGAAAAAAAAAACCTACAACAAATGGCTAAATACTTAACAGCAAACTCATGATGGTGCCAAGGAGAGTCATGCAATGGTTATATTAGTGCAAACAGCCTACACACAATATTGTCATCATTGTTAACATCAATAAGTTTGGATGTTTCCTCTCTACACTCAGTTTCCATTACATGCCAGGACTCACACGACCCACTAAAATCTGTTGTATTTATAGCTAAACTTAATCAGCCACAGTAAGAGACACATAGAGCACAGTCTAGGTTAAATACCAGATGCAGAGTCAGCATGGCGTTACTCTCCTGGGTTGATGTGTAACAATATGCTCAGGATACTGCCAGCCAGAGTCTTTGCTGGAGTGCCAGCACACAGACAAGGTTGATCGCCAACTCAGCTGGTCTCATTTCCCAGCCTTCAGGAAACTGAGTTGACATTGCTGATGCTGCGTGACCCAAAGGATCCAACCTACCTCATGTTGTTAACATCTTACTTGGCTGAAGATTCCCAGGCAAACAAAGATACTCCTGCCTGGCACAATATTCCAAGAGCTTGGAGACTACTTCCTACCTGCTAGCCAAGGCCAGACTGCTCTGTGGGAAAGGTTACGTTTTTAACTACACAGAATCCTTTGGAGATTTGGACTGTGGAAGAATTTGGGAGAATAATTTGTCAATGTTAAAGTGTCACAGAATAATAAGTCATGAATGCCTAATATGACCCTTAGATGGCTATCAAGGCTAGACCCTTGATGGAATGCAGTTCCCTTTATAATATGACACAGCTGGTTAATGGCAGAATAATAGAGAGGCTCCACTATTATTCTGCCATTAACCAGATGTGTCATATGATAAAGTGCCTGGTGATGTGTGTGCAAATTCTTGATCGTAGAAAATGCTGTGTGTGTGATATTAAAGCTCTTATCCCTCCCTCTACATGAACATCACAATAACCTGTTGATTTTTGTGTGTGTGTGAAAGTGTCTTGCTATTAGGCTCTTCTTTTTGCCTTCAGACATCAGAAACTAGCCAACAGATGTTTACTGTTTTCTTTGAATACTAGTAATCATTCCTTCCTTCCCTTCTATCAAGCTCCCTTTCTTGTGTGGTAGTGAAATTGGTTTTGAAAATGTTCTTTAACTCCCATTTTTCTTTTGAAAACCTAGGATCCTGAATACTTTGATCCAACCCAGTTTCTTGTCTCACATTCTTCTGGATACAATAGACTCCTTGCTCTTTCTCCAACTTTGTTTCCATTCTATGACCTTAAACCCCTGTAGTAGATACTGTCTGTAGATAGTTGTTTCCCAAGAGATCTTTATGTATCATGTCAGTGTAGTTGCTATTCAAATTTCACCTTATGAAAGTTACTTCACCAAAATAAATAAATTTTTTTCTGATAGTCCTGTACTTTGTGACGCTTTCTTATTCCTAATGTCCTTCATAGAATTATCCTAACTTTTTTGTCATTGTATGTAATTATATAAAAGAGAATATAAACTCTTGAAATAGAAACTTGTGGCCGGCGCTGTGGCTCACTAGGCTAATCCTCCACCTGCGGCACCGGCACCCTGGGTTCTAGTCCTGGTTGGGGTGCCGGCTTCTGTCCCGGTTGCTCCTCTTCCAGTCCAGCTCTCTGCTGTGGCCCGGGAAGGCAGTGGAGGATGGCCCAAGTGCTTGGGCCCTGCACCCGCATGGGAGACCAGGAGGAAGCACCTGTCTTCTGGCTTCAGATCAGCACAGCGCACCGGCCATAGTGGCCATTTGTGGGGTGAACCAACGGAAGGAAGACCTTTCTCTGTCTCTTTCACTGTCTAATTCTGCCTGTCCAAAAAAAAAAAAAAAGAAATAGAAACTTGTATATTTTCTTTCTCGGTACCCAGTGTTTCGAACACAGTATGGACTCAGTACATATTTATCAATTAATACTCAAAATTATTGGATTAGTCTAAGCAAATGTATCCTGGGGCCCTCCAGTGCAAAATTAATTATAAAGATGATCAATGAGGAAGATGATAATTGATTCTTCTTTACACAATCATAGAAGAGAATGAAGAGGTGAGAAGAAAACCAAAGGCAGTTTCCGTTATTCCTAACAAGTTTATAGTGGTCGAAGGAAGAACAGGAACCAAAGAAATGTGCTGCCATTCCTGAAATCAGGATGGAAGGTTTCCTCCTCCAGATGGCAATAGCCTGGAGGCAGAGCATGGAACCCTCTGCATCCATTTTGATACCTATCATTTTATCATTGTGTAGCATTTACTGCAACCCAGAGAGTGCTGGTAAGGGTGGTACAGGAATAAACAGGCTTCATATCCTGCACACAGTGAACTCATGGTCTGATATTGGCCTGTGGCTTGTGAACAAACCATTCCAGCTACCCTGATGACTGAAAGCATGTGATATGTCAATATTTCAATGAAAAAAATCTGGAACTCTAGAACCACTAGAACTTTTGTAAAATCCTTACTAGTTTATAATAAACAGTCTCATGAATCAGTAAAGGATTTCTCATTTTTAAAGTAAATGTATTTTGTCAATATTCAATATGTAAATGGGCTCTCTTTAAAGATGATATCTTTAATATTCGATATGTAAATTGTCTCTCTTTAAAGATGATATCTCTGTTTTTTTAGATTAAATTCATTTACTTAGGAAAACTACCAGAGCACTGAGGTATACCCATATAAATCCATTTATACGTATAGGCTTTCATTAAACTTTCCTAAATAAAAATATACTAGCTGTCTACTTTTCCAAACTGTATTTTTGAAAATATCTCATTTATTTATTTGAGAGGTAGACTTACAGACAGCGAAAGGGAGAGACAAAGAGAAAAGTCCTCTATCTGTTGGTTCATTCCCAAAAAGGCCTCAGTTGGTTCACCCCTCAAATGGTCGCTACAGCCGGTGCGCTGTGCTGATCCGAAGCCAGGAGCCAGGTGCTTCCTCCTGGTCTCCCATGCAGGGGCAGGGCCCAAGCACTTGGGCCATCCTCCACAGCAGAGAGCTGGATGGAAGAGGAACAACCGGGACAGAATCCGGCACCCCGACTGGGACTAGAACACGAGGTGCCAGCGCCACAGGCGGAGGATTTGCCTAATGAGCTGTGGCATCAGCAAGTAGTGGGATTAAGAGAGGAGCAAGTCTTGTGATGGACTGAAGGGTCCTCCTAAAGTAATGTCCGATGTTTTAAAAGGCAGTTGTCCATTAACCAAAGGCTTCATTTTGAGGTTAGCAACCATGTCACATTATGGGGGATGTCTGCCATTACATCTTGCCCCAGGATCAGTTTGGTGACTTAGGGATTAAAAGACTGATAGCTGCCACCACTCTGAGCCAGGCTGGCCACCCTTTGGCTATCAGGTCAAGTTATTTGTTAAGATTACCCTATAGTCTGCTGATTTGATCCCCTAAGCTGGGTCAAAACCTTTAAAGCCATCCCTTTTCTTTCTGTAACACATAGATGGAAAACTTTTCTTGTTGGGAGGCTTAAAGCCAGGAGCTTCAATAAGGCCTGCTTAAGTTGGATAAAGACCTGTTTGGCCTCTGGGCTTCATGTTGAAATGTTGAGTCCCTGTCATTTGTGTATCTTTTACCAGTCAATACAAAAGCTGTGCTATTTCTCCATATCCAGAGACCCAGGGGTGGGTGACAGAATCCTGGAACTCCTAAAATTGGAGTTTTTTTTTTCATTTTCAATTCTCTTTATACACAGAAGATCAGTTTAGTACATATTACGTAAAGATTTCAACAGTTTGCCCTCACATAGAGACACAAAGTGAAAATACTGTTGGAGTACTAGTTATAGTATTGACTCACAATGTACAGCACATTAAGGACAGAGATCCTACATGATTTTTTTTAAAGAATTGATTAATTATCTATGCAATTTCTAATTTAACACCAAGTTTTTTAAATCATTTTCAATTATCTTTATATACAGAAGATCGATTCAGTATATACTATGTAAAGATTTCATCAGTTTGCACCCACACAGAAACACAAAGTGTAAAAATACTGTTTCAGTACTAGTAATAGCATTATTTCACATTGGATAACACATTAAGGACAGATCCCTCATGAGACGTAAGTACACAGTGACACCTGATGTTGATTTAACAATTTGACACTCTTGTTTATGGCGTCCGTAATCTCCCTAAATTTTACAGGGATTATTGCAAGTCTTTAAAAGTTGCTGTGAACCATTGTCTTGGTTTTTTGTTGTTGTTGTTGTTAGTTTGGTTGGTTGCTTTTCTTGATGGAAATGGGACTGGGGATTTGAGAAGAATCACTAAATATCTAAAGTACTACTTATGAAACTTCGTACTCATTAAATAAATGATTTCTTTGGGGAAAAAATTGTTGTGACTTAGTTGTTTGTTATGGCCTTGCTAAATTCCTCATTTCATTTTTGTTCCTCCTTAAGATTTTATTTTCACAAGAGAGATTTTCTGTCCTGTCCAGTATGGATTTCTGTAGTTCATGAATTTGTTTTTGATAACTTCTAAATGTTCTTATCATAACATTTTTAAATCCATATCTTGCATTTCTTCTATCTCATCATCTTCATAATCTTGTATTGGAGAGTCATGTTCATTTGGGGCATCATCATATCTTCCTTGTTATTGTTTCTTCAGTTTCTGTGTTTGTTGTTTGGCATTGTGGAGATATTCTTTGGTTTCTTTTTTTTTTCCTCGCTATGGTGACTTTTCTTGTTATACTATAACTCAAGGTTAAGTGGACTGTCTGCTTTTGGTGAATCTCTAGAGGCTTGTGGTGGGTGTGCCAGAGAGCTCTATTCAGTTCTTCAGAGTTAAGGGGTTGCCAAAGGTGACACACCCAGGTTTGGCATGGTAAATCTCTCTCTCTTTTTTTATTCAGAAGGGAAGTAATTCTACTCAGTTGATCTCTTCTCCTGCCTGAGTGCTGGCCCCAGTGGGTATAATATTTTTCTGCTCTGTCCCAAGGAACACACAAAGGATCTGTGTAGTCTTCAGTATAAGCTCAGATTCCCCTGCAATGTCTCCGAGTTTGTGGCATCTCCCACAAAGACTACTCGCGTCTGTTATTTCTCCCCACCAGAGTCTGGTTTTTCTGGTTGGTTGAGGTGGGGGTATAGCACTGAGCTGGCCCAGCTGTTATGTATGTCCAAAATGGTGCCTGCTGTGTTGTTTTTCCTGCCTTTGTAAGGTGAGTGGAGAGAGAGAATCCTGTCCATACCAGTCCCTTTTATTTTTTTTTTCTCTCCTCTAGTTAGCTGGTGAACTTTACCCCATAGGGCTTCAAGCCTGTTCCCCCTAGGCTCTTCCTGCTGCTTTTCCGCCAGGGTCTCAGGTTACTGCAGTTTTGCTTCACCTCCCTTTCCAGCACTGGTATGTAGACTCGGTGGTTGGGGTCTTGATCCGTGGACACCCATGCCCTCCATGTAGGTCCACCATGTCCCACTAGTTCAGGAAGAGTTTCCCCTACAGTTTTTTCCCTAACTCTTACCTGAGATTACAGTATCTCCACTTTTATTAAACTATCTTTTCCAGGACTATCAGTGCACTCCCTCCCTATTCTGCCATCTTGGAGCTCCCAATTTCTCCAAAGCAAACTCTTGGATTCATCTGGGCAGCTAAGAATTTTGACATCATGCTTGATTCCTCTCTTTCCTTCACATCCCATCAAAATCAATCAAATTTTGATCGCTCTTCAGACTGAATGCAGGAAGAAATGAAAGCTGCCATGACCACACTTATGGAACCCTCATTCTTTCTTCTCCCATGTGGGTAGCAGGGATCAAAGTACCTGGTCCATTAATATACTGTTTTCTCACGTACACTAGAAGAAAGCTGGATCAGAAGTGGAGCAGCTGGGATTTGACCTGGTGCCCATGTGGAATGCTGGTGTTGCAAGAGGCAGCTTGACATTCTAAACAAAAATGCTGCTCCACCCCCCAAAAGAGCAATATTATTGGTAATGTCCAGCATAGTGTCATGCATATAGCAGATGTGGTCTGCAGTTAATTTGTGTGAACTGAATGACTATAGAGCCACTTCCATACAAAGATTCTCTTAATCAGCTTTAACTTTTGCCAACAGTGTTTCAAAATTACTTTTTTTTTAAATGCTTTTTTTTTTTTTTACAGGCAGAGTGGATAGTGAGAGAGAGAGAGACAGAGAGAAAGGTCTTCCTTTGCTGTTGGTTCATCCTCCAATGGCCGCCGCGGCCAGCGCGCTGCGGCCGGCGCACCACGCTGATCCGAAGGCAGGAGCCAGGTGCTTCTCCTGGTCTCCCATGGGGTGCAGAGCCCAAGCACTTGGGCCATCCTCCGCTGCACTCCCTGGCCACAGCAGAGAGCTGGCCTGGAAGAGGGGCAACCGGAACAGAATCCGGTGCCCTGACCAGGACTAGAACCCGGTGTGCCAGCGCCGCAAGGTGGAAGATTAGTCTATTGAGCAGCAGCACCGGCCTTCAATATTACTTTTATTTTCCTGTCACTATACAAACATTTATTAAGCAACAATTCTGTGCCAGGCAAGGTTCTAAGTATTAAAAACATAGGATGATTATGACACCTTAAATTGCTACTTTATGAAATTTACTTTCTACTTCCATTAAGATTTGTGAATTTGTGTAGATTTATAAAGTAAGTTAAGGAAGTCCCAATTTATTAGAAGCAATATGAGATTGTACATTCAAGCACAGGTCTTGAATGTACAATAGCAAGCATTTTATTCACTTCTGATTTCCCCTTACATGCATTATGCAAAATTATAATCTTTGCTGATATTTGTGCTTCATAACTATAAGTATGTGTTTAAGAATTGAAAGGTAGGGGCGGAGCCAAGATGGCGGAATAGTGAGGACGCGCACTAGCAGTCCGCAAAAAGATAGTTTAATAAAAACAGAGTTACTGTAGCCTCAGGAAAAATCTCACGGAAAAAAATGCAGTGGAAATTCTTCCGGACCCAGTGAATGAGACGCAGAGGACCTAGGGGAAAGTAAGTTTGCGAACGGCAAATCGTGCCTTAGTGGCACGGGAGCTGCCGGGAGGGACGGGAACCGGATGGAACACAGTCGCCATTGGAATCGACCGCTTAAACGGGAGCCGATACAGGGATCCCGAGACACTGGCGGGGGGAAGCAGACCCCCCACGGGGGAAACAGCACAATTGAGGCGAGCCCACACGGACACTAGCCTCTTTCGTTGCCCACCCTGCTCACTCGAGCTAGACTGAACACAGTGGGACGGCGCGCGCCCGCCGGCTGAACCGGAAGCCGGGCGGAACACAGTCGCCATTGGAACTGAGCGCTTGAACGGGGGCGATACAGGGATCCCGAGACACTGGCGGGGGGAAGCAGACCCCCCACGGGGGAAACAGCACAATTGAGGCGAGCCTGCACGGACACTAGCCTCTCTCGTCACCCACCCTGCTAATTCGAGCTAGATTAAACGCAGTGGGACAAGGCGCGCCCGCCCGCCCGCCCGCCCGCCCATCACTGAGGCAGACGGAACCAAAAACCCGAGGCTGTAGAAACCTGAAGGGGATCCAAAAACTGGGAACACACCGCGCACACAAACTCCGTTACCTTGACAACCCAGAGAAAGAGTGTGGGGAAAAAAAAAAATGCCAAATAAAAACAGATTCCGAGGGAGCAAGATCAAGGAAGACGCTATGATGACCCCAAACGGAAAAGACACCCCAAGTCAGGATTATGAAGATAATGAGATAGAAGAAATGCAAGAAGCAGATCTCAAAGAATTGATAAGAACATTAAGAAGTTCTCAAAAACAAATTCTTGAACTACAGAAATCCTTAATGGATAAGATAGAAAATCTCTCTCGCAAGAATGAAGTACTACGGAGAAATCAAAACGAAATGAAACAACTAGTAGAACAAGAAGCTACGATAGTGACAAAAAATCTTAATGAATTGAAGAATTCAATAGATCAAGTGACAAGCAATCTTGAGGGCCTTAAAACCAGAATGGGTGAAGCAGAAGAGAGAATATCGGACCTAGAAGACAGAGAACAGGAGAGGAAACAGTCAAACCAAAGACAAGAAGAGGAAATTAGAAAACTAAAAGATAGCGTCGGGAATTTACAGGATACTATTAAAAAACCCAACATTCGGGTTCTAGGTGTTCCTGAAGGTATGGAGAGGGAGAAAGGATTAGAAGGCCTTTTTAGGGAGATACTAGCAGAAAACTTTCCAGGCTTGGAGAAAGACAGAGAAATCCTAATCCAGGAAGCTCATAGAACCCCTAATAAACATGACCAAAAGAGATCCTCTGCACGACATATTGTAATTAAACTCACCACAGTGAAGCAAAAAGAAAAGATCCTAAAATGTGCAAGAGAGAAACGTCAGATTACTCTCAGAGGATCTCCAATTAGACTTACAGCTGACTTCTCAACAGAAACCCTACAAGCTAGAAGGGAATGGCGAGACATAGCCCAGGTACTTAGAGAGAAAAACTGCCAGCCCAGAATATTATACCCTGCAAAGCTCTCATTTGTGAATGAAGGTGAAATAAAGACCTTTCATAACAAACAAAAATTGAAAGAATTTGTTGCCACTCGTCCAGCCCTGCAAAAGATACTTAAAGACGTGTTACACACAGAAACACAGAAACACGACCATCAACATGAAAGAAGGTAAACGAAGGGAACCTCACGGCAAAAGATCACAGGGAATTCAAAGCATACATTAGAAAATATCTGGCAAATGGCAGGGCAAACTTACCACTTATCAATAGTCACATTGAACGTTAAAGGTCTAAACTGTCCTGTTAAAAGACAGAGATTGGCTGATTGGGTTAAGGAACAAAAACCATCTATTTGCTGCCTACAAGAAACACATCTTTCCAATGAAGATCCATACAGACTGAAAATAAAAGGATGGAACAAGATATACCACGCCAACAGAAATGAAAAAAGAGCGGGTGTAACCATCTTAATATCGGACTACATAAACTTTAACACAAAAACTGTTAAGAGAGACAAAGAGGGGCACTATATAATGATTAAGGGATCAATACTACAGGAAGATATAACAATTCTCAATGTATATGCACCTAATTACAGGCCACAGGTTTATTTAAAAAATTTGTTAAGAAACTTAAAGGGAGACTTAGACCCCAACACAATAGTACTGGGGGACTTCAATACTTCACTCACAGATATTGACAGAACGACAGGACAGAAGATCAACAAGGAGACAGTAGATTTAAACAACGCTATAGCCCAAATGGATCTAACAGATATCTATAGAACTTTTCATCCTACACAGAAAGCATTCACATTTTTCTCAGCAGTACATGGAACCTACTCTAGGATTGATCACATATTAGGCCATAAAGCAAGTCTCAGCAAATTCAAAAGAATTAGAATCATACCATGTAACTTCTCAGACCATGAGGGAGTGAAGTTGGAAATTAGCAACTCAGGAATCTCTAGAGCATATGCAAACACATGGAGATTGAACAACATGCTCCTGAATGAACAATGGGTCACTGAAGAAATCAAAAGAGAAATCAAAAATTTTCTGGAAGTAAATGAGGATAACAGCACAACATACCAAAACTTATGGGATACAGCAAAAGCAGTGTTAAGAGGAAAGTTTATATCAATAGGTGCCTACATCAAGAAACTGGAAAGGCACCAAATAGATGAGCTTTCAATGCATCTCAAGGATCTAGAAAATTTGCAGCAAACTAGACCCAAATCTAGTAGAAAAAGAGAAATAATCAAAATCAGAGAAGAAATCAACAGGATTGAATCCAAAAAAACATTACAAAAAATCAGCCAAACGAGGAGCTGGTTTTTTGAAAAAATAAACAAGATTGACACCCCATTGGCCCAACTAACTAAAAAAAGAAGAGAAAAGACCCAAATCAGTAAAATCAGAGATGAAAAAGGAAATATAACAACAGACACCACAGAAATCAAAAGAATCATCAGAAATTACTACAAGGACTTGTATGCCAGCAAACAGGGAAACCTATCAGAAATGGATAGATTCCTGGACACATGCAACCTTCCTAAATTGAACCAGGAAGACATAGAAAACCTAAACAGACCCATAAGTGAGTCAGAAATTGAATCAGTAATAAAGGCCCTCCCAACAAAGAAAAGCCCAGGACCAGATGGATTCACTGCTGAATTCTACCAGACATTTAAAGAAGAACTAACCCCAATTCTTCTCAAACTATTCAGAACAATCGAAAAAGAGGGAATTCTCCCAAATTCCTTCTATGAAGCCTGCATCACCTTAATTCCTAAGCCAGAAAAAGATGCAGCATTGAAAGAGAATTACAGACCAATATCCCTCATGAACATAGATGCAAAAATCCTCAACAAAATTCTGGCCAATAGACTGCAACAACACATCAGAAAGATCATCCACCCACACCAAGTGGGATTCATCCCTGGTATGCAGGGATGGTTCAATATTCGCAAAACAATCAACGTGATACACCACATTAACAGACTGCAGAAGAAAAACCATATGATTATCTCACTAGAGGCAGAGAAAGCATTCGATAAAATTCAACACCCTTTCATGATGAAAACCCTAAGCAAACTGGGTATAGAAGGCACATTCCTCAATACAATCAAAGCAATTTATGAAAAACCCACGGCCAATATCCTATTGAATGGGGAAAAGTTGGAAGCATTTCCACTGAGATCTGGTACCAGACAGGGATGCCCACTCTCACCACTGCTATTCAATATAGTGCTGGAAGTCTTAGACAGAGCTATTAGGCAAGAAAAAGAAATTAAAGGGATACAAGTTGGGAAGGAAGAACTCAAACTATCCCTCTTTGCAGACGACATGATTCTTTATTTAGGGGACCCAAAGAACTCTACTAAGAGACTATTGGAACTCATAGAAGAGTTTGGCAAAGTAGCAGGATATAAAATCAATGCACAAAAATCAACAGCCTTTGTATACACAGACAATGCCACGGCTGAGGAAGAACTGCTAAGATCAATCCCATTCACAATAGCTACAAAAACAATCAAATACCTTGGAATAAATTTAACTAAGGACATTAAAGATCTCTACAATGAAAATTACAAAACCTTAAAGAAAGAAATAGAAGAGGATACCAAAAAATGGAGAAATCTCCCATGCTCATGGATTGGAAGAATCAATATCATCAAAATGTCCATTCTCCCAAAAGCAATTTACAGATTCAACGCAATACCAATCAAGATACCGAGGACATTCTTCTCAGATCTGGAAAAAATGATGCTGAAATTCATATGGAGACACAGGAGACCTCGAATAGCTAAAGCAATCTTGTACAACAAAAACAAAGCCGGAGGCATCACAATACCAGATTTCAGGACATACTACAGGGCAGTTGTTATCAAAACAGCATGGTACTGGTACAGAAACAGATGGATAGACCAATGGAACAGAATAGAAACTCCAGAAATCAATCCAAACACCTACAGCCAACTTATATTTGATCAACGATCCAAAACCAGTCCCTGGAGTAAGGTCAGTCTGTTTAATAAATGGTGCTGGGAAAACTGGATTTCCACGTGCAGAACCATGAAGCAAGACCCCTACCTTTCACCTTACACAAAAATCCATTCAACATGGATTAAAAATTTAAACCTACGACCCGACACCATCAAATTACTAGAGAGCATAGGAGAAACCCTGCAAGACATAGGTACTGGCAAAGACTTCTTGGAAAAGACCCCAGAAGCACAGGCACTGAAAACCAAAATTAACTACTGGGATTGCATCAAATTGAAAAGTTTCTGTACTGCAAAAGAAACAGTCAGGAAAGTGAATAGGAAACCGACAGAATGGGAAAATATATTTGCAAACTATGCAACAGATAAAGGGTTGATAACCAGAATCTACAAAGAAATTAAGAAACTCCACAACATCAAAACAAACAACCCACTTAAGAGATGGGCCAAGGACCTCAATAGACATTTTTCAAAAGAGGAAATCCAAATGGCCAACAGACACATGAAAAAATGTTCAAGATCCCTAGCAATCAGGGAAATGCAAATCAAAACCACAATGAGGTTTCACCTCACCCCGGTCAGAATGGCTCACATTCAGAAATCCACCAACAATAGATGCTGGAGAGGATGTGGGGAAAAAGGGACACTAATCCACTGTTGGTGGGAATGCAAACTGGTGAAGCCACTATGGAAGTCAGTCTGGAGATTCCTCAGAAACATGAATATAACCCTACCATTCAACCCAGCCATCCCACTCCTTGGAATTTACCCAAAGGAAATTAAATTGGCAAACAAAAAAGCCGTCTGCACAGCAATGTTTATTGCGGCTCAATTCACAATAGCTAAGACTTGGAACCAACCCAAATGCCCATCAAAAGTAGACTGGATTAGGAAATTATGGGACATGTACTCTACAGAATACTATACAGCAGTCAAAAACAATGAAATCCGGTCACTTGCAACAAAATGGAGGAATCTGGAAAACATCATGCTGAGTGAATTAAGTCAGTCCCAAAGAGACAAATATCATTTGTTTCCCTTGATTGGCGATGACTAACTGAGTACCAAAGGGGAAACCTGTAGAAGTGAAATGGACACTATGAGAAACAGTGACTCGATCAGCTCTTGTGCTGACTGTTGTTGTACAATGTAATACTTTATCCATGGTAGTATTTTTTTTTCTTTATCCTAGCACTAGTGGTTGAACTCTGTAATTAACACACAATTATTCTTAGGTGTTTAAATTTTAACTGAAAAGTGATCTCTGTGAAATATAAGAGTGGGAATAAGAGAGGGAGGAGATGTAAAACTTGGGACATGCTCAATCGGAACGGCCCCAAATGATGGAGTTCGAATTGTGCCAGGGGTTTCCAATACAATCCCATCAAGGTGGCATGTACCAAGGCCATCTCATTAGTCCAAGTGATCAATTTCAGCTCACAATTGATCACACTGATAGGTCTAAGAGTCAAAGGGATCACACAAACAAGACTAGTGTCTGCTAATACTAACTGATAGAATGAAAAAGGGAGAGAATGATCCAACATGGGAAGCAGGATACACAGCAGACTCATAGAATGGCAGATGTCCTAAATAGCACTCTGGCCTCAGAATCAGCCCTTAAGGCATTCGGATCTGGCTGAAGAGCCCATGAGAATAGTTTAGGCATGGAAAGCTAAGACACTCTGGAAAAAACAGAAGACCTAAATGAAAGATCTCTGCGAGTGAGATCCCAGTGGAAAGAACGGGGCCATCAAAGAAGGAGGTACCTTTCTCTGAAGGGAGGAGAGAACTTCCACTTTGACTATGGCCCTGTGGGAATAAGATCGAAGTCCACGAACCCTAAAGGCTTCCATAGCCTCGGCAACTCATGACCAGAGCCTAGGGAGATTACTGACGCCATAAACAAGAGTGTCAAATTGTTAAATCAACATCAGGAGTCACTGTGTACTTACGTCTCATGAGGGATCTGTCCTTAATGTGTTATCCAATGTGAAGTGATGCTATTACTAGTACTGAAACAGTATTTTTACACTTTGTGTTTCTGAGTGGGTGCAAACTGATGAAATCCTTACATAGTATATATTGAATCGATCTTCTTTATATAAAGATAATTGCAAATGATTAAAAAATCTTGGTGTTAAACTGGAAATTGCATAGACAATTAATCAATTTTTAAAAAAAAAAATCATGTAGGATCTCTGTCCTTAATGTGCTGTACATTGTGAATTAATACTATAACTAGTACTCCAACAGTATTATCATTTTGTGTCTCTATGCGAGGGCAAACCGTTGAAATCTTTACGTAATATGTACTAAATTGATCTTCTGTGTATAAAGAGAATTGAAAATGAATCTTGATGTGAACAGAAGGGGAGAGGGAGCGGGAAAGGGGAGGGTGGGGGGAGGGAGGGAAATTGTGGGGGGGGGGAGCCATTGTGGTCCATGAGCTGTTCTTTGGAAATTTATATTCTTTAAATAAAAGCTTTATAAAAAATAAATAAATAAATAAATAAATACATGTAAAGCAAAAAAAAAAAGAATTGAAAGGTAGATTACAGTAAAAACATTGAAACTATCACAAACACACACTCAGAAACATATACGTAAGAAAGGTCTTCTAAAAGTTTGTGGAAAATTCAAGCTTTGAAAAAATGTATTGGTTTCAATTTTTTGTGCAAAAATAAATTCATCTTCTAATTCCAGTGCCCTCCATATTTGAAATGCCTTTATATTTGTGTGTTTATATATTGTACATTTGAAGTACAAAGAAACCCTACCACTGCAGACACAAAATCTACATAAGCTTAACTGTTTCAGTTAAGGTGATTATAGAATGAAATCACATGAACTCATTAGGCAATTTTAAAAATCATTTAATGTTTCATTGCCTATTTAATTCTTCCTCTCTGATTTCATGCTTATGAAGTGTCACTTTGATTGCAATTTATTTTTGATGTAATTCAGTATTAAAAGATGGGTGCTGGTGAAGTTGCTGTGAGGATAATCTTGAAAATAATATTTCTTGATGAATGTAATTAAAATGGCCAATATGCTGTATATTTTATGCAAAACAAATATATATATAAATAAATACTTTCCAGAAATATTGTGGGATTGGTTACAGCTATATTATATATAAGAAGTTGCTAGTAATAATTTTTCCTTGGCTACAGAGTCAGTTTTCTCTCTGTGACTTTAAAGTTTGAATAAAAAGTATCTGTATTTAAAAATATCATCTATTTAAGTAAACAAAAATGCAAATTTTAATTATTGATGAAGGCACCCTATTATTTGAACATTTCTCTGCCTTTAAATCAGTTTTTTGAGTGACTAGAGTATTATTTTTCTAGGCAAAAGGCATTGTGGAAAATTCCAAGTTTTCATCTAAGCTATGGGAAAAAAATTCTCAGAACAATGAAATCTTGTGCTCATATCCTGCCTCTGGTCTTTGTCAGGTGGGAAGTCTATATGAGGATTTAATGTCCATGTTTCAACAACTTGATGCATAATATTATCACCTCATAAGATAAAAAGAATTAAGCATTATGTAGGAAAGCAATCACCATGGATCTATTACTTTGGAGATTCTTCATGAATTTTGCCTTCCTTCCTTATAACAAACTTAGTTTCTACTTGTAGGAATAACAACAATATTTGAGTCAGTTCAATAACTTAGAATAGAATTATATAGACAGCCAGTTATGCAATTTAATTTGCACAAATATGCACACTAAAAACCTTTATTTTAAGTGTCTCACTCAAAGATTTTCAACAATTTACTTAGCGTTCTATATTTATTCTTTTTAAGGAATAAAGTATAAGAAACTGGAACGATATGTTTATTTCTCTATATTATCTTAATAAGTGCTGAATTAATGTGTGTAATCTGAGGCTATGAACTATCTGGATTTATAGAAGATAACTTCAGAGAATGCATTTAATTCTCAACTTCAAATTTATTGGGAAAGGTAAAAGGAAATTCAAGAAAATATCATTTTTCTAATGGTTACACATGGGTATACTGGAAAACCAATGCATTTCAATAATTGATTTTAACATTAATAATCTTATTTTAACATAAAAATTTATGATAGAGTAATTGTCTGTTAAAAAAAACAAATTTGGGCTTAGATAAGAAGAGAGTTAATTCTGATAGATTATATCAATTAGGAGAGGAGGACATTGCAATTGGGAACATGCCCCAGTCATGGGATCTGCAAGATCTTAAAGGACTTTTCTTTTACCTGGAATCATAACCAAAACTTGAAATGATGTGTGTTAGACAGCGGATCAGACTATCTTTCTTTACCATCAGTGATTTGAGAGTGGGCCAGCTTCTCATCCTGATTTTGGCTCAAGTTGACATGGGTCTTGAAGTTCAGGACCTAAGTGGAGGAGAAAAGTTTAAAGTTTAAGTCGGTTTGGAGAGATTTTTATTTGGATTTATTAGTGGAAACAAACTCAGCTAATATTCTGTAAGAAGAAGAGTAGAATTTGGAGAGTCTATGTGTGTCTGGCTTAGACATAGGTAAACACACCTTTTTTAAATCCCGGGGGGAAGTGTAGTTCCTAGTATTTTTTGAGGTCACAAAGTAAGTTTAATGCTTTCAAAATCACCAAATGTCTGGTCTCCTGGTTTTGAACCACTGGTAGGCAAAAACATTAGGCAACTCAGTGTTGTGACTCAACAGTTATGTCTATATTCACTCTATTTCATGTGGAAAGCTAATATGAAATATTCAAGGTTGTAGCACTGCTTCCAGATTCAATAAACTCTTTGACACTCTTGGTAGTACAAAGAGTTAAAATGTAGAAACTGCAGTGTATAACCTTGCATTTCATTTTTTAAAGCTTTGGCATCTTGAGGCTTTGCTGACTCTTCACACACACACACACACACACACACACACACACACACACCCAGGTTCAGCTGATTCCTAGATTGGACAAGCAACTTCCCTGTAAGTGTGCCTTCCACATGCAAAACACCCAATTCAGAGCCCATTCCACTCACCTCCTTTGTCAGTCTCTCACCTGTTGGGTCACTATTTCCCTGCTTTAATCACCCCAGGGCCAGGTGCCAATTAGGAACAGTTCTTATGCATCAGAAATTAGTCACTCCTAGATCCACATTTACCCTGCCTTCCCTAGAAACCACATTAAAGGTGGTTTCACAGTTCACCTCACTTCTAGTCTACTCCCTCTGCCTCCTTTCTGATGCTGAGCTATCTGTGTGGCCTTCTGATGACAACCCGTGCATCCTCTCTTGAGATCTGTGAGTGTAATAAATTATCATTTCCATGGCAACTCTCTCCTGATCCATTGACTTGTCATACCTAAAGATGAACAAAACCTATAAAGTCATTCTTTGGAGTCTTGTTCTGGGAAATATATCATTGTATGAACACCCTAAAGTGTACTTTGACAAACTGAGACATCACTAGGCAATGGAATAACAGGAGACCACAGGTCCTACATGCCATGTATGGTTGACATTTATCATGAAAGAATTTAGACTGTGTCATTGGATACTAGATAACTCACACAATGGAACAATCACTGCAAAACCTATACTAAGTCAAATGCTAAGGTGGTTGCTATTGTTGGCACCAAACATGAAAAGGTTCTATGAGAGACTGAAGGTGGCTAGGCTTGGAGGAGTAGAGTGTACTTGTTGAGTGAGAGAAAGATGAGCATCTTTGTTGAGGAGGTAAGGAATGAAACAGGGGGATTTAAAAGTAGTTGATTTCCAAAATTTTGACTGAAGTGAGGCATTATAAATTTCTGAATCCAACGATTTTTTTAATGCATTTGATCAAGTAATGGCTTATAAATGGGTCTGAATGATGCTCACTGTTAAAAGCAAGCACTCATCTGAAGTCCTTTCAGAGGCAGAATGGGACCTAGCTTCCTATTTTTGTTGTTTAAAGGAGCTTCTTAGAAAAATATGATGCTTATGGACAAACTCTTGTATCCAGGCAACATCACTTTTAAGTAGAGGTTAGATTATTGACATTTTATAGTCAAAGTTTGAAGAACACTCAACACACACACACACACACACACACACACACAATGAGAGAGAGAGAGCGCGCACCCACACAAGAGTAAAGAAAGAAAGACAGAAAAATAAAAACAGTTGTGAAAGCAGAAATAGCCCACAAGCCAGGGATCCTGGAAAATTGTGGTAATTACTGAAATCAATTCTGGCTTACAAAGAACATAAAAGCTGAACACACACTGTTAAATTGCATTCTGCTCACCTGTGGTTTACCATGCTGTTTTTTTTTCTTTTTTCTTTTTAATGTGCAGATTTTGTAAAGGCCAACTAAAATTCTAATAGATCATTAATCAGAAGCACTTGTGGTAATGACAGTAACACCAACATCTTTCAGCTCTTGAAAATCTACATTTTATATCAATTTACAATTTAAAATGCAAAAGAAACTAAATTGATTTCAGGAAATAACATTTATGGATAACATACGCAACATAAAAATATTTTTAAAATTTTAAAATATTAAATTCAATTTATTTATGAAGTGGCTAATGGTACTTGGATTTGACACATCATATATGTATGAATAATCTTGTGAATCTCTAGCAATTATCCACTCATTACTATACTGCACATGAGTCATGTAGCTGTTTTTCAGGATAAGATGCTTGTTCAGTGGTGTGAATGATAACCTCAGCACGAGGAGAGAGAGAACCACAGCCTACTAGCTGTATGACTTAGTGAAGGAGACTGCATTCATTGATATGGCTGCCTAGGAGAAGCAACAAATATCTAAATCAAAGAAATGGTAGTAATGCAGCTTCATTTCTGTATAGCCCATAAGAAATCTGTACAGACTAGTTCAGCACAAATCTCAGGCCTCAGTCAAGCAATACCATAGTGTACTGTTTACTCTGATTGCTAGAATGTGTCAGAAATTATTGTGATTATTTCTTATTCCTCGGTTAATAGAATCAATATTTATGCCACCTGTATGAGGAATTATAGGTTAAAAAAAGAGTAAAAGGTTTTGAGCCTCCTAAAGCCCCATTTCACTCATTTGTATGACTGTAATGCCTATTTACTAAATACTTGTGAAAATTAAAAATCCATAGTACAAACCAAGATTGGCACATAGTAGGTACTTAAGTATACATCGCTCTTCAAAAATCTAATTGCAAAGTAAATTGGAGTGGCTTGAATTTACTCCTTATGTTATACAAAATTGAAATATGAGAGTTTATCTTCATCACTGCCCAGTTATCCTTTCTGAGCTATTTTTCCTGTGTTGAGGCTCAATGCTCACCATCACCTCTGATCAATGCTGCTTTAAGGAAAGCATTTGTAAATTCACTCACATTGAGCTATGTTATTAATTGGATTACCTCTGCCAAGTATGTAAAAGTTCAAAGCTAGAAAAATTAAAAAAAGAATTTTTGAATTAGAGGCTTCCACTAATGAATATATGTTTAGTGGATTCATTGTATGTGGGGTTGAGGGTGGTGGAAAAGAGAGTTGGGAGATTAGGAGAGTTGCAGAGATAACAGATATCAATATGCTAAATTTAGACAACCTGAATTATAACCAGGAAAAAATAATATCTGAAGGGAAGGTTTTCATTCTCCAGTTAATGAACTGATTATTTTCCACAAACTGAATTTCAATGAAATTTTAAAAAGTTTTTACTTATCTTAAAACTTTAGATAAGTTTTTGTTCTATAGAACTTTTAAATAAGCTTCCTATAAAAATGGATCATACAAAAAATTAAAATTGAGTGAAAATATCACTTATATAAAACTCATTTTCTTATATGGCTTTAATCAATGTTTCTTTATATCATCTTATACATTTTGTTTGTTCACTTGTTTTTGTCATTTCCAGAATAAATGTGCATCCTGGTAGTTTTCCCAGTGCTGACTGTCTAGATTACAAAGAAAAGCACCATTGATTGAAACTAGAGACCATAATACTTAGTGAAATAAGCCAGTCCCAGAAAGACAAACAGCATGTTTTATCTGATATGGGGTAGTTAACATAGAATACAAAAAAAAAACCCAGTGTGTAAGAATGAATCTGACATTTTATGATTTGATTATTGTTTATAACCTTTGTCTAAATGCCTGTAAAAAAAAGTCTTACTACTTTTTACTTGTTGAACATTTTGAATTGAAATCATGTTATAGTAAGAATTAAAGAAAAAAAGAAAGGAAGCAAGGAAGGAAGGAGGGGATTGCTAGAAGGGGAAAAGGAATGAGGGAATTGATATAGGGAGATATAAATAAGCATAATTAATGATACAATATTGAATGCATCCCTTTATAGTGAACATCGTTTCTAACATCTAGAGAAAAGTTTCACAGGCTTATGAGAGTAGAATGTGGCCTGTATTCCATGTAGCCTGAGGTTGTCCTGCTTAGAAAAAGTCATATGCCATTGAATCAAAATCATTTCAAGTGGGGGAAGGCTGTGTTTATAGGAATGCTAAATCTGGTGAATGCACCTGGAAGCTCAAAAAGAAGCACATTAGAAAAATCAAAAAATAATCTACCTTGAAGCTGTAATGTGGGGAGTATGCACTGCTGATTATTTTATGTAATTGTGGTGCTATTTGAAATGATGACTTTTCAGTCTTAATTCCTACCCTCCTATGATGACATGGTGGGACTGATTACACAAAAAATAAAATTTAATCTTCTTCCAAGTCATATGTTTTACAAATGCAGCTTAATTTGGAATTTACGCTGCCACTAAACCCATTTCCTTTCATCTGAAATCCTTTAATTTGCAAAATAATTGCCCACAGAGTGCTTGTTCCTTAAGCAGCATCTAATCAAATAGGTATGTGAAACCAAAATACTCTACATTTTTCTAACTTTTCTCTGTCATACTGAAACAAGGTCATATAATAATGATATATAAATGACTTTGGAAACTGCTTTCCATGTGTTGCTTTTTCTTGTTCTTGTGATGAATACTTTTACTTTAAAAATAGATGCTTTAATGTAGAAATACAAGAAATGTGAACAAGGATGACAGTATGATTTCCCAAAAGGAATTCAGCACTTCAGTATTTGAATTTGACAATGAAGAGATTGATGAAATGCTTGAAATGGAATTAAAAATAAGTACCATAAAACTACTCATAACAGAGAAGCAAATACAAGAGTTAAAGAAATTCATAAATGACATGGAAAAACATTCCTCCAGGATATAGAGATACTGACAAAAAACAATATTAGATAAATTGTTCAATATGTCAAGTAAAAATACAGTGAAAAGCCTTAACAACAGACTCAGTGAGGCAGAACAGAGAATACATGAGCTAGAAGACAGATTTTTAGAAATACTTCAGACAAAAAAAGAAAAACAGAAAAACTGAACACTGAGATTTATGGGCTAACATCAAACAACCAAATATACATGCCTTAGGAGTTCCTGGAGGTATGGAAATAAACAATGGGGGCAGGGGTTCTTGTGTAGCAGATAAAGCCTTCACTTGCAATATCGGCATTATATATTTGTGCCTTTTTGTATCCTGGATGTTCCATTTCCAATCCAGCTCCCTGCTAATGGCCTTGAAAGAGCAGCAGAAGATGGCCCAAGTGCGTGGGCTCTATGACCCTCATGGGAGAACTGAAAAAAGCTCCTGGCTCCTGGCTTTGGCCTGGTCCAGCTTTAGCCATTGCAACAATCTGGGGAATGAACCAGCAGATAGAAGATCCTCCCCCCCGCCCCCCGGTCTGGCTGTATTTCTGACTTTCAAACAAATAAATAAATCTTTTAAGAAAAAGGAAACACAGAATGGCTTAGAAGTCCTATTCAGCGAAATAACAGCAGAAAATTTCCCTAATTTTGAGAAAGATGTGGATATCCAAGTACGGGGAGCACATAGAACTCCTAATAGAGATAATCAGAAAAGATCTTCACCATGACACATCTTAGTCAAACTTTCAAAAGTAAAACACAGAGAAAAGATCCTAAAATATGCATGGGCAAAATGTCAGATTACCTTCTAATGATCTCCAGTTAGATTGGCAACTGATTTTTCATCCAAAAGCCTATAGGCCAGAAGAAATAGAGACATAGTCCAAGTCCTAAGAGAAAAAAAAAAAATAAATAAAAATAAAAACCATCAACCTGGAATACTGCACTTAGAGATACTCTCATTGATAAAGGGAAGTGAAACAAAGACCTTCCAAAACAAATAGAACTTGACAGAATGCATCAATACTCATCCAGTCTTTTAAATTATACTTAATAATGTACTACACACAGAAACAGAGATATATAGTTAGTATCATGACAGACTGTGAAGGCAGAAACTCTGCTAGTAAAAGCTGAAAGTAAATACAAAGCAAACAGAAATATTTATGGAAAAATGGCAAGACTAAGTCATTACTTAGCAAGGAAAAGAAGGAAAAAGTCATTCTATGCTTATGGAAATTAAAAACGAGCAGATGTAGCCATCCTGATATCAGGTAAAATAGACTTTAAGACATAAACAAACAAAGAATGATCTTATCTGATGACTAAAGTATCAATTCAACAAGAATATGTGACTATAGTAAATATCTATGCACCCAATCCTGGGGCACAGAGCTATTTAAAACAAATGTGAGTGGATCTAAAGGGAGATGTAGGATCCAATACAGTAGCAATGGAGATTTAAATACCCCAATTTGATCAATGGATAGATCACTAGACAAAAAAGATCAACAAACAACAGAGCTAATCTACACTATTGATCAAATGGGTAAAATTCAGATCTACAGAACATTTTGTACCACAGCTATACAAAACACATTACTTTCATCAGTACATGGAACATTATCTAAGATAGAAGATATTCTAGGCCATAAAATTTAAAAAGACAAAATTAAAAAAAAACAAGTTAAAAAATTGAAATCATACCATGTATCTTTTCTGACTACAATGGATTGAAGCTGGAAATTAAGAATTTAAGAAAGTCTACAAAATAGACAAACACATGAAGACTGAGAAAAATCCTCCTGAACATACAGTAGCTCATAGAAAACCTCAAAAGTTGAATACAAACATTTCTAGAAACTAATGAAGATGATACCACAACATATCAAAATTTATTAAGGGGAAAGTTTATAGCAATAAATACCTATATCAAGAAATTGTCAAGGAATAAATAAATGACCCAACAATGCATCTCAAGAATCTAGAAAAACAACAACAAATCAAACCCAAAATTAATAAGAGAAAAATACAAAAATTAGATAAGAAATAAGAAAAATTGAAGCAAAAAATGCAAAAATGTCTGAAATGAAGAACTCATATTTAAAAAAAAAGTTAATAAAACTGATAAACCATTGGTCCAACTAATTAAAAAAGAAAAACAAATACAAAAACAAAAAAGTGGGAGAAGACATAAATAAATAAAATCAGGTGAAAAAGGAGATATTACAAAGGATACTGCAAAAATAAAATGAATAATCATGAATTACTTCAAAGAGCTATATGCCAAGCAATTGGAAAATCTAGAAGAATTGGATAGATTTCAGGACATATACAATTTATCAAAAGTAATAAAGTTATAGATAACCTAAATAGACAAATAATGAAGATGGAATTTGAATCAGTAAAAAAGACTCTCCAAACAAAGAAAAATCCAGGGCTGATGGCTTCACAGTTGAATTCTACAAAACTTTTAAAGAAGAATTAATCCCAAACCTTCTAGACTATTCCAAAGTATTGAAAAGGAAGAAATCTCCCCAAAATCCTTCTATGAGGGCATCATAACCTTAATTCAAACCCAGAAAAAAAACACAACAAAGAACTCTAGACCAATATTCTTGGTAAACATAGAGATGAAAATCTACAATATACTAGTTAACGAACTCCAGCAACATATCAAAAAGATCATTCACCAGAACCAAGTAGGATTTATCCATGATATGCAGTGATGGTCAACATACACAAATTAATAAATCTGATATACCACATCAATAAATTGAGGAGTGAAAACCACATGATTATCTCAATAGAGGCAGTTAATGCACTTGCTAAAATACTACACTCTCATAATAAAAGCCTTAAGCAAATTGTGTATCGAAAGAACATGCCTCAGTACAATCAAGGTAGTATATGACAAACCTATAGTCAGCATCAAATGGAATGGGGGAAAATCTGGAGGCATTTGCATTATGATTCAGAACCAGATAATGATTCCCACTCTTGCTGATACTGTTCAATATTCTGTAAGCTTTAGCCAGAGCCATTAAACAAAAAATACAGAAGTCCAAAAGAGTCAAATTGGAAAGGAAGTAGTCAAATTATCCCTGTATGCAGATGACATGATCCAATGTATAGGGGAACCAAAAAACTCTACTAAGAGATTATTCGAACTCCCAAGGGAGTTTGGCATAGTTGCAGGTTATAAAATCAACAAGTAAAACGAATAGCCTTTGTATACACAAACAATGCCATGGTTAAGAACTTGTAAGACTGGTACCATTCACAGTAGATATAAAAATATTAAATATTTCTGCCTAGCATTCTGATCTAGGATAAAATGAATGCAAATAACTTCAAGAGCAAAAATGGCACCACATAGGAGACAGTGTATTTTGAGTATATTAACTTATGTTTAATAAAACTTGTTTACTTGTACAATGATATGATATTAAATAAAATAACATTAATACTAAACAACGGGTCAAAAATTCCTAATAATTTAACAGTTAATCCTGTGGGCTGGTATACTGGCTACAACACATTGCTGGAAAATCTAAGTTGAGTGAAGAAACTATAATTGAATTTTGGGCTTTGATTTTGGTTTCTGAACTATTAATATTCCTTAAATAGCAGTTCAAATAATTTTCTTTATCCTAAGGTATGCTCAAAATTCACATTAGAATTTAATAAGTTTGGGAACTTTTTGCATTTAATCTATAATTGCATGGGTTTTAAGAAATATGCATTCTAAGGCCGGCGCCATGGCTCACTAGGCTAATCCTCTGCCTTGTGGCACTGGCACACCGGGTTCTAGCCCCTGTCGGGGGACCGGATTCTGTCCAGGGTGTCCCTCTTCCAAGACAGCTCTCTGCTGTGGCCTGGGAGTGCAGTGGAGGATGGCCCAAGTGCTTGGGCCCTGCACCCCATGGGAGATCAGGAGAAGCACCTGGCTCCTGCCTTCAGATCAGCGCAGTACACCGGCTGCAGCGCGCCAGCCCTGGCGGCCATTAGAGGGTGAACCAACGGCAGAAGGAAGACCTTTCTCTCTGTCTCTCTCTCTCACTGTACTCTCTGCCTGTCAAAAATTAAAAATAAATAAATAAAAAAATAAAAAATAAAAAAGCCATAAATAAAAAAAACCATTCAAAAAAAAAATAGGCGTTCTTGAGTGAGGAGAGTTAGATGTTTAATCTCACTAAAAAGTCACTATCTACCTGTGAGAAAGTCAATGAATTGAGGTGTTGAAGTGCAGCAGACTCTGAAGTCCAACTACCTGCACTCACATCATTGGTTTTCCATTATTTATTTATTTATTTATTTATTTTGCATTAAGCAAGTTACTCAAGTTCTATGTATATCAGTTTCTTTATAAAATGTGCAAAATAATAGTCCTTACTTTACCAAGATTCTATAGTGTAGAATGTATTGAATGCTTAATAAAGTATATCATTCTTATTTGACTTCAGTGAAGTTTTCCCTTCATGGAAAATATCCTTCCAAAGTCTTTCCAAATGCAAGAATCCCTATAGTCTACACAATGAAACTCTATATGCTCAGAGGTCATCATTAATTCAACATATGCATCACTGTCTTTGAAAACAGTTCCCTAGGGGATGAGTTGGAGTAGAGCTATGCTGTATTATAGTGGACCTACTTTAGAGGAGCACACACTATTTTTCCTTCTCCAAACACAATCATCTCTCTACCTTCTCAACACTTTCCCTCTCATCTTTTAGGGTGAATTCCATATTTACCTATTTTAATCTAAGCACTCAGGTTCTTTTGTATATCTATCTTAATTTCCTCACTGTTTCTCATGGAATAAAAAGATGTATCTTACATATCATTTTTTTATAGATCACTCAAAGATTTTAACCAGGGTCAATTACTTACTCTTTAGAAATTGCATGCCTCATGATTTTTCTTGTGAACGAGATAGCAGTTTTATATTTTTAGAAATAACTACAGTTCATAGCATCCTATTATATACTTTATGAGGACATCGAAGAGAAAATCAAAGAAACTCTAAGTTTGAAATACTGATTGGCAGGATTCCAAGAAACCACAGGATAGAGGCAGGCTGTTTAAATGTGTATTTCAGTGGCTGGTGTTTTGGCACAGAGGGTTAAAACGAGTATTTCAAATGTAGACTTGAAACTCTAATGGAAAATTAACGTAGACAGTCAAGAAATAGAATATCATAGCAAATAATATCAAATTATACATCATAATTAACAGAACCTTAGCAAGATGCTTGATCACACAGTCCCTGAGATGCCAGTTGAGTTGAATGTAAGACAAAGATGAAGCACAGAGACAGACAGATGAGAATCATGCTTCACTTTCCAAATGCTTGCAACATCCAGGGCTGATCAAAGCAGACGCCAGAAGCCTGGGACTCAGCCTGAGTCTTTCATAGGGATGCCAGGGATCGAACTACTTGAGCCATCACCTGCTGCTTCCTAGGGTGTCTATTAGCAGGAAGCTCAAATGGGAAGTGGAGCCAAAATGGGAATTCACATACTCAGATATGGGATGTGCTGCAGTGCAAAATGCCTGCCCCTTTTTTTCAACTTCAGCATTCAAATTCTCCACACATTTAAAAGAAATACATAATTTCCATATACATTTAGTTTTGTACAGCATACATTACAAACATGTTTTAAAGACCACAATTCAGAGCTATAACAACATATTGATCAGTGGGTTTCATTGACGTGTTCTGAGTTAACTGCTTAGCTTCTCGATTCTTTGCTGTTACAGTTGCTTTGAGGTCATTGCAAACAGGCGATTTTTGTTATTCAAAGCTTCTGATTTAAGATAAAACACATACATCTGTTTTAAGAATGGAAAAGCAAGTGTTTTTTGTTTGATACAGGTACCATCTACTCCCAGTATTTCTGAATAGGGGAGGTTGTATTTGTGTGTTTTTGTGTATGAGCTTCTCCTCTTGGGATGTTCTTAAATCACCATATGTTTGAAAGTAATCTCTCATTCCAATGTATTAGATGTTATTAATAACTGAGCATGACTAAAATATTTTATAATAAGATCTAGTACCCTCAACAATATTTCAAATTAAAAAGACAATATTTTCATTCCTTCAACACAATTCATGTCTCTCTATATGTGTGTAGATGTGTATGTATGTATATATATTTATATACATAATATATATTATATATGTATTTTATGTGTTATATATATAAAATCAAAACATGAAATTTGTAGCTAAGAAATCCAGACTCTTAATTCTCTCTCTAAAAGAGCTGGATTGGCACCTAATTTTGAGAAACTCTAGTAACTCTTTTATTTTCAACTTTGATGCAAAGTGACTAATTTTTGTAAATGATAGTTGGCAGCATTTTCCCAAATACATGTATTAAATATTCCCCTTGTGGATGGTGGAAAAGAGGTTGCTAAAGCTGTCACAGTTGAATGTTCTTGCTAACTGACACACCAACAGTGCTTGTAGCAATTTGAGATATGGACTTCATTACACTTATTTGCTGGTCAATATTCCTCTTTATATTTGATTTATTGCAGTGTGTTAGGCAATCTCTAAAATGGTCTTCAATGATCCCTGTGCCTTACATTGGTTCCTTTTGTGGACTTTCATCAGTTCCTGATGGATACCTCTGATCATGAAATAAAACAGTAGTAATGAGCTGCCATTTTATAATTAGTTTATAAAAATAGCAGCTTTTCAAATTTGTTTTTTGCTTATGGGCTGCAGTCTCATTTTCTGACTCATTTGCTCTGTGGGAAGTCAGCTGCTACACTTTAAGCCACAGTTTGGAGAGACCCAAGTTGTAAGGAATTGATGTTAGAAGGAATAGAGAGTGAGTACCTGGGGCTTGGCTGGTGACATGTGAGTGATACCCAGGCAGGGCTATCTCAAGGAATGAATGGAACCTAAGACTGACTACAACCCTGGTCAACACCTTGAATATGACAATAAAACATTGTTAAGACTTAGAGCCAAAGGCCCCACAGGTAAATGCCCCAACTCATTATCTACAGAGACTGAGATAATGATGTTTGCTGCCTTAAGTCTATACATTTTCAGGTGTTTGTTAGTTAACTGTTATTTATTGCAAAGAGTATATGCAGTTTCTCTGCCTTTCTAATCTTTTATTGACTTAAAAAATTTTCAGCTAATAGTCTGTTCTTTTTTAAAAAAAATATTTATTTTTATTTGAAAGAGTTGAGAGAGAGAGAGAGTCTTACATTCACTGACTGGTTCACCTCCCGGATTGTTGCAATGTACAGGGCTGGGCAAGACTGAAGCCAGGAGCCCAGAGCTTCTTCCTAGGTCTCCCAGGTAGGTGGGGGTCTCAAGCACTTTGGCCACCTTATACTGCTTTTCCCAGGCAGCTGAATGGGATGTGGGGCATCCCGGACACAAACCAGCACCCATACGTGATGCTGCTGTTGAAGGTGGCAGCTTAACCCACTGTTCCACTATACTGGCCTTTAATATTCTATTCTGTCAATGAGTATATACAAATCACAGGCTTCAGGCCTGACATAGTGGCATGGCAGGTAAAATAACCACTTGTGACACTGACATCCAAAATGGGCACTGGTTTGTGTACTGACTGGTCCACTTCTGATCCAGCTGCCTGCTTACAGCCTGGGAAAAGCACTAGAAGATGGCCAAAGTGTTTAGGTCCCTGCCAACCCATTTGGGAAACTTGGATAAATCTCTTGGCACCTGGCACCTGACACCTGGTTTGGCTTAGCCCAGTGCTGGCCCATGCAACCGTCTGGGGAGTGAATCAGTGGATGGAAAATTCATTCTCTCTCTCTCTCCCTCTCTCTTTTTCTGTCTCTTTCCCTCTCTCTGTAACTCTGACTTTCATATAAATAAATTGAAAAAAAAAAAAAAACTGAAGGTCTAATGAGAATCACCATCATGTTATTTTGGTACTCTTTTATTTACCATTATGTCCCACATCATACATTCTTTAAATACATTGAAAACTGGGATTTTAGGCTATCTCTTCTTATTTCACAAACTATATTTTTCTTTAGAAACATTAGTTTTCCTTAAGGGAAAGCAATCTAGCAAGAGAATACATTTCTTTTAAATTGATAGACCAGCATAGACATTTGTATAAACTGTTATTTTTCTTTAATTAGAGAAAAGAATCAATCCATAATAGTCAATTAATTTAAATCATATTGGCATTTAAAAATAACTTTTAATTAAAATGTTCATTTAAGAAAACACAGGACTCTTAATAGATAAAGATATGAGAAATAAGTCTGTGTTAAAATAAAATATTTAATAGCTTCTGAGTCATGCCATGGAATCTTTCCATAACTCACAAGTCTTATGGGAAGACATCATTGGGTTTTATGGGATATGCAGTCTCTAGGAGATTGTAGAAAGCTGAAGAGACTCAATCTTGATCAAATCTCCCCAGTTTCACCCTGGTAGGGTACAATGGAAAGTATGCATTGTGTGGTGATATGTTTTAAATGGTCAGCTTGAAGTAGATGTGAAATAAATCTGGCACATTTGTTTGACTATTTGGTGAGAAAATGAAAGAAAAATTGTAAAATATTTTATGTATTGTGATTATTTAAATACATTGTGGAATGATTACCTTTACCATTTTTTACAAATTTAATTCTTACTTGAAACTCTTCTTACATGAACTCCTTAGCTATTATAAATTACTCTCAGAAAATGAAGATCCCTGACAAGGAAAATGAGAAGCCCTGGGGTGGATCTGTTAGAAGCTCTCTTGGATTCCAGAATCCTAATTTCAGAGTTCTTCCTATGAGTTTAGCTATAATTATAGAATAGGAAAAATATTCTGGCAAATGACTACTGGTAATGATGGAATGGGAAATGCGAATTCACAAGTAGATCTCTTTGAAAGAGATACTGTGCATTTGCCTGATCAGCTGTGCCCCTCAGAAGTGACTTTGTTGACATTTTTCAAGAGAGAGGATAGCATCATTCTTTAAAAACATAATTTGTTCATGAATGAGTATAATTTTAAATAAGTTTCCCATTGTAAAATTGTTCTTGCTTTAGGAAAGGACCTGAGAACTTAATAGAAACATGTCTATGGCTTGTATCTTTACCTACAAATTCTGTCTCCTCTTCTGTTAAATTTCTTTGAAAATACTTTTTACTACAAAGATGTTTATAGTGGAGCATATGCAATCATTCTAGGATACAAGGGTAAACATATGTGCAATAATGCATGTATAGCATGTATATTCATGTTTATTAAGGATTTTTACTCTTAAACTATGCTTACTTTCTCAGGATTAAAGCTAATGACACTGATTTTATTAATGATTTTAACATTTTTCTGAAAATTTCCCAAGGACATTTTTATTATAACAATGTATTTGATAGAATTCTAATTTATGAGACAATCTCAAGAAAATTGATCCTGTAGAAAAGAATTCTGACAGAACAGTTGTAATGAAAATAGAATTGATAGTAAATTCCTGATAATATTCAATATACTCACAACATTATTTCTTTTAGAGCTGGAGAACCATTGAAATTTGTCTTCACAATGTAACATTCAAATAAATTATAAGATTATATATTTAATGTTACAATACATAAAGATAAAATGAAAAATAATATTAATGTTATCTGATTCCCAGCAGTTTATACCCTACTAACATTACATGTCATTGCCCTCAAGAGATGAATTTCTAATTCAACAATTTTGACAAAGTTTAATTTTTACTTCAGGCTTAAATATCAAAATGAACTTTACTTTAAATTAGTCTATTTTTCAATCTGAAGACTATTTTCCTCCTGAACAAATGGTTATGATTACAGATTCTATTGATTTGAAATAATATCAACTACTTAGAAATAAGAAACAACCAGTACATTTGATTAGAAATTATTTATTGTACTGTGTCTAAAAGTAACAACTAGTCAATGTCTTGAAGGAAAGTTCTTAATGGACAATATACCTTAATAGTTAAGACCAAAAACACAATCTTTAAACTGAAAGAAAATCTGCAATTTTGGTAAGTGTGAAAGAAATAACAACACAGAAAATAGCATCTTACTTTATCAAATCTAACCTTCTTCAAATTGCCAGTTTTTATTTCTTCAGAAAAATTTCATTTTAGTTTCAACAGAGTTCTCATTTATCTGGAATTATCTAGAGCAGTTGATCAAAAAAGCTGTTTCTCTATATAACATATACAACACTGATACTTAAAAAAAACACAATTATTCTGAAGTAGTGTGTGTTATTTAAAAGCAAACTATTTAAAGAAAATAATCTTATGCAAGCTGTTTAATATTTCTGTGACTAAAACAAAAAGATAATTTTACTAAAGTTTTTAGCCTCCTATCATTTTACTTCAAAATAGTTTTTGTATCACTAGTCAGAAAATTAAACAAGTACACTATAATCATATAGATAAAGGTTTCATATGAATACATCTTTTCTAAATAAATGATTTATTTTATTTATTTGAAAGGTGAGTTACAGAGAAGTAGGAAGGGAAATAGAGAGACAGATCTTCCATTAGCTGGTTCACTCCCCAAATGGCTGCAATAGGCGGGGCTGGGCCAGGCCGATGTCAGGAGCTTCTTCTGGGTCCCCCAGATGGCTGGCAGGGGCCCAAGCACTTGGGCCACCCTCTGCTGCCTTCTTAGGCACATTAGTGGGAAGCTTGAATGGAAGTTGAGCAGCTGGTACTCGAACCGGCACCCATAGGGGATGCTGGCTTTGAAGGCAGCTTAACCTGTTATGCCACAATGCCAGTTCCATATCTTTTAATAGATCAGTCTCAAAGGAGGATATCTTGCTTTCACATTTCCTTTTCAATATAAATTTTTGAAACTCCGAATTATGTGTTTAAAACTTAAATACAGTATTAGGATATATGACTAGGTAGTAAGTGTAATAATGTGGTAATAATATAGAGAAAGTAATTCCAAGATAAAGAGTTTGATCAAAACATAAATTATGAAAGAAATATAAATAAAGCCATGGCATAGACCAAAACAACAAATTAGATGATTAGGAGCTTTTACTTATTTCAGATATATTTAAAAATATATTCCACTTTCTTTTTAAATAATAGTGACAGATTACTATAATCATTTTACAGCTTAGGAAACACTGGGTAAGTGATGTTCCTTAGCAAAAGGCACCTAGCTTATATATTCCACATCCAATTATTTACATTATGTTAGTAGACATAATTCCATGGGGTATGCTTGCACAATTCAGAGCCTTGTCATTTATGGAACCACATATATGTGACTTTTAAAAACTATTCTCTTCTTTTTAAAAATTTTTTTTTTTATTTTTGACAGGCAGAGTGCACAGTGAGAGAGAGAGACAGAGAGAAAGGTCTTCCTTTTGCCGTTGGTTCACCCTCCTGCGACTGGCACACCGCGCTGATCCGAAGCCAGGAGCCAGGTGCTTTTCCTGGTCTCCCATGCGGGTGCAAAAACTTGGGCCATCCTCCACTGCACTCCTGGGCCATAGCAGAGGGCTGGCCTGGAAGAGGGGCAACTGGGACAGAATCTGGTGCCCGACCCGGTCTAGAACCCGGTGTGCCGGCGCCGCAAGGCGGAGGATTAGCCTATTGAGCCACGGCGCCGGCCATATTCTCTTCTTATTGTACTTGATAGCGTTATAAGAGCAGAGCCAGGGTGGGATGTGAAATTCCATACATAATGTGTTTGGGTAATGAGCGTGTAGTAGGAGTTTGGATAATGAAGTAGTGGTGAAAAAGAGTCTATATGTGAGTTTGTAATTTAACTCTCCAGTTTAAAGAAAAGTATAAATAACAATATAAGTAATGAACTTCATACTTCATTTAGTGAGAAGCCATCAAAAGTTATTATCAGAAAGGTAGGCAATCAAAATTTTTGCATAAACTTGTGAATTTTCTCCAATTGTTCTACACAGAATACACCCTCTAACATAGCATAATTTCCCACAATTTATTAGTTGAAATGCATTTCACTATGGTTGCTTTAAGTTAGAAATAATTTTAGGACTGCATAGTTGGCATAGTGGTTAAGACATTACTTTGGATGCCCTCATCCTACATTAGAGTGCTTGGGTTTTCCTCTTGATTGAACTCCCTATTTTAGCCTCCTGTTAATGTGCACTTGAGGGGTGGCAGGTCATGGTTTCTCTAGGGGATCCCTTCCAGGTTGAGTTCCCTTGCCTAAACCCAACTGTTGGGGCTAGGGCCATGGCGCAGTAGATTAATCCTCTGCCTGTGGCACTGGCATCCCATATGGATGCCGGTTCTAGTCCTGGCTGCTTCTCTTCCGATCCAGCTCTCTGGTATGGCCTGGGAAAGCAGTTGAAGATGGCCCAAGTCTTTGGGCCCCTGCATCCGTATGGGAGACTTTGTGGCCATTTGGGGAGTGAACCAGCACTAGGAAGACCTTTTTCTCTGTATCTCCCTCTCACTGTCTGTATCTCTAACTCTCAAATAAATAAATAAAATCTTAAAAAAAATGTAAACCCGGCGCCGTGGCTCACTAGGCTAATCCTCTGCCTGTAGCGCTGGCACTCTGGGTTCTAGTCCCTGTCGGGGCACTGGATTCTGTCCCGGCTGCTCCTCTTCCAGTCCTGCTCTCTGCTATGGCTCAGGAGGGCAGTGGAGGATGGCCGAAGTGCTTGGGCCCTGCACCCGCATGATATTAGGAGGAAACACCTGGCTCCTGGCTTCAGATTGGCTGTAGCGGCCCTCTGGGGGTGAACCAACAGAAAAAGGAAGACCTTTCTCTCTCTCACTGTCTAACTCTGCCTCTCAAAAAATATATATGTATAAACCCAACTGTTGTGGGCATATGCTGAGTCAAATAGCAGATGGGTGATCTGTATCTGTCTGCCTGCCTGTGTTTCTCTGCCTTTTATGTCAAAAATGAAATTTTAAAGGGCTAGGAATAAATTTGTTTAAAATTAAAATGTTAATTTAGAATTAAAATGCATGCTAGCACCATTACTTGTACTTTCCAATTTTTGTGCCATTATTTTCTTTTACAACTAGATCCTAAAATTCTTCTAATGATTAAATTTAATACTGAACAATTATTGATCCAAAAGGGAAAAATTATAGGAATGTAGGTAGAATAGATTCTAGGAAAATTGAGGTTTATGATGAAATGTATTAAGAAATTAAGAAAATACAAAGTGGAATATGTTTTCAAGTAGGAGGAAGTTTGAATTTTTTTCATTCATTTAATAGATGTTTATGGAATGTCTCTTACACACAAGAATGTTCTGAAGTTACAGAAGTAATGGCAGTCCTTGTCTTAGGTGAACTTTTATTTCAGTGGAAGAGAGACAGTCAATAAACAAATAATGAAATAGAAAGATTCTGACAGATGCAATAAAATAGGTAAGGGAACTAGAAAGTTTTGGAGGAGAGGTATGTCACAAGCAGAACATTTGAGCAGAGACCTGGAAAGTTTTAATATGTGTTTCGAAAGCTTATCTCTCGACTAGCACTTTAGGCAAAAGGTTAATGCAAAAGTGTTAGCTAAGCTTTGCTACAGTGTTTAAGCATTCCAAGTGTTCCTGGAGTGTGGGGTGAAATGGAGCCTAAGAAAAGAGTGACAGCAGACGAGTATATCAGAGGTACCTGGGGGACACTGGAACAGGTAGATCTAAAAGTGCATTGTTTGGATTTTGACATTTACTAACAGGAATTTATTGAAGTGTTTTATGGGACTGATGTAATTTTATTTACATTCTGAAAGGATTTTGATGGGTGCAGAGTGAGAGGCAAGGGCAAAAATATTTGTATAAGTTATAAATTATTATAGTAATCCAAGTAAAAGATATTTATTGCACAATGTTTGCTAGCAGATATTTTGAGAGTGGTAAAAGTCTATATCTATCTTGAAGCTAAAACCTACAACATCTATTGGCAATCTGGATTTGTAACATGAAAAGTACTGGAGAAAATAGAAGAATATGAATTGAGGGCCAGCACTTTGGTGCAGTGGTTTAAGCAACTGCCTGAGACATTAGTCTCCCATATGAATGCCAGTTCAAGGCTCGGCTGCTCCATTTCTGATCCAACTCTCTGCTAATGTGCCTGGGAGAGCAGAAGAGATGGCACAAGTGCTTGTACCCAAGTGACAGACCCAGATGGAACGCCAGGCTCCTAGTTTCAACCAGTTGTTGACATTTGGGGAGTGAATCAGCAGATGGAAGCTCTCCACCTCAATGTCTCTTTGTTTCCCTCAGTATCTCTACCTTTCAAATGATTAAACAAATATTTTTAAAAGACTATGAATTAAATAGCATGGATTAGGAAGAGAGATTGTTGCAAAATATAAGAAATCAAAAGGCTAGTTTTATCAGTATTAAGTTGATGTGAGTATTTGATATCCAAGTGTAGTTATTGACCAGTTAGCTGAATATTAGAATCAGATACGGAGATATGAAAGTAAAATTCTTAAGCAAATACTTTTTACAACTGCAATATTGAGTAGCACTTTTTAGATTGTAAATATGGACAAAATAAGGATGCACTTTGAGCCTGAAGTTCAGGAGCTTTCTGAGATTTGCAAAGAAATGGACAAGCCAGCAAAAGAAGCACCAGCAAAGGAGGGAGGAGGATAATCAAGAAACATTTTATGGGGAGAGACAGTTTAATAAAAGTGGAGATACTGCAGGTTCAAGGAAGAGTTGGGGAAGAAACAGCAGAGGAAACTCTTCCGGAACTAGTGTTTCACAGTGGACCTTCAAGGAGAGCATGGGAGCCCGCAGTTCAGGACACCAGTGGCAGACTCAACACACCAGCGCTGGAACGCAAGGTGAGCCGAACCTCAATAGCCCAAGACACTGGCAGGGAAGCAGAAAGAGAAGACTAGAGCGAACAAGGCTTGAAACCCTGTGGGGAAAAGTTCACCAGGCTAACTAGAAGAGAGAGAGAAAGAAAAAAATGACCGATATAGACACGAGTTTCTCTCTCTCCGCCAACCTCTCAAAGGTGAGCAAGACAAACAGCAGGCGCCATTTTGGACATACGTCATAAGCAGGGTGACCTCAGGTCTGCACCGGCCCTGAGCCTAGCAGAAAACCCTGACTCTGGGCGTGGGGGTGAAATAGCAGGAGATTAGAACCTAATGAATGTGTGGTGCTAATGAACTGAGACTGTGAAAAAAGAGACGGTGGGGGAGAGAACTCACGGAATTCACCACGTGAGTACTCTCCAGAGACGCTACAGTTCAGTAGCCTTGGTAGCCCAGTGGTGAGACTGCAGGAGAATTTGAACCCACACTGAAGGCCACAGAGATTCCCTCTGTAGTCCTTGGGAAAGAGCTTCCGATCTCTGGCTCCTGTGGGTATATCATTTGCCTGCTAACCACCCCCAATTCCATTCAGCTGTGTGGAATTGCTTCCCTTTTGAATCAAAAATAAAGAAAGATACAGATATTTACCACGCCTAACCTGGGAGTGTCTCCTTTGGCACACCCTCAACACTGAGGAACCAAACAGAGCTATCAGGCCACACCCATCTCAAGCATCTAAGGCTCCATTGAAAGCAGACAGTCCACTTATCTAGAGTCATAGTATAACAATAAAAAACACCACAGTGAAGAAACCAATATGCCAAACAACAAACGCAAAAACCGAGGTAACAAGAACAAGGAAGACACTATGACATCCCCAAATGAAAAAGACACCCCAATTCAAGATTACGAAGATGATGAGATAGAAGAAATGCAAGAAGCGGATCTCAAAAAATTGATAACAACACTAAAAGTACTCAAAAACAAATTCTTGAACTACAGAAATCCTTAATGGACAAGGTAGAAAATCTCTCTCATGAAAATGAAATATTGGCCGGCGCCGTGGATCAACAGGCTAATCCTCCACCTTGCGGCGCTGGCACACCGGGTTCTAGTCCCGGTCAGGGCACCGGATTCTGTCCCGGTTGCCCCTCTTCCAGGCCAGCCCTCTGCTGTGGCCCCGGAGTGCAGTGGAGGATGGCCCAAGTGCTTGGGCCCTGCACCCCATGGGAGACCAGGGAAAAGCACCCTGCACCTGGCTCCTGCCATCGGATGAGCGCGGTGCGCCGGCCTCAGCGCGCCATCCGCGGCAGCCATTGGAGGGTGAACCAACGGCAAAGGAAGACCTTTCTCTCTGTCTCTCTCTCTCTCACTGTCCACTCTGCCTGTCACAAAAAAAAAAAAAAAAAAAGAAATATTAAGGAAGAATCAAGCTGAAATGAAACAACTAGTAGAACATGAAACTGTGATAGTGATGAGAAATCATAATGAAGTGAAGAATTCAATAGATCAAATGAAAAACACATTAGAGAGCCTTACAAACAGAATGGGTGAGGCAGAAGAGAGAATATCGGACTTAGAAGACAGAGCACAGGAAAATATACAGTTAAACCAAAGAAAAGAAGAGGAAATTAGAAATCTAAAAAATATTGTTGGGAATCTACAGGATACTATTAAAAAACCCAACATTCGAGTTCTAGGAGTTCCTGAAGGCATGGAGAGGGAGAAAGGATTAGAATGCCTTTTTAGTGAGATAATAGCAGAAAATTTCCCAGTTTTGGAGAAGGAGAGAGACATCCTAGTACAGGAAGCTCATAGAACCCCTAGGAAACATGACCAAAAGAGATCCTCATCACGACACATTGTAATTAAACTCACCACAGTGAAACAGAAAGAAAAGATCCTAAAATGTGCAAGAGAGAAACGTCAGATTACTCTCAGAGGATCTCCAATTAGACTCACAGCAGACTTCTCATCAGAAACCCTACAAGCTAGAAGGGAATGGCGAGACATAGCCCAGGTACTAAGAGAGAAAAACTGCCAGCCCAGAATATTATATCCTGCAAAGCTCTCATTTGTGAATGAAGGTGAAATAAAGATCTTTCATTGCAAACAGAAATTTAAAGAATTTGTTGCCACTCGTCCAGCCCTGCAAAAGATGCTTAAAGATGTGTGACACACAGAAACACAGAAACACGGCCATCAACATGAAAGAAGGTAAACGAAGGGAACCTCACAGCAAAAGATCACAGGGAATTCAAAGCATACATTTGGATAAAGAAACTATGGGACATGTACTCCATAGAATACTATACAGCAGACAAAAACAATGAAATCCGGTCATTTGCAACAAGATGGAGGAATCTGAAAAACATCATGCTGAGTGAATTAAGCCAGTACCAAAGGGACAAATATCATATGTTCACCCTGATTGGTGACAACTAACTGAGCACCAAAGGGGAAAACCTGTTGAAGTGAAATGGACACTATGAGAAACAGTAAACTGATCAGCTCTTGTGCTGACTGTTGTTGAACAATGTAATACTTTATCCATTTTAGTATTTTTTTATTCTAGTACTAGTGGTTGAACTCTGTAAATAACAATTATGCTTAGGTGTTCAAATTTTAACTGAAAAGTGATCCCTGTTAAATATAAGAGTGGGAATAAGAGAAGGAGGAGATGTACAATTTGGGACATGCTCAATCAGACGTGCCCCAAATGACAGAGTTAGAAACGTGCCAGGGGATTCCAATAAAATCCCATCAAGGTGGCATGTACCAAGGCCATCTCACTAGTCCAAGTGATCAATTTCAGCTCACAATTGATCACACTGAAGGGTCTAGAGAGTCAAAGGGATCACACAAACTAGACTAGTGCCTGCTCATACTAACTGATAGAATCAGAAAGGGAGAGAATGATCCAACATGGGAAGAGAGATATACAGCAGACTCATAGAATGGCAGATGTCCTAAATAGCACTCTGGCCTCAGAATCAGCCCTTAAGGCATTCAGATCTGGCTCAAGAGCCCATGAGAGTATTTTAGGCATGGAAAGCCAAGACACTCAGGAAAAAAAAAAAAAACACCTAAATGAAAGATCTCTGCGAGTGAGATCCCAGTGGAAAGAACAGGGCCATCAAAGAAGGAGGTACCTTTCTCTGAAGGGAGGAGAGAACTTCCACTTTGACTATGACCCTGTCGGAATAAGATCGAAGTCGGCAAACCCTAAAGGCTTCCATAGCCTCGGCAACTCATGACTAGAGCCTAGGGAGATAACTGACGCCATAAACAAGAGTGTCAAATTGTTAAATCAACATCAGGAGTCACTGTATACTTATGTCTCATGTGGGATCTGTCCTTAATGTGTTGTCCAATGTGAAGTAATGCTATAACTAGTACTGAAACAGTATTTAAACTTTGTGTTTCTGTGTGGGTGCAAACTGATGAAATCTTTACGTAGTATATACTGAATCGATCTTCTGTATATAAAGATAATTAAAAATGAAAAAAAAAAACTTGGTGTTAAATTGGAAATTGCATAGAAAATTAATCAATTTAAAAAATATATCATGTAGGATCTCTGTCCTTAATGTGCTGTACATTGTGAATTAATACTATAACCAGTACTCCAGTGTTTTTCACTTTGTTGCTATGTGAGGGCAAACTGTTGAAATATTTACGTAATATATACTAAACTGATCTTCTGTATATAAAGAGAATTGAAAATGAATCTTGATGTGAATGGAAGGGGAGAGGGAGTGGGAAAGGGGAGGGTTGCGGGTGAGAGGGAAGTTATGGATGGGGGCGAAGCCATTGTAATCCATAAGCTGTATTTTGGAAATTTATATTCTTTAAATAAAAGCTTTATAAAAAATGTAAAAAAAAAAAAAGAAACATTTTATGACGTAGTAGTTTACAAACCATCATGAGAAGTAAGACCATTGGCTTTAACAATGTAAAGATCACTGTTGACCCTGACACTTGCTCTTTCTTGGAATGTTGGAGAAGATTTGATTACACTGGGTTAAACAGTGAATTATGGGGAATAACTGGAGACAGTATTTTCACGGAATTGTATTGTATGAACCTGCAAAGAAATATAGCATCATTTGGAGTAGAATGCAGAGATACTTTCATAAGATGTATTGAGGCTTCTTATTCTGATGAAAGAGATCTAGCAAAGATGGAAATACTGATAATGTAGGAGAGGGGAATCCTGAGTAGACAAGAGGGAATTAAAAGGAATCTATGGAAATATGGATAGTTGCCTCTAATAACAGAAATATAAGGACTTTGGTAGATGTGAGCTTAAGGATTGTGTGGGCGTTCTGTTCAATTATTTCTATTGGAGAATTTTCTGTCTCTATTACTCTTAAAAGCAAAATTGAAATCCATAGACTCTGAAAAACAGTCATGATTTGAAGATTAATTGATAACTTCTAGATTCTTTTAGTCTATACCCAGTGCTTTGTTATAATATATATTTTAATAATTGATATTTATTATTTCATAAAATGATTAGCAAATATAAGTTCTATTTTAATGAATCTTTTTCTAATTTCTTTTCAATTTTGTGAGTAATCTTAATTTTTTCATGCTCTCTTAATATTGTCTAAATGGAGGATGCTAATTTCTCTATAAACATTAACTATTATAGGGAAAACAAATTGGAAAATGTAATTTTTCAGTTGACATCAATTTGTGAGACTCATTCAAGACTTCTCAGACATTTTTCATTTTATACAAACCAATACTTTAAAATTTTGTTCAACTAAAGAACAGTATTTTTCACTAGGCATAAAAAATGAGAAGAAAGAGCTAAAATTTCCTGTTCAGAAGATTAGGGATGTGGCCAGGTAGAAACCAATGGATTTCTCAGCAGATATATGGAAGAATAAAAGAGTGTGGGATGATATACCCAAACTTCCGTATACATAAAATAGAAACAGAGCCTCTAACCAATAATCTTTATTCAGAAAACTCCATCAAAAAAAAAAGAGATATAAAGACTTTCTCAGGCAAACAAAAACTAATGGAGTTGATCATCACTAGACATGCCTTAGAAAAGGTGCTAAAGGATGTTAAAGGAGTTCTTCAAGCTGAAGAAATAATTAGTAATGTGAAAGCATATAGGGCTGGCGCCGCGGCCCACTAGGCTAATCCTCCGCCTTGCGGCACCGGCACACCGGGTTCTAGACCTGGTCACGGAACCAGATTCTTTCCCGGTTGCCCCTCTTCCAGACCAGCTCTCTGCTGTGGCCAGGGAGTGCAGCGGAGGATGGCCCAAGTGCTTGGGCCCTGCACCCCATGGGAGACCAGGAGAAGCACCTGGCTCCTGCCTTCGGATCAGCGCGATGCGCTGGCCGCGGTGCGCCAGGCCACAGCGGCCATTGGAGGGTGAACCAACGGCAAAAGGAAAACCTTTCTCTCTGTCTCTCTCTCTCTCACTATCTACTCTGCCTGTCAAAAAAAAAAAAAAGCATATAAAAGGATAAAACAATCACTGGTATAGGAAAGTATACAGTAACATTAATACGATTTTACTACTGTAATAATGGTGAGTAAATCCTTCTTAACCTTCATATATTTGTTATTACAATATGGAGGTCATTAAGTTTAATACAAAATGTTGTACTGATTATCTTCTCTGCATGCCTGGACAGAACAAAATGAAGAATAGCTACTCCAAGAGTCCTGCTGGATAAATCTGCTATGACCCAGACAGGTAGGACTATTTACCATATGTAATTTAATGAGAATACAAAATCACAACTTGCAAATTAACCTCAATAGTACATTCTAAAGTTTCTTATTTTTCATTAAAACTGCATTTACAGAAGACTAAGTATTTAACAGTGATTAACATATTTCACTCATTATTTAATTTCTTGAAGCTTCATATTTTTAATTACATGTCTGATGCTACCTAAAAGACACATGATATTCAATAATGTAGTCATAAACCACATACTATGTCCACTAAGACAGTTTATAACCAAAAAGAAAAAAAATCAAGTTATTTGACTTCATTTGCATGAAAGGTATATCTGCAGTCTTATTTTGGAAAAACATTTAGTCAAATATGCTTAGTGACTAATTCTCATTATACTTCCCTCATCATGAATATCAAATGATATGATTTAAAATTAGAGCATTTTCTCTTCCACTAAAATGTCTTATTTTACCTTTAGATATGTCTCTGCTTTATCTGATATGATTCCTCTTTCTGTCAATAAGAATTTGAGAAGAAGGAGCAGCTCTTATGTGCTCAACATAACTGCAAACTGTGTTACATGTCCAGGTTGCCTTGAATTTTGGAAATGAGAGTGTTACTTGAAGTGATTGTTCTGTATTCTTCTGATTTTATTTTAGGTGATCTATGCATCATCTTTATTTCTACTTGAGAGCACTACTTTCTACATAGCAGTAAATAAGTTTTGGATGAAATGGTAAACTTTCTGTTTTTCAATGAAAATAATTGCTGAAATTAGTACACAACACATTTTTTTTTGATAGGCAGAGTTAGACAGTGAGAGAGAGACACACAGAGTTATAGACAGTGAGAGAGAGACAGAGAAAAAGGTCTTCCTTACGTTGGGTCACTCCCCTAATGGCCACCACTGCTGGCGTTACGTCAATCCAAAGCCAGGAGCCAGGTGCTTCCTCCTGGTCTCCCATGCGGGTGCAGGGACCCAAGCACTTGGGCCATCCTCCACTGCCCTCCCAGGCAACAGCAGAGAGCTGGTCTGGAAGAGGAGCAACCAGGACTAGTACCTGGTGCCCCAACCGGGACTAGAACCTGGGATGCCAGTGCGGCAGGTGGAGGATTAGCCAAGTGAGCCACAGCACCAGCCCACAACACATTTTTTAATATGTTCATTTCATGTGCTTCCATAGTGTTATTTTTAATTAGCTTTAACAGATTTAATATAGTTCACAGATAAATTAAAGAATATAGTGATATTCACTCCCTCCCACCTCTCTTCTTTCTTTCCTTCTTTTTTAGTTTTTGAGATAATATTGTAAATTTACATTATAGACAAAAGGCTTAATACTTCACTCAATAAGATATTAAGAAATAAGCAAAATACCTAGTTTAAAGGGAATATAGAAAATGGTTATAAACAATAATGTGAGAATTAAAATGAAAAATAGGAAATCTTTGTTTCAGTATTGTTGCAAACATAGCTGTGTAAAACTTTGTTCTATAACTTTATCAAACCAATGGTTAAGAATATTATAGTACTATAGTTTTAATCTGATTATTTTAAAATTTACAGTATGTTGGTGAAATGGTCATTCTTCCACTCAAAACCATACATATTTTTTAAATTAATTAATTAGTTTATTTTTAAGGAATACAGATTTCATATGTACAACTTTAGGGATATATTTATTCTTCTCATAATACTCACCCTCCCAGTCATACTCCCAAACCACCTCCTCTACCCTCTCCCCTTCCCAGTCCCATTCTTCATTAAGATTCATTTTCAATTAACTTTATACACAGAAGACCAACTCTATTCTAAGTAAAGATTTAAGCAATTTGCACACAAATGCACACACACACACAACTGTTGGGAATGAATATTACATTTAACTCTCATAATACAACTCATTAAGGACAGAGGTACCGCATGGGGAGTTAGTGCACAATGACTCCTGTTGTTAATTTAGCAATTAACACTCTTATGTATGACATCAGTGAATACCTGAGGCTCTTGACATGAGCTACCTAGGTTATGGAAGCCTTTTGAATTCATAAACTCCATCAGTATTTAGACAAGGCCATGGGCAAAGTGGAAGTTCTCTCCTCCCTTCAGAGAAAAGTGCCTCCTTCTTTGATGGCCATGTCTTTCTGTTGGGATCTCACTCACAGAGATCCTTCGTGTAGAATATATTTTGCTGCAGTGTCTTGGCTTTCCATTGTGGGTGATCCCAAAATAGCACATT
Source organism: Sylvilagus floridanus (assembly GCA_949820135.1). Lineage (NCBI taxonomy): Eukaryota > Metazoa > Chordata > Mammalia > Lagomorpha > Leporidae > Sylvilagus > Sylvilagus floridanus. The sequence continues at coordinate 24,896,945 of OX463245.1, read as the reverse complement.
TCCCCCCACCCCTGCCTTCTGCCTATCAGGTAAACTGCTCCAGGGCATGACCCAGGCCCATTAGGGCCACCTGGAATGCTACATGACCTTCAAGCTGATTGGAGAGGCATATTGGCACCAGTATCAGTTCTTTCCTATAGTTAGTGTTCCTCTGAGTTAGTTACACCCCTTATACCTGCTCTTGAAAAGCTTACGTGGCTGTTAATAAACCCGGATGTGTTCATCAAAGCCTGTCCCCGGTGTCTTTTTGTGGGAAAGGGCACTGTCGCCCTGCTCTTCCTGGACAGTGTGGCTTTGCAGGGCCAAGCCGCATTCCATGGCTGAAATGCTCTCATGGGCTTTTCAGCCAGACCAGGAATTCTGTGTTGGCAATTACAATGAAAACCTAGGAAGTCTAATTTAAATGTTTTTCACAGGTGACAGATTCCTCACTATGTACTGTCTATTTGCTGCTGGGACATGTGCTTATTTGTGTGTATAGTCCTTTGGTGCTACATAGTTGTGTCCATGGTATGTTCAGAAATGAAGAGATACAGATTTCATAAGCAAATACATTCCCATTAAGTGAATATTAATCACTGTCAACCAATCAAAGACTGTCAAGGCTTGAAAAAATAAGGTTATTGGCCGGCGCCGTGGCTCAACAGGCTAATCCTCCGCCTTGCGGCGCCGGCACACTGGGTTCTAGTCCCGGTCGGGGCGCCGGATTCTGTCCCGGTTGCCCCTCTTCCAGGCCAGCCCTCTGCTGTGGCCCGGGAGTGCAGTGGAGGATGGCCCAGGTGCTTGGGCCCTGCACCCCATGGGGAGACCAGGAAAAGCACCTGGCTCCTGGCTCCTGCCATTGGAGGAGCGCGGTGCGCCGGCCGCAGCGCGCCTTCCGCAGCGGCCATTGGAGGGTGAACCAACGGCAAAAGGAAGACCTTTCTGTCTGTCTCTCTCTCTCTCACTGTCCACTCTGCCTGTCAAAAATAAAAAAATAATAATAATAATAAAAAAAAAGAAAAAAAGAAAAGAAAAAATAAGGTTATTATATGTTCACAAAGTGAGCATGCTGGTAACAACTCAATGTTTGCTATATTCCTATACTCTCAGAAAATTGTTTTTGAAGTTTAAATTTAATTTTACTTTTCAGCTTTATAGTTTTCCTAGAAGATGTGTAAAAGCTATATGTCATGTATATATGCATTGTTTATATGGGAACATTAAATGTAATTATAATAAAATAGCTCAGATGCATTTTTCCTTTAAGTTTTAAAATTTTTCTAGTTTCAGAAACAGCGATATCATTTGAAAATATTCGCAGTTTTGATATAAGTCTACATCTGATAATGATGTTTCTGTCAAAACTAGCATGTCATTAAAACATAATTCAGAATATTATTCTTTTTATAGGTCCAAAACTTCTTTTTCTATTTGCTTATTTGAGATGCTGAGAAAAACAGAGAGAAACACTAACAGGCAGAGAGCACTCCCTGAATTCTCAGTGGAAGGGATTGTGTTTGGGCTCAAACCAGGATCCAAGGGTTCAATTCAAATTTCCCACGTGGCTGGCAGGAAGCCAATCCACCCCCACTTCTGCCTTCCAGGGTCTGCATTAGCAGAAAGCTGGGGTCAGGATCTGGACAGGGGTACCAAACCCAGGTACTCTGATATGGGAAGTGAGTGTCTTAATTGCTAGGCCAACTACATGTCCCTACAGTATTATTCTTTGGAAGCCATGATATTCCCTTTAGTGTTTCATTGTAAATATACAATAGTTTAGTGATACTTTGAGCTAGTCAAGGTTTAATTTGCCTTGATAAATAGTTATGATTACAGACACTGAGAAAGCAAATTTATATTTGTAGAATATGTACAATTCACAAAAAATATAATTGATATATATATATATCTATATATCATGGTTTTTATAGAGCTTCCAGCATCAATATAACTTTTCTAAATTGGAAGTTAAAGAGATATTTATGATAATTTCCCAGTTGGTTATGTGCAAATAAATTATTTTTTCTTTAGAAATTGCAATACAGGCCGGCGCCGTGGCTTAACAGGCTAATCCTCCGCCTTGCGGCGCCGGCACACCGGGTTCTAGTCCCGGTCGGGGCACTGGATTCTGTCCCGGTTGCCCCTCTTCCAGGCCAGCCCTCTGCTGTGGCCCGGGAGTGCAGTGGAGGATGGCCCAGGTGCTTGGGCCCTGCACCCCATGGGAGACCAGGAAAAAGCACCTGGCTCCTGCCATCGGATGAGCGCGGTGCGCCAGCCGCAGTGTGCCGACCGCGGCAGCCATTGGAGGGTGAACCAACGGCAAAGGAAGACCTTTCTCTCTGTCTCTCTCTCTCACTGTCCACTCTGCCTGTCAAAAAAAAAAAAAAAAAAAAAAGAAAGAAAGAAAGAAAGAAAGAAAGAAAGAAATTGCAATACATACTGATAAAATTTAAGAATGAAAAAAATTTCAACTTAGCTCATTTTGTGAATTGGAAACTAGTATAAAGTGATGGCCTGATGATTTTTCATATCTTTCCAGTTCAATTTACCTGAAAGATGTTGCTCATTCCTCCAATGGAAGCAAGCAGAGATGGTGCAGATTCTCTTGAACTTGTAAAACAAGAAAAACAATAGCAGCTGGAGTTTCCAGAAAAATAATAGCAACAGAAATCTGGTTTTTAATAGGAAAAAAAAATACATAGCAACTAGAAGTTTTGCCTACCGTTGCTAACTTCTCATCATTATCCAATAAACCATCCAGACACTAAACTTTGAAATCTCAGAATACTTCTGCTATGCAGACAACATGATGGCATTCCTTTGTTTCACAATGTTGAGCTTTCTAAAGGTACTCCTTACATGAATAGGTAACCAAAGCCATTTAAGATTTGAACTAAGGGTGCAAAAGACCCCTTTATCATGGCCAGTTATGTTTATACACTGAAATAAGCATAATACTATATTTACTGATTTTTTTCAGGAAGGAAACAGGAAAGAAGGTTCACATGTTAGAAAAAAAAATAAGCTGTAACTAAGCTTCAACTTATGACTTAAGAGCTTGAATAAATATAAGCCAAAACCATACAAAGAAAGGTAGAGACCAGATTCAAGTCTCCATAACCACTGACTTGTATGTTGACTTCTACAAATTATTTTTCCTTTTTGATTCTCTTTCACATCTTTAAATGGAGGAAATACACCAGTTCTGACATTTTCAAATCAAAAATTACATGGATATGCCTCAAAGGTGCATAGAGATTGGACCAAGACAATCTCTCCTCTCTCATTCAGCAGTAAATTGCAGTAGTTCTTTTTCTGGATTTAGTTCTGTTATTGTTGCTGCTGTTTTAAAGACAAAATGGACCAAGAGGTCTTTTTTTTAAGTGTTTGCAACTGTTACAGTGGATTATCTCTATGGTGCCTTTCATAAGCGACGGAAATTAGTGCTTGAATTTGTTATTACTGCTAAGATGACAACAGCATGTCACTAAACCATGACATCATTAATGTAATACGTTTCCCTATGTAAAAGGAATTTTTAAGGAATGTGTTTGTTCATAAACATATTTTGGGAAATGGAAAGGATTTTTTCAAAAAAATAGATTTAAGGTAAAGTTAGGTTAGCCTAGCTGGAAGAAAAGCAATACAAAACTAAACTAAGTTAACTTCCAAGTAAAAACAATCTCTTCAGTAGTGGAAATATATGTTCTCAAAAAACTAATATTAAAAATACAGGAAGGAAATATTAGCCAATATTTTAACATAATTTTTAATATCTAAAATGGATTTTAAATATACATTTATTTCAATATCATCTTTAGTTTCAGAAGTTATCAAAAAGACACTATTAGAGGGACAACTCTTTATGGATGTTGACATGGTGACTGAAATTTCAAATAAAAAAAAGAAAGACAGTGCTCATTTAATCTTATTCGAGATCATACCACCCCACTTATATCTTGATAGCCTTATCCAGGTTAAATCTCAAAAGCTTGCATTAAAAGTGGGGGGTGGTAGTGAAGCAATAGTTCTTACCATCTAATTATCTCTTTCTTTGTTTAAATACACAGTCTTAATCAGAAGATGCTGGTAACTCAGGGAGTAGTGTACTTAATTTGGGAATGCTTATGTGTTGTCAAAGTCTTTCCTCAAGTACAAAGGGATCAGTAAACAGAGACAGGAAAAACCTGAAACTTAAGAGAATCTAAGTAGCTGCACAATTTATTCGCTATAAGTACAAATATCCAGTGATTTGATTGCTATTAATTCTCTTGATTAAAAGTATCGTCTTTGAAAATGTTTCTCCTGCCCTATGGCAGCATCTATTTCACTAATGCTGCAAAATGTTCAGACTGAGTCTTGTGATAGGGGATGAATCAGAATCCTCAGCTCATTAATGCATTGTTTGCTATAATGAATAAGTGGGACATAATTAAGAAGTGATAATAGCGATTTCTGTCAAATTTTAGATTCATCAGTTTTTTTTGGCCCACAAATGGCCGCTGTGGCAAGCCAGGAGCAAGGTGCTTCCTTCTGGTCTCCCATGGGGTGCAGGGCCCAAGCACTTGGGCCATCCTCCACTGCACTCCTGGGCCACAGCAGAGGGCTGGCCTGGAAGAGGGGCAACCGGGACAGAATCCGGCGCCCCAACCGGGAATAGAACCTGGGGTGCCGGCACCGCAGGCGGAGGATGACCCTAGCGAGCCGCGGCGCCGGCTCATCAATTGTTGGAAATACCAATGTACTTCTTGATATTTTGACATAAGAATAATTGGACATCCCACAATGATTTTAGTTCCCATGTGAAACTATTCAACATCTTAGATTTTATAGTTTCTATGATTGTGGAAATGGAAATTCCATATTACTACCTTCTAAGATGATATTTACTGTGAAGAAAATATATCATCAACCTGTTCTAAAGGTTAGTATGCACTGCATAACCTGCGTATATTCTGAAATCTTGTAATTGTGAAAAAAAATTTTGGTCTTTATTCATTTTTATCATTAAAATATTAATTATTCCATATCTCTATATTTTAAGCAGTAATAGAGAACCCTTTCTTTAACAAACTACAAATACACAAATCCCCTCTTCCATGTTGGGAATGTATTTTCACAATGACAAAAAAATTATCTTTACAATTTCCCTTCCCATATTGGTGCAGAAATTTAAAGAACAAAACATTAATGGGCTAAAAATATACCTAGAAGATTTCAAACATTGGAAGGGACCTCATTCATAGGCAATTGTTTTTAGAAAGATTACAGACTTTCCAGGCAGGAGTTCTATTGGATGTCAGTATTACTGATATATAACATGGTGTTACCCTGTATTATTTGAGGCAGATATTCATCACCAAGCATACATGATAATCATGGGCACAATGGAAATTATAACTTTATTTTTTTTTAAAGTTCAAGAAACATATAGCTTCTTAGAAATAAATTTCAGAAGGGAAGAAAAGTAATTTTGCATTCTGGGAATGTAAAAAAAAAAAGAAACTAAAAATGACTTTTCTTACCAAAAAGGCAGCATGGTCTTTCAATCATATGAGCATTTTTTGGATCTTTTCCTCCTATTCTAAAGTGATTGGATTAGAGTGAGAGAAGTATTGTGGAGTATGGAATTCTTTGGCAGAAATTTAAATCTTCTTGCTTTCCTGGTTCAACATTTTCATCTCACATGTATGAAGACTCACATACCTAAACAAAAAATTAACAAATATTTAAGTACTAATATTCTTTAAAATTATAATTATGTAACAAACATGCTCCAATTATTTTCATGCTATGTTATTATATAAGATAGTCTATAGATTATTTCTCAATTCTTGGTCATGATTTCACCAATCATCAAAAAGCAAGAAATTCTAGAAATTCAAGGCCAGATAATATGAGATATATGATTCTGTTTTCTGTCAAAATTAATCTAGCTTATAATTAAATAAATCAGAATTTCCATAAAATGCATTAGAACTACACTAATGCAGGATGTTAGTTAACAATAATTAACAGATATCACATTTCAGAAAAGGTACTTAAGTTAGGCAATAAAAATATAAAATGGATGCTATATTTAAAAGTGTCATAAAAATCAGGATATAAGGAAACAATAAATCAGATTTAAAATGTCTTAGGTAGCAGTTAAAGTAACTTGGTAAATAGCAGCCAAAAAACCAAAACCAAAAAAGTTATATACATGTGCATACATTTGCAAAACAGGCAGATGATGTGTACTTGCACGTATTTAAATAATGTTATGTTAAATTTGTATATTTAAATAATATTCCTTTTCACAAAATGTTCCATATAGAATATAATACAGTTTCAGAAATATGTATACATGTATTGGTATGTGTGTGCATGTGTACATACACACACTCAGCTAACCACTAGCCAGATTAAGACAAAGGACGTTTTGGAGAGGGGATTTGGCGCAGTGGTTAAGATGCCACTTGGGAATGCAATCAATTCTCATCCCATTTCAGACTGCCTGGATCCCAGACGCAGCTCCATTTCTGAGCTCTAGGAGGGGGTAGGTGATGAGTGAAGTATTTTGGTCCCTGTTACCCACATGGAAGACCTGAGTTGAAATTCTGGCTCCTGGTTTCAGCCTGAATCAGCCTTAGCTGTTTCTGGCATTTGAGGAATGAACCAGCTAATGAAAAACCTCTGTATATCTACCTTGAATATAAAATAATTTTTAAAAGTTTTAGAGAACATATAGGAAGTTCCTTTGCACTGAATCCCCTGCATATCCACATGACCACCATTCTCCAATCTATGGCAACGGATTGGTTTGGGCAGTTTTTGAACTCCACGTATAAAATCAAACAGTGTGTATTTCTGTGTGATCATTTTCTTTTTCCTGTCTTTATGATATTTGTCTACGCTGTTGATTGAAATAGTGGTTCATTCTTTATCCTGAAGTAGTATGCCATTGTGTGAGTAAACCACATTTTATTTATACTGGTAATGGGTGTTTCTAGTCTCTTGTTCCTACCACAAAGATTACTCAAGTATTTTACAATAAATACAAATTCATAAATAAAAATATTCATTTTATTTTTATCAAGCCACTTGTTTTAATTAACACATAAATTTGTACATATTTATGGGATACCATAGGAAATTTCAGTACATGTATCCAGTGTATAATATACAAATCAGGGTAAGATATCTGTCTACTCAAATATTTATTGGTTCTGTGTGGAAAAAACAACCAGAAACCTTCTGATAGCTTTTTTTGCTGTGTGTGGCACAATATTGTTATCTACAGTGATTTATAGTGCAGTAGAGCATTGGAACTCCTATCTAAACGTAATTTAGTATCCACTAGTTGACCTTTCTCCATCCCTTGCTACCTCGCATTCTTTTGAGTTTCAACTTCCATAAAATCAACTTATTCTAGTTTCGTACAGGGTTTCAGATGATGTGGTACCTAACTTTCCAGACCTAGTTTATGTCGCCTAGCACAATGACTTCCTAAGCTATCTATGCTGTTACAAATAACAGGGTATCAGCCTTTTAATGACTGAATAACATGCAAATTGTATGTGTGTGTGTGTGTGTGTGTGTGTGTGTGTGTAGCTAGCCATTCCTAAATAATATGATATACTAAAGCAGTATTACTTTAACAATATTCCTTTTCATAAAATGTTCCATAGCACACACATACAGTTTCTATATCACTTCATCAGTTGATGTACACGTAGGTTGTTTCCATTCCATTTCTTGGCTATAGTACTGCAATAACATGGGAATGTAACATCTCTTTGACATACTAGCTTCATTTCCTTTGGATACATACCTAGCAGTGTGATTGTTGGATCATACAATGACCGTACCGATTTACATTCTCACTAATAGTTTTGAGGTTTCTTGCCAACCCTTTTTTTTTCTTTTTGATAATAGCCATGTTAATTGGGGTGAGGTGATAGCTCACTGTAATTTTTCTTTGCATTTTCCTGATTGGTCACATCGAACATTTTTAAATTTACCAGTTGGCCATATGTAAACATTCTATTGAGAAATGTATATTTCAGTTTACTGTCCACTTTTGGTTTTATTTCTGTAATTCTTATTTATTTCATGTGTTTGAGAAGGAGAGATAGAAACTCACATCCGCTGGTTCAGTACCCCAAATGCCTACCATGTGCATGTTCTTAGCATCTTTTCAGAGATTAGTTCACTGAAGATTGTGGGTTAACTTTTAGTGCCTATATTCTGTTCTTTTGGTACTGGTGTCTGTTTTGCGCCAACTAACACTATTTTTATTGTCATAGCTATTAATATATTTTGAAGCCAGATAGTATAATGTCTCCTGCTTTGTCCTGTTTGTTTAAGATTGCTTTGGCTATTTGTTTTGTGTGTGTGTGTGTGTGTGTGTGTATGTGTATGTGTGTGATTCATAATCTCTTCTGCCACCACTGATCTCCAAAGTAGAAAGTATAGAGGTGAGACTAAGAGTAGAAGACTTCTGTCTTTTATGCAGTGGAATGATATATTATCTCATTGTTCTCTACACTCCAATAATCATGAAAAACAAACTGTTGAGCACAGAATTCAAAAGCCAAAGAGACTCACTTCCATCAACCCTTAGTGAAATGGTGGGACTCAACCATAGTAAACATAAATCATATCTGATAGCTGTTGGCAGAATAGGACAAGGAGAGAGATTTGATGTTAACAGAGCTACCTTAGTTATACTTCAGGTGGAAGGACACATATATTTGGCAGCATGCAAGCATACAGTCATATATTGGTTGATGTGATTTGAGAAAGATGCCTATAAGAGTATTATTTGTGTTGGTTTTTGTGAGGAACTCCTAACAATTTCAGATTTGAATATTCCCTTTACCCATTTGATCTAAAAACATGTCTTTGATTTTTACAAAAGGTAACAATATTTTCTTAAAATATAAATACCTGAAGCATATTCTATACAATTAACCTGCCATAGTTTATTTCCTACTATTTTAGGAACTCCAGCTCTTTCCTTTGCTAGGGAACTGCATGACAACTCTTTCACTCAGATATACCATCTACATTTCCAATAAATAAAACTATATACTATATAAGAAAAATATTTTGAGCTATTTCATGATTTCTTTTCAATAGTAATAAAATATACTTTAATTATAAATATGTTTTACAAACCTTAAAAGCTATTAGCAATAATATTTTAAAATAAATTCATTTTATACCTTAAAATTTGGGTGATAGTGTGTTTTATTTCTAAAGTGGTAAAATATTCTGATATTGATTTTAATTAATAACAGGAATATCCAACTATATATATTTCATTTTACTTCATATTTTCTTATTTACTGAATAAATAATTTCTCCTATACCACCCCCAAAATTCAACTACTGTCTCAGCTTCTAGAAAATTACTGTTATGATTCACACAGAAAATCAATATAAAAATTTTATCATTAAAATTAATGATGATGTATACATTATATACATGATCATTCTAAAAGTTTTATACATATTTACTTTTTCATCATCTGTGATATTAAGATAAATTTATATATGGGGCCGGCGCCGTGGCTCACTTGGCTAATCCTCTGCCTGTGGTACTGGCATCCCATATGGGCGCCAGGTTCTGGTCCCAGTTGCTCCTCTTCCAGTCCATCTCTCTGCTGTGGCCCGGGGAAGGCAGTGGAGGATGGCCCCAGTGCTTGGGCACTTGCACCCATGTGGGAGACCAGAGAGAAGCACCTGGCTGCTGGCTTTGGATCGGCACAGCACCGGCTGTGGCTTCCATTTGGGGGGTGAACCAACGGAAGGAAGACCTTTCTCTCTGTCTCTCTCTCTCAATGTCTATCTGTCAAAAAAACATTTAAAAAAAAGATAAATTTATATAACAAAATGTTTGATTTGTATAGCCTTTAACTACTTCTTTCCTCTACATTCTTTTAAAATTGTAGACATATGTCATTCAGACAAGGACAAATTCATTTTTGAGTAATTTATATAATTATGGATTTTATTTTTTATAAAGAATCCAGTGTGGAGCCAGCACTGTCAAACAGATGGTTAAGTCACTGTCTGAAGCACTGGCAAACCATAGAGGTGCCAATTTGGGTTCTGGCTGATCCACTTCCAATGCAGCTCCATTCTAGTTCACCTGAGAAAGCAGTGGAAGATGGCACAAGTCCCTGAGCCCTGACACCCACTTGGGAAATCCAGAAGAAGTTGCTGGCTGCTGGCTTCTGCCTGGCTGAGCATCTGTGATTGTGGCCATCTAGGGAGTGAACTAGTGGATGGAAGATCTCTCTTTGTCTCTCCTTCTCTCTTTGTAACTCTGCCTTTCAAATAAAGAAATATTAAAAACAAACAAACCAAAATCCAGTGTCTATAATTATATGAAGATTGTATATTTCAGAGTTTTAAAATGAATTGTCTCCATTCTGCCATTGAAAGATTCACAGCAAGTGCTTATTGAACCAGAGCGGGTAAATTTTTCTCCATCCCGGTCCCCACACATTGCAGGGAGCCATGAACTTGAGTCATCACCTGCTGTCTCCCAGTAGGTACATCAACAGGAAGGTTTATTAGCAGGAGGCTGAGTTGGAAGCAGTATTGGGACTCCTATCCAATCAATCTGATTCAAGATGCTGATGTCCCCAGCAACATCTTAACCACTGCAAGAGATACCCACCCAACAATCTATTTTAATATGTGAAGAAAAATAAAACAGAGGCTATTTTGGAATGCTAAGTTTTGGCTACACTGGATTAATGTACTTCTTTGCGTCGATGATATCCTTTCAATGGTTATCTTATTTTGTCCTGAAGTTACTAATAAAAATTTAGAAGAAAAGTCAAGATACTACCTGATTATAGTGCATGAGGTATGGCTTTGTCCAAACTAATTTTGTGAGCTGACAGGATTAGAAAATTGCATGATATTGATAAAAATTAAACTCTACTTTCATCTAGGTTTTATGGAAATATTTCCTGATACCCCTTGTAAAACATTGGCATATGACACAGAAGTGCATATCACCGATAAACAAACCAACAAAGGGTGTAGATTAATGAGTTCATAGTAACCTCAATGAGAGTCCAAGGAGAAGTATAGAGCTGTCAACATTTTTACCATCATTTTGGAAGCTGAAAATGAGGTTATGGGAATCAAAAATATAAATGACTGAAAACTAGAAAGATTAATTGATATAAAAAATAAGATGCAACAAAATCTATGACTAGGATGGTCTCAAGTCAATGTGATGAAATTGTCTGATGAATGGGTAAAATATAGATTCCACACTAAAAGATACACAAAAGTAGCAGTGTGTTGTAATGAGTGTGTTTATGTGTATGATGATGAAATACTTAATGATTCTTTTAAGATTTATTTATTTACTTGAAAGAGTTACACAGAGAAAAAAGGAGAGGGAGAGAGAGGAAAAGAGAGAGAGAGAGGTGTCTTCCATCTCTTGGTTCACTCCCCAGATGGCTGCAATGGCTGGAGCTGTGCCAATCCAAAGCCAGGAGCCAGGATCCAGGAGCTTCTTCCAGGTCTCCCACGTGGGTGTAGGGGCCTAAGGACTTGGGCCATCTTCCACTACTTTCCAAGGCCATAGTAGAGAGCTGAATCAGAAGTGGAGCAGCTGGGACTTGAACCGGCATCCATATGGGATACCGGCACTGCAGGTGGTGGCTTTACCCACTATGCCACAGCATCGGCCCTACTTAATGGTTTTATAAGCAGATACATTTAATGATAACCTAGAATATCAGATGGGGGAACCAATGTTATGATGCAGTGGTATTGTGAGTTAAGCCACTGCCTATAAGGCTGGCATCCCATGCGAGCACCGTTTCAAGTCCTAGCTGCTTCATTTTCAATCCAGCTCCCTGCTAATGCTCCTAGAAAAGCAAGGGAAGATGTTCCTAGACTTGGATGAAACTCCTGGGTCATGCTTTTAGCCTAACTTTACCCTGGCTGTTGTGGCCATTTGAGAGTGAATCAGTGGATGGAAGAACTCTCTCTCTCTCCCTCCCCATCTCTCCTTCTCTCGCCATAACTCTACCTTTCAAATGAATAAATAAATAAATAAATAAATTTTAGAAAAAGAATATCAGATGGGGAGCACCTGGAAGTTTTAATAGAAAAAAATAGTGCACAAATAGAAAAAAAAGTAGTTGTATCACATGATTATGAATTCATTTGGGGACTACATTTTAAGATAAACAGCAGGAAAATGGATAATTTTTCCATCAAAGATTATTAATCTGAGAGATTATAGACAAAGCCCATTAGGATATATAAAAGAAACAATGGATATTTCTATAGTCAAATGTGATTTTTTTACATGCAAGCAAAATTTTATATATAGTCTCAGAAAGTACAAAGCATTCCTTAAAACTCACCTGTGAAACCCCTACATGTTTGTGAACTTCAGCTTTAAAATCTTCAATCTAAGACACAGTAGGGAGATGGTGAAGGTTGTTGATTTCCTAGCATAAGCAGTTAAAGGAATTGGAACTGTTCAGTCTGCAGAAAAGAAGACCTAAGAGGATGGGAATAAAACAGCTGCCAGAAAATATTTAAAGAATTTTCATGTTCAAGAGTCATTACATTTATTCTATATATCACCAATAAGAAAAATAGAAACACCAGAGAAAAATATTTTGGATAAGTAGAAATAGGATGAATGGGAAGAATTTATTCAATTCAATTAGTGTTTTCCACATGGTATGCTACACTGGAAGGGTGAATGTGAATATCAAATGAATAAAACATTATCTCTTTCCTCAGGAGATTTAGAATTGAAAAATTACAACATAGAAAACTGATTTCTCTTAGGCAAGAACTAAAATATACATATTTATGTAATGTATGCCAGACCTTTTATGACTATGTATTATAAACACTCAGGGTGTAGATTTTCATTATTAGACAAGAAACAATGTAGTATTTTGTTACAAATAATAGCCCTGTGGAAAGAATGTGAAAGTCACTTTTGAGGTTACGTTTATCTTTTATTTTGAAATTTTTTTGGTAGGCTGAGGTGATACCTGGATTATGGGTGAAAAAGTTTACATGAGGGCCAAAGAACATCTTGAGAAAAAAATAATTTAGATTTCTGCCTATTGAAAGATTCTGTTATAGATTGAAGGATTCCAGATACAATTCATCCTGAAAGGTGATATTAAGGCTTGCCTTCTCTTAGGTGAGCATTGGTTCTATAGGGAACACCACCAACCCTGAAAGCCCTGTGTGGGCCAGCTTTATTGATAAAGCAGTCTTTTTAAGTAAAATATTTGTGCATGTCAGGGTGATCCAGAAGAGCTATAATATTGAGATTTTCCTCTTCCTGGTGTTTGTTGTAATTACTACTCCAACAAAAAGAAAGAAAGAAAGAAAGAAAGAAAGAAAGAAAGAAAGAAAGAAAGAAAGAAAGAAAGAAAGAAGAGAGAGAGAGAGAGAGAGAGAGAGAGAGAGAGAGAAAGAAAGAAAGAAAGAAAGAAAGAAAGAAAGAAAGAAAGAAAGAAAGAAAGAGTAAACATTTCCTCGAAGAATTATTGAATGCAAATGGAGTATGCCTAAGTTTTAGGTTTGCATTTTCTTTTCTAGTTTTGATTTTCACCAGTTGGAAGAGTGATGGACTTTGAAAGGAGATAATGCCCTACTTAATTTCCTCAAATTTAAGTCTACAGATATGTAATAGAAAAGAAAAATCTATTCACAGACATGACACTTTTGTTCATTGTAATGGATCTTGTCATCTTGAACATGTTCTGTATGTTCAGTGGGTATAATATGAAAACTTGAATACTGGTTAATAAAAGAACAATTGTTATTCAGTAGATGGACAGTATTATCAAAATGAGTTTCCTTACCTCATAAAAATTAAAATATCAATCTATGGATTTGTAGCTTTGTGTCAGTACTGTTTTATAATTTATTTGAGATGTGCGGGTGAAGGGGAGAGGCAGAGAGAGGGACAGAGAGAGCTCCTATCCACTATTTACTCCACAAATGCCTCTATCTGCACAGACTGGGCCAGGCCATAGCTGGAAACCAGGAACTCAGCTGCAGTTTCTCATGAAGATGGCCAGGAGCCAAGAAGATGAGCCATCATCTATTGCCTCCCAGGGTGTGCCTTAACAGGACTCTGGAATTGAATGAGAAGTGGGGCCAGGACTTGAATGCAGGCCCTTTGACAGGGGATGTGCGTGTCCTAGCAAGCATCTTAACAAACAGACCACATATCCAGCCCCAACATGTAATTTTAATAAAAAAAATCATGATTTTAATGTGCAGCTGAGATTGAGAGCCATTGTCATAGAGCAATGTGTGGTGTACTGTAGTAACATTAGCATCATCTAGGAGCTTGTAGAACATGCAGGTCATCTGGTCCAACCCTGGCTTATGAATGAGAAACTCTGAGGATGGATCCCAGGAGTCAATATTTTAATAAGCTCTCCAGGTAATCCTAGAGTGTATTATAATGTAAATAATTCCATAAAGTCATATCATTATAATTTTTCCAGTAATTAATATGAATTAGATGTGTCCTTTAACTAATTACAATCAATCTTACCAATAAGATCTATGTTTTATGTTTCTCCTTTATTCACCCAGAATCTAGATAAAGGTGTAAAACATACATTGAACATGTAATAATATATACTGATTAGCTTGCTCTTATGCATTTAAAGGTGTTTTTATGCCAAAAATAATGCACTATTGGTTGCTATGAATATTTATCCCATCCTGCCCCCAAAGCTCATATGCTGAAACTCTAATATAAGATATGATGGTGTTTGGAAGTAGGGACCTTAGGAGATTATTGAATTTGAATGAGGTCATGGAGATTGAGCCTCTTAATAGGTCTGGTACTCCTATAAGGAGATAAAGAGACCAGAGCTCACTCTGTCTCTCTACCACGTGAAGGTAAAGGAAAAAGGCAGCCATTTGCAAACCAGGAAGAGGACCTTCATCAAACAATGAGTCTGACAAGACTTTGATCTTAAACTTCTAATCCTTCAGAACTCTGAGAAATAAATATCAGTCTGGTATTTGTTATAGCAGCTAGAGTTGATCGTTAGCAACCTGTATGACGTTCTTTGCCTCTTACATGTTTTGTTTTCTTCTGTTTTAGAAGTAGACACAGATAAATCCATGTCATTCATTTGTTCAACATATAATCAAATATGCTGCTATGTGCTAGGTATTATTGTCGATTGTGGGGAAATCTCAGTGAGCAAAACGGACAAGGATCCTTAGCCCCTTGATGAGAAAATCATAAAATAAACAATAATAATAAAAGCAAATATGGTATGGAATATTGGAGAGTGATACATATTATAGAAAAACAAAGAGTAGACAGAGTAAAGAGAAGTAGGATTGTGGAGGATCGGGAAGGGAATCGGCCATTTGTGGAACCAGAGTTGGCTTTGAGCAATGACTGGAAGGAAATGATGAGGCGAGACAAGCAGGAATTGCATGAGAGGAAAAAAGGGACCAACACCTGGACAGCAGGAACATCCTGCGGTGTGCGCCGACCTTCCCGGTAGCCAGCGGCTAGAACACTGTGAGTCAATGGAGGACAGAACAGAGAAAAGCTCAACAGAGCAAAGAAGCAGAGTAGAGAAGGATGTACAGGCAAAGTGGAAGGATTCTGGCTTTTACTCAGAATGATCGGGGAAACCATAGGAGTGACTTGCCCTGGCTTTCCTATTAATTCAACTATTATAGTTTCTGATGAGAATACACTGGAGTGCAGCGAGGGTTTTCTTAGCTCCTCATTTCTCTCCTCTCTTCACTTTTCTTGTAATCTCTTATTCTAAAAACACTGCTAAGTTTTTAAATAATGATCATTAGGCAGATTCATACAAATGACCATTTGTGAATCCCATCAGTCTTTTTGGTGGCTTTACAGATATTAGGAAAATTGTTCTCCTTGAAAGCCAAGGAATTTGCTGACAAAATAGTCATATTTCCTAGGTGACTGAAAATGTTACACACTTTAAAAGGCCAACATGAAAAGGCTGTCATGAAAGACTATTATTTCTAAAATCCAATTTTCCAAAGGCATTTAAGCCCTTAATTTTGATTTCTCCACCACAAAGTAAGTCATGTAATAATTGAGGAATTACAAATAATTTATGCATCTTGGATGAATTTTTTTCTGTTCATTAGCTCAAAAGGACCTTTCTAATGAAGAAAGAGGAAATAAATATATTACATTTTGAACCTTCCTTTAGGGAAAAATAATTTGCCTGAGGGCTTTGCCTATCGAGAAATAATGCCTATAGAGTTCCAGAATAGTGCTAGAAAACATTTTCTTCCACTTCATTTATTCTCCATTTTCAGAAACAAGAGAAACAAACAAACAAAAAAATAAATCCTGCAGATAAATCACTTCAGAGACACGATTTTTCTAATTCAAGTGAAAGATATATCACCTTTGGCATTAAAGGCTTCCTCAAAAAATGGGTTTATAATGTTGGTTTACTAGTCATTCTCCTGTTCTGGGCAGGACTTCCTGGGAAGCACAGCTAGCCCGCAATGCCGGCTTGCCAGTCAAAAATGTTGACGATGTGCCAAACATGTGCCATGAACTATGATTTTTGCTAAGGGAAGTCTAGGGAAATTATGGTTTTCTGGGACTGTGCTTCCAGAGATAACAGAAAATTCAAGAAATCCCGGGCCAGCACTGTGGCGCAGTGAGTGAACGCCCTGGCCTGAGGTGCCGGTATCCAGGTATCCTGTATGCACGCTGGTTCCAGACCCGACTGCTCTACTTCCTGTGCAGCTCTCTGCTGTGGCCTGGGAAAGCAGTGGAGGATGGCCCAAGTCCTTGGGCCCCTGCACCCATGTTGGAGACCTGGAGGAGGTTCCTGGCTCCAGGCTTCAGATCGGCACAGCTCCTGCCATTGTGGCCAATTGGGGAGTGTCTTCAGATGGAAGACATCTCTCTTTCTCTCTCTCTCTCTCTCTCTCTCTCTCTCTCTCTCTGTGTAACTTTGACTTTCAAGTAAAATAAAAATAAACCTTTAAGAGTTTGTGGGAAATGATCTTAAAGATAAGTCAATTAAAAAAAAAAAAAAGAAAATTCAAGAAATCCTAAGGGGTAGCATCTTAAAGACAAACCAAAAAAAAGAGAAAGACGTTATAAGAAAGCATATAATACAAAAGCAGTCCAGGGAAATATTTAGGATTGAAGAAGACAGAATTGTGTTTAACTTTCTTTGGAGTTATCTATTTGGTCCACAACAATCACCTACATATTATTGGAAACACAGTTTTAAATTGTTTTTTTGAAAGGGTTTAGACCACTGCTTACATAACATGCAGGCCTTAGGTATGCAAATAGTACATATAAACCAGTGAGGATTTGCAAGGGGGAAACTGATAGGGTCTTAAAGCCTTTTGGATGGAAAAATAGTTGGGCCTATTGTAGATTTATGTCTTTTTAAAGCTGAATATCTTTGATTCCTTAAATTCAGTCGAGTATACTGTCTCTGCTTTGCTCTGGCTCATTATGCTTATCACAGAATTATGTTTTCTTCAAAGTTATTGCTTGAGAGAGGAACAGATGCCAAATATAACAAAAAATTTACTTATGAATATACAATTTTTTCTTTGCAGAACAAATAGATTTTTTTTTTCAAATTTGAATTGAAGTTTTGGCTGGCATTCAGTGTTCTTGTCTTCACATTTTAAGAGTCTTGGATATCTTGCCAAGCACATAAGCCAAATTATATTGGAGCTGTAGCACTTTAATAAGCAGTCTCAGATATTGCTTCCCTCTACCCACACATGACAGGTCTCATTTATTGGAACGATCTTTTACCACACTGCCAGCTTCCTCTTTTGCTAAACGTTTGTATGACTCCATTTTCTCATTGATTCTTTTCTTGTGTTCATGTTTTATTTCTTGGGGATCTACTCTCTGATTCAACCAATTGAAAAAAATTATTTTATTTCTTGCCACTTATGCTACTGAGAGTCCAGACCTAATGTCATTTGAGGGTTACCTTTAGGAAATAATGCCATTTCCATCATTAGGAGAAGGGCATTAGATAAAAAGACCCTTTTCCTTAATCCAAATAGCAAAGAAACGTTATTAAATTGGAGTTAGAGCCAGCCACAGAAACCTCTTAGTCCAAACAACTTTGTTTGTCCTGTGTCTGAAAAGAGTGTTAGCGTCTGTAAGCAGTGGCAACAGGGCTGGGAAAGATGAGTTACACAATATTGTGAGAAAAAAAAAAAAGAAAAGAAACATTTCAGAACATGTTTTCACTGGCAGTACTGAGAATGCATGAAACTAAATTAAATACTTTTTTTTTTATATCACACTGGCACTATGGGTCTCTTTCATTAGTTAAAAAACAAAGCAAAATAACAACAACAAAATAACAACAAAAAACCAACCCCAAAATGTAAAATGAATTTATCTTTTGTTAAAGAAGCAAAACAATGGTTTCTTCAGGATTTCTTCAAAAAGAAGTTTCAAATAAAGATTCAATATAAAGCATCTCAACCTTTTGGGTCCAAAGGACTATAAAAGAACCAAATTTCACACTTCTAACTATAGTTTTTTTCCTCCTCCGTAAAGGTTAATGTGCTCTAAAGACATTAACACCTGCACATATATATATTAAATAAGTGGAGCCAAATGGAATTTTTGACCCGAGTTAAAAAGGTAAATAAAAAAGATGTAAATCAAGGAACAGAATCTCTAGCTCTCTTCCCTGTATCCTGTCTCAGCACTCTCACTCTCCCTTTCAAAAGTGAGATGCCCTACATCAAACTTGTATGTGTTCATTCATTTGGCCTGCAAAAAGAAACAAAACATCTTCCCACTGTCTGTCTTGCCAAACTGTAATGTTAAAAATCTGCTAAGGGTTGGTGCTGTGGCATAGCAGGTAAAGCTGGCCCCTGTGGCGCCAACATCCCATATGGGTGGGTGCCAGTTCGAGTTCCAGCTGCTTCACTTCCGATCCAGCTCTCTGTTATGGCCTGGGAAAGTAGCAGCAGATGGCCCAAGTGCTTGGGCCCCTGCACCTGCATGGGAGATCTGAAGAAGCTCCTGGCTCCTGGCTTCAGATCAGCACAGCTCTGGCTGTTGCGGCCAGCTGGGGAGTGAACCAGCAGATGGAAGACCTCTCTCTCTCTTTCTCTGCCTCTCCTTCTCTCTATGTGTAACCCAGACTTTCAAATTAATAAATAAATCTTTTTAAAAAATCCGCTAAAAGGAGCAATCATTTCACTTAGTGGCTAGCATGCCCACATTCCACATAAGGATGTCTGAGTTCGATTCCCTGCACTGGCTCCTAACACCAGCTTGCCACTTTCCAGACTCCGGGAGGTAGCACTGATGGCTCAAGTGTTCCCTCCTATAAGGAAAACCTGGGTTGAGCTTCTGGCTCCTGACTTAGACATTGGTGCCGCATTGGCTGTTGCTGGCATTTGGGGAGTGAGCAAGCAGATGGGACCTCTTCTTCCCCTACCCCATTTCACTCTCTGAATGGCTAAAACAAGTGATGAATAGCTTGCAAAGCAAAATTTCTAGAAATCTTTCAGTTGGATTTCTGGAATCCTTCAGTTTTAGGTGAAAAATTAACTCAGAACTTCTGTAAATATTCTGCACAGTTTATGTACTGCACTTTATTAAAATCATGACTGTATAGCTTTCTTCCTCACAAAATTTTAAATGACTGAATTTTAGCTATTTGATTATGAAGTTTCTAATTATGTGTTTCTTTTTCCTGCTTATTCTTCTGGGGTCTTGAGATTCCAGATACTCTATACTAGTATTTTTCACCTAATAATGGAATTTTTGGAGTATTAATTCTATAATATTTTTTATAATCCATTTACTATCTCTTCTTCAATGCTGGCATTTACATATATATTTGACAATTAAAGTGTGTCCCACAGGTCCTTAACTGTCTATATATTAAGAAATATTTTTGTTTCTACTTCTGAAATAGGAATACTTTAAATCTTTCATTTTAAAACTCTCTTCAACTCTAGTTACTCTACCAGCTTATGTTATGTCACTTTAGTGAATTTTTAACATCACATGATATATTTTGCTTAGTTCTAGATTTTGTATTTAGACTAATATCATAAGTTTTCTCTCATATGTTGTGTTTAATAAAAAATGCAAAAAACACCCAGTGTATAAGGATGAACTTCACACCTTATTATTTATATGATTTTATATTATAGTGAGACAGTGGTCTTTCTGGTTTTTTTAACATTACAGTTAGTAGTCCTTTAATCTTGTGGTTATAAAGTAAAGTAAAAACAGGTTTTTTTTAAAACGTTTTTATTTATTTATTTGACAAGTAGAGTTACAGAGAGAGAGAGAGAGAGAGAGAGAGAGGTCTTCTAACTTCTGGTTCACTCCCCAACTGGCCGCAACAGCCGGAGCTGGGCCGATCTGAAGTCAAGCGCCAGGAGCTTCTTCTGGTCTCCCATGTGGGTGCAGCGGCCCAGGCACTTGGGCCATCTTCTACTGCTTTCCCAGACCATAACAGAGAGCTGGATCTGAAGAGGAGCAGCTGGGACCCAAACTGATGGTCCATGTGGGATGCCGGTGCCACAGGCGGATAATTAACCTACTGGGTCACAGTGCTGGCCCCAAAGCATGTTATTTCTCAATTAAATTTTAAAACAGAGAAAGATAGGTAGGAGGGAGGATTGAGGGTAGGAAAAAAGGAGGAAGTATGGTTATCTTCTTAGAATTTTATATATTGAGGGCTGGCGCTATGGTTCACTTGGTTAATCCTCCGTCAGTGGAGCCAGGATCTCATATGGGCGCCAGTTTCTAGTCCCAGTTGCTCCTCTTCTAGTCCAGCTCTCTGCTGTGGCACTGAAGGGCAGTCGAGGATGGCCCAGATCTTTGGGCCCCTGCACCTGCATGGGAGACCAGGAAGAAGCACCTGGCTCCTGGCTTCAGATTGGCGCAGTGCCAGCCGTAGCGACCATTTTGGGGGGTGAACCAACAGAAGTAAGACCATTGTCTCTCTCTCACTGTCTATTACTCTACCTGTCATATAAAAAGAAAAGAATTGTATATATGAAATACATGAAATCTCTCTGTATTACTTAAAACAGAAATTCTTTCATAAAATATAATAGAAAATAGATTTTAGTCTTCTGCTAAGATTTCTTATCCTTTCATTTACTATTACTATTTTTTATCAGGATAAAAGCATTTAGGTAGCCATTTCTAACAATGTCATTTGAGAGTTGGTTTCTGTTGGTAGTATTTCATGTTAAGAATATATTTCCTGGAGCCGGCGCTGTGGCACAATATATTAAAGCCCTGGCCTGAAATGCTGGCATCCCATTTGGGTGCTGGTTCTAGTCCCAGCTGCTCCTCTTCTGATCCAGCTCTCTGGTATGGCCTGGGATAACAGTAGAAGATGGCTGAAGTCCTTGGACCCCTGCACCCATGTGGGAGACCAAAGGAAGCTCCTGGCTCCTGCCTTCAGATTGACACAGCTCCAGCCACTGTGGCCATCTGAGGAGTGAACCAGCAGATGGAAGACCTCTCTCTCTGTCTCTACCTCTCTCTGTAACTCTGTCTTTCAAATAAATAAATAAATAGTTAAAAAAAAAGAATATATTTTCTTCTCCAGGAAAATTCTAGAAAGAGGTATAATGAAAGAGATCTTGTTAAATTAAAATAAACCACAAATTCATATAATTAAGACTATTCACCTTTAAGAAGGAATTATATCAAATAATATCTGAAATAATTATCAATTCTCAGAATAGACCTAAATATATATGATTCTTTAATGCTTAGTAAAATTGGCTTTTTAACTCAATGGGAAAATTGATTTATACTCTGAGTTAATGAACCAAATGGCTTACTATTTTGGGGAGGAAAAGGAAGGAACATGTAGATTCATAACTCATTAACTATTCTGAAACAAAATCTAGATAGATCAGATATTTAAATTTGACTCACTGGTGGTAGAAGTAATTAACTTTTAACAATGTTTTGTATTTTTAATGAAGAGAATGTGGTGAGGAGCCTGCAAATGGTGTCCATCTATTCTTATACACATGTAAAAGACCCTTATGCCTACTTTTACATTTTCAATTATACTCCAGCTTCTCATCACTAATGACAATACTTGCAAATGTGAGGGAGGGGCCGGCACTGTGGCATAGAGGTAAAGCTGCTGCCTACTGTGCCGGCATCCCATGTGGGTACCAGTTTGAGTCCCGGCTGCACTTCCTATCCAGCTCTCTGCTCTGGCCTGGGAAACCAGCGGACAATGAATGGCCCAAGTCCTTGGGACCCTGTATCTGCGTGGAAGACCTGGAAGAAGCTCCTGGCTCCTGGCTTTGGATCGGCTTGTCTCTGGCAATTGTGATTGTGGCCAATTAGGGAGTAAACTAGTGGATGGAAAACCTTTCTCTCTCTCTCTCTCTCTCTCTCTCTCTCTCTCTCTCTCTCTCTCTCTCTCCCTGCCTCTCCTTCTCTCTCTGTAACTCTGACTTTCCAGTAAATAAATAAATCTTTAGTTAAAATAAAAAAACAAGGCCGGTGCCATGGCTCACGAGGCTAATCCTCCGCCTGCGGCACCAGCACACCGAGTTCTAGTCCGGGTCGGGCGCCAGATTCTGTCCTGGTTGCCCCTCTTCCAGGCCAGCTGTCTGCTGTGGCCCGGGAGTGCAGTGGAGGATGGCCCAAGTGCTTGGGCCCTGCACCCCATGGGAGACCAGGAGAAGCACCTGGCTCCTGCCTTCAGATCAGCGCAGTGCGCCAGCCGCAGCACGCTGGCCGCAGTGGCCATTAGAGGGTGAACCAACAGCAACATGGAAGACCTTTCTGTCTCTCTCTCTCACTGTCTAACTCTGCCTGTCAAGAAAGAAAGACAGAAAGAAAGAAAGAACGAACGAACGAACGAACGAACGAAAGAAAGAAAGAAAGAAAGAAGAAAAAAAGAAAACGTGAGGGAGGGTAGGGGGACTTGTGCTCTTCAGCAGAGGAAGAATCTCATCACCTACTGCTAGAAAGATACCAGTCATAAAAAATACTGCTAATAGTGCAGGAAGGCACACAATCCTTTAGGAAGGATTTGGAGCAGAAGGGATAGCAGTACTTCAGATTCAAAGTGAAGAGTCAGTTCTCAGATGACGTAATTTACACTTCAGCACCAAAGAACTTAAGTATCTTTAAATTCATTGAGGTTTATGGGATTAAACTTAATTTTGTCAGCATGCTTTTATTTATGTTTATATTTGAATAAAGCATTTCCTTTGTGGAAATAAAAGTTCCGTCACACATCCTATTCTCACAACTGTTTTTCATTCATCTTATAAAAGTTATATTTACCTTTCATTCTTGTTTTGCTACCGCAGTTTGTGTTTTCCTTGTCCTGTGCCTTACTTCAGCACATTTCTCTTCGTGCTGTTTTCTTTAATCCTTTCTTTTTATCTTAGATGAATGGGCTCACATGTAAGTGAACTCTGCCCCCTGTTACCATTTCTCTCACTGGCTTTGTCTTAGCCCCTATAATCTGGCTTTCCTCCCTAGCAAAAATGTGCCAAAAAACAATACTTCCACCCTTGTACTGTGCTGTATGATCACATTCTTAAAAGCTATCTATAGATGATGAATCATCATTTTTATCTTCCTTAATCAACCCCACTCTCCCTGCAACTCTTCCATCAGTTTCATCCAAATCAATGAAACTATTCCTTGAAATGTCAGTATTCGTATATAAAATATTCTGCCAACCATCAGCTTTTAAAAGGGTAGGCAGATTTTTCAAGCAAAAAAAAAAAAAACAATTTTAATATGAATGGAAAGAAGGCAAATGAAATGTGTGCTAGTGAATCCTGATTTTTGTGTCAGCTTCCACTGCCTTGACAGGCACAATAAACTTTGCTTTTTTTTTAAGCCCAGGCTCTATGAGTCAAGTTGCTTTTGCAGGCTACATGTTTTGTAGGTTATGAAAACCTTTTTTTTTTTTTCAAAATATCAAATTAAGGTGTAATAAATCTTTTTAAGAAATTTATAAACACAATAGATTCTCAAGTCATAGTAAATGCATAATTACGACAAAATAATTCTCATGTCTTTGACCCTTCTTGGATTGATTTTTGTACGTGGTTATACACATGGATCTAATTTCATTCTTCTACATATATACATCCAGTTTTTCCATCACCATGTATTAAAGAGGTTATCTTATCTCCAATGTAGGTTTGGACACTTTGTGGATTAAATTCTGGATTCTATATTCCATTCCTTTTATCTTTGTGTTGCTTTTATGCCAACACCATGTCGTTTTAATTATTATAGTTTTGTCTTATGCATTGAAGTCAACTATTGTGATGCTTCCAGCTTCATTACTTTTGCTTAGGATCACTTTGGCTGTTCTGGGTCCTTTGTGATCATATGAACTTTGAGTTTTTTTCTAATTTTGTGAAGGATGTCATTGGCATTTAGATAGGGATTGCATCAACTGTGTGGATTGCTTTATGTAATGTAGACATTAATTCTTTTGATTCTTCCAGTTCATAAGCAAGGAATATCTTTCCATTTTTTGTGTCCTAGCTGATTTCCTTCATCAATGTTTTATAATTTTCATTGTATAGCTCTTTCACCTCTTTGGTTAAAATTATTCTTAGATACTTGATTTTGGGGGGCTATTGTGAATGGGATTTCTTTCTTGATTTCTCATTCAATGACTTCATCATTAGGATATAAATTGAACTGCAGTTTTCTGTATGCTTATTTTATAACCTGCAACTTTATTGAATTGGTGTATCACTTCCAACATTTTTTGATGGCATCTAGTCTAGGTTTATTCAATTTAAAACATCATTTCATGCATATTTTGCTTCCTCCTTTCCAATATTAATGCCCTTTGTTGTTTTCTGCTTCTTAACTGCTCTTGCTAACACTTTCAGTGTTTATGAATAAGGATTGTGAAAGCGGACATCCTTCTCTTTCCTGAGACCTGAAGGTAAATGCTTTCAGCTTTTCCCCTTTCAGTATAATATTAGCTGTTGCTTGTTATATGTGTCCTTTATAATTTTGAGGTATGTTTCTTATAGACCTACTTTGTGGTGAGTTTTTTAATCAGTAAGAGATGTTGAATGTTCTTAATGCTTTTTCTCCCATCTTTTGAGATGACCATATGGTTATTGTTCTTCATTCTGTTGATATGGTTTATGATATTTATTGTTTTGCAATTGTTGAACGACCCTTGCATCTCTGGTATAAATCCTATTTAATCATGGTGTATGATCTTTTTGATGTGGGAATAGATTTGCTTTGCTAGTGTTTTGTTGCAAAATTTTGCATCCATATTCTTCAAGGATTTCAGTCTAGTAAACCAGCAGAGGGAAGATTCTTTCTCTCTCTCTCTCCCCTCCCCCCACCTCATAACTCTGAATTTCAAATATATAAATAAATCTTTAAGAGAGAGAGAGGAAGGGGAGGGGGGGAGATAGTGAGAGAGACAGAAAGAGAGAGAAAGAGATATGAGTATCTTCAGACACAAATGTCTGCAACAGTTGGGATTCAGTCAGGCTGAAGCCAGGAGCCAGGAACTCCCACAATAGGTGGCAGGAACCTACATATATGAGCTACTATTTGCTGCCTCACAGGTCCATTAGCTCTTTGCTGGGTCAGAAGCTGGAGCAGGAGAGGAGGTGGAACTCAGACCAAGAACTGCAAAACCAGATTCTGGTGTTATAAATAGAAGTTTAAACCACTGTGCCACAATGCCCAACCTGGTTTCTAATTAGATATTCTTTAATAATTTAAGGAAGTTTTCTTTAATTTCTTTATTCAAAGTGAGCTCAGAAGTGTAACCTCTGGGTAATTTTTGCTTTAATCAATGCCAGGTGTTTTTGTATGTGACACAATGGACTACTTTGCTGCAATGCGTAGCAGAAGTGTGCTTTTGAGGTGCATGTGGGCTTCCTAAGGTATGTATCTTCAGTCTCCATGGAATTTGTTGTCAGTTACAGTAGCAACTGTTATAACCAGGGGCTTGCTTCTGGTGCTGATTGGCACAAAGATTGTTGACTCCTTGCCCCAGCCTGAGTGGTAATAGGGCTTGTGGCACCAATAATTGTGGCAAAGTAGCATCAGAGTGATCAGAAGAAAGGAGATGAACTACTCAGTAGTTACACTTTGGAAGGAGAGAGAGATCAATTGATGTTGAAGGATAAATAGTGTTAAGGACCAGAGCAGGCTCTGACAGACAGCTCTTCTTGATCTCTTATATTTACTTCTGTAGTCATGGATAAAACTTAAATCACTTGTAAATTGTTCATATAAGTAAAAAATGAATACATTATTCATGACCCCAGCAGTTTAAATCAAAATGGTTTAAGAGAACTGAGATGAAACTCCCAAAGAAAAATCATCTAGATAATTGGGACTTGGGGGAACTTCTAGAATTATGCTTTTGTAAGTTTTCCATAATTCCATAATTCCATCCTTAAAAGAAGCCTCTTAGTCACTATAGCTATACTTTGAAAAATATGATACAGTGTGGGAGGTGTTGGTGTTTTCCAATGTAATAGCTTTTCATTTGAGTGGTCATTAACAGAAAGAGACATGGATGCATTTATCAAATTTTATTTGCATAACAATTGAGAAGGAGGTAATTAAACTTTTCTTTTTCAACTTTGATATAAAAGGTGCCCTACTTGGTAGTTTATTAACCATGAATTTCATGGTCATTTTCATTAATGAGATATGAAATATTCTGTTCTTTTTTAAAGTTAGTTTATGACAAGTTATCCTAGGAAATCAAAGACTTTTGTTCACATTTTTATCCTAATAGCATTTAAAAAACTAGAAAACATTGCAAGTTAATTAAGTCATCTTCTTCCCACCATTTCCTGCAGCCGATTGTCTTTGATTTCATCATAATATGAGGAGTACAATAATGTAATGTGACATGAGGAGTGTTACTGATTGGTCATCTAGACAGTGCCTTTGGCAATATTTTTGTGACATGACATCAATTCAGAATCTAGTCATGATTTCAATATGCTAATGCAGTCGTATTTGATAGAAACTACACCCTCTCTCTTGATTAAGACCACTCATTTCTAAGAAATAATTACTTAGGTAGGTGTTTTTCCATATGGCTGACTTCACTCATTTACATATTGATTTGTACAATTTATTCTCAAAGTTTAACAAAGTTCTAAGTTCTGGGGAAAGTTCATGTGCTTATATCATTATTCAAAATAAGATTGAGAAGTCATTCTGTTTTAGCTGCACTTCTCTTGGGGTTAATTTTATATACTACCTTGTAATAATTTTCTATTCAGTTTAATGATTCAAAGACATCATCTTTTTAAAAATTGTGTCTATTTTATTTATTTGAAAGACAAAGACAGACAGAGATCTTCCACCTGCTATAAAAATATGCTTTGCCAGAGTTTTAGCAACTTCTGGTTTTTGCTAACGTGTTAAGTGGAAAGCCTTAATTGGAGTACTTCATTGGAGTCTGTGAGATTAGGAGTAGAAATAAATTTATCACTAAATTTTTTTTAATTTACTTATTTGAGAGTTAGAGTTACAGACAGTGAGAGGGAGAGACAGAGAAAAAGGTTTTCTTTCCATTGGTTCACTCCCCAGATGGCCACAACGGCTGGAGCTGCTCCAATCCAAAGTCAGGAGCCAGGTGTCCCTTCCTGGTCTCCTGTGTAGGTGAAGGGGTCCAAGCATTTGGGCCATCTTCTTCTGTTTTCCCAGGCCATAGCAGAGAGCTGGATTGGAAGAGGGACAGCTGGAACTAGAACTGGTGCCCTTATGGGATGCTGGCACTGCAGGTGGAAGATTAACCTACTGCGCCACGGCGCCGACCCATAAACATGTTTTTAAGCAAATAGATTTTTCTAGTTGATGGGAATATAAATGTGAAGTGGACAAATAGAATCCTACTTATGTATATGATTTATATTGTATATGATTTAAATACTTACAGTAAATTAGTTATATAATACTTATTGTGATGAAGAAACACAAAATAGAGGAAGGTGAGGGGGAATGATAACTTCCTTGATATGGTGATTTATGGGCAAAAGCAAAGAAGATAATGAAATGGGCTAAACAGATATCTGGAGAATGTGAGTCCCAAGCCTAGGAAGCATCATACAATTCTCGAGGTGAGAAAACATGTGACATTTTAGAGGAATTCGATGTGGATGGAACAGATGCTGAGTGGGGAAGAGTAATGGAAGTCAGAGCGATCAGGGGGAATCACGATGCACAAGCCTAGAAGAACACTTTTGAGAAACTTCAACTTCCACTCTGGATGAAATGAAAACCCACTGAGTACTTGGAATGAAACAGGGATATATGACATATGTTTTATTTTATTTTTTTTAACTTTTATTTAATAAATACAAATTCCCAAAGTACAGCTTATGGATTACAGTGGCTTCCCCCCACCCATAACTTCCCTCCCACCCGCAACCCTCCCATCTCCTGCTTCTTCTCCCCTTCCACTCACATCAAGATTCATTTTCAATTATCTTTATATACAGCAGATCAATTTAGCATATATTAAGTAAAGATTTCAACAGCTTGCACCCACACAGAAACACAAAGCTTAAAGTACTGTTTGAGTACTAATTATAGCATTAATTTACATTGTACAACAATTAAGGACAGGGATCCTGCATGAGGAGTGAGTGCACAGTGACTCCTGTTGTTGACTTAACAATTGACACTCTTGTTTATGGCATCAGTAATCACCCGAGGCTCTTGTCATGAGTTGCCAAGGCTATGGAAGCCTCTTGAGTTTGCCAATTCCAATCTTATTTAGACAAGGTCATAGTCAAAGTGGAAGTTCTCTCCTTCCTTCAGAGAAAGGTGCCTCCTCCTTTGATGGCCCTTTCTTTCCACTGGGATCTCACAGAGATATTTCATTTAGGTGTTGTATTGTTGTTGTTGTTGTTGTTTTGCCAGAGTGTCTTGGTGTCTTGGCTTTCCATGCCTAAAATACTCTCATGGGCTCCTCAGCCAGAAAGTAGTCCTCTAGTTGCTGTTAAGAGCAGGGCAGCCAGAGAGGTGACAAACAGAAAGGTAAGTTACAAAGCTAATACAAGTACCTCACTAAGAGGTGATGGCAGCTGGGGCCAGCATGGTAGTAAAAGTGGATTTCAAATTCTCTATGCATTTTGAAGGCTCACAATCAGGATTTCAAGAAGGATTGTTTATGTACTTTAGCAGGGATACAGGATTAAGCTCCAACTCCAAATTTTACAGCTTTAGCAACTGGAAGTATGGACTTTCCGTAACCCACTTTATTGGAAGATCTTTTTTTTTTCTTTTATTCTGGACTCTCCTCACCTTCTTTCCTTACCCTTCAATGGTGACTCTACTCTTTTTTTATGAGGGATTTCTAACTCAAATATCTATTTAAAATTAGCCTTCTTGGGCAATATAAATTGAAAATATATAACAGCATGTGTATTTTTTTTGCTTGTGTTGTTTCTTTTGTGCTTTTTTTGGTTATTTAGAGCATGCAGCTGGTCTTTTTTAGATTCACTTAACATATACATTTTATTGACTCCTGAATTTTTAGTCAGAATTAGACATTGTTTTTATCCAACTCTAGGAATGCAACATTTCATTGTCTTTTTATATTTTACATTTGAATCTTTAATCCATAAGAAATTAATTTCAGTGAAAAATGGAAGATCCTAATTTGACTGTGTCAAGGTAACTATTCAGTTTTCATAATGTCTTTAATTAACTACTTATCTTTTTTCACTTATTATATATACTTTTTATGTCTTAGTTCCTTAAATTAATTAGGATCTAATCCTGGAATTTCTATCCCCTTTTTTTGTCTTCCTATCTGTTCATGAGACATTACTGAAGCTTTATAATTATCCTAATAAATAGTAGGTTAAGTCAATTTCCCTGATTTTCATTAATATAGTTCCCTGAGCATTTATGATACTTAACCTCTTTGAACTTTAAAAGCATCTTGGTTAGCTGCAAAACTGAAGAGTTTGGATATTATTGGATTGTGTGAAAACTATAAACTAACTCAGAATGTACTGACACTGATATGTGTTGATATGTGTTTTTGTTTATTTCAGCTCTGACTTCTTTACTTTTCAGGGATATTTTAATTGTCTTTTCAATGGGGTCTTGTGCTTTTCTTGATAAGCATATTACTACTTTATCATTCTATTGCTATTGCAAATAGTGTTATTTTTCATTTGAGCTATACCTTCTAAGTGATTTCTGTTTCATGTAAAAATGATAGTCATTTCTTTATATATTTTTACTCTATTGCTATGTTGCATTTTAATACTGTTTGTGTGGTCTTTCAATGGATTACTTCATGGGATTTGGTTTAATTGGCTAATATATTCAATAAAATTAAAAAAGAAACACCACAACTACATCTTGTCATCGCTTTAATGATTTCCTCTTGTGAGACCTTGTTAAGCCCAATTCTGGACTGATGGAAATTCAGATGTCACAGTAGGGGAAATGTATGTCTACTATTATTATTATTTTTTTTTTTTTGACAGGCAGAGTGGACAGTGAGAGAGAGAGAGACAGAGAGAAAGGTCTTCCTTTGCCGTTGGTTCACCCTCCAATGGCCGCCGCGGTCGGCGCGCTGCGGCCGGCGCACCGCACTCGTCCGATGGCAGGAGCCAGGAGCCAGGTGCTTCTCCTGGTCTCCCATGGGGTGCAGGGCCCAAGCACCTGGGCCATCCTCCACTGCACTCCCAGGCCACAGCAGAGGGCTGGCCTGGAAGAGGGGCAACCGGGACAGAATCCGGTGCCCCGACCGGGACTAGAACCCAGTGTGCCGGCGCCGCAAGGCGGAGGATTAGCCTGTTGAGCCACGGCGCCGGCCTATGTCTACTATTATTAAGAACAGTTGTTGATAATTCAAATTTACTGATTTTCAGCATATTTGAAAATACTCATGTATATTTACTCCTTAAGTCTCAGTGCTCTGGATAAGAAAATCTCTCTGGATTTTCAGATTACCATCTTCTGTCCTAGAAAAGATGCCAGGACCTTCTGTCCCAGAAAAGTGCCAGGACCACTGCACTCTGCACTGTAGGACCCCGGATTGCCTTACTCATCTCCGACAATAAAAGTGAAAGAGAGGCCGTAAAGCTCTGTGCACTATTGGAAAGTCCCCCTCCTCTCTCAGCATTCACAGACTTTCCTCCATTATTTACCTTAGGACAAGTCCCAGTGTATCTACACCGCTGAATTCTGATCTCCCTTATGCCATCTAATCTATGAGATCTTTGCTTGCACTCTATTTACAGTTGTGACTCTTCTAATCTTTCTTCAGTGTGCCACATTACTCCTTACATCAGATTTTTAGCATGTGCTTCCAAATTTACTTCTTAGTTTGAACAATTTTTTTTAACTTATCCACCCCACTAGATTATAAATCTGGAGGGTAGAAACTTAGTCTCTTCATTTGTGTATCTCTTATGACTATAGTTTGTTACAGAGGAAATAGTCAATGATATTTAATACATCTAATGGTGGAAATGACCACAACAGCTATGTTTGTGCCAAGGCAAAGCCATGAGCCTGGAATTCAATCTGAGACTCCCACGTAGGGTGGCAAGATTCAAATTCCTTGAACCATTACCTGATGCTTCCTATAGGTTCGTTAGCAGGAAGCTGTATCAAAAGAGGAGCCAGAACCTGAATTAGGCACTCAGATACTGTTATTCCACTATTCAAAGGCATCTTAACAGCTGTACCAAACATCCACTGTTTTTGTTTTTATTTAATACAATAACTAAACTATAATATATCTTAGTTTTGATTATATTGAGTCCATTTGCTTGTGCAAAACTCATGTTTTTACTTCAGGAAGTCTTTCTGCAATTATATCTTCGTATATTTGTTTTACTGCTTTGTTTAAGTTGTAGGCTGTATTTCTATTCTTTATAGGAAATACCTGGATTCACTGGTTCTCCAAAGTTCATGAGGTCACCATTGAAAAGTTATTCTTTCGGCCGGCGCTGTGGCTCACTAGGCTAATCCTCCGCCTTGCGGCGCCAGCACACCGGGTTCTAGTCCCGGTCGGGGCACCGCATTCTGTCCCAGTTGCCCCTCTTGCAGGCCAGCTCTCTGCTGTGGCCAGGGAGTGCAGTGGAGGATGGCCCAAGTGCTTGGCCCTGCACCCCATGGGAGACCAGGAGAAGCACCTGGCTCCTGCCATCGGATGAGCGCGGTGCGCCGGCCGCAGCGGCCATTGGAGGGTGAACCAACGGCAAAGGAAGACCTTTCTCTCTGTCTCTCTCTCTCACTGTCCACTCTGCCTGTCAAAAAAAAAAAAGTTATTCTTTCAATTACCTTCCTTGCTTATATCATTAGTGACTCAAAATATAGGTTTCCTTTTATTAATATTGATTTTGATGGTCTTCAGAGACATCTTAACTTAAAACTGCCTTAGCCTGATATAACATTTGTATATCCATTCCATTCAAAGGCCATTGAACAGAATAAGTCATAAGGTCCCAACCTAACTACAAGGAAGAGTAGGAAATATGGCATGGCCTGCAAATATTCAATCACTGGTGCTTTTAACACTGAACCTGATTTAGATTTCCCTTGAAGAGTTGTTTGTGCAATGTTCCTTTTCTGGGATTGGGAACGGCTGCTAAACTGGCTTTATGGACTAAAAAATCTTCATAACTCATAAGCTTTTCTTTATGATAACTAAATGGATTTTTAACCACCTCCCAGAATATTCTTTATTCATTTATAATTCCTTTTTTCTGAATCATTTCAAGTCTAGTATATTTCTGCTCACAGCATATCCCACAGTTGTTGTGAAAAAAAAATAAAAGGATATACTCTGACTTCTAGCAGTAGTGCTGGGAAATTTCAGGGGGACAAATAGAGGTTCATACACCCCTGATTATTTCCTTACTTCTGTTATTCCATCTTAATATAATCCGCTTCATTTGAGCATGGTTGAGACCTGTGACTTACTTATAAGGCAATTCAATCAATTAAGAAAAAGGTGATAAGATGCTACTACGAAGATTATGTTCTACAAAACTTGGTCTCAGCACACCAGAGGAAGAAATTCTTCTTTTAGGATCTGATGTAGTAGGAAGTCTTATTGAGGAAGTATAAGTGACATGAAACTGCATGTACCTTCTATGAACAGTGAATGGCCACTGGATTTTAAGGGTCCCTCCACTCAACAGCCAACAAAACATAGCACCTCAGCCTCAGCCTTCAGTCAGAACCTAGAAGAAAGGGAATCTTATCAACAACCTGAATGAGCTCAAAAGCAGATCCTTTCTCACACCACGCACCGCCACCCCAACCCCAGGTCCCCACTCAGAGTCTCCAGATGAGAGTAGAGCTTGATGAAAATTTGATTGCAAACTTTTGGTACCCTGAATAGAAACCTCAGCACATCTCTGCTTATACTTCTATAAGATAATAAATTGTGTGCTGTTTTAAACCATTAAGTTTGTGGCAATTGAGATAATAAATTGTGTGCTGTTTTAACCCATTAAGTTTGTGGCAATCTGATACACAGAAATCAAAAACTGATGCATCTGAAAAGTGTTATTTTCTAGCACATTCGTCCTGTGCTCCATTCATTTTCTCTTTACTTCCTTCTATGTAGTTTCTAACTGATCACTACTTTTGATAATCATTAAAGAAATTCTGTAGTCAGAAAATTATGCATGCCTCCAAAAACTGTTGAAAATTGAGATTTTCTTTTTATATTTTCTCTTCCCTTTCTGCTCTTTGACAATTTCCAGAAGGAAAATAAAATTCTAATTTACATGATTATGTTAATAACTGAATTATGCAGTCTTATATAGTTCTTATTTGTGTGCCTATTATTATGCCTGCTTTACTAGAATTTAAGATTGTTGATGTCATGAACATGCATATCTTTGACTTCTTTATGGAGCACAATGCTTCACATGCAAGTCTTTATATAAATGTTATATAATTATGAATAGTTTGAAATGTTGACCTGAATATTTGCTAATTCTGATTTGGAGACTTTTGTTGATTTGTTTCTGTCACTCAATATCCGATAACACACTTATGATAGGCATATATCACTTGGTCTCTTGATCAATCTTATTTCTAATTTTATTTAGTAGTGTGACCCAATCAGAAATTTTTATCTTCAAACACTGGTATCATTCATTTATAGTCCTATGATTCGAGAGAGTATAATCATCTTAATTAAGAATCAACTTTGGGACTTTCTGTGGGGGGTCTGAACTCATAAACTTCTACTCCAGCTATGTAATTTGTGAAAAATGTCTTAACCTCTTTCATTTTCAATGTGTGGTTATGATTGGAGTCACAAATTGTCTGGGGTCAGAATGGAACAAACACAAAAAATATGACTCAATGATAAATCCTTGTGATGTGTTTTGGGCCTTTATATATGTCTGGAACATGACTAAGTTTGAGAAATTTAACATAATTATTCAATTAATTCCATAGTGGTTTTTTTTCACTTTTTAAAGAAGACTGTTGTCTAATAGAACTTATCAGCTTCACCTTATTCACTTATTCTTATGGTTGTTCATCTCATCCTCCTGTTCTCATGTTACTGAATCCTGTAAGTTAAACTTAATGGGGCATTATTCAGTTTTGTAACTCGCAGGAATATTCTCTGATTATATTAATTATACTAACAGTAGCCTACTAACTGTCTATTTTTCCTTCTGTGCTGTAATTCTTAAAATCCGCATTTTATCTACTCTTTACTGTATCCTCAGGCTCATAGTACTCCTGATAAATATCTGTTAACTGAATGCTTAGACTACAGAGATTATAACTCTCTGATTAAATAATCTATATATCAATATTCAGATATCATTTAGTCTCCAGATCTAACTTCTATTTTGAGACAGGATGCCATAGAAGACAAAGCAAATCTCATTCCTCCACCCTTTGCTTTGTGATTTGAAGTGTACATCTTTCTTTTTTTAAAAAAAGATGTATTTATTTATTTGAAAGTCAGAGTTACACAGAGAGAGAAGGAGAGGCAGAGCTATATAGAGAGAGGTCTTCCATCTGCTGATTCACTCTCAAGTTGGCCACAATGGCTGGAGCTGTGCCAATCTGAAGCCAATAACCAGGAGCTTCTACCAGGTCTCCCACGTGAGTGCAGGTGCCCATGGACTTAGGCCATCCTCCACTGCTTTCCCTGGCCATAGAAGAGAGCTGGATTGGAAGTGGAGCAGCCGGGACTCAAACCCTCAAACTGACACTCATATGGGATACAGGTATTGCAGGCAGTGGCTTTATCCGGTATGCCACAGCACTGGTCCAAACACATCTTAATCCCTTTAAAATCCAGTTTCAGAAATGTAGTTAACATAACTGTCAGAGATGCTCTGAAAAAAGTAAGATGCTGTACATGAAACTTCTCAAAGACATTGGATGATCACCTAATTGTAATCTCTTTCCATCTCTTCAAGTATATGTTCTTCAGGGGAATATACAAAGACTGTTATAGTGCTTTCCTCCACAAATATTAATTACTAGTCTTTTGTTATTGTTTTAGCAGTTATCCCCCATATCTCACCCTTCCTTTTGAGAATAGCTCATCTTCTCTCCTCTTCTGAGTATACGGTTGGTTCCTGTTTCTCCTCTGACAAATAAATGAAACTCTCAGAGTAAAATTTCTATGTATTCACCACTTCTACCCCCATTTATTAAAAACAGTATTAATGCTAAACCTCCCCTTAAAAAGGAAAAAATAAAAAAAAAATTATTTCACCGAGAGGTATTTAACCTGAATCTATCATTTGGTGCCCCAAAAGGAATCTCAAGATAAAGAGCCTATTGTTACCCTTTAGTTGAGGGAGGAGCAGCAGATAGTTAATAGGAAAAAACAAAACAAAACAATATTGTCTTGTCCTGTAGGCAGTTCTGTCAGTGATCCTTTTTTTTTTTTTTTGGCAGGCAGAGTTAGACAGTGAGAGAGAGAGACAGAGAGAAAGGTCTTCCTTCCGTTGGTCCACTCCTCCCTAAATGGCTGCTATGGCGGGCGCGCTGCGCCGTTCTGAAGCCAGGAACCAGGTGCTTCCTTCTGGTCTCTCTTGCAGGTGCAGGGCACAAGGACCTGGGCCATCCTCCACTGCACTCCCGGGCCACAGCAGAGGGCTGGCCTGGAAGAGGGGCAACCGGAACTTCTTTTCCATTCTGACAAGAGTTAAAACATAAATAAGGAATTGCATAGCCAATATTTATATTTTAACAGGCTGACTTTGACAGCTCTTTCTCCTTCATCTTTTCTCACCTAGCCTCTCATCCATTTCCAATCGACAGGTTAACAGACAGGATAATTATTTCTACATTGGAAGCATTTCTACTTATTGCTGTTAAATGCTTTCGTCTACGTCCATAACACCCTGAGCACGCCTGATCTTGTCTGATATAAAATACTCGTTAGAGTTGGAAATAGCAGATATACTACCATCCTTTAAAGACTGAACATAAAACCAACTTGATTTAAGTGAGTTCTGGCCACATGTAAGTCTGAGAAGTACAATATGGGCATCATTCTTCCCAGGAAATTGCTAATTGCTCAGTAAAACTTGCCTGGTGTGGGAGGTGACGTTTCCAGGCTACAGTAATTAGGGTAGAATTGTTTGCAGAACCTACTGGAAAGCTGTGATGAAAGGCTATGAGCTTGGTGGCTTTATTAGGAAAATGCCAGACAGTGCTAACTATCTCTGGAAAATAAGATTAACATTTTATTCTGGGATCCAGAAGGAGAAAGTAGCCAATTAAAACACTCAGTACTAGGAGTACCATGCTGCGCACTTAGTTAAAATATATGCTCAGAGATTATTTTTTTCAACCAGTACATTGCCTGTCAACCACGCTGATGTCTTTCTAACCACAGTGCAGAGGGAGAAACATACACCATTTTCTTCTGGAGTAGGGACCTACATCCATAGTTTGGATCAGAGCCGGTGATTAGTATTTTAGTATTTTATACTTTATAGTTTTAAGAAAGTGTCTGTAGGGGACAGCGCTTTGGTGCAGTAGGTTAACCCTCTACCTGTGGCACCGGTATCCCATATGGGAACCAGTTCTAATCCTGGCTGTTCCTCTTCCAATCCAGCTTTCTGCTGTGGCCTGGGAAAACAGTAGAAGATGGCCCAAGTCCTTAGACCCCTGCACCCATGGAAGAAGCTCCTGGCTCCTGGCTTCGGATCAGTGTAGCTCTGGTCGTTATGGCCATTTGGGGAGTGAACCAATGGAAGGAAGACCTTTCTCTCTGTCTCTCTCTCACTTTCTGTAACTCTACCTCTCAAATAAATAAATCTTTTTTTAAAAAAGTGTCTTGATATTAAAGTAAATCATCAGGGTACCAGTTTTGAAGAGAAAGAAATAGCAGGCAAACAGGCTGAAAAGAAGGAGGGGGGGTGGAAAGAATGGGAGAAGGAGGAATATTTCAAGCAGATGCCATTCAGGAAACAGCTATGATGATGCTCAATCACCTCTCCTTTAACCAAAGGTATGTGGATAGTTTGTTTGTATCTCCTACATAATCATTTGCAAAAATTCAAAGTGCTCTCTTATATCTGATCTCTAGAAACTGTTATTAAAGAACTTAACACAACTTTCTTTCTGCATATTTCTCTCTGTTTTCCTATACCCTGTGTCAAGCAGACCAAGTTATGAAAAAAAAAAAAAGAGTATGGGAAATTAAGAAATCTGGTTTCTTCTGACCTGTGACCAAAATTTCTGGTTTTGTTTCATCATAAGGAAACTTCAGTGTTAATATTCGCTGTAAACGCTGGTCACAAGTGCGCTGCTGCTCCCTGTTTCCTTCACCTTGTCCATGTGCACCTACCATGGCTTTGCTCTTGTGAGTGCTTTGGTTTTGTTCAATTTAGCCTCACTTTGTGCCCTATCCATGCTTTAATTCTGTTCCTGCCTTCCATAGTTATAAGTACAATCAATTGATGTGCTTCATGGTAAACCTCACATAAATGTTACTAATTCCCATCATTACAGTATTCTGCAAATTCGTATGAAGCAAATTAGTATGACAGGCATTATTTCAGGTGATTTAATAAACTTTCTCAGAGCTTCATCTTCCACTTTCAGAAATTACAGTCCCTGTCGCTTTCCAAACCCCTTAGGAAAAGCATGCACAAATGTGTTCTGTTTGCATATAAATTAGACAATTGACATGATGCAGCCTAAAGCATATTTTGCTTCCTAACACTTTCTTTAAAGCATCTGCATTTTCAAATATCATGTAGCATCTCTGTCCTTGATGTGCTGTACATTGTGATTTAATGCTATAACTAGTACTCCAACAGTATTTTTCACTTTGTGTTGCTATGTGAGGGCAAACTGTTGAAATCTTTACTAAATATATACTAAACTGATCTTCTGTATATAAAGAGAATTGAAAATGAATCTTGATGTGAATGGAAGGGGAGAGGGAGCGGGAAAGGGGAGGGTTGCAGGTGGGAGGGAAGTTATGGGGGGAGGAAGCCATTGTAATCCATAAGCTGTACTTTGGAAATTTATATTCATTAAATAAAAGTTTTTAAAAAAAGAATATCTAGAAACTCTAGAAACTCTACTTCTAATACTTACATAGAGAAAACGTTTTCAATATTGCTGAATACTTAAGAGGAAGGGCTAGATTTTAGGTAACTTTGTCATCAAAAATAATGTTTTCCTTGTTCTCTTTGGAATATAAAGAAAAAAGTAATTATTCTTTTTATGGTGTGTACAGCTTTCCACTAAAGCTTCTGTTATCTTTTTTGCTTTTTCTTTTGTAGCTGGATGGATTCCTTTCCTTGTCCTCCTACTCCTGCTAAGGAGAAAGTGTTGCTCCATGTTAACTCTGCTGAAAACAGGAGGAACTCAGTGGAACAATCCGAAACAGATTGCATGATGCGCACTTAACTAATTTTCCCTGAGTAAGGAATATGAACTCCAGTGAAGATTTAAATATCTTTCATAAATTAATTATTTCTCATCCTCCCAGATGTCTTGATGGGAATATGAGTTTTAAATTCATATGCAGGGAGCATCTGTGGATGGAAACCTGAGCTTTACTCAATTCTCTCTTCTCAATTACTTCATTCACCAGCATGATCAGAATAACTTAATTCAGAATAAATAATGAAGAAAGGTCATCCAAGGATCATGTTAACAAGCATATCATCAGCACATTTATCTGCATCTCCAATGAAGTAGCTATTTGTTTCTGAGCAAAAGAATATGAATATGATGGAATATAAGAGAATTGAATGGACATATCACTGCTGATTCATAAAATATTTTCATTTGCTAAGAAAAGAGGAAGAAGATACAGAATGATCAAGTCTTTCTTTGCTCCCATCTGTTCCCTTTGGTAGATATTGTGTCTCTAGCTTAGAAGCAATTAAAATATATGCAAGTGTTTTTCATATTTTATTTTATAGTTAAATTTGTCTAATAAATGTTTAAAACAATTGTTGAATATTAATGCTTCCTTTATGTATATCACAGATTATTAAAAATTTAGTTTGATAGTACCCCTTTATTTTTATATCAAGTCTAATATTTGAACAGTGATATTGTTATACTGTCAGATTCTCACTTTTATTCTAGTGTTAAAAATTTCAGGCTTCTGTTTGAAAACAAGTATAATAAATGAGACTATAAGAGAATCCTATAGATACTGTTTTTGCTTGACCAACTTATATAATCATTGTATTTCATGATAACTGCTTTTGGAATAGTACAAAGTTTTGTGAAATGCTGACCTTTTGTATATCCTAGAATACAAATTTAATAAAATATGTAAATGTGAAAAAATTTAGTACTCATGTTCATATATAGTGTACACAAATAATAAAGTCACTTCATCAATATAACCAGCATATAAATTGTGTGTTGTGTCCAAGTGATCAAAAGGTTGTGCATAACATGTTTATTTCTTCTGCATGTGCACCACGTTATCAAGAAACATTTTATAGTTTATTGTTAACAAACGGACAAATATGATATTATACAATTAAGATTTCAGATAGTTTTCTTTTTGAGGGATTTCATTTTGAAAGAAACATTTTGTAGACCAATAAGCTTTCAAGACTCAGTTTTTATCCTAGTGAAATACTAGATGAATGGGTGGAAATGAAAGCATAGTTTTAATAATATGATCCCTTTTTTTTGCTTCTTCAATCAAAAGACATTATTGTCAACTTGCTAAAATAGCCATGTCCATTGAGGAAAATCAAAAATTCTTCATGATATTTAGTATTTCATCAACTCACCTAACATATGGACAACAACCTTCTTGAGAACCCTTGCAACACGGATACTAAATTATTTTGGCTGCAGTCCTTTAAGGGGCAGTGTGTGTGGGAATTGTTTATAAGTCTTAAAATAAATTATTTTTAAAAATTAAATGAAAAAGGTTAGACTGTATAGAGTGTTTACTATTGAGCTAATTGCTGTGGTGACTATTACTGCACTTCATCTTTGCAAAACCTTAAAGATATGCATTTCTAAACCCCAGTTTCAGAGATGTGAATTGAGGCTTCAGTTATTTCAATAGAAAATTAGCATTTTCTAAACTTTACTTTCATTTCTACTCTTGGAAGTGTTACCTGGAAATTCATGAAACAAATACTGAATTTAATGAATATAACATGTAAAAAGTATTTGCTTGCAAATACGTTGGAATTGGCAGTGGTGGGAATAAGGAAGAAGGCTATTTGATGGAACAAAAGATACCAGTGGTAATCTATCATGTGGAATTTTTAAAAAGCATATTCATTTTTTATCTGCTTTTAGATTTATTTATCTGAAAGATATGGGAGAGAGAGAGAAAGAGAGAAAGAAAGAGAGAGAGAAGCTCATTCATTTGCTGCTTCACTCCTCTAATGACTGTTGTGTGGTACGAGAAACTCAAAGCCAAGAAGATAAAGTAATCTCATAACAGTAGTTCCTGTAGGCCTTGGGCCAATTCAAACTCTCTTTACATGGATTTTGCTCCACCTAGATGTCATGTTTTCCACAAAACAGCTCTCAGTCAAAACTGGATAGTTCCCTGAAAGTGCAAGCATTCCACTATTTATTTGGAAATGTATCAAATAAATGAGCTATCATAGCATCTGAAAGACCTAGAAAAACAACAAACCAAACCCTAAATTAGTAGGAGGAAATAAATTAAAGTTAGAAAAGAAATAAACAAAACTGAACTAAAAAATACAAAAGATCAGTGAAATGAGGAGCTGGTTTTTTCCAAGAAATATATGAAATTAATATACCATTGACCCAATTAACCAAAAAGAGAGATCAATCCCATTCAAAATAGCACCAAAAAATTTAAATAACTTGGAATAAATTTAACCAAGGGTATCAAAGATCTCTATGATGAAAATTACAAAATACTAAAGAAACAAATGTAAGACATTAAAAATGGAAAAACCTTCCATGTTCATGGATTGGAATAATAAATATCATCAAAATGTCCTTACCACTGAAAGCAATTCACAGATTCTATTCAATCCCAATCGAAATACCAAGGACATTCATCTCAGAATGCTTATACACACATTATGATTAGCTATATTGTAAAACTTTTTTATCATCTAAACTAAGTCGCATCACAATGTATAATC
Source organism: Sylvilagus floridanus (assembly GCA_949820135.1). Taxonomy (NCBI): domain Eukaryota; kingdom Metazoa; phylum Chordata; class Mammalia; order Lagomorpha; family Leporidae; genus Sylvilagus; species Sylvilagus floridanus. Next base: position 24,855,326 of record OX463245.1, on the reverse strand, counting down.
ACAGATGCTTTTGAAATTCTCAAACTTCACTAAGTATTTGGGAAAGTTAGATTAGAGTTACTGAATAATTTTGGTTTGATATTCAGTAGCTGTGGTGATTATATAGTTTTGTTCTTATTTCCAAAAATCCATGTTAGAAAATGATATTGTCTGAAAATTTACAATTCACAAAATTGAATATTTCTAGAGGACGAAGGTAATTAGCATTCAACATTAGAAAACATTCCAAGAGTAGTTAGTAAGGTCATAATTTTCTAAAAGAAAAGCAGTAGAATCAAATTCTACTACTTACTACCTTGCTTAAAAAATAACTCCAAGCCGGCGCCGTGGCTCAACAGGCTAATCCTCCGCCTTGCGGCGCCGGCACACCGGGTTCTAGTCCCGGTCGGGCACCGGATTCTGTCCCGGTTGCCCCTCTTCCAGGCCAGCCCTCTGCTGTGGCCCGGGAGTGCAGTGGAGGATGGCCCCGGTGCTTGGGCCCTGCACCCCATGGGGAGACCAGGAAAAGCACCTGGCTCCTGGCTCCTGCCATCGGACGAGCGCGGGGAGCCGGCCGCAGCGCGCCTTCCGCGGCGGCCATTGGAGGGTGAACCAACAGCAAAGGAAGACCTTTCTCTCTGTCTCTCTCTCTCACTGTCCACTCTGCCTGTTAAAAAAAAAAAAAAAAATCTCCATTCCTTATATCCCCCTGAAAAAGTGGTAGAGTAATACTACACTGAATATTGTTGAGTATCTAACAAAAATTTTATGATAAAGCACTTGGTACATAAAAGGAATTTAGTGAGTTTTGTTTCTTTCTTTTTTAATCAGTGAAGTGGCAGTAGATTCCTGCATTTCTTACTTAAAGTTTTTTTTTTCTTTTTCTTCTTTTTTTTTTCCTTTTTTTCCTCTTTTTTGACAGGCAGAGTGACAGTGAGAGAGAGAAAGACAGAGAGAAAGGTCTTCCTTTACCGTTGGTTCACCCTCCAATGGCTGCCATGGTCAGTGCACCACACTGATCCGAAGCCAGGAGCCAGGTGCTTCTCCTGGTCTCCCACGCAGCTGCAGGGGCCAAGGACTTGGTCCATCCTTCACTGCACTCCTGGGCCACAGCAGAGAGCTGGATTGGAAGAGAGGCAACCGGGACAGAATCTGGTGCCCCAACCGGTACTAGAACCCTGTATACTGGTGCCGCAGGCAGAGGATTAGCCTATTGGGCTACAAGCAGAGGATTAGCCTATTGAGCCGCGGTGCCGTCCTAAAGTTTTTATTTCTTTTTGGAAACCAAAACTAATTTTGCCAATAACATCAAGAGAAAAAAAATCCTATTTCTCATTCTGGTTTCTTCTAAGAAATTTCAATTTCTGAAAGCTGCTTTCTTTCTGGAATACTTTGTTGCACATAAATGTAATGTAAAAAAACAGTTTCAGGTATTTTCTTTCTAATTTTCATTTAAAGATTTTAACCTGGCCTTAATTGTTTATCTTCTAAGTCATATCTGAAGCCCATATGACATTGGCTGAACTTAAAAAAAAAATGAGTTGCACAAAAATCTTGCAGTATAATAAATGATTGTTTAAGAACTAAAATCATTTTGTCATCAAATCTAATGCTTCCAATAACCATTCTGGATTGTTTTATTATAAATACATTAATCAACAATAAATCTGGGTTCTGTAATTCTAAAATGGATAACATCCACACTATTGTAAATATTTCTGAGCAGTCTATAAAATGGTTTACCCCAAAGCTAAAAGTTGGTGTGTACAATTTAATGAATAATTATCAGAATATGTTTAAAAATCACAAAACCCACTTTTCTATTTAAAAAGTTAGAAAGTAGAAGAAAGCATCTGAGTCAAGTACTCTGATCTCCCCTACTTTGGAATATCTATTGGCAAATTTCTCCAAGTGCTGTAAATTATAGAGCTAAATCTGTCTGAACCACAGGGAACTCCAGTCCTCTGAATAAATGCTTGAATATATTTCATTTTAAAAGCTAAGAAAATGTTCTCCACAGGTAATGCATGATTAACAGAATCAAAAATACCAACCAGTGCTTAAAGCACTGTAATCCTCTTACTGTAGATTTCATTAGTGAAACTAAACAAAGACTTTCAAGGTTTTTATCCTCTCTTTCTGAATAAGAGGGAGAAGACAGATGATCATAGAAAATTCTGGAGGAGTAGAGACTGTGGGGTATAGCAGAGGATGATAAAGGGGACAGATTTCTCATTTCTTTGTGACAACCCTGCACTCTATTTCTCTCTCTTCTGGGATTGGATTCCTAGGTTTTTAAGTCTCCTGAGCCTTCTACCTTCAAGTGCCGTAAGCCTCTGATTCTGATCTGATGACTGTGCTTAGTCACTGTGTTCCAAAGAGATCGGAACACTTTCAATCACTTTTCAATATATTGTATGAACTTGATAGCTGGAAGCATGAATTTGAATTTAAGTAATAGAAGATATCAATTCTATCAAAATTCTATCATTTCTATCAAAATGCTTATGTTTGCCCTCTTCAAGGTGACAAGCCAAATTTTCAGTCTGTAGGTGATTTAGGGAAGGCCAATAGAAGGTATCAGGATTAAGAGCATATTTAAGAAACATATATTTTCATTCCTTTTCATATTTATATAAGGCAACAAATTCCATGTAAGTCATATATACAGTTTTTGTGTGTTTTTTAAAAAGATTTTATATCTATTTGAGAGGCAGAGTTACAGACAGAAGGAGAGACCTTCTATCCACTGGTTTACTTCCCAAATGGCCTCAATGGCTAGAGCTGGACCAGTCTAAAACCAGGAGCCAGGTCTTCTAGGTCTCTCATGTAGATGCAGGGGCCCAAGCACCTAGGCCATCTTCCCATGCTCTCCCAGGCCATAAGCAGAGAGCTGGATCAGAAGACCAGCAGCCAGGACTTGAACCAGTGTCCATATGGGATGCTGGTGCCGCAGGCAGAGGCTGAACCTACTATGCCACAGTACCAGCCCATAATATGCAGTTTTATTGGCATACCCTCCTTTCCTCCTTCATCCTTACCCTCCTTTCTCCTTTTCTTATTTTTCTTTTATTTTTTACAATGATTTACTTTCAGTTTTCATTATAATTATAAGCTTTTTTATATGATTCCCGAAAGTCCTGATTTAATATTGTTCTATTTGAGTTTTCAATTTTATATGCTGTGAAAGCCATAGGCATTCAATAGAAACCACATCTGGAATTTTGATCTCTTCCTGGGCTACTGATCTGCTGCATGATACTGATGTGTTGGGTAGTACAATGAGTCATAGTTACCTGTTATGCACATGATCACCAAGATAAACAACACGCATTCTTCAGTGTACTATATCGCTAAGCTATAGTGTTCCGTAGTGTAGGTGCATTAAGATAAATTTTCAACTTGGCATGTTTTCTATTGGTAATGAGCTTAGCAGGACTTTAGTCCACTGTATGGAGCACCTGTATATAAACGATTAGCACACTAAACACTAGGTTGTTTAACAAGATTAAAAAGTGTGAATTTGAAAGCAAAACTTCAGATGTCTATCTACATATATATTCATGAAGTTGTGCACATACACATATATACATTCGTACATATATATGAGAACACTTAAAAGACCTTTATAAATATATATATATATGCATTGATGAATTTATTATAGATTTGTGTGTATATAAAATCAAAAACAAGTACAGAAATTTTGGCAGCAGTAATAGAACCAGGGATCTAGTGCTCCAAAAGTTAGTGAGGACAGCTCTATACAGAAATGCCTTTGTGAAGAGGGAAGTTCCTTCCCGACTTCTTTGAAAAAGAAAAGAACATAGAGGAAATGAGAGTTTCAATGTAAAGTTACTGTATCCTTCAGTTTCTCAATGTCTGCAGAAGCTATAGAACTTACTAGGTTATTGTCAGGAATTACAATGTTGATAGTAATAGTTTCTGTAGTTTCTCTGAGAACCATGGACCTAATGTAGGCTTGTTCAATAATGATATTGTTTACTTTCATTGTAAAATCATTTCTTGTTTAAAACGTTAAAAACAATACAGCTCTAAGTTTCAGAGCAAATTTCCCTTAAGATGGCTTGTATCTTTTTGTTATGCTTAAAGTTTATAAGCATTTATTCGCAATTGATATTTGTCTCATTTCTCTCTTTCCTGCCCCAGAGAATCTTGGTTCAACCTTTGACCTGCTATAATCAGAAGAATGTGGGGGAAGTGATCCTGCTTCAGCTAAGAAAATCTGGCATTTCCTTTTCTGAGCTCCTGGGATCCAGCATGTTCCAGGAGTATAGCTATGCTGCTGCAGAGATTATGGGGCAAGACCTCCAAGAGAGGGCATACAGAAGAGAGGGTCATACAGAAGAGGATGCAAGCATTCAGATCATAACACAAACCATTTTCTTAGTCAACTAAAAGAAGAATCAGCTGCCCTATCCTATTACTGAGCCCAATATTCCAACTGTTACCAAGCTGATAAGACTGAAGCCATCTTAAGCCATCAAAATTTGATATCAGTCAAATGAGATTCCAAGTCAGATTATCAGAAAAACCATCCAGCTGAGTTCCCACCAAATTCTGTAAAGAGCCATACAGTAAATATTGTGGGCTTTGGCTCATATGGTCGCCACGGTAACTACTATGCAGTTATAGTGCAAAAACCAGTGTAGATGATATATAAACAAATGATGTAAATGTGTTCCAATATAACTATATTTATAGTCACTGAAATTTGATTTTTATATTCACATATCACAAACTATATTCTTTCAGACGTTTTTAACTATCTAAAAATAGAAATACATTCTAGGCTTGTAGCCCATACAGAAACAAACAACAAAACAGAATTTTTTCCTTGGGCTATAATTTGCTGACTTCGGATCTAAACATCCTACAGAATTGTGAAAAAATAATAAAATTGTTGTTTTAACACCCAATATTTGAGATAGTTTGTTATTAGCAGTAGAAAACTGGAACACTACTTCTCAGATTCTGTCTCAAGGAAAGAGTGAGATGATCAGAAGTCTAAACTTGGAGTAAATTAAATGTGAAAGACAAAATACTGCATAGTGATCACATTCTGGGTTAATTGGAATAAATAATGATTTATCATGAACTCAACCAGCCTGTGAAACAGATTAATATTATGTGGCATGTTAAAAGGCAATCACGTAAAATCCTCTGCCATGGAGTTGCTGCTCTCGTATGAGAGACTGCCTATAAGGTTTCTCAGATCAGGACATCATAAACATGATTTAAGTGAGTGAAAGTCATTTCCTAATATCACCTCTCTATACCCTAAGATTTCATCGTGTGAACTTTGGAGGTGTACAAACTTTCAGTTCATAGCAAAGACCATTTTCATTGTCCTAAATGAAGCATGGGTTTTACCCAATAAAGGCAGGATATCTTACTTGTTAATCAATCCAAACATTTATAAAAATCATACTGGCATTCTAGCTGCTTTAAATAACCTTATGATAAATCAGGAATCATTATCTCTCAGTTATACTTTTTGGTTTCTTTCTTCACAACAAAGTGTTTCAGTTTGTACGTATGCACATGAGTGCCTACATATGTTTCTTTTGGGATTTTGATAAAAGCATATGGTTGTGCTTACTGAAATTAGTGCTTGCATAAATTTTCAATGCCATTAAATTATGTTATTGCCCAGGAAAAATAAGCAATTTTGGTATGTAAAACATTGATTTTATAATGCATGTAATGGGTATTCTTCAGAGGCAAGAAAAGAAAGCTCATTCTTAAAATATTTACACATTTATTAATCTTGTTGTTTATGCACTATTTTACTTTGATTGTCTCAAAGCAAGGATAAGTACTTTGACCCTAGAGGAGGAAATGTAGACTTTGATGATCCTACAATTAAAACCCTACAGTGCACTGCTCTGCTACAGTTCATAGACAACAGCAGCTATCAGTTTCCAACTGAGGCAGTTGAAATTGCAAATTGCATATTAAAGGCTGTGATTTCTAATCACACATTCCAGGAATGGAATAGTAAGGAATTCATCTTCTTCTAGTCCTAGCCATTAAATAACAGCACATTTAAATGTTTTAAGGTACGACACCAAGCAGAGAATCCTAAATCTTAGCCAACTGCTAAGTTTTAAATGTGTCTGTCATTGGTTCTCTGTCAGCATGCTAATCTCAAGATTCAGTCTTAAAATTTGGCTGCAATTTAACCTCTTTTTATTTTTTTCTTTGTTCGGTTTATGGAACACAATAATGTTCAGCCCCTGCACACTCAAGAATAATTATTAAATTATCATTTTCTATTATTGTTCTAAATAAAACTTTCCAACTAAAGTGATTTTCTTTTGATTCTTTGGAAGTGATTTTTTTTCATTCATTTTAATCATTATGTCAGTCCTTGTTTGCTATTTGCTAATATAAGATTGTTTATAGATCTATGGCTCATTTGCATGTGACTTTAGTGATTGGCTTTTTATTAAAATGAGCTCTACTTTATTTCATTTTCAAAATATTTATTACGTATTTATTTATTTGGTAAGGTCAGAGAGAGAGAGAGAGAGAGAGAAAGAGAGAGAGAGAAAGATTACATCTACTGATTCTTTCCCTAAATGCTTGTAACAGCTCGAGCTGGTATAGGCCAAAGTCAGGGGCCAAGAATTCAACATAGGTTTCCCATGTGGGTGGCAAAACTCTAAGTAGCTCAGCTGTTAGCTGCTGCTTCTCAGAGTGCAAATTAGCAGGAAGCTGCTTAGTAAGCAGAGTCAGGACTTGCATGCAGGTACTTAATTATGGGATACCCACCATGGGATGTCTTTAAATATAAGACAATATTACTTTGATTCACACTGATTGGGTTAATCAAAGACAAGTGTGATTTCCAGCAGAACGTGATTATTATATAACGCGAAACTCCTCACATTTAATTGATGTTATACCTAGAGTTCTGATCATCTCATTCACTTCCTGAGATAGAACCTGAAATAGTGTTTGGGTTATGTATTGATGAATAACACACTATCCCAAACATTACAGGTTAGAGCAACAGTTTTATTATTTTACACAGTTCTTTGAGGTGATGGATGTAGGGTTCTGCAAACTCTAGCCCAAGGAACAATTTTGACCTTGTGATCAAAGATAAAGTTTCTAGATTGAAATGATAAAAAAAGTACAAGAAAGAAAAAGAGGATTTTGCCCTATATGAAAATTATGTGTATCTATACTATCACATTTGTGATTCAGTTTTAGGGTACGAAGTTTGGAGGACACATTCAGACCACAGAACAGCTCTAGTGAAGTAAATAAGCAGCTATTCACCAACTTTTTTACTTTGAATAGGCAGGAAAGAAACATTGTCCTACTCTTTCTGTGGGTTCAGAATGATCTTGACACTAAAACTAGAGATAATCACAAGAGCACACTTTAGACTGACTGTAAAATACAAATTCACAAAAATACGTCAGTAACCAAATACTGCCAAAGAATATCATGACAAATTTAGATTCATGACAGGAATGCAGGATTTGTACTTTATTCAAAATACAATTAATGTAATATACTATATTTATAATAAAGGAAAAAGACATGTTAATCTCAAAATATTAAAAAATAAACATTTGACAAAATCTGGTAGTCTTTCTCATGAAACACTCAACAAGTTAGGAATAAGAACTTTCACAACTTGATAAACAGTGGGAATTAGAAATTTCTAGCCAATACCTCAGTAACATCATATTTAATGATTAAAGACTGAATACTTTCAACCCAGTATCAGCAAAATATTCAGAATGTTCACTACCTCCACTTTTATTCAATGTACTGGAGTTTGAATGGTTGGTATGTAAAGCTAACTAGCTATATTCAATGATGTAATTAAATTCTTCTCAACTTTTATTTTTTGAAGATATTAATAATATAATCCTTAAGCTCATATATGCAGATAAGTGAGGATACTACAACGCTACAGTGATCAAGATATTATGCTACTCACATCAAGACACAATAAAAGGGGCAGACACTAAGGCATCACGGGTTAACGCCATCACCTGCATCACCAGCATCCCATGTGGGCACTGGTTCAGGTCCAAGCTGCTCCACTTCTGATCCAGCTCCCTACTGGTGTACCTGGGAGGACAGCGGAGTATTTGGGAGACCCAGAGAAGGCTCCTGGCTCCTGGTTTCCACTTGGCCTAGCCTGGGATTATTGCTGCTGTTTAGGGAGTGGGCCAGTACATGGAAGATGTGTCTCTCTTTCTCTCTCTCTCTGTAATCTGCCTCTCAGATAAATAAATCTTAAAAAAAAAAAAGATATGATAAAGATCATTGGAGTAGAGTCCAGAATCCAGAAATATACCATAACATTCATGATCAATTGATTTCAACTACGGTGCCAAGGCAATTCAAAGGAGGAAAAATACTACCTTCAAAAAATGATGCTGGGACTGCTAGATGTCTGCATGTCTCAGAATGCGATTGCTCATTCGCTGCAACATCCATGAAAACCACATCCAAGTGGATCAGACATGAATGTAAGAGTTAAAACCCTAAACACGGAGTGAGTTTTAGTGTCCTTGGTTTAGACAAAAGCTTCTTAGACAAAACTCAAAGCATAAATAACAAAAGACAATTAATTGGTTGATTTTGTATTTCAGAGATCATATTAAAAAATTAAAAATATATTGAATGCAATAAAACATTTATAAATCTCATATAACTCACATATGGCTTATATCCACTTCCTTTGTGTCTGTTGAGAAGTCAGTTACTAATCTATTGGTATTTTTATTTATAACATCTCATCGCTGAACATTTTTAGGGACTTCCTTTGTATTTTCTTTCCAGAGCTTTCACCAATATGGGTTCAGAGGTAAAATTCTTTATTTATCTTGCTTAGGGTCTTAGGAATTGTTGAATATTTGTATATATATATATAATTGTATATATAAATACACATGTCTTTCTTTACCATTGTAAAATTAGAAGTAGTGAATACATTAAATATTACTGCTCTCCCATTGTTGGCATACTGATTACATTTATGTTAGATCTTCATTATATTATCTGTATTTATTAATTTCTCTTCTACTTGCTATCCTTTTCCCTTTGTATGCTAAATTTTGAGATGCTCTTTAAATAAATATTATAGTACTAATTCCCTTCTTCATAAAGCCTAATTATGTTTAAATTCATCAACAAATTTTTAAGTTTCATATTGCATTTTTGAGTTCTAGAATTTGCATTGAGTAACATTTTTTACACTATTCAATTATTTGTCAAATTTCTTTTGCTTACATTTTATCTTCTGGAACATAGTAAATATAACTATTTCATACTGTAGGCCGAGTAATCTCAGATCCTCTGCAGGTCTGCTTGTATAACTTGCAGTTTATGGTGGTTGTTTTTCCATATTTTGCTGTTCTCTTTTGTTGTTATTTATGATAGTGTGCTTATAATTATATGTAATTTTTAAAATTAAGTTCAAACATAATATAATGTAATCTCCCACTAAGTGTGTAATTGATTTTTGAAGGTATGTTGAACACAATTCATCCTAGATGACAAAAATCAAATCTCATTGTTTTGGTTAACAACTGCAGTGCAGTTCCTGCAAAAAATTTTTACAATTCATTGGTACTCCAAGTACATAGCTTTCACAATCCAGTCCTAAACTGAGGGCTTCACATGTGTGTTGCCTGATTTGGATGATATTTCTCTTCTTTGTAAGCTTAGATTTTTGGACAAAGCACTATTTAGCCTTCTGTTATCTCTTCAGTGTCTTCAAGCATTTAAGAAACAATTTTTAGAGCTTCTCTAATTAGCTTGGTGTGATTTTGACAAAAAAGGACATCATCAGATTTGCATTTTATGAAGTCCACTCATGATTTTAAATTATGCATTTAAAGTAAATTACTCTGGAAGTATGGAGAACCTTTAGGAGAAAATTGAATCTAGGGCACTCAAAATTGTGATAATTACTTTTATAAGTTAACTTGAATGAACCATGGTGTTCAGATATTTGATCAATTATATATTATTCAATGTTTCTATAAAGTTTTTTAATGAGATTAACATTTAATAAATGAACATCGGGTAAAATATGATTCTCTTTAACATGATCAGACTTCATCCAATCAGTTTAAAACCTTAGTTGAATGAAGACTGACTTCCTTTGAGCAAGAAACGATTTGGCCCGCAGACTGCAAATCTTTCCTGACTCTCCAGCCTGCTGGTCCTTCCCATCAGATTTTTGGCTTGTCAGACATCCACCTATACATGAGCCATATCTTTAATAGTCTCTGAAAAGACAGATTTGTATGTAGATACAGATACGAATACACAGACACACAAGTGCATCCTGTTAGTTGAGTTTCTCTGAAGAACAACAACTAAAGCAAAATATGAGATCTTGTAAACATAGATGCAGATATGCAGATAGTGGGCAGATTTTAAACAATTAGACAATTGTTTTAAGTGATGAAACAATGGCATCTAATTAACAAGATTGGAAAATGGATGGGAGTTAGAAAAAGGCATAAGTCTAGTTTTGTTTATGGGCTAAATTTCCAGGTTTATGCAGGCAATACATACTTCTTTAAGCTGCTAATTAAGAGAATTCAATATATGAAGTTTTTAATTTAGTAGCATTTGCTAGTCCTTAAAAGTCTCAATGATTTCATTCTAGGAAACAATTTTTCTTAAAAAAATAAAATTATAGAAATGCAATGACTTATTGTCACTAGTATTTTGTGACTGGAAGCATATTTCAATAACTTTTTAGACTGTGAGAGTCATTATAAAAAATGAGGGATACTACTTCTCTCATTCAAAGAATTTGTGTCTTAAAAAAAAATACACATAACTGAGCTGATGCTGCAGCTCAATAGGCTAATCCTCCACCTTGCGGTGCCGGCACACTGGGTTCTAGTCCCGGTCGGGCACCGGATTCTGTCCCAGTTGCCCCTCTTCCAGGCCAGCTCTCTGCTGTGGCCCGGGAGTGCGGTGGAGGATGGCCCAAGTCCTTGGGCCCTGCACCCCATGGGAGACCAGGATAAGCACCTGGCTCCTGCCATCGGATCAGCGCTGTGCGCTGGCCACAGCGTGCCGGCCGTGGTGGCCACTGGAGGGTGAATCAACGGCAAAGGAAGACCTTTCTGTTTCTCTCTCACTGTCCACTCTGCCTGTCAAAAAAAAAATACACATAATTGTCAATAACTAAGAAGTGTTTGCTTTAAAAAGCATAAGCTAAATAATAGAGCTCTTTGGTTTTATTTTCAAGTTATTTAGAAACTGGATTACAATGAATCTGTGTTATAAAGAACAATGAACGGACACTACATGTTTATACTTGAACTAGTTCTGTGACCTTTTTCTTTGAAAGTGGTAGTAAAAATTTCCCACCATTTCACAAGAGTGTTAAAAGGATAAAATAAAGTCATTTGGTATTGCTTTGAAAAACTGAAGTACATACCAGAAAATGTCATTAAAATGACGGTAACAAATGCATAGGAAATGAAAAAAAATTTTTCTTGATAAAACCTATTAAAAGACTGTGAGAAAAATCAAGAATTTCCCTGTGGTTCTTAGTGTCCTATAAGCAATAATTAAGACTTATATTTGTTTTAAAGCAGTTACATTTTGCCGACAAGGCATTCCTTCAAGGTGAGTGAAAGGCATACATGGTATTTTTGGAAACAAAATTATAGGCACAAAGAAGTGATACAGTTTTTAAAGCTCACATTGGCATAAGTGACAAAAGACCATGAAATAGAAAGTAGACATTTATTCCTTTATACTAGATAAGAGTATATGGTGATCAATGTTGCTATTCAACAGTTTTCTAAAAGAACAATGGGTTTATAATGTTTTACTTGACCACTTTCAAATATAAATTTTAGAACTATATCATAAAATCAAAATAATAAACAATACATATACTAGTATGTGTTATGTATTTATAATGCAATCAGGCAATGAAAAGAATAAATTACAAACATCTCCATTTGTAACCAGAATCCAGATGGCAGCAGCTAGCATTATTAATACTTTTAAATATGTGCATTGTTTCTTTTGCTTTTCTTTATAGATTTATTTTACATTTACACATCTCTCAAGGGAAAAATACTCTGTTTTTGTTTGTTTTTGCCTTTTATACAATGGAAAAAATCAGTATGCATTCCTTTAGGAATGTACATGGTATTTGACTTTATACTTTTGACACTCATCCAGGATGATAAGTGAAGATAAACCTTATGCAGTTAAACTGCTATCATAAATGTATATAGCACAATTCATTTATACATTTTATTGAAGAACATTTGAGTTGTTGTGTGTGTGTGTTCAAAATCACACTGATGAACATTCTTTTCATTTATCATAGCACATATTATGGGAGTTCCTTTAGGATATGAACCTAAGAGTAAATTTCTAGGATTCAATTAGGGCTGTTTCTCTCCAGATTTACAAGACAATTCTAAATTATTTTGCAATGTGATTTCCCAAGTATAATGATATGCCCTCATTAATAGTATGTAAGTACTTCCAATGCTTTTAGCATCCTAATCAACACTTGAAAGAGTCAAATATTTTAATTTCCACCAAGCTAGTAGACATACTTTTTCTTCTTATGCTTATAATTTCTATATATATCAACTGCTAATGTGTTTTATACATTCATTTACATAATAGCTTTTATGTTCTTTGTGTGGGTTCTATTCCTGCATTATAATTTTTCTGTTGGAATGTTTTTCTATTTCATTGGCTAATATCTAATTTTGGATTATATAAGAATTTAGATCTTTTCTTTATTGAATTATTTTTATTATTTAACATCTTTAGAACTATATAGTTCTTTGAGATAATGAATACATTTTTAATTTCTGACTCTCATATTATCTCCTTTAATTTCTTTGGAATTGATTTTTCTGTGTTGCTCAAAAGGAAATCAAGTACTTTTAATTATAGATAAAAACATTCATCCCAATACAAGTTATCAAATGACCAATTTATTTCATATACAGAACCACCTCTAACCAGCTGTTAAAGAATATGTATGAATGATTCTAGGTCTTTTGTTGGTCTGTCCATGAAATAACATGGTCTAAAGTATTTTTTAAAGTTTTGATGTTCCTTAAAAAATTCATTCAACTTGGGTTCCTTATTCATGTTAGTCCTGTGTATTTGCCACCCTATTCCTCAGTCTGTAAATTTTAGAACCAGTCTGTGAACCTGTTAGCTAGAAATGTGCCAGGGGATTCCAATACAATCCAATCAAGGTTGCATGTACTAATGCCATCTCACTAGTCAAAGTGATCAATTTCAGGCCACAATTGATCGTACTGATAGGTCTAAGAGTCAAAGGGATCACATAAACAAGACTAGTGTCTGCTAATACTAACTGATAGAATCAAAAAGGGAGAGAACAATCCCTATTGGGAAGCGGGATACCCAGAAAACTCATAGAATGGCAGATGTCCTAAATAGCACTCTGGCCTCAGAATCAGCCCTTAAGGCATCCGGATCTGGCTGAAGAGTCCATGAGAGTATTTTAGGCATGGAAAGACAAGACACTCTAGAAAAAAAAAAAAAAGACCTAAATGAAAGATCTCTGCGAGTGAGATCCCAGTGGAAAGAATGGGGCCATCAAAGAAGGAGGTACCTTTCTCTGAAGGGAGGAGAGAACTTCCACTTTGACTATGACCTTGTCTAAATAAGATTGAAGTCAGTGATCTCAAAAGGTTTCCATAGCCTTGGCAAGTCATGACTAGAGCCTCAGGTGATTACTGACACCATAAAAAAGAGTGTCAATTTGTTAAGTCAACAGCAGGAGTCACTGTGCACTTACTCCTCATGTAGGATATCTGTCCTTAATGTGTTGTCCATTGTGAAGTAATGCTATAACTAGTACTGAAATAGTATTTTACACTTTATGTTCTGTGTGGGTGCAAACTGTTTAAATCTTTACTTAATATATACTAAATAGATCTCTGTATATAAAGATAATTGAAAATGAATCTTGATGTGAATGGAATGGAATAGGGAGCAGGAGATGGGAGGGTTGCAGGTGGGAGGGAAGTTATGGGGGGGGGGGAAGCCATTGTAATCCATAAGCTGTACTTTGGACATTTATATTGACTAAATAAAAGTTAAAAAATAAAAAATAAAAACTTAAAAATATATTTTAAATTGTTTATTTGAAAGGCAGAATGAGAGAGAGAGAGAATTTCCCATTTGCTGGTTAACTCCCCAATAGCCTGCAGCAGCCAGGGCGGCTCTAAGTTGAAGATTGGAATAGGAACCAGGAACTCAATTCAAATTTCCAACATGGACTAAGGAATTCAAGTACACGAATCATCATCTGCTGTCTCCAAGAGTACACATTAATAGGAACCAGAAACTGTGAGTGAATATGGAACTCAAAACTAGGTACTCCAAGATGAGAAGTAGACCTCCACTTGGGCTAGCAGCATCTTCTCCAAACACCTGTCCCAATCTATTTATTTATTTATTTATTTATTTATTTATTTATTTATTTACTATTTGGCTGGAAATGCAATAGGTCTTAGGATCCTTTTTGGGAGAACTGGCATTTTCATAATAATGGCTTCCTTATAGAGAAATATCCTTATAGAGTACAAAAATGTAGTGTATATGAGCTAAATTAACATTTTGAGAAATGATTGTTGTTCATAGCCCTTGTCTATACTGTTAAGGAACACTGTCTTTTTTATTTGTTTGTTTTTTTGCTATTTGTTGAATTCTTTACTTAGTGGAAGGCTAAACTTATGATTATAAAATATACTGAGAGTATGTCATTGTAAAAATTGAAAACTAAGACTGAAAGGAGGAGGAAAGTAGAACCATGGGTGTGAGAAGTATATGCTGCTAAATCTGTGCATATGAAATATACAAAATTTGCTCACCTTATATAAGTAAAAAACTGAGAAATGTCAAATTTCTTTAATTTTTAGTCATTCTTTAATATTTTTCATAAAAGTTCATAATTGTCTTATACATTTGTTTTTGAATCCTAATATTTTTATTTTTGTTATTAATTTTAGAATTTAAGTTTTATAAATGTAGGTTTTATATGGGAATATAATAATTTCTAGTTACTATGATTATGTCTAGGAATATTTTTGACTCCATTATTATTTATAATAAATTTTCTGTAAAGCCCATCAATATTCTGTTTCTGAAAAGAATCCTTCCCTAATCTTATTAATTTTTTACCATACTACTTTTTGCTTCCATACTGTACATGACATTTCTACTAAACTGAGGTTCTTAGAGAAACACATTGGACTCACTGTGGAGTTTGTTAGAAATACAGAATCTCAGGCCTACCTAAAAGAAGTGGATAAAAAATGTAAATGAAAGTGAACCTTGATTTATTTTCATCTTGTCATTTGCAAAATCCTAAAACTTTACTCTCCAACACTGTCTTTCCATTCCATATCTTGCCAGCATAATTTATTGGTAAAACTAGCATCCTAACTTTCTCTTTTTTCTCTCTATAATCTGTTTTCAACGCAGCAAGTAAAGTTTATTACATACCTCATCAGCTTAACTTTTGGTGAAACTAGTGTCTTAACTTGCTCTTTTATCTCTCTACAATCTGTATTTAATGAAGCAAGTAAAATTTACTTCCCTATTCCTTCCTGTATTGTTCTTTTAATTGTTTCTTGTCATTTCTTTTTATTTGTTTTTAAGGCACTTTCTGTTTTAAAACTTTTATTAACATAAAGAAAACAATTTCATAGATTTTATAAATACTGTTTTGAAAAGATAAGCATAATTCCCTACCTCCCTCAAGACCCCTCTTTCTTTCATTTCTTTCTTTAATTTTTGTGAAAACATAATTTCAATTTACTTTGCAGTCACAGGCTTAATGCATTACCAACCATCCACTAACCATAATGTTCACCAAGTAAGTATAGATAAGGCCTAAAAACAATAATCAAATCAAAACATGTAGACTTCACTCTTAACACAATTTATTGTACTCTATATGACCTAACACATATGATAGCAAACATTTGATATCTGTCTTTTTCAGACTGGCTTATTTCCCTAACAATAATGAATCCATTTTGTTGCAAAAGATAGGATTTCCTTTTTTATGGCTAGCTAATATTCTATAGTGTATGTATGTATGCAATAATTTCTTTTTTTTTTTTTTTTGACAGGCAGAGTGGACAGTGAGAGAGAGAAAGGTCTTACTTTTTGCCGTTGATTCACCCTCCAATGGCCGCCGTGGCTGGCGCACCAGGCTGATCTGAAGCCAAGAGCCAGGTGCTTCTCCTGGTCTCCCATGGGGTGCAGGGCACAAGCACCTGGGCCATCCTCCACTGCACTCTCTGGCCACAGCAGAGAGCTGGCCTGCAAGAGGGGCAACCGGGACAGAATCCAGTGCCCCGAGCGGGACTAGAACCTGGTGTGCCGGTGCCGCAGGCAGAGGATTAGCCTATTGAGCCGCAGTCTCAGTTGATGGGAATCTGGATTTATTTCATATCTCATGTATTGTGAGTTGAGGTTCTATAAAGATGGGGGTACAAATGACTCTCACATGCTGATTGCATTTCATTTGGGTAAATTATCAAGAATTGGGTAAATTATCAAGAATGGGATGGCTGGTGCATATGTTAGATATTTTTTTCAGATTTCTGAGAAATCTCCATACTGTCTTCCATAATGACTGGACTAGTTTACATTCCCACCAACAGTGTTTTAGGTTACCTTTTTCATCAAATTCCCACCAGAATTCATTGATTTTTTTTATTTTTGGAGGCTATTTTTTTTTTTTGGTTTGTTTTTTTGCAGATCCTTGATCTACTGTAAGTTGATTTTTGTATAAGGTACAAGATAGGTATCTTGTTTCACACATCTGCATGCAGAGATCTAATTTTCCCTGGACCGTTTGTTGAAGATATTATGTTTTCTCCAGGGATTTATTTTAGCTCATTTGTCAAAGATTAGTTGGTTGTAGCTGCACGGATTAAATTATGGGGTTTCTGTTCTGTCACATTGGTCTTCATGTTTACTTGTGTGCCAGTACCAGGCTGTTTTGATTATAACTGCCCTGTAGTATGTCTGGAAATCTGGCATTGTTACGCCTCTGGCTTTGATTTTGCATGTGATTGTTTTAATTATACAGAGTCTCTTATATTTCCACATAAATTTAAGCATTTTTTTCACATATTAGAAGAATCCCTTGGTATTTTGATTGAGATCATCACACTGAATCTATAAATTGCTTTGTGTAATATGGACATTTTGATCACATTAATTTCTGTGGTCCTCAAACATGGAAGATTTTTCCATATTTTGTGTCTTATATTTCTTTCTTTGTGAATTATAGCAAAAGCAGTGTTAAGAAGAAAGTTTATAACAACTAGTGCCTAAATCAAGAAATTGAAAGGATATCAAATAAATGATCCAACAATCTGTCTCATACATCTGGAAAAGCAAGAACAAATGAAACTCAAAATTAGTAGGAGGAAAGAAATAATAAAAATTAGAGAATAAATAAGTAATATAAAACAAAAAAAATCAGTGAAATGAAGAGTTGATTTTTTTGAAAAAAGTGTTGATAAACCAGCAACCTAACTAACATAAAAAAGAAAGATGATCCAAATTTATAAAATGAGAGATGAAAAAAAGGTGTCACAACAGAAATAAAAAGAATCCTCGTAAATTATTACAAATATATTCATGCCAACCAGTTGGAGTATCTAGAAGAAATGTATATATTTCTGGACACATATAATTTGCCAAAATTGAGGCATGAAGACATACAAAAACTAAAGACTAGTAACTGTGGTAAAATGAGAAGGTCATGCCAAGATGGCCGCTGGCAAGTGAGCATTAGTTACTCAGGAGTGGCTTCAGAAACCCCCTGGGAAACCACCTGACAACGGAGCCTGCCTGGCAACAGGCTGTGATTGGTTAAGGCATAAAATGTCCCTTGACCAGACTGGCTGCCTTGGCTATTTAAGCTGCTATACCAATTGAAATAAACAAGTCTGCTGGCTGCTCGCCTCTGGCCTGCTTTCACCGGACTCCCGGAGTCTGTGTGGTGACTCGGTGCCTCTTGCCCCCACCACGCTCCTCCCCTGAGAACGAATCCACAGCAACAAATAACCAAGATAAGTTTGAATTAGTAGAAAAGACCCTCCAACAAAGAAAAGTTCAGGATCAGATGGCTTCACATTGAATTCTATCAAATTTTTAAAGAACTAATTCTAATACTTTTTTTTTTTTTTTTTTGACAGGCAGAGTGGACAGTGAGAGGGAGAGACAGAGAGAAAGGTGTTCCTTTTGCCGTTGGTTCACCCTCCAATCGCCGCTGCGGCCAGCACACCACGCTGATCCGAAGCCAGGAGCCAGGTGCTTCTCCTGGTCTCCCATGGGGTGCAGGGCCCAAGCACCTGGGCCATCCTCCACTGCACTCCCGGGCCACAGCAGAGAGCTGGCCTGGAAGAGGGGCAACTGGGACAGAATCTGGTGCCCCAACCAGGACTAGAACCAGGTGTGCCAGCGCCGCAAGGCGGAGGATTAGCCTGTTGAGCTATGGTGCTGGCCTTTAATGCTTCTTAAACTATTCAAGACAACTGAAATGGAAAATTTCTGACAAACTCCTATGAGGCCAACATAACCTTAATTTCAAAACCAGAAAATAATACAACAAAGAAAGAGAACTGTACACTGCTATCCCTGATAAAGTTAATGCAAAGATCCTCAGCAATATACTAACTAACCAAATCCAACCATGCATTAAAAAGATCATGCACCTGGACCACCTGGGATTTATCACAGGAATGCAGGGATAACATATGCAAACTCAATAAACATTACACATCATATTAACAAACTGATGAATAAAAAATACATGATTATCTCTATCGATGCAGAAAAATATTTGATAAATACAACATCCTTTCATTAGTAAAGCCTTAGGCAAAATGGTTATAAAAGGAACATTTCTCAACACAATCAAGGCAATGCATGACAAACCCATATTGAATAGGGAAAAGTTGGCAGCATTCCCACTAAGATCCAGAACCAGACAAGGATGTCCACTTTCAGCATTGCTATTCAATATACTCCTGGAAGCTTTAGCAAGAGTCACTAGACAAGAAAAAGGAATCAAATGGATACAGATTGCAGGAGGAAGGCAAATTATCCCTATTTGCAGATGACATAATCCTATATAGAGAGGAACTAAAAGACTACACCAAGACACTATTAGAAAGCATGAGAGAGTCTGATGAAGTTGCAGGATATAAAATCAAAACACGAAAATCTATAGTCTTTGTATACTTAAATAGTGTCATGGCTGAGAAAGAACTTGTAAGATCAGTCCCATTCAAAATAGCTACAAAAAAATTAAATACCTTGGAACAAAGTTAACCAAATTTTGCAATGACATACTTTCAATTTACATTATAACCACAAACTTCATTCGCCATAAATAAAGAATTAAACAAGTGGCAAGTAGAAAAAACATTGTTCTTCAAGAGTAATAGAAGAGGGCTATAAACAATAACCAAATCTCCAAATGTCAATTTCACTTATGTACATTATACTTTTGTACTCTATTTATTACTTACCACAAACCATAGAAAACACTTTATTTATTTTTGGGGACTGGTTTATTTCACTAGGAATAATGGTCTCCAATTGCATACATTTGTTGCGCAAGGCAAAAGTTCATTGTTTTTTATTGCTGAGTAGCATTCCATTGTATATATGTACATCATTTTCTTAACGCAGTCTTCTGTTGATAGACATCTGGGTTGATTCCATATCTTAGCTATTGTGAATTTAGCTGCTATAAACATGGAGGTGCAGATACGTCTTTCAAATGAGCATTTCATTTCCTTTGAGTAAAGGCCCAGGAGTGAGCTGTATGGGTCATATGGTAATCTATTTTCAGATTCTGAGGAATTTTCATACTGTTTTCCATAATGATTGTACTTGTTATAAAATTAATTTATATTTGTCTCACCACATAATAATGTTAACTTGCCTCAAAGTTCAGAGGAGTGCTTAGCACATTTTTAGATCCACATTAATTGCTGAGTGACTGAATAAGGTAATGGCATAAAGAGGAAGGAGTAGTGAATGTTAAGTCTCTTCTGTTGAAGATCTCCAGACAGACTTTCAACATCCTCACCAAGACCACATTATGAATGTCTCCTGTAATCTCTTAAGGCACTATTCTACTTGTCCTTGAGAAGGACTGTCCCTTCTTATATTTTTTGCCAATTTAGTTGTAAGCCATTGGAGATAAAGATACATGCCATGTTCACTTTTACACCTCTAATATCAATTATCAAAAGGCATGTATTCAATATATGGATCAACTCTCTAATAGCAAACAAAGAAGAAAGGAAGATAATTATTTTTCCACTAATTGAGTTTAGGGAAAAGTTAAAAAAAATCTTTCCTATTTGAAGGGAAGCTTTTATTAACCCTGTAAATATTGACTTAGAAAAATCATAAACACTCAGGATTTTCCTAGCATTTCTTACAGGTACTTAAGTTCAAATCCTCACTCCAACATTAACATCTAGGAACCCTTGGTAAAAACACTGAAACTGTCCCTTTGTTAATTTTTTCATTGGTAAAATAGAAGTGGTGATAGAAAGTCATGTGTGGATTTCTAATGTACTAAATAAGTTACTGAGTTTAAAGCACTTAGAATAGGGTATTGTAATGGCAAACACAAAATTATTACAGCCATTTTACATTATTATTATTAGTGCTTTATTAATAGGTCATGCAGTTATTTTCCCTATTTTAAGTAATTTAAGACACTATATAAATTCCTTTTTCTCACGAGTACTACCTGTAATGAAATTTTCCTACTGCTTGAAATGTGAAGAAAGGTATATAAATGAAAAAGAAAGGTAGGTGCATACCATGGAAAATAAATGTTCCTTTGGAGAATTATCCACTGAACCTGAATCCAGGTCTCTTGGTCTATCAAAAGTGTTTCTAATTCCAGGTCTCTAAAGCATAGGATTAACAATTTTGATCTGTTTTTAGGACATAAATTTGTTCATAGAAATGTGTCTCCAGTCAAATTAATATCTGACTTGTTATGTGGATTAAATTTGACTTGGCATCCTGAGAGGCTTTGTTTTCCAAATTAGATCTTCTCTCTTATTTTAGCCTTCTTAAAAGGTTAAAAATCAAATTAAAATTATTTAATTATTTTAAGTTGGTTTTAGTAAACATATGTATATCAAAGTGAATAACAACAATCATATTAGTACTATTTATAATTCCAGGCCATTGCATGGCAAAATGAAGATAAAATATAATCTAATATTGCTCAATTTGGAGAAAACCAAACTCCACTCTTGGTTCCTGTACAAACTCCTTAGAAATTGAAAAAAAAAATCTATCATTAGAAAATGAAGCACAGTCTGTAAGAATCTGGAAGATGTTGCATTATTAACTGTGAAGTGTAGCTGGGTCTCAACTCTTGCTCCCCTAATCCGCAGGCTCAAACAGAATTCTAGGAATTTTACCTTGGAACACAATGAAATTAACAGGTCATCTCTGGTGCTGTCACAGATGCTTGAGACTAAAGAGCATGAATCCTCCTCACAGAATAATAACTGAATCTGTGTGGTATGAAAAAGGAACCGGGACTGAGAATAAAAGCCTAAATTTCAACACTGTGTCTGTGATGCTTCAAGTGAGTTCTTTCATCTCTCTCAGTTGTCATTTCCCTCACTGAATAGGAGGACAAAACATGCCTAGTTGCCAACAAGATACTCATCATTTACTTCTCTATATTCAGCAGGTATTATCTGTTTTTTTTTTTTTTTCTCATCGGTAAACCTTTCCTTTTGATCCATATATTTTGTAGTGAGAACCAGGTCACTAATATAAATATGAATAAAGAAAGCTACAGTGTAACTTTCAGTTTTCAAACCAGATTTTAAAGAGGAAAATTTCTCAACAATGTTGCAGTGGATTCGTTTCTGAGAGGAGTGTGGTGGGGGCAAGAGGTGCGGAGTCACCACACAGACCCCGGGAGTTGGGTGAAAGAGGGAGTGAGGCAAACAGCCCACAGACTCGTTTATTTCAGTTGGTACAACATCTTATATAGCCAAGACCAGCCAATCCAGTTAGGGGGTGGTCTATGCCCCAACCAATCACAGCCTGTTGCCAGGCAGTTTCCAAAGCCATCCAATCACAGCCTGTTGCCAGGCAGGCTCCATTGCCAGGTGGGATTCAAAGCCATCCAATCACAGCCTGTTGCCAGCAGGCTGCATTTGCCATGTGGGTTTCAAATCCATCCAATCACAGCCTGTTGCCAGGCAGGCTCTGTTGCCAGGTGGGTTTCAAAGCCATTCCTAAGAAACTGATGCTCGCTTGCCAGTGGCCACCTTGGCATGGCCTTCTCAGGAAATGTCTATAAAATGCACTTATCTTTCACTGACATACTTTAATCTCAAAATGTAATTATAGAACATGGTGGACCAATGATATATTTATCATCATTACAATCTGATAATCTACAAATGCACACCTTTGGTTTTAAAATCAAATATTAATGATTTTAGATCTTGAGAATTACAGTCACATGGGTTGTCATAAAATCAACAGTAGTATGTAGTTTGGATCCATAAGAAAAAAAGTTCCAAGAAGGCAAGGATTTGGTTCTTTTATTCACTCTATTTCCCAAGTGCTAAGATGAGGATTGGAACTTTAGTAGTTACTTAGAAAAGGAATGAAGAAGTGGCTTCCAGAACTCTGGTGGAATAGCCCCTGGAAGCATAAAGCTAATGTTCAGATATTAAAATGTATAAACCATAATTGATGTACACAGACTGCCCTATCAGAGATGTAGTTTTTTTAACTATTTTAATTGACGAGTGATAATTTTGTATACTTATGGGATACAATGTAGAGATGTAAAATAGATTCATAGATTAAGAAACTATCGCCTTCAGTTGTCTTTATCTCCCTTTCATTTCAAACCTCCAAGGATATTTGACCTCTTCTAATCTATAATACAGTCTGATGATATTTATGGTTAATTAATTCATCTATAATGTCTGCTCAAGCATTTGTTCCAAAGGTAATGTGACTAACTCCATCTGTAAATCGGAGTAGTTCATGAAGATATTTATTAAAATTTGGATAGAGCGTCAGTGACCTGCAGCAACCATTTTGGTGTTTCTAATACTTCTTGAATATGCTGAACATGCCTATTTCAGTGCACTAGTGATTCTGTGTCTCCTAATTGAAATGTTCTCCAAAGTATATCTATGACTGCCTCCCTCAATTCCCTCACACATCTCAAGTGTTGTCTTTTAAGGAGCTCTTAATCTCAAAGTCTGTGGTCTTAAAGGAAACTACAAGTAGGAGGAAAGGGAATCTATATAATGTACTTACAGAAATTTTTAGCAGTGTACTAACTGGGTGACCTAGCTAACGATATTCCTAGACAAAGTATAAAAATGTATCTTTCTTTTTTGCTACTTATTGCAAAATATAAGAGGAGAAAGATAACCTGAAGTTTCCTGCCTACTGTCACACACAAGAGTATTGAAACGTGTCCTCCAAAGCCAGCTAAGTCTTCAGAGATGTTTGACTGTGGCATTGAGATACTGTGACCCATCAGCCATCATCAGAATACTGCCCTCACAACCCCCGTGAAACAACATTTAATTTGATTTCAGATGCTAAATATTGGAGGAAATTTGTCAATACCCAGCAATCCAGGACTGCTACAATATTTTGTTCCAAAAACTTCCTGCTCTATGAATTCTCTAGTATTTGACCTAATTCTCTATAGTTAGAGCCTTATACATTGTAACAGGGGAAAAAAGATATTTATAGCAGGATCCTATTTTCTGTGACTACAGAAATTGTAACCTTCTGTTTCTTGAGTAATTGCCAATTCCTCTTCTGTGCAATACTACTTTTAGGATGCTCATCTGTTTTTATTTATTTTCTTGTTTCTTAATCAAAGATGCCTGAAGCCTTACCAGTAGTAACTGAGTTTAAAAGAAGGCAACTTCTTCCTACCTTTCTTGTCCAGTGCCTTTCCTATGTATCATTTTTCCGAAGCCTCCTTTGATTTTATTAGCATATTCTGGCTCCTCAGTACCAATAGGACTTTTGTTGGTGATATGCAGGATGGACACAGAAAAATTGTTTGACATTTTGAGGACATTATAGGGGAATAGCAGGCCTAATTATGAACCAAGGTGCCCAACTGTCATGAAATCATTATCTTAATTATTTCTTAGTCTTAGCAAGACACTCAATCCACTGACACTATCAAAATCTGCTCTGTGCTTATTGATTAATCTAGTAGGATATTTGATATTTAATAAAACTAGCATTATTAAACATAAAATGGCACTTTAAAAATAAGCCTTTGTACTATTGAAAACGATTTTAATTAGCCAAAAACTTTCATTCAAAATCTATAATAATGTTTTTCTCCAATCTTCCTCATTATTTCTCCATCATTTATTTTTAATATATCTCCATAATCTCTTTCATATTGATTCCTCTCTGGTACAAGGAAATTAATTTTTCAAAATACTTATTTAGTTTGAAAGTCAGAATGGGGAGGGATGGGGGGAAAGGAAGGAGAGAGGGAGAGAGGTCTCCCATCTGCTGGTTCACCCCCCATATGGCAGCAATAGCCAGCTCCGAGAGCCTATACCTTCATCTAGGTCTCTCACATGGGTGGCAGAGGTCCAAACACTTGGGTCATCTTCCCCTGCTTTTCCCAGCAAGGAGCTTGATTGTAAGTGGAGCACCTAGGACATGTACTGGCATCCATATGGAACGCTGTTGTTGCAGGAAGGAATTTTATTCACTATACCACAATGCTGCCCCCAAGGAAATTAATTAGTATTGTACAAATCAGATTTCTTGCAAAGTGTGTTTCATTTTCAGTCCTCTACATTTTGTTTATTCTCATTCTTAGTTTAATATAGTTATTTCTGAACATGTGGTTGCAACACTGAAAATTAAGGCATGTGCTTTTTTTTAAGATTTATTTTTTTTATTTGAAAGTCAGAGTTACACAGAGAGAGAAAAAGAGGCAGAGAGAGAGGCAGAGAGACAGAGATCTTCCATCCGCTGGCTCACTCTTCAATAGGCCACAACAATCAGAGCTGTGCTGATTTGAATCCAGGAGCCAGGACTTCTGATCTCTCATGCAGATGCAGGGGTCCAAGGACTTGAGCCATCTTCTACTGCTTTCCCAGGCCATAGCAGAGAGCTGCATTGGAAATGAAGCAGCTGGGACTCAAAGCAGCACCCATGTGGGATGCTGGCACTGCAAGCAGCGACTTTACCTGCTACACCACAGCGTTGGCACCAAGGCATGTGCTTTTTATGTAGAAGATACAGAATGCTATTTTCAAACCTATGGAAGATATATTCCCTTATATATAAGTGTTTCACTATTCATTCGAAATTCTGGAGATTTTTAATATTTATCTTACAATGCAAGAAATGGAGATCAAATCAAAAGTAGCATAATTGTGTTTTTAGATAAATCTTTCTTTGGCAGTAGAAAGGACAGGCTTTAGAGGAACAAGAATGGAGCAGGACAGTCAACATTCTATTAGCAATCTTAGCAAGAATGATGAATGTGGTAACCTGTATTGTACATAACAGAAGGTAGGAATATGTGAGAAAAGAATTTAGAGAAAACTTTGGGAATATTTGGCACAGAATTCATTGGCCAGAAAAATAACTGTTATTTGGATGGAATTATTTTAGTAAACTTGATATTTTCTATAGTTTAGATGAGGAAAAAAATGAGGAGAATGTATCCTTAGCTCCTTGGCCTCTTAGAGATTTTCTGCTAACAAGAATTAGTGGAACATGTTGCTTTTTTTTTCCCAAATAAATGCTGCAGGAAGATTTTTAAAAAATTTAATATTCTAAGTAATATTCTATGAACGTTATTACCAGTATCAGTAGTGGCTTCTCTGCTTCTCTTCTCCTCAAACATGGGGTAATTCTCATGGAACTGAGATTTTTTTTTTGGTCAGGGGCCCTGAGGATGTTCATGAAGTCTTCCTAGCCCTCATTTGCTATAATGGTAGGGCAAAGCCTTTTTGAATTTTCAAACTTGATCACATTTGTATCACTTACCTAAGTCATAAATGAAGTTGTTTTAACACTAAAACTATACTAAGAGCTCAACAATAACAACCTTTTATATATATATATATATATATATAGAGAGAGAGAGAGAGAGAGAGAAATTTTGAGTAGTACCACATTCTAAATCCCTCAAAACAGCCTAAGCAATAATCAGAAAATATGCACATTATTGCAGAAGAAAACTACAAACTGCATGCTTAATACAACTCCTACTCTTCACAAGCACACTCTAAACCAAGCCATGTTCATTTCTCCCTAGAAAAATAAAATAGTCTCTAGTTGTTTTGTAAGCCAACAGAAAAAAAAATATACAAAATGGAATTTTTGCATTGGATGCAATAGTAATTCAAAAGTTTTCGTAAACTCAATTTTTTGCATTAATCAAAATACACATAGAAATGTGGGATATAATTGAGAAAGAATGAGTTGGCCACTACTGGTTATGCATAGAAAGAATAAGAAGTATGAGTACGATTCAGTCACCCTCCCTCTACTTGGATTAAGTTTAATCGTATACCATTACAGATTGGAATCGGGGAATGGGGAAACTATTCAAGAGTGATTTGATAAAATTCTCAGCAAAGAGTTTTCCTTTGGTTCCTGATTGATAAAAGTGAAAAGGATGGTGCGGAAATGTGAAGGGTCTTCTCATCTTGTTTCCTTTTTTTCTTTTTAAAGACGTATTTATTTATTTGAAAGGCAGAATTACAGAGGGAAAGTCAGAGAGAGAGAGAGAGAGAGAGAGAGAGAGAGAGAGAGAGAGAGGCCCTCTACCTTCTGGTTCATTCCCCAAATGACCACAATGGCTGGAGCTGGGTCAATCTGAAGCTAGGAGCCTGGAGCTTCTAGATGTTCCACATGGGTGCAGGGGCCCAAGTACCTGGGCCATCTTCTACTGCTTTCCTAGGCCACAGCAGAGAGCTGGATCGGAATTTGTGCAGCTGGGACTCAAACTGGTGCCCATATGGGATGTTGGCAGGTAGCGGCTTTACTTGCTACGCGACAGTGCCAGTCGCCATCTTGTTTCTACATGGGATCCAAGTTGCTTCATACTTGAGATTTTTAACTTTAGAAGCTTTCATTGATAAGTAACTTGAAGTACCGCTGTCCTCACAGGGTACAATGTTGGGAGTGGTATCACTGAGCCTCCTGAAATAGACTCTGGAAGTTGGAAGTCACGCTTGAGAGGGAGAACAAAATGAAAACTATGACTGATTTCACCTAAGGAGCTTGTTTGTAAGCGATGTCCCCTCTGTGGGAAACTTAGTACAGGGGATGGATTTAGGAATGCTGCATTTCCATGTGGGTAAATTTAGGGAGAAGATGTTGAGCCATTGTGATATGGGGTTTTAAAAGTACCTAACAGTTGACATCCGACCACCTTTGGAGAGTGTGTGGAATTTCATCATTGTCAGAGATATACAAAAATGTTGCCTTGCACTCCTTGACTCCTTGTCACACATGTAAGGCATCACTGTTAGCTGAGAAATGTATCTATCATTTTCAATACGAACATACAAAGTAAGATTGCACCTGAGGAAAGAACCTGTACTCTAAAATATGTCAAAAAATAACCTAGAATTGTCACTAGCTCCATTATCAAGAGATATGATCAATAATAACAGCATTACTTGAGAATTTGCTAGAAATAAAACTTCACAAAACCCATCACAGACCTAATGGAATTGGATTACCAGGGCATCTCAGAAATACATTTAAATATGTTCTCCAAACAATTTTATGCAATTTAAAGACAGAAGAATTGCTTCGATGGATGAAGGCACTCATTCACACTGAATGACTTTGTCAACATCCTCTACAATTGCTGTTCTCTAAATTCTATCACCAGGGAGCAATTTCTTGGAAAATAATGAAGACAGATCTCAGAGACAGACAAGCTTAGAAAGGTTCAGCCAATAGAAAGAGACCTAAGGTTGGGCTCCTTTTTTTTCCCCCTAAATTCATTAATATAAACAGAGATCTCATGCCTTCCAAAGCAGTGACTGCAGCTGCTGCACCGCAGTGCTGATCCCAGCATGTGGGAAATTTGCTCAGGAAACTGAGATTAAACTTAACTTCAGTACAAAACACATACTGCTGTTTGAGAGGTTTTAGATTCCCCTCTGTCCTTTGTCATTAGTTGCCAATGTTGGCCTTGTAACAAAGGAGAGTGATACACAACCTGAGGCGTACTTAACGTCTTCTCCCCTGATATTTTCTCAATTTTTCCTTTTTAGAGATGATAAGAAATATAACACCAACTCCAGAAATGGAAAACTGACACAACCTTAGATTTCAACTTCGTATGTAACTTTGGAAGTAAAGCTGAAGGGTGTTGGTTCTGCTTCTGTATGGTAAAATCTCATTATGAGAACATAGAAACATTATCACCTTTCGATAATAGTCAAAAAACACATAAGGGGCTGGTGCTGTGGTGCAGTGGGTTAATGCCCTGGCCTGAAGCGCCCAGCATCCCCTATGGGCACCGGTTCAAGATCTGGCTACTCTGCTTCCTGTCCAGCTCTCTGCTAAGGCCCGGGAAAGCAGTAGAAGGTGGCCCAAGTCCTTGGGCCCCTGCACCCACGTGGGAGACCTGGAAGAAGCTCCTGGCTCCTGGCTTTGGATCGGCACAGCTCTGGCCGTTGAGGCCATCTGGGGAGTGAACAATGGGATGGAAGACCTCTCTCTCTCTCTCTCTCTCTGCCTCTCCTCTCTCTGTGTAACTCCGACTCAAATAAATAAACAAATCTTTAAAAAAAACACCACACACACACACACATAAGTCAATTAGGACACCTCAGAAAACAAAAAAGCAAGTGTGTAAGTTTCTCTGTATTTTACAACTCTTTGTCTTGAGGAAAGAGAATATGTGTAAAACAAAAGAAGAGAAATATATTTTATACTTGCTAACATATTGCTAAGAACAGTATGTAACTTCAAGTAGAATCTAATTATTGTGATAAAAAAACATAGCATGAAATTTATTTCAACCATTTTTATGTGCAAAATTCTATAATGTTAAGTATATTCACATTATTGTACAACAGATCTCTACAGCTGTTTCATCTTGGAAAACTGTCTGATAAGCACTTTGCTCCAACCTCAGCTGCTGAGAATAATCCTTCTACTTTCTGTTTCTGCAGGTTTTGACCTCAAAACTACTTTGGACATCCCATATGGCTGTAATCACGCATCATCCCTCCTTTTGTGACTGATTTACTTCACTAATAACATCCTGAAAATTTCCCCATGCCTTATCTTGGTTTTTTAAGGCTGTATAACATCATATTGTACATTAAAAGTATATGCCATATTTTGTGTATCCATTTACATGTCTGTCAATAGAGGTTTGAGATATTTCCACCCCTTGGCTATTGTGAATAACACTGCAATGAACATAAGAGTACAGGTATTTCTGGCCAGCACCACAGCTCACTAGGCTAATCCTCCGCCTGCAGTGCTGGCACCCCGGGTTCTAGTCCCGGTTGGGTCGGCAGATTCTGTCCCGGTTGCTCCTCTTCCATTCCAGCTCTCTGCTGTGGCCTGGGAAGGCAGTGGAGGATGGCCCAGGTGCTTGGGCCCTGCACCCACATGGGAGACCAGGAGGAAGCACTTGGCTCCTGGCTTCAGATCGGTGCAGCATGCCAGCCATAGTGGCCATTTGGGGGGTGAACCAACGTTAAGGAAGACCTTTCTCTCTCTCTCTCTCTCTCACTAACTCTGCCTTTCAAAAAAAAAAAAAGAGTACAGGTACAGGTATCTCTTCAAGATTCTGTTTGGATTCTTTTGAATTTCTAGCCAGATATGTGTTTTTTGGGTTATATGCTAGTTCTATTTTTAATTGTTTGAGAAATCTCCATAATATTTCCATAATGGCTATATCATTGTACATTTCCACCAACAATGCACAGGGATTCTGATTTCTCCACATTATCAACAACATTTCTGAGATTTTGTTCATTAGATACTGGCCATCCAAAAGGCCATGAATTTGATTTTGATTTTGATTTTGGTGAATTTGATTTTGACTAATGATGTTGGAGCATCTCTTCATATGCTTATTGATGATTTTATCTATATATTGTTTGAGGAATTGACTATACAAGGTCTGTGATGGTTTTAATTGGTGTTTTTTAAATTAAGTTGTAGAGATCCCTTAAATATTCTGCCCATAAATAAGCTGCCATTCCTATGCTTGTGGATCTATAGCCAAGTAGATCCACATTTCCTGGAAAGTGACCACACTCTGAACCCTAATTCCTGCTTATTCTCAGCAATAGTATCTCTGATTGTAGATTCAAAGTCAAACCACATCTTTGTGGCATAGCATTGAAGAAGAACCTAAGAAAGTAGCTCCATCCAGCAAGGGAGGAAGTTACTAAGCAATGATGTCTGAAGAATGGCAAGGCAGTAAGATAATATACCATGTAGCATGCGTTAGCGTTCTATTTTATTAAAGAAGCTATGATAATTACTTGTTAACTGTGACTTACATCTCAGCCAGTAAAACAATCTGGTATCCAAAAGGATGCCTCTAATGACTAAAATAATTAGAAATTATTGAGCTCTTATTATATACTTGATACCATGCTTTATTTCACTTCGTACTTAAAATAATGTTTGTAATGGTCATTTTCCCTATTATGGAGGTTTGAACACAAATTGACACAGATGTTAGATACTGGCCCAGGACTCATATGGCTAGTGGGCAGGACTGAATTTCCAAGCTCTGAGCTGAAAAACCCTAAATTTCCCCACTTGGAGAAGGCTAATATAGTGACATGAAATGATTAGAACATGTAAGCACATTTCTTACTTATCATCATACAGTGTCCGTCACAATTTGACAATATTATGCCATGTAAATAGGAGATATTGTGAGACTCATTTTTGACTGCACAGAGACTTACAGATACATGATACATTCAGGGAACTTGGGAGATTTTTATGGTCATTTTGAATAGAAGCAAACATTAACTTACTCAGTAGGAGTACATAATATAAAGATGGCCTAAAGTGACATAAGAGTTTATGCTATGATTTAATACAGAACTCTCAGTAACACAAACCATTAGGAAAAATTAGAGAATAGTGGTAATAAAACCTCTTGAAAGTTAATGGTGCAATAATAATGTATATAATGTGTTTTTCTGACCCCGGTACTACCCAACAGTAATGTGTGTAATTTCTACTTTGGTCTTGGTATGACTTTGCAAATAAAAGAGATACACAGTAGTGGTGGCTGTGTCAGACACCTGACATAAGCTTGAGAGATTTTTCTTCTCTATCAGTCTCAGACAGCCTGTATCTATGTCTCATTTTCTATGAAGTCTGCTTCACACAAAGTGAAATGTGAAGTAAAGAAACAAAGCCTGAAATATGAAGCGTTTCCAATACAGTGAAGTTGACGAAGGAAAAAATTGACTTTATTTCTCTTGCACACAGACAAAAAAAAAAAAAAAAAAACAAGATTGTAGGGCAATCAGTTTCTTTCATTGTATCATTTTCTTTTGAATAGTGTATGTCCTTTTAATGGTATTATATTATTATCAATTTGAGGTGAGTTAATGGAAATATTAGAATCACAAATTTAATTCTTGAGAAAGGAAAACTATTAGAATCAAATTATATCTTTTGGGGAAAAAACACGAGAGCTAGTCAAGTGTAAAATTTAAATTATCCCTGATATTTGAACTCAATAACTGTGTGCTCACAAATCCTTGGTTATCAAATTTGAATCTGAGAAAGATTGTTCCTGGGACATATATAAATAGAGGACAAAAAATCAGTGGAATATTATTTGTTGCTGGGTGTTAACACTAGGTATCAAGAACTGAAGAATACATGGCTTGTTTCCTCCTTTGGGATAAGACTAGTGGAATCACATTGATGAAGACAGTTGTTAACCATAAAGACATGATGTGCATATAGATATCCCTCGTCATAAAAGATGCAAATCATGTGTCTTTGATCCATAACTTTGCAATTGAACTTCAAGTCACAAGTTTCTTGAAGACCTAAACTGTCTTCAAGTCAAGCATATTTGAACTCAAAGTCAGATTCTCCACTGACAAGCAATGAAAATTATGTCATTTCTGAAGCTGTGGCTTCACACCGCACATAATAGGAATTGCAGAATCTTATCAGTGATGATGACCTCAGAGAACCTGGCACTGTACCTGACTCACCCATGTGCTGGTTGGCCTTTACTGTCTCCCCCTTTTTTATTTGCATCACAAATTCTAGTGCACAAGTGGCAGTCTGATATATGGCAGATAGTCAATAAAAAGTCTTTCTGGAAAAGATGATTAAGGCATGCTTTATTTGCCACAAAACCCATCCATGTAAATGCATAAAACAGTTATTAGTCTATGTAGAAAAGCTTCCCACATATAAATAATTTTCTACTAATTAATTAAAGTTTACAATTTTATCATACATTAAATTAGCAAGAAATGTAAACAACAAAAGTTATAATTTACTGAATTTATCTTATAATGGCAATGATACAGATTTATAAAATATATATTACAGAAGCTAAAATAAAAGGAACAGAGATAAAATGTGCAATAAAACATGTAAGACTTTTATGGAGAAAATGATCAAACATTAAATTCCTGAAAGTTTAGACCTGCATCATATACATAGGTACAAACCATAAATATCTTACTTATCAGTTGTTTTTCCGATTTATATAGAATGAATGTTTTCCAATGAAAATTCCAATAATTATTGTGCAATTTCAAAAATGTATTCTAAAATTTATAAGGAAAGAAATGGCCAGGGATAACTATGACATAACCAAAATTGAGCAAGATACAACTTTGTCCTACCGGATGTGCAAATTTACTACAAATTACAATAAATGCAGCATGGTATAAGAATAAAGATAGGTAAAATGATATAGATTTATACTTATATATGAAAATTTTATATGTGGCAAAATTATCATTTAGGATTAACAGAAACTAGGGAATTCCATAGATTTATGATAAAAATTTACATTGTACCCAAAAGTAAAATCCAAATGGATTGATTTTTTCTGATGAAAAGATTTATCAAGTCAGAGGTAAATTTTGATCCATAAATTTCAAAAAAAAGAAACTGTATTAAAATTTTCAAATTCCATTGATTGATGTATGACAAAATTCAGTACACAACTTTGAGAATGTATCTGTATATGTATTATCAAATAATGTTAAAGATTAGGTTTAAAAATAAAACAAAATTTTAAGAGAAATGACCATGTAACTGAAGAAGAAAATAGGCAAATGACATCTAAAGGTATTTCTCATAGGAGGAAATAAACTTTCTTTAAAAGCCCCATAATACAATTTTGAAAAGATCAAGAGTGTATTTCACGTCCATGATACTGAATGCATAAAGTTCTACCTCAGGGACTTTAGAGAATAAATGAACAACAAACTCCCATATGCTCTTGGTGAGAGTGATTTTTCTTGGGCAGTGTCACTTTATAGATCAGTTTGGTGATACGTACTTCCTCATGGCAGCAATGAAAATGAGTGAACTGGAGCAATATACATTAACAGGAGTGGATCTCAAATAATATTCTGAAGACAATGCCACCAAAATATATGCATATTTTAAATATTTTTAGAATTTCAAAAAAAAAAGAAAACTTATTCGGGTCCAATCCATATGAGATTACCTTAGTCTATCGGTGTTGATGTAACAGAATGCCAAAAGCTGGAAGTTAATATAAAACAGTAATGCATGTCTTGCAGTTCTGGAGAATGGAGGCTCAAGATCAAAGCACTGGACCTTGGTATCTAGTGTACAACCTCTGAAGAGAAGAACTCTGTACTCTGGCATGGTAAAAAGCAGGGGGTAAAGAGGACAGAAACCCTCTGGCAAGCCCCTTTAGAAAGCCTCAGAATCCTGCACAATCCTGCTCACATCTTACAACTATGACATTGATGGCACATGAATTTTGGATGAGCTGCATTGGAATCAGAGAAGAGATAAAAGTAAAGTTACAAACAACTGAACGATAACAATTGTTATATATATTTGTGGGAGGGTACAATTGAGGGAGCATAAAGAGGCTAAATTTTATCAGAGTACAGGTCAGGATAGAGTATTTTAGTTAACAAAGGAAAATTATCTTTAGTAGCAGAGAAAGGGATTAGAACACACATAGGCGAATAAATCTTGTCTTTATCATAATAGGTAAATACTTAAAATCCCTGTCTTCTGTAGGAATTTATGTGTTTTATAACGTATACAATCTTAACTTCCATTTCAATAATTTTATGTTATTAGGTGAAGCATTACATTTATGAAGCTTGTACTACAAATGCGAACTTGGTTCTTCACTGACGCCTTCTTGCATGAATTCCATTACAAGTTTATATTCACACACTACATAAAGCTCTCCTTAAAGAATGGCTGCCATGGATTTTTTTGAAAGATTTATTTTATTTATTTGAAAGAGAGAGTTACAGAGAGAGGTAGAGATATATAGAGAGGTCTTCCATCAGTTGGTTTACTCCCTAGTTGGCTGCAACTGCTGGAGCTGTGCTGATCCAAAGCCAGGAGCCAGGAGCTTCTTCCGGGTCTCCCATGTGGATACAGGGTCCCAAGAGCATGGGCCATCTTCTACCGCTTTTCCAGGCTATAGCAGAGAGCTAGATCGGAAGTAGAGCATCTGGGTCTCTAATCGGAGCCCATATGGGATGCCGGCACTGCAGGCAGTGGCTTTACCCACAGAGTTGGCCCCTGCTATGGATTTTTAAGATTTCCTGTCCATGTGTATTTTTCAAAACTGGCAATGATCATTTTGTTAAAATGTTTCCCTAGTAAAAGTGCTTCTCAACTGTTACTATCTTCAAAGTCACTTAATTCAAATGACAATAAGATTTATTTTGTCTTAAATAGTGTATTATTTGACTCATAGAAGATGTTGAATTGTCAATACAGTCATAATGCTACAAAATTTAGAATATTAAGAGTAAAAGGAAGATTTTCTGCAGGGAAAAATGCATAAGTTAAAATGCACATGATAGGGGCCAGCGCTGTGGCACAGCAGGTTAACGCCCTGGCCTGAAGTGCCCAGCATCCCATATGGGCGCTGGTTCAAAACCTGGCTGTTCCACTTCCTATCCAGCTCTCTGCTGTGGCTTGAGAAAGCAGTGGAAGATGGCCCAAGTCCTTGGGACCCTGCACCCACATGGGAGACCCAGAAGAAGCTCCTGGCTCCTGGCCTCAGATTGGCAAATCTCTGGCCGTTGCGGCCAATTGGGGAGTGAACCATCGGATGGAAGACCTCTCTCTCTCTCTGCCTCTCTTCTCTGGTAACTCTTTAACTCTTTCAAGTAAAATAAATAAATCTTTTAAAAAATGCACATGATACAAATAACACTAACTCAGATTTAAATCCCTGCTTCACAAAATAACGCATTGCACATTGGGTCAACTTGTGACCTTGCTATGCACGGTCATTGGTTGCAATGGATCTGGTTTGGAATTGGTGCTAGAGATAAGTGATGTTTCTAGCTAGGAATAGTATGTAGTGATATTTCTAGATGGGAATAAGCAGACATAAGCATAAATATGAATAGAATTTTGTATTCTGGTTTGCTTATGTCAAAACAGTTGGAAATACATACATAAATATATATTTGATCTATTTCACAAACTAATTTTCATTTTAAAAAGGATTCCATACTAAAATTTGTTTCATCATTTCATGAGAAGTAAAAAAAAAATTATTTTGGAAACCAGCTTTTATACTGTTTAGCTATAAGACAAATACATTTCATCAGAACCATGACATGAAAATTAGCTGTTCTGTGGTTTTTCAACCCAGCCTTGTCAATTTGCTGATGTTTGAACCTCTGAGGACAGCTCAAACCATTACAGTAGTATTCTTCATAAGGGGTGATATTTATTGTCTAATAAAGTCTATTCTTTGACCCTCTTTCTGCTCATTAATTCTGTCATTCATTCATTCACTTATTCATTTGTTTTTCTATTATTTAATGAACAATAAATATGTTAATAAGTTAATGACATGATGCTGTCTCCCCTCCTCAGGATAATAAAAGTATATCAAGATGATTGTAAAACTACTGCTGTCTATTTTTTTCAAATTTTTATTTATTTATTTATTTGACAGATAGATTTAGACAGTGAGGGAGAGAGACAGAGAGAAAGGTCTTCCTTCCATTGGTTCACCCCCAAAATGGCTGCCACGGCCGGCGCTATGCCGATGTATACCCAGATGGTATACATCTTTTCTTTAAGAACAATTATAGGCCAACTGTTATGAACAATGCTGACATCATTAAATGCATTCTCTCTTATCCTTGAAACCATCAGAAATGCATACAACTATTTGTAAAATGCCCATTTGTTAAAGTGAATCTGTGGGACAGGAGGGACCTGTAATCAAACCTAAAGCTATTGTGTTGATAAGGTCAATCTAAGAATGAAGCACTCTTGACCTTTATCAATGCTGTTATAAATTTTAAAGAAGTATGCAGGTAAAGATCTTCTATGTTTTAATACATAACCAAATCTGCAATTTTAGCTTTATTCCAATATCCTCATAAAAAAGCAAACAAAAAGCAAAAAATTAGTCAATACCACTGCAATTCTTTTCTTTCAACTTCTTTGTTTTCCTTTTTCTCCTTTTTAAACAACAGCTTATTTATTTATTTATAGGCAGAGTTACAGAGATAGAGGAAGAGACGGGGGAGAGAGAGAGAGAAATCTTGCTTCCTCTGGTTCACTCCCCAAATGGCCACATCGGCTGGGACTGGGCCTGGCTGAAGCCAAGAGCTGGGAGTTTCATTCGGGTCTCCAGCATAAGTGCAGGGGACTGAGGACCTGACCCATCCTCTCCTGCTTTCCCAAGGCACATTAGCAGGGAGCTAGATTGGAACTGGAACATTTGGGATTCGAACTGGCACCCATATGGGGTGCTGTTACCATAGGTAGAGGTTTAGCTGCTGAGCCACAGCATTGGCTCCTCTTTTTATTTTTTCATTGTATCTTTGCCCATGCACCCATATCATAGGATAACAATTTGTGTTCATTTCAATTGTATTAAATGCTAGGATGAAAGTTAGAAAGGCAACATATACAGTAAAATGGATGGAACTAGATATCACTATGATAAGTAAAATAAATCAGATCTAGAAAGATAAATATCATATGCTTTCTCTTATTTGTGGACATTAATGTATATGTATGTATATATGTATATAAAGAGTATAAAATTGTTAGGATGTCATATATTTAATATGTAGGTATAAATATTATTAAACTGAATTACACCAAGTTCATGACAATATATGAATCATTATCATTGTCACAAATCTTGCATTCTGTGGGATTATTATCCCATTTGTAATAAAAATAATATATATGTGTATGTATATATGAAGTGCATGTGGCAAAATGTTAAAAAACGCTAAATTTTAAAACTAAAAACTAAATTTATATAAATGATAAAAAAGAAAGGCAATGCATAGACTATGAATTGGTCCCAGGCCTTCTAAAGTAAAAAGATGGCTTTTGTCTGAATATTTTTAGATCTAAAATTTTTATAAATAAATAAAGCAAAAATGTATTCTTTAATCATCCATTAAATCTATACTGAGCAATCTCAATGTGGATCCTTCAAATAGTGGGCAAAACAAGCTATAATTATCCATATAGGAGAGAATAAACATCCATATGAGAAAAAAATAGAAGGCGCAGCTATAGGATCAGTATTGCATAATAAGAGAAAACAGACAGTCTTTAAAATAAAATCAAAATGGATTACTCCATACGAAATCACATCATTGATTAAATCTTTCATATTCTCTTAATCTCGGCCCCTTCACCCATGACTACATCCTAAAATGTTAGTTAAAGAAATGAAAATTCGCACATACTCTTACATAGGAGATAAAATCATTTTAGAAAGAAATTGGTGTACGCTTCTAAGTATCAGCACCAAGCGAGGAATGGTAAAAGAAAACGCCTTCCATTTTTGAGAGAGGGAGAGCCGGAGATGAGGAGCAGCTGTTCTGCAGAGTCATTTCCGTAAACCAGAGCACAGTCATTGCCAAATGCCCTCACAAGTCTGCGGAGATCTGTAAGCTCTTTCCCCATCAATCCTGCAGAAAGCAGATCTAGACCGTCATCTGTTCTAAACATCTCTCGAGAATTTAAACAGAAGCCAGAGTTGTGGCACAGAGGCTTGAGAAGCAAGCACCCCATATCATAGCTGGAGTCCCAGCCACGCCCCTTCCTATCCAGCTCCCTGCCAATGTGCCCAGGAGATCAGTAGAGGATGGCCCACGAGCTTGAGCCCCTGCCAACCATGTGGGAGACTCAGTTGGGGTTCCAGGCTCCTGACTCAGGCCTGTCCCAGTGCCATTTGTTGATGAGCATTCGGTGAGTGAATCAACCATTGGAAACTCTCTCTGTCTCTCTCTCTCTCTCTCTGTCTCTCTCTCTCTCTCTCTCTCTCTGTTGCACTACCTTTAAAAATGAATACATAAATACATCTTTTTTTAAAGAGTTTAGACAATTACTTTCCCACCCTTTGACTGTACTTGCCTTATTTTTCAAGCAGAGACAAAATATTCTTTTGTAAATTAAGAATGAGAGGTTTACAAGAGAAATACTAGTAGAGGAATATTCTGGAAACTAATAAGATCACTGAAACAAGCAGAACTGAGGCTTTTGATTTAAAGTCGCAGCAGCAACAGAATCAGCTGCTCTCGTTTTCATCTGGCAGAGAATCAAACAGTAAGTGCAGTGGGAAAGCACTAGTTACAGTGAACAAAGGAAGATCTCAAGGAAGCTCCAAGTGGACGTTGCTGTGTGGGGAAACTGAAGGCAGTCTAAGGAAAGCCAGGCATTCTCCGACTGGTTTGAGAGGCTTTGGCTTTCTCTAAATGCTGCTAAGTTGGAAGCAAGCAGTGGGGCAACCATCAGGGAAGTTGGTAAAAACGGATCAAGTGCTGACCATTCTGAGCCAGTTGTGGAAAAGGTGTGGTTTGATTTCCTAGACAGTTGTTTCAGAGGTTGCAGATCAGAGTTCCATGTTCATTTTCATTGTGTGTTTGTATACTGAGTGCCTGATAACACAGGGGCTCATTGCCAAAGCAAAACTTTTCAGTTACTCAGTTGGTACAAATTACTGGGAGTAGGTTTGGGGTGGAGGGGATTGATGGATATGATTCACTGAAGAAGCAAACATGAGAAAGAGGAAAGAGAACATAGGGAATGAATTTGGAACAGCTGATGCAAACTGAGGCAGTAGAGAGAAATGGCAGGTCCATCGCGGAATAGCTGAATAAACCGTGCCTAACTGAAGCTTAGTGACTCACCGGAACCAAAGCACATGCATTCTATCAACACAAGCTTATTTTTCCTATGAAAAAACTTTCCTAGAAACAGGGTATTAAAAGGAAATGTCACTTTCATTGTTCATAGTTCCTTCCAGGATGTGGAGAAACTTACTTTATGATTTAACTGGAAGCCAGTGCCGCCAATTTCCTTCAGCAGAGCAGGCTTAGAATCCTCAGATTTCTTAGTCATCTTACCCAAGACTTTTCTCCCCTTATATACTCATCCCTGCCTAATGATGAGAAAACCAAACTGGGATTGGTGCCCTAGACCACTTCTCTGGAACTTAACTAAGACTGTGCTGTTACCCAGCCTTCAGCCACCAAAGCCATGGACTTTTAAAATTTTCTAAAATCTAAATTAAAGGTGTTAGTGCTGTTTTACTTTCTTAAACATTTAAGGACTATGACTTTGCTTACACATATAAATGTTATTCTTTGTTTATTTTAATCACTTCAGTGAGAATGATTAATACCTATTTCCTTCAATAAAACTGAATGATAGGTAGGATTGCCTCAATGTTACTGAGAACAGAGAAGATATTAAAATTAAAAACACATTTAGCTGATGAAGTCATAGCACACAATATATAAAATCGACTTCATCTAGAGTCTAACCTATAGTATGTATGCAAGTAGAGAGCACTCGTTACAATATATATTTTTTCTAGTGGGACTCACTTGTCCTTTTTGAAGACATGTTAAATAGAAATGGCAGTGTCAATCTGCTTGATCTTCACTTCTTTTTTTTTCTTTTTTCTTTTATCCTTACTCTCTTTCCTCCTGGATTATTTTACTTAATTGGCTTTCTTTTCCTTAACAGCATGAATTGAGTGAATTTACTTTTGCTTAGTGAATCTTCAAGCCCATGAAATGATTAGCCCTCCACTTACACAGAGGCTTTCCAAAAGTAATTGGATAAAGAATCCTCACACAGATAGGGTACTGTGGACAATTTCATTATGTCTATGTGCTTCAGACAGGGAGCGAAGAAAGGCCTACAATTGCTGAGAACAAAAACCATGCCTTTATGCATGTAATGCTTTGTCTTCTGTGGGGTCCTTTTTTATCCAGGGAGCCTTCCTGCTGCTTGGATTGTTTGCATATATACATATCAAGCCACAAAAAACAGCACTGAGAGGAAAGGACACTGAAGTAGCCTTCATTTGCTACCTGGATAGAACAAGTTGCTGCTTCTCATCTGGATGTTTTTTGGTCCCCGGATGAGTTAGCATTCCTTTAAGTTCAGAGAACACTTGCAAATCTTTTTTTTAAAATCTCTTCAGTATTTCATTATCCTTGTGACATCATCTTTGTGTCTGATCATACAGAATGAAAACTCTTGTTTTCTTCTAACAGGCACAACAAACAGTGGTCATTCTCCCTTCAGAAAATCAAGAGGAGAACTGCTGGTTTGCACTGACTCTGCATCTCCCAAGTGCCCACATTGGTAAATTATGTAGCTTAACGGCTGCAGTTATTTCATTGCATACTATCACTATTGGAAGCATCTGGTGCCTAAAAAATCAGATTTCCTTCTTCTGCATATATCCATCCATTAACAATGGATTTTTTTCCCTTACATATAAAGCTTGACTACAATTTCCAGTGCACTAAAGAAAAAAAAAACTCACAAATTTCAAGAAAATAAGATGAATGCAAGAAGCATGATTCATTTGACTTTAGTTCCATGGTGTCTTGTTAATAACTGAGTAATAAAGATGACTATAATAAAATTCTGTCTTTGGAGGAAAACTTGTGATGTATTATTATAATATGGTGCTACTATTACTTATACTTACTTATTTAGATAAGTGTTTATATATATTATATATTTTGGATAAAACGCTAAAAATAGGACTATAGACTCATTGGAAGTTCATATCAGACAATTATGGTCTTCCTTTAAACAAAAAAATAAACAAAAATAGACTTTCTATATTATTCTGCCACACAGAAATAAATTAACACAAAATTCATGGGGCTGATTCTGTGGAATAGCAGGTTAAGCTGCTGTCTGCAAAGCTGGTATCCCATATGGGCACTGGTTGAAGACCTGGCTGCTCTACTTCTGATCCAGCTCCCTGCTAATGCACCTGGGAAATCAGTGGAAGATGGTTCAAGTGCTTGGACCCTGCACCCACGTGGGAGACCTGGAAGAAGCTCTGGGCTCCTGGCTTTGGCTTAGCCCATCCCTGGCTGCTGCAGCCACTTGTGGAGTGAACTATCAGATGGAAGATTTTCTCTCTCCCTCTCCCTCCTCCCTCTCCTCTCCCTCTCCATCTCTCCCTCCCTCTCTGTAATTCTGCCTCTCAAATAAATGAGCATAAAACTTTTTTTTTAAAAAAAATCAATTCATTTTGAAATTGTTGGGATTGCATTCTGGGTTGTGCAGAGGTGGTAATTGTTTCTCATATAGAAGAATAGAGCAAAACTGGGAAGGACACAACTGAGAATCTTGGCAAGGAACAGCCTAAAAAGGAGAAGAGTAGTTTTAAATTGTTTCAGTAATCCAAACTTTCATATGTTACATTCTCCTGCCTTATTTCAAGAACTTTAGTGACATCCCTTTTAATGTATATAATTTAGTCTCAGTTGTTTGTGTATGCTCTGAGTATGGTGGGAGGGGAAGGCTCTGAGAAGAACAACCCCTTGCACAGATCCAGGGTTCTGAGTAGCAACAGAATCGAATGGAAGACTTCCCTGCAACGTGGCAGCAACAAGAAAAATATCTGGGTGACACCAGAGGGAAAGTTAATATCAAATAAGCCGATGGGGTCTGAGTCATAAAAATGTTTCAAGTGTACAAGTATTTTGTTATAACTATGATAGGCTGGTGAATCCTGACATATCCTGCAAATAATAGTTAATTGTTGAGATGTAGAGAGAGGTGAAAATCTGTATACATGGCCAAAAGATGAATATGTTTGATGAGCTTATAGATGAATTTTCTTTTATTTTTTTCTGTAGTAACCATTTATTCCTGTAATAGCCATAAAAAGGATACTACAATATTATGTTTGTATGACTATGGAAACTCTGATAGAAGAAGTTAAAGACCATAGCTAGGGTGGTTACACTAAGAGGAAAGGAATAAAACCAAAATCATGTGAACCAACACCTCACTAAAAGATAACCTCATGCATAGATACCCCACATCACATGTCACTAGGGAAATGCAAATTAAGACAACAGTGAAATATTACTACATACCTATTTGAGTAGCCAAAAAGGAGTCCACCAACACAACCAAATGCTGGGGAGAATATGCAACCACAGGAATTCCTATTTATTGCTAAAGAGAATGCAAAATGGTACAGTGATTTTGGAATATTATTTATCAGTTTCTTAAAAACTAAGCATACACTGACCACACAATCCAGCTCCTGGGTATCTCTTAGGGAGTGTATGTTCACACAAAAACCTATAGATGGCTATTTGTAGAAATTTATTAATAACTGTCAAAACTTGGAAGAAATCAAGATACCACCAGTA
The DNA here is from genome assembly GCA_949820135.1 of Sylvilagus floridanus. Lineage (NCBI taxonomy): Eukaryota > Metazoa > Chordata > Mammalia > Lagomorpha > Leporidae > Sylvilagus > Sylvilagus floridanus. The sequence goes on along the minus strand of OX463245.1, from coordinate 24,812,328 downwards.
GATTAATAGATAAATAAACTATTGTACATCCAGATAATGAGATATTAGTTAATGGTTAAAAATAAAAGAGCTGCCAAGCCATGAAAACATATGCTGGGTAATTTTGATTTCAGAAAATTCTGGAAAAGTCAGACTGGAGCTAGTAAAATGATCTATGAGTCCAAGAATAAGAAAGAGATAAATAGGTAAAGTTAAAAGGATTTTTAGAGCAGAGAGACAATTCTGTGTAACACTGTGGTGGTGATTTCATGTCATTATATATTGTTAAATCTCGCCAGCGCCACAGCTCACTAGGCTAATCCTCCACCTTGCGGCACCAGCACACCGGATTCTGTCCTGGTTGCCCCTCTTCCAGGCCAGCTCTCTGCTGTGGCCAGGGAGTACAGTGGAGGGTGGCCCAAGTCCTTGCACCCTCATGGGAGACCAGGAGAAGCACCTGGCTCCTGCCATGGGATCAGCGTGGTGCGCTGGCCGCAGCACACCGGCTGCAGCGCGCCAGCCACAGCGGCCATTGGAGGGTGAACCAACAGCAAAGGAAGACCTTTCTCTCTGTCTCTCTCTCACTGTCCACTCTGCCTGTCAAAAAAAAAAAAAAAATCTCATAGAATATCCAAAACCAAGAGTCAATTCTAATGAAAATTACAGGCTTTGGGTGATAATGATGTGGCAATGTAGGTTCATAAATTTTAATAACTGCACCAGGCTGGTGTAGGATGTTGATAGTGGGAGACTCTGTGTGTGTAGGGGGTAAGCAGGGAGTACATAGGAACTCTTTTGAGTTTTCTACTTAATTTTGTTGTGCTCATAAAGCTGTTCAAAAATGAAATCTATTCAAATGGGTTAAATATACCTTGCTTAATATTCAAAACCAAACCAAATGACAATGAAAAATAGAATCCATCCTCAGAATTAATGGACACTTATCATTCTATTAATTTGATCTCAGTACCAGGGCAGTGAGGGAGAAGAAGCAGAAAGGAGAAAGGTATGGCTGGGTCATTTTATTTCACCATACCAGAATCCCATTTTTCCAGAGGTCTTGTGGTCACTGTAATTCAGACATACAAAAGTATAGTCCCAGAAGAAAAGTGGACAGTAGAAAGCACTGCCTTGGTAGCTCATAGAATACCAAGCAGCTATCTGAATGACGACTTTCTCTCATTTAGAACAGAATCAATTATATTTCCTCAAGTAGAACACAATCTTTATTTCTTACATTCATTTTGGTTTCGGCAGTGCTTCTTTGTATAGATTTAGTATTAAGAGTCAAACTAATTGCATTAAATAATTCTTATTTAATAGACTGCTGCAATGGCTCTAAGAAAAAAGAGCAGAAGGTTTATGCTGAACTAAATGGTTTCAGTGGGGACAAGTGTTTGCATGCTCTTAAATACTGTCAGACTCTTAAATTCAGAGTAGTCATGGGACAAAAGAAGGGAGTGGAGAAGCAGTAGCAGATCCTCATAATTGAATCAAATTTATTTTGTCTTAATGAATAGAGTGCATATGTAAAAGAAATGTCTTTTCCCCTTATTTTATTTTTTATTTTTTGACATGTAGAGTTAGACAGAGAGAGAGAGGGACAGAAAGAAAGGTCTTCCTTCCGTTGGTTCACTCCCCCAAATGGCCACTATGGCCAGCACTGTGCCTATCCAAAGCCAGGAGCTAGGTGCTTCCTCCTGGTCTCTCATGCAGGAGCAGGGCTCAAGCACTTGGGCCATCCTCCACTGCACTCCCTGGCCAAAGAAGAGAGCTAGACTGGAAGAGGAGCAACTGGGACAGAACCGGTGCCCCAACCGGGATTAGAACCTGGGGTACCGCCGCCACAGTGGGAGGATTAGCCAAGTGAGCCGCGGCACTGGCCTTTTTCACCTTATTTTATGGTTGATATAATCAAAGGACAATGTCCAACTACAACAAAATAATTTTAAAATGACTAGTCATTCATAATTGCCATCCAACACATAAACTAGATTTATTTTCGTTTCTTAGAAAAGTTATACAAATTCTAAATGATCTACATGTACTTGTATAAATATTATATATACATATATATGCATTTTTAAAATAAAATCTATCCCCCTTCATCAAAATAGATACTTATCTCTCAAAAATATGCTTATGAATTTCCCTTTCCAACATTATATATATATACATATATATATATATATATATATATATATATATATTGCAGTAGTGTATGGGAATACTGATCTCAGTTATCTAACTCTCAATATTTGAGATACACCAACCATTTGGTAAAAGATTTGTTTATTTGAAAGACAGAGTTATGGAGATGCAGAGGCAGAGAGGGGGAAAGAGAGAGAGAGAGAGAGAGAGAGAGAGAGAGAGAGAGAGAGACTTCTCTCTGCTGATTCACTCCCCAAATGGCTGCAACAGCCGGAGCTGCGCCAATCCACAGCCAGGAGCCAGGAGCTTCTTCCGGGTCTCCCATGTGGTTGCAGGGGCCCAAGGACTTGGGCCACCTTCTACTGCCTTCCCAGGCTATAGCAGAGAGCTGGATCGGAAGAGGAGCAGCCAGGAATAGAAGCAGTGCCCATATGGGATGCTGGCACTGCAGGCTGCAGCTTTACTAGTTACACTGCAGTGCCTGCCCCAATACATCATACATTTTTAAAAATAAATGCTTGTGAGCTCTTCCATTTAATTTGGAAAAATATGTTAAATAACCCCTAAGAAACAGAAATTGATTGTCAATTTGGGGACTACTATATGGGGAATAAATTATCTATATTCCTTGAAGCTCAATCAGCTGTTCATTTAAGGTCCTCTCTATGAAACTGAGCATAAAATTTAAGGTTAAAATTTTCAAAAATGATTAAGTATATTGGACAACTCAGAATTGTGGAATCTCCATTTTTTTAGCTGCCAAATATAATGAATATAACCCTTAGTAGTATAAAAATAAGTTTATATATAAGAAAATTCTTTAGAAACTGTGAAACTCTATGAAAGTATTACTGAACCTTTTGTGGACAAGTTGTGTAATTATTAGTGCTCAGTCTACGAATCAATACATTGGTTCCCACTAACTGGGTATGTTCCCAGTTAACAAACTTTCATTTTTGTAAAGAAAAATGCATTGAAAAATCTTCAAAAGCACGTAATAATAATGGAAGCTAAGTCTTCCAAGAGGTACATTCTCTGTTAGTTATCATTCTGGGTTCTGGAGAAATGAAGGAGAATCAAACAAAGCATCTTCCTTGAACAATTCAGAGGCAAGTAGGCAAACCAGACATACAAACTAAAATGTAGAGCAGAAAGTAGTGACACAGAGAGTAAGAGCCAGATGCAGAGATAACACGTAGAAGGAAGTGATCAATTCTGTCTAGCAGTTGAGTGTGAGTTAATGGTAAGGTGGCACAGAGGTTAACAGCTAGACAGGTAAAACAATATGTACAAATGCATAGGTGAGTGAGACAGTGTTATGTGATGTGTAATTTCAAGTATTGTTGCAAAACAAGGGGAAGGACTGAAGAAGTGGTGTGAAAGCAGGAGTATAGCATGGAATAGAAGTTCAGCCATACTGAAGTGTTGGGCTTTGTCTGCTGAGAGAGGTGGGAAGCTAACACAAACTTCCTGAGCCGCACGCCTGAACTATGCCCTAGAACAATGGAGTGAGGGGATGAAGTTTTTGATCTTACACATTCACAAGAACTTAAGTAAATGTCCAAGTTTGTAGGGAACAAGAAATATAAGGATGCTTACCAAGTGACTGGATGAAGCATATGTACACAGCCCCCACAGATACCTCCCTAAAGATAATGAGCAAGCACAGTGCCTGCTCCAGGATCCTACACAGCACTGAATGTAAAATTAAATCACTAGCTAAAGACCACAAAGCAAAATCCTTCCTTAGAAAATTAAGCATAAATCTTGAGAAGGTTATTGATTCTAATATGTTTGGATCTCTCCACATAAAACTTTACATTTGTATGCTTTCTGGTCATTTTGTTTTAATAACAACAAAATCCGTAAGTAGAGTGAATGAGGCCACATTACAACATTTTAGGAAATTCTTATCTTCATTAACAGGAACAAAATGAAAATGTAAGTGAAATCGGAAAAGACCCCCTAAAATTTACCCTGAAATGTGGCCCCTTAAGGGTGCCACATGTGCTACCGGAATTTGGGGTGCCTTACAATTTCACCACGGGCTTATTACTAAATCCCCGATATCAATAAGGCCGAGAGGGTTCTTGCCTAATATTTAGAGAAGAATTCTAAATACCGGCACAGATAAACGACGCAGCATGGTACGTTTTAAGCTTTTATTTAGTAAGAAAGGTGCATAAGAGAGTATTTAGGAGAGAGAAGTGAATGGGAGTTCCTACCGAGCACCAGGAACCAGCCACGTGGATGAGCATCTAGGCCAGGAAGCCTAGAGCATATGGCCCGAAGGCCATGCGCCCTAAGGCGCAGGGCTACAGCAAGCCCTGTCCTGGTAAGAGACCAGGGAAGAAGCGCAGGGCAGGAAAAAAAAAAAAAGCAGCCTGAGCACACTGTGCTCTAGACTTTTAACCCAGTCCAAAGGGGAGTGGTTAATTAACCTGATTGGCTGGTGGGCACCCCGGGTGTGGCCAGGTAGGGGAATGAGGCCACACAGGGGTGTGGCAAAGACATCAGGTAGGGGCAGGAGGTCACACAGGGGCGTGGTCTTCCAGTTCACAAGTCTGAGCAATTTTAACCTGTATGCCTGCCCACTTCATAAGGAGATGGCAAGCATTTTGTGAAAGTGCTGCTTGGGATACAAGTACCTGCAATCTGTGTTGAGAGCCACCAGTGAGTGGATGGAACCCACCTTTCTTCTGGGAAGAGAAGCTGCGAGGTGAAATAAGAACATGGCCATGAGCCAATATCTAGAAACCCTCACCATGTTTGCCAGTTAAACACTCAGTAACCTTAACACCTCCTCAACTTTACTAGCAGCAGAGTTTACATAAATATTCTCAATAAATTACTTCCCACAATACCTAGCACATAGTAAGTGTTCAAAGAATGAATGAATGATGGCTGTTGCTCTCTGCTTCCTCAGCCACATAATGTAGCGTTTGGGTTGTAGGATACCTTGGGGCCCCTTCAGCTCCAATATAAACCTTGACACTGGGAGTGAAATCTTTACCATCTGGGGATCACTTCTTCTTCCTATAGTTTCTGCTGGATGTTCATGTTCTGCAGACAATTACATAATGCTGATGACACTGGCCACCCTTTTATAGACCTGAAACACAGGTTTTTCCTTGTCCAGGGGTAAGGATTCTCTAACTTTGGCTTAAGAATCGCCTGGAGAGTATGTAAAATGCCTAAATTTATGAGCCTCATCCACAAAAATTCCGATTCAGTAAATCAGACATTGGGTTTAGATGGTTGATACTTGCAATCTGAAGAGCTTCACAGTTTGAGAAATACTGCACTAAGAACTCAGAGTGAAAGGTGACATTTTAAGAATGGCAGGAGCTGGCATGTAGATGAGATATTGTTATGTTAAATGACTTTTTCTTTCTAACAGAATAAGTACAAAGTAAAAATTCAGACCAAATTCCTGCAAAAGAGGATGCTGCAGAGAGTCCTTGTACCACCTCTCACCCTGACACACCAGACTTTCTGAGTGTACTGCAACGCATGGTTAAGGACTGCAGAAGCCTGCCAACTGCGGCATTTTGCAGCAAGCAACTCGGGCCACACTCATGCATTATTTAGGGAACCTGAAGTGCAGCCAGGGAAACACAACTACGGGTATGTATCATGCAGCTGGGAAACAGTAAAAGGTCTCAGTACCACTAATGTACTCCAGCCAAAAATTCCTAGAGACTTTTTTGTTAAAAAAAGATTTATTTATTTATTTGAAAGTCAGAGTTATAGAGAGGCAGAGACAGAGAGAGAGAGAAAGGTCTTCAATCCGCTGGTTCACTCCCCACATGACTGCAACTGCCAGAACTGTGCCTATTGGAAGCCAGGAGCTAGGAAATTCTTCCGGGTCTCCCATGTGGGTGCAGGGGTCCAAGGATCTGGACCATCTTCCACTGCTTTCCCAGGCCATAGCAGAGAGCTGGCTCAGAAGTGGCGCAGCTGGGACTAGAAGCAGCATCCACATGGAATGCCAACACTGCAGACAGGGGATTTAAACCACTGTGCCAAAGCGCTGGCCCCCCTAGCAAGTTTTAACAGGAGCAGTGCAAAGTCTTAACTTGTAACCAAACTGTTCTTGAGAAAACCTTAAGAGGGGAAAGGCAATAGGAAAATAAAGAAAAACAAACAGCTATATGTCATACAATGTGGGTAATCAGAACTTCAAATTCAAACCTGTTTCTCCAATCTGATTTCTATGAGTTACTTTAAAAGTCTAATTTGCTGCTCCTTGTGCAGTTGTGGTCAGTGGGAAACACAGGAGGAACCAGAACACTCAGAGTTAAGTTTTAAAGAAGTAACTTTCAAAAACTCAACTGCTACCTAAAGTTAAATGAAGTTTATTTTGACAGTTTGAAAAATAATGATTACACATGGTGTTTGTGATGATGGATGCATGTTGTGAGCATGAATGTGTGCACAAGAATCTAGGCTTAAAAGTGAGTAGCTAAGAACTTTAAGTATGGATTCATCTTATTAAAATAAAATTTTATGGTCTGAAATTATCACTAGTTATGTCTTTAGTTTAGCAAATTGAAGGCTCATATTAAGTTATAAGCACTGGGATGGGCATTTACCACAGTGGTTAAGGTGCTGCTTTGAGGGGCTAGTGTTGTTTATGTGAAAGACAGAGAGAGAGAGAGAGAGAGAGAGAGAGAGAGAGAGAGAATCTTCCATCCTCTGTTTCACTCCCCAAAAGGCCCCAACAGGCAGAGCTGAGCCAATCCGATCCGAAGCCAGTTGCCAGGAGCTTCTTCTGTGTTTCCAGTGGATGTGGGGACCCAAGGACTTGGGCCACTCTCTGCTGCCTTCCCAGGTGCATTAGCAGAGCGCTGGATCAAAAATGCAGCAGCCAGGACTCTCACTGGAAGAGGCACCGGTATTGTGGCATAGTGGGTAAAACCACAGCCGGCAATGTCAACGTACAATATGGGCACTGGTTCAAGTCCCAGCCGCTGGTTCGAGTCCCAGCTGCTCCATTTCTTATCCAGCTCACTGCTAATGCCCCTCAGAACCTGCTTGGGCCCCTGTACCCACATGGGAGACTCAGAAGAAGCTCCTGGCTCCTGGCTGTTGCTAGGGTTGTGGCCATTTGGGAAGTGAACCAGTAGATGAAAGACCTCCCTCTGTCTCTCCTTTTCTGTCTCTGTATCTCTGGCTTTCAACTAAGTCTAACAACAACAACAACAACAAATGCTGCTTTGAGACACCCACATCCTACAGTGGAGGGCTGGGATCTAAGGTCCACATTTGCTCCTGACTCCAGCTTCCTTTTAGCATGCAACCTTTGGAGGAAGCAGGTGCTCTCAAGTACTTGGGCCCTTGCCTCCCATGTGGGAGACCCGTACCAAGTCCCTGCTTCCTGGATTACGCCTGGCCCAGTACTGGCTATTCCAGCCATTTGGAAAGTGAACCAACAGATCAAGGGTCTCTCTCTTTCTCTCTCTCTCTGTTTGCCTTTCAAATAAATAACATTCAATAAAATTTTTTAAAAAATTGTTATATTGTAGAAAACTTAATCACTTTTGCTTTCATTCATCCTCAAGTTTAGCAAATTTAGAATGGAATGAATTAAGTAGATAGAAAAATGCATTCAAAAAGTCTACTATCATCCATGTAACTTTTTTTTTTTTGCACATCAGAGGGTCCAGGATCACCCTGGAAGAGATCTCAGTGGTCAAAGTCATAATCATTTACATAAAATACAGTACTAGGTTACGGGTCCATATAAATGTGACTGAACAAATGGAGAAGAAATAAGAACTTAAAATAATATACAAGTACACAGATATTCTCCCCTCCAGAAAGCAGAACTTCATCCCCAACATGTAACTTTCTTACAGAGACACATTCTCTACCATAATACATTCATGTCTGAGCAAGCATCAGCTCAGAGACGTTCATTATTCAGTGACTCTCTTTTTTCTTGGTGGCCTATTTAAGTATCAAATTAATAATACACTTATAGTTAGTGAAGATAAATAATGTTTATAGCTATTTAAGGCTACATTTTAGATTATTAAGAGCAAACCTTTAATTTCGTGCCCACTAATGTACCTATCACTTCACTTGAATTATGAGAATTGTCAAGAATTTTCTCTCTGTTCATAACCAAAACACATTTGCACGTTCTTAGGGAATTCTTTCTTAGAATTCATTGTAATAGAGATATGAGAACTAGTCAGTAGAAATTTTGAATTTGATGGAATAAAGATATGATGGTATAAACAGTCTACTCCTGAGAGGTTTGAATGAATGGTTTTAAAAGGGGAACAGTAAAAATAAATTTAATTTTTTACTATATTAAATTTCCACCATTCAATTACTGTTTTGGTTGAGCAGTGTGAAGGCTGATGCCTTCTTCTCATCAATTTATGGCAGGTGAATCAGTGACCTAAGTGGTATCCTGAAGACAAGGAATGAGGATGCTGTCATGGAGATTCACAGGCAGACCCATGCTTTCCTGAGCTGCTTTAAACTGGATAGGATATTGTGACTCAAGGTATTTTATCCACTTACTCTCTGGGCCAGCAATGTGAACCATTGTGCTGAGAAGCTCAATTAAAGTTACGCTAAAAATGAAGTTAAATTTTATGAACAAAGAGTGGAATTTAGGTTTACGAGAGACCTTCCAAAACTCCAGAAGAAGCATTACAGAAGTGTCCAATGACAAGGAACTGAAAGTTAAAAATCAAATAATGAAAATAGTCTGGAAAAAAAAATTCAGAAGAAAATAATCCCCTGTGAATGAAATAGGCTCAGAACGTGAATTCAAATTTTTCTGTAGGATAATACAACTTTATGGCTGATTTTAATTATTTTTAATTAAATTTTTTAATTAATTAATTTATTCAAAATGTTTATGTATTTTAGAGGCAGAGACAGAGATAGAGACAGAGATGGAGGGAATGGAAGAGATATTGAGAGAGAGAGGGAGAGAGACAGAGAGACACAGAGAGAGGGAGACAGAGAGAGAGGATGAATTCCCATCCGCTGGTTTCTTCATGAGTGCCTACAGGAGCCAGCGGGCCCAGCTGGAAGGTGGGAACTCAATGCAGCTCTCTCTCCAAGGGGCTGGAACACAAAACCTCCCAGGAGCTGCACTCACAGCAGCTTTAATCAAGTACTAGAGGTGGATATTGGATCCAGGCATTCTGGTTTGGAACAGAAATCTTAACTGCTAGACTGAGGGCTGATTTCAGTGGGTAGCACTGGGATGATTTAGTAACTAAAGAGCAGTTTGTCTTGCTGACCAATTCAGTTCTAAAAGAACAGTGATTTAACAATACATGGATAGAGCAAAGCATAAGCTCTAGATGGAAATTCAGTTCATTGACTGTGGGCCTAGAAAGCCATGATTAAGCCAAAGCTCCACCCTCTCCTTGACTGCCATAACATTTTGAGTCAATTATTCAGCTTCTCCATGCCTCAGTTTCTTCATGAGTAAGAGGTGTAAATAATAGAATTGAGGTAGGAATGAAGCAAGTTAATACATATCAGTTAGGATTTTCTATAAGGAGTATATTCTGAAGAAAAGATACCTTTTATTATCATTATTGTCATGATCAGAACTATGAAAATAGAAAAAATAATCAACTGAAGAGTGCAAAAAAGTACAATAGTAGGTAAAGCCACCACTCGCAATGCCAGCATCCCATTTGAGCATTTCTCCACTTCCGATCCAGCTCCCTGCTAATGTGCTTGGGAAAGCGGCAAAGGATGGCCCAAGTGCTCAGCCCCTGTACCCATGTGGGAAACACTGGTGAAGCTCCAGGACCCTGGTTTCAGCTTGGCCAGCCCTGACAGTTGTAGCCATTGGGGAATAAACCAGCAGATGGAAGATCTCTCTCTCTCTCTCTCTCTCTCTCTCTCTCTCTCTTGCTTTCTCTCCCTCTCTCCTTTATCTATCTCTTACTCTCTCTGTGTCTCTCTCTGTGTAACCCTGCCTTTCAAATAAAACAAATCTTTTTAAAAAGGTAGATAATACCATATATAAGATACAATGTTACAATGTATGTTTTGCTTTTATGTAAATGATATAAATAAGTAATCCCCTACTAATTAAATCTGTTTTGCATGTAATCCTCTACTTAGTATTCCATATCTTATTTCTTCATAAACCACACTTGTTGTACATTACCTATGACTTACTTTTGGTGTCATTAAGGTAATGTGAAGAATTACAAACATCTGTTAAACAATCTGGATATATAACCCTTCTAGATTTTTAGTTTCCTCCTATCTTTGTTTTTTTTCTCTACCTATATATGACAGAAATTTTTATTACATAAATTTTGTTTTATCATAGTTACTATCATTGGGATTTTCACAAGTTCAAGGAAACAATTTGGAATTCTAAAAAGAATTATTTATTCACATAGTTTAAAGGTGGAGTGGAAAGAGAGAGAGAGAGAAATCTTCCATCTACTGTTCACTCTCCCCAAATGCCTGCATTAGTTGAGGTTAGGCCATGCTGAAGCCAGGAGGATCCTGGGACTCTATCCAGGTCTCCTACATGGATGAGCCAGTACTTGGGCATCTTCCATTGTAGTCTCAGGTAAATCAGCAGGAATAGGTATCAGAAATGAAGGGGTTGGAAGTAGAGCCAGCACTCTGATATGGGGTCCAGGTGTCCCCAGTGGTACCTTAACATGCTGTACCACAATATCTACCCCAAAGATTTTTGATGTACTTATATTACCTTAATTTACATGCTATCTTATTAAAACTTATATACATATATAAAGTTTCATACATATATGCATATTAAAGCTATATATACATACATATATATACACACATGTATGTGTATGTGCGTAAGTGGATATAAGTAGTCTAAAAATATTTGAAAGCAACCCCAGCTGTCATGGTTGAGTACAAAACTTTGCATTGGTGGAATATGTGATTGAGAGGAAATTGTTAGGTTATATCCCCCTCTGTGCTGTGGGCAGCAGTCAATGTAAAGGGAGTGGCAAGTGAATCTGTTTGTTGGAAGTTAGTTGAGTTTCTATGATGCCTCTCTTCATTCGTCACTCTTCTCTTCAGTATACCTGGTTTGTAGTAGCTCATAAATTTGACTTTTGGATTATAAGACTGAATCAATGCCAGAGAAATATTCATATTGTTCCAATGCATTCTGAATTTGGTAGGAATCTGGAAAATCATTTTCCTGTGGAAATGTCCTTTTGGATGTTAGTAGGGAAATTCTGAATTGAAATCCATTAAGGATTATCTGGTCTTTGGAAAATCTAAAAAAAATTGAGGAAAAAATAATAAAAATATTGGCTACAGAAAATTGAAAAACTGAGTAAGCTTTGGTGTTTATTTTCCAAAAAAATCTAATTTAAAATATTTTATTAAGTCTGCTGGAAATTTTTTCATTCCATAGTATTCCTTTATATTACAGGCCAAAAATGGGTCAGCATGTGTTAACATTTCCTCATATTGTCATTAAAATTAAATTAAAAATAAAATCTACGTATATCAAAAACAAATTAAAATGTTTGGATGATTCATAATCAAATCAAAATATTTACTCTTAGAACTTTCATTTTGGCCAAAGTTCTAGAAACTTTCATACTGAAACTTCAATCAGTGCAAAATCCGTAGGAGGAAACATATGATAAACTCTCCTGAATTGCCCAGACAACTCAATAAATACTCAGTGAACTCTGAACTCTTCTCTCTCTGGGCTTCTCCATATCATTTTTCCATATTTCCTATTGTATAAGATCCTAACTGAAGACTGAACTTTCAATATTTATATGAAAGGCAAAAGGACAGTAAAACAGAGAGCAGAGAAAGAGAAATCTTCTATCTACTGGTTCACTGCCCAAATGCCCAGAATAGCTGGGGCTGTGCCAGGCAAAAGCCAAGAACTGGGAATTCAGGTCTCACACATGGGTGGCCAGGACTCAGGCACAGTACGACAGCAGCACCTGCTAAATCCCAGGGTGCGCCTTAGCAGGAAGCTGAAATTCAAAGTGGAACCAGGAACCAAAGGCAGGTCCTGTGAATCAGACATCTGGAGCAGCATCTGAAATGCTGAGCCACAGGCTGAGGAGCACAGAGACCCCGGAAAAGTTTCATGGGAGAAATGATGGCAGCTGAGGGGAAAAAAAAAAAAAAACAGGTGAAAGAGAATATAATGATGACACATAAAAGTAGTGAATGTTCTCAAACCGTGGAGACATTAGACGAGAGTCCCAAAGCTATCACGAGACTATTATGGAAGATGGTGACTGAACCAGCATGATGGAGCCAGGAACCAGCTTTCCAGGATTATGAGGATAGATGGCTATGACATTATCTAACATTTCTTTGGAACTCACATACTGTTCCCAAACACAACCTAAATGCAGAAATCATCTCAAGTACATACCTGTAATAGAGGGTTTTGTTTTATTGTGTCTGTCTGTAGTTGTTTTAATCCTGCATGATCCAGTTCTGAGGTCCTAACTACAGGCAGAGTAAATTCTCCTTGAAAAGGTGATTATGTCTGCACCCTAACCACCTCCCTTATCCTGCTTTCTCACACTGGGACTTCTACGCCTCTTTTCAAATTATATCAGGGCTAGGTACAATTAGGAACAGCTCCTATGACTGGAAGCAAGAAAATGTTGCAGTTTAGTGTATCCAGTGGGAACCTGAAATTCTTAGCTGACCCATCCTGGTTTGCTACAGGTAAGCTGCCCCCAGATGCTGTTGTCCTGCCCTTGAGTGCTACCTCTTCCATGTGGTCCTCTAGAGCAACCATGGCCTATTTGAAGCTGGAAGTACCAACTTATTTCTTTCTTACTTTTTTTTTTTTTTTGACAGGCAAAGTGGACAGCGAGAGAGAGAGAGAGAGAGAGACAGAGAGAGAGGTCTTCCTTTGCCATTGGTTCACCCTCCAATGGCCGCCACGGCCAGCGCGCTGCGGCCGGTGCACCGTGCTCATCAGATGGCAGGAGCCAGGTGACAAGTGCTTTTCCTGGTCTCCCATGAGGTGCAGGGCCCAAGCACCTGGGCCATCCTCCACTGCACTCCCGGGTCACAGCAGAGGGCTGGCCTGGAAGAGGGGCAACCGGGACAGAATCCGGCGCCCCGACCGGGACTAGAACTCCGTGTGCCGGCGCCGCAAGGCAGAGGATTAGCCTGTTGAGCCAAGGCGCCGGCCCTCTTATATGAGATTCTGACAATACAGGTGGCAGCTTATCCTGCTATGTCATAGCATTGGTTCCTTGGGTTTGTTAAATTCATCTTATTATAAATTTTAATGTGTTTAAATTTATAGTCTTTAGTTTCTTAAAACTCTGAGGAAAATAGGGTTATGTTCACATACTTACATTGGTACAAAATATAAACTGACCTTTCTAAAATTTTTCATGAAACCCTGTACAGCTGATTGCCAAGTCTCAAAGAATACAGGCTCACTAAAGTCTTTACAATAGCATAGGCAAACATTTCTGAGTGCTCATTATCTACAACACAGTTTTGTGAAGCACATGCCATATCACATTCACTCTTCCTAACAACTCTGCCAGTTAGATGCTGTTAATATTTTAAAAGTATTGTTATTTCATTTAATAAGTGAGATAACAGGCTTAGAGAGACTAAGCAACCTGCTAGAGATTGTCAGTTGTTGAGTGACAGACGTACAATTAGCTCTCTCATATAGAACTCCTCTACACATTTTGCGTTTGTTTCACTACTGTAAAGCAAATTTGAAAGGCAAAAAAGCTTATGAGTGCATTTGCTATTGGTTCCTCTTTGAGTTTTCTGTGAACTTAGTTATAGACAAAAGATAAAAGTAATCAATATTTGGAGGTACAACATCAGTAAAACTAGCAAGTCCATATACAGACTCAGATGTAAAAAAAATTACATAACTCAAATGTAAAAAAAAAAGTAAACTATCTTTATAGGTTCTAATGATGCCACCTAAAAGTTATCCAAATGCAGTGTTCCTGGTACTGACTTATTATAACCATAATATGAATGGTTTCAATGTTTCTAAAACATTGCAGAATAAATAACAATATTCTATAACGTGATGACTAATGTTATGTGTTAAACTGCGTAGATTAAGGGATATGCAAATAGCTGGTAAAGAATTCTTGGGAAGTGTGCATAAGAGGGTAGGTGCTTCCAGAAGACTTTGTGTCTAAATCTGTGTAGCCATTAAGGAACATCTGCCCTCACCCAGTGTGAATGAGCACATTTCAGTCTTCTGAGAGCCTGCGTAGCACAAAACATCACAATGAAGATGATTTTGCTCTTTTCTGGGCCTGGGACACCCATAATCACCTGTCTTTCAACACTGTAACTCCAGTTGTTCTAGCTTGTGGAATCAAGATTTGCACCAGTGCCCTTTCCCAGCAGGTTCTCTGGAGCTTGGCCTTGAATTGAGAATCATACCAGATGTTTCCCTGGTTCTGAGGTTTTTAGACTTGGACTGAGCTATGACACTTTTCCTGGTTCTCCAGCTTGAAGATGACCGACTGTGGTACTTCTCAGCTTCTGTAGTCACATGAGCTAATTCCCCTAATAATTCCCTCACATAGACATATCTATGTCTATCTGTATATACATCTATCTAATCTATCTTCTATCTGTTATCTGTCATATATCTTTCTATTCTATTTTAACATGGTCCCTCAGGTCCATGGATAATGCAGTGGAAAAATTTAAAAATATCCATACAATTGTCAGTTTAGAAAATGCTTATTTTGCACAATTTGACTAATATCTTATTTTTTAAAGAACTTATTTTATTTGAAAATCAGAGTTACATAGAGAGAAAAGGAGAGGCAGAGAGGGAGAAGGAGAGGGAAGGAGAGAAAGAGAGAGAGAGGGGAGAGAGAGAGGTCTTCCATCTGTTGGTTCATTCCCCAATTGGCCGCAACGGCTGGAGTTGTGCAGATCTGAAGCCAGGAGCCAGGAGCTTTTTCCAGGTCTCCCACATGGGTGCAGGGGCCCAAGTACTTGAGCCATCTTCTATTGCTTTCCCATAGCAGAGAGCTGGATCAGAAGTGGAGCAGCCAGGACTCGAACCGGCACCCATATGGAATGCGGGCACTGGCAGGCAGTGGCTTTACCTGCTATGCCACTGCACTGGCCCCTAATATCTTATTTATGTACATTTTATAATTCACCAAAGATAGTTATTCTCAAAGAATACATTATCTCAATGTAAAATTGATGTAAGTTCTATGAATAAAAGCAAACCTTGATTTCTTTGAAAAAAAAGAATTGGAACTCAGCAAACATTTAGAACAAGAGATCTAAGGAAGAAAGTGGGACTTTCTGGCTTAAATATACCTAATAAGGATTAAAATAAAACTTGGGAGAAATGTATATTTACTAATGGGAAAACATTCCTTTAGAGAGATCTGTGTAACCACCAAAACTAATGAGTTCAGAATACCTTACATGCACACTAATATCATGGATATAACATCATAATTGTCTATTTAGCTTCTTGGCATTCCTTTTTTTAATAGATGGTATTTCAATTTGTTTTACATTTAGTCGAGAGGCAGAGATAGAGAGACAAACAGGCAGAGAACTATTATCACTGATTCTCAATCTAGCCTGCCACATGGGTGACAGGGCAGCAACTATCTGGGCCATCGCTGCTGCCTGCAGGGTGAGCGTTAGCAAAAAGCGGGATGGAGAGCAGGGCCAGACTCACCCCCAGGCACTCGGATGTGGGATACGGTGTGGATTACGATGTGGGATACAGGTCCCCTTTTTTTGGGCTTTCCTATGAAGTTTTCAGGTTTCATAAAACTGGAGATAGGAACTGAAGCATGGCGTAACAAGTAAAACTGCCACGTAGGACACCAATATTCCATATGGGAGCCGGTTTGAGACTTGGCTACTCCACTTCGGATTCAACTCCCTGCTAACGGGCCTGGGAAAGCAGCGGAGGATGGCCAGAGTGATTGGGCCTCTGCACCCACGTGTGATATCCTGAAGAAGCTCTCGACCTGGCTGCCACCATTTGGGGATTTAGCCAGCAGATGGAAGATTCACTCTCTCTCTCTCTCTCTCTCTCTCTCTCTCTCTCTCTCTCTCTCTCCCTCCCTCCTTCCCTTCCTCCTTCCCTCTCTTCCTCTCTCTGTATAACTCTGACTTTCAAATAAATAAATATGTCTTTAAAAATAATGGGGACAAATTCTTATCAGTATTTAATTCCAGGATCTGATACTAAACAAATATCCAGTAAATTTTTCTAAATAAATAAATATAAATGGAATAAAGCTGCTGAACTGCATTTTAACCTGTTCCCTCAGTCTTAGTGGTGGTGGTGGGGTATCTGCAGTACATTGTTTATAATTATTTATGCTTCTCTACTTTTTGTGCTCCCCTCTTGGTCAGAGTATACTTTTCTTATTTCACAGATAATAGTTCTGGCTATTTGTTTTAGCTACAGAATATGGAGAAAAAGATATTGAGCCACTTCTGCAATAAAACCTTAAGAGATACCTGTTTTCACTCTGTCTTCTTGCATTTCTGCTATTTGATATGATAGAAACATAGTTTCAGAATTAGGAGAACTGTAGAAAAAACTAAAACCGGACCCACAGCCTGAGACAAACCACGTCAATCTCAGATATAACATCAAGCAAACCTGTGACTGAGAATTAAATACTTGCAATAAACTATTGCATTTTCAGGCTGTTTGTTCCTCACCATTATTGTGCACTAGCTGGATAATGCAGTATCACAGAGCCCTGGCAAAAGATAACGAATGTGTGACAAATTCACTTGCTGCAAAATCACAAAAGAACAAGCCATAAGTTGGGATCAAAACGGGATATAGATAATTCCTACCAAAGAAATTCTAGCAAAAACTAGTAGATACCACATTTGGGGACTAGGATTCAGAAAAATAATTTAAATCTGGGAATTGGGGATATTCATGGAAGGATGTGAATCTTGGCGGAGATAAATGAATTACACAGGAGGAGACTAAGACACAAGTGAGTAAAGCAGGGAATGCTAACTGGAATCCCAGATGGAAGAATAAAGCAAATCGACTAGTACAGGTGTGCTAGGGACAAGGACACCGTGAAGCTGAATTATTTGCCCTTCCACTAAGTTTCTAAACTTTCTCTTTAAAATAGAGTTGATACTTGTCTGCAGTAAGGATGATCCTGAAACTTAACTCCAGAGCACTGTAAAGAACTAATGAAAATGGCGTATGAGAAATAGGAAAATCCATAAAAATATTGAAAAAGACCAATGCCTTAAAAATTTGTCTACAGAGGAAGATTCACATGTATCTGTAATCATACATTTATTACATGTGCCATTCTAGTGGCTGAAGATTCTCTTTATGATAATTCAAAGTATATATTTAATTATATTTTACAGATTACATTTTAAATCATTATTCTAAATATTGAAATAGACTCTTGGGTGACTTGGTTTTGAAAGTGAGGAAGAGAATTTTATTGATAATGCTAGAAGGTACCAGGAAACTCAGTAGTTTGCTATTTTAATCAGCATGGAAGCAGAGATTATAGTAAACAGAAGAACAGGAAGAGAGACATGTGTATTCATTAAGGGGGAGTGTTTTCCTCTGTTATTAACACAATCAAGAAGGAAACTGACTGAGGAACAGTAGAGAAAGCTGATGCCTGAGCTATCCAAGGGAGGTTAATGACAGATAATGCTCTGAGGACCCCTCTCCTTCAGAATTGCATTCTACTCACGATTCCCTACCCTGGAATATGGTGTATTGCTGACCTTTTAATCCTAGCTTCAAAGTGGACACGGCTTCTTGTTTTGTTGATGTAACCAAATATACAAACAGCACATGCACACACATACACACACATACACACTCAGAAGAGGGAACTTCAAAACAAATTTCACGGAAAGGCAATTAAATAAAGTTTATTTTGGTAAAAAAAATGAAATCCATGCATAGTGTTTTTATAGTATATGCATTTCTAGGGTCTATTTGAAGACCATTTATGTGCATGGATTTCAAGATCCTTTGCATCAAAATAAAGCTAACTTTTAATGCATTTTTCCCCCAAATTGTTGTAGCCACCACCTGTGTATAGAGAGAAAAAGGAAGAAACAGCTTACTTTTATTCATGCTATATCCTGCTTTGCTGAAACACACATTATTCAGCTATGAGTGACAGTAAAATTATGTGATCCTAAGCCATACCCTCTGCTGATTTGATCCCTATGTATTTTATGAAATGATTACCACAATCAGGTTAGTCTACCTTTGGCCTTCCCACATGTATTCATCTCTTCCTGTGCTCATCTCCCATGTGCCATATTCCTAGCACTCTGCTTCCTTGTAAATAGTAAATCAGTTGATATTTAATTGCTTCATAATCATGGGTTTTGGATGGAAGAAGAGGGAGAACAACATCTCAGAGTACCAAAAATTTTTTCTTGTTTTGTTTCTTTTTTATAAGTTTATTTAATAAATATAAATTTCCAAAGTAAAACTTTTGGATCATAGTGGCTTTTTCCCCCCATAACCTCCCTCCCACCCGCAACCATCCCATTTCCCCCTCCCTCTCCCATTCCATTCACATCAAGATTCATTTACAATTCTCTTTATATACAATTAACTTAGTATATACTAAGTAAAGATTTCAACAGACTGCACCCACACAGAAACACAAAGTATAAAGTACTATTTGAGTACTAGTTATACTGTTAATTCACATAGTACAACATATTAATGACAGAGATCCTACATGAGGAGTAAGTGCACAGTGACTCCTGATGTTGATTTAACAATTTGACACTCTTGTTTATGGCGTCAGTGATCATCCTAAGCTCTTGTCATGAGTTTCCAAGGCTATGGAAGCCTCTTGAGTTCGCCGACTTCAATCTTATTTAGACAAGGTCACAGTCAAAGTGGAAGTTCTCTCCTCCCTTCAGAGAAAGGTACCTCCTTCTTTGATGGCCCCGTTCTTTCCACTGGGATCTCACTCACAGAGATCTTTCATTTAGGTCTTTTGTTTTTTCCACAGTGTCTTGGCTTTCCATGCCTGAAATACTCTCATGGGCTTTTTAGCCAGATCCGAATGCCTTAAGGGCTGATTCTGAGGCCAGAGTGCTGTTTAGGACATCCACCATTCTATGAGTCTGCTATGTATCCTGCTTCCCAAGTTGGATCGTTCTCTCCTTTTTAATTCTATCAGTTAGTATTAGCAGGCACTAGTCTTATTTATGTGATCCCTTTGACTCTTAATCCTATGATTATGATCAATTATAAACAGAAACTCATCACTTGGACTAGTGAGATGTCATTGGTACATGCCATCTTGATGGGATTGAATTGGAATCCCCTGGAATCTTTCTAATTCAACCAAAGACTTTTTTGAAATATGCCAACTGTCCCAAGAAGAAAGTGCTTCTGTGCATTGCTGACAGATAACAAGTCTTCACAGGGTGCCAATGAAGTGACAACTATATGATTCTTGGGAAGAATGGGATGTTAAGATTACATAGGCCAATTACTTCATTTTAAATATATAATATATAAAATGCATTAATATCTATAGAATACACACATTAAATATGTCAGAAGAAAGGAAAATATGGGAATGCTGTATGCACCATTTATATTTATTTATTTATTTTTTTGAAAGGCAGAGTTAGACAGTGAGATACAGAGAGAAAGATCTTCCTTTTTCCTTTGGTTCACCCCCAAATTGGCTGCTATGGACAGTGTGTTTCGGCTGGCATGTTGCACCTATCCAAAGCCAGGAACCAGATGCTTCCACCTGGTCTCCCATGAGGGTGCAGGGTCCAAGCACTTGGGCCATCCTCCACTGCACTCCTGGGCCACAGCAGAGAGCTAGACTGGAAGAGGAGCACCCTGGACAGAATTCGGCTCCCCGACCAGGACTAGAACCCGGGTTGCTGGTGCTGCAGGTGGAGGATTAGCCTATTGAGCATGGTGCTGGCTATATATACCACTTAAAACATCTGCTGAGATGTTTTCCATATATTGTGTTACATTCTGTATACACTCAATGCATTTTCACCCTCAGGAACCCTTGTAGATGTCCCCAGTGAGTGTAGGATAACTATGTACAGCAAAAAAGCAATCATCACCACAATGCACGCGTGCACACATACACACAGAGACACACACACACATGCACTACCAGTATATCATGGAGCAAAGAGAAGCATTATAGTTATGTTTTGAGCTTTACCTTTTACTAATTCAGTATTTATAAACCATTTTGAGTGTCAATTTACCTATATGTAAAATAGGTATAATGAATTATGACCATCACTGTGAAATTAATTTATGTTCTTAGTGCTTCATCTTCCACTCAATAATTCTCTTTTTGGATGGATATTTTCCTGGGTGACATATCAGGCTTTATGTGGATATGTAAAACGGTAAAGCCACTCTTGTGGTAGTAAAAACATGCTGTACCTTAACTGTCAACATCCTAGGTGTGGTATTAAATTTTTGTAAGTTTACTTATTTGAAAGGCGGGGTGGCGGAAAGAGAGAGAGAGGCACAGATAGAGATGACAGAGATCAAGAGAGAGATCTTCCATCTGCTGGCTCACCCATCAAGTTCCCACACAGTTAGGGCTGAGTCAAGCGGAAGCCAGGAACAAGGATGTCAATCCATCAACCGCTGTCCTCTTCCCCTACAGAAAGCTGGTTTGGAAACAAAGGTAGGACATAACCCCAATGCAGGTGTCCAGGGAGGAGGTTTAATCCATTGAATCAAAATGCCCACCCAGTCATTGTCCTATAGTTTATGAAAACAGTTGCCATTGAGAATAAATGGATAAGGAAACAATTTAATTCTTATTACTTTTAAAACTGAATGTGAATTTATGCTTGTTATCAAAATTGAAAGTTCAATTTTAAAAATCAAACATCTAAATAACTGTTGATAACATAAGTCAGTCACACAAAGACAAAAATGTAGTCCTCCATTTAGATGTGAAATAGTGCATAAAACAGCCAAGTGCATAAAAACAGGAAACAAAATAGCTGTTAGCAATGGCTGGGGAGAAGGGAAAATGAGGCATTGTTTATAGAGTATAAATTTCTCAATTTTGCAAAAAGGAAAATATTCTGGAGATCAGTTGTTCCACAGTTTGAATATATTTAACACTATTCAACTGAGCTCTTAAAAATAGTTAAGAAAGTAAATTTCATGTTATGATAGAAAAATTTCTGGGATATATTCATTGGGGAAATTGAATCAGATAGTTTGCATTAAGAACCCACGACTCAAAGAAAAATTGGCAGCTCTCCACTGTGCTGAAAATAAGGAGACAAGTGAGAGGTTGCTTCCTTAACTATAATTCTCTTCTTTCACTCAGCATTTATGGTACTGCCAGTTAAGCTTAAGACATGGGGTCATAAATAGGCTTTTCTCTGGAAAAAAAATCTGAGATTAGATAAAGATGAACAGTCATTGATGTTGAAGGAACCATGACAAAATTTACTAATCCTTATGTGATCACTTTATAGTGAAATGCACTAGTTGGTCATTTGAGATACACAAACTTCATAAACAATGGTTTATGTATCATTATTTTACAGTGATTTGTTTATGAATGTGATTGTGAAAAGAATTTTTTATGTTTAAAATAACATAGAAAGCATGCATTTGAAATTTAAGAGCAATTCTATATATATATATATATATATATATATATATATATATATATATATCCAGTACTCAATCCAGGAAATTCAATAGTAGCAACATGCCAAAAATCTATGGCAGTCCACTGCTCTTATTTCCTCTCCTTCTCTCAGAATTTATAACTCTCAGGAATTATGATTTTTAGTACTTTTGTGTTAGGTACACAGGTGCATAGGCTATTATAACTATAGAATTGTTCTGCATTCAATTCATATAAATAGAAATACAGTATCTATTATGAGTGCCTTCTTTCAGTCAATATTATGCTTTTCTAAAATTAATTGGTGTAGTGTATTTGTTGGGTTTGTTCTTTCTCTCATCTTTTAGTGTTTAGTTTAGTTTTGTTTTGCTGTTGTCAGTGAGGCTTTATTAAGCATTCATATACATTTATGTTTTAATGTACAAGAGTTTCTAGCAGTGAAAAAACAAGCTCAATATAAGATATGCGAGTTGTTAATTTCAAAAGATATGATCAATTACTTTTGAAAAGGGAATATCAATATAAATTTCAGAAAACATAAATTATTCCATGTCCTAACAATAATTAGTTTCATTTTAAAATTAAATATGTTTTGTATAAGTACCATCTAACTATAGTTTTAATTTTTAGCTATTCATATAATTAAAAAATTAAACATTTTTGACATAGGCCCTCTTTTTCAGTAATGTCTCCATTATTTATTTTATTTATTTGTGTTGGTTCATGTGATAATTATATACTGCAAAAACAATCATTGTTCAGCTATGGTTATGACAAATTTAGCTTTTGTGGATTGCATTCTTGCAACAATAGTAGCATTTTTGAAGATTTATTGATTTATTGGTAAAGTAGAATGACAGAGAGAAAGAAGGAGCCACAGAGAGAGAGAACTTCCATCTGCTGGTTCACTCCCCAAATGCCCACAACAGCAGGGGCTGGGTCAGGCCAAAGCCAAGCGTTGGGAACTTCCAGGGCACAGATTAGCAGGAGCCTGGACCAGAAGAGCACGTGAGACTTGAATTCATGACTTCCACTGTAGTCTGTAGGCTTCTCAAAAGCAGCTTAACCGCTGGGCAACAACATCTGCCCTGGTTTAGGTTTGCATGTATCCATGTCTAATTCAACAACATTCTTTCCTACCATGATGTTGTAATGAAAGAATTCTGAATAATTTCCAAAGTTTGCACATCTGCATTCCAAGTAGGGATGGGGATTTGAAGTTGGCCTGACAAAGTAATAAACAACTTCTGTGGATGCATAATTGCCACAGCATCAGTAACCTAAAGTACTTTCCCCCATGAAATTTTCTAGGTTTCAACTGTTTGATATGGAAAAGATTATATCCAAATTCTGCTATACACTATTAGCTTCTTAAAATGCCCCCACTGTACATTATCTTAATATTTAAGCTTAATAAGACTTTTTGATGCCTTTGTTCTGTGAATTTTAAGAATGTCTTTTCCGGCCGGCGCCGTGGCTCAACAGGCTAATCCTCCGCCTTGCGGTGCCAGCACATCGGTTCTAGTCCCCGTCGGGGCGCCGGATTCTGTCCCGGTTGTCCCTCTTCCAGGCCAGCCCTCTGCCGTGGCCCAGGAGTGCAGTGGAGGATGGGCCAAGTGCTTGGGCCCTGTACCCCATGGGAGACCAGGATAAGCACCTAGCACCTGGCTCCTGCCATCGGATGAGCGCGGTGCGCCGGCCGCAGCGCACCGGCCGCGGCAGCCATTGGAGCGTGAACCAACAGCAAAGGAAGACCTTTCTCTCTGTCTCTATCTCTCTCTCACTGTCCACTCTGCCTGTCAAAAATAAAATTAAAAAAAAAAAAGAATGTCTTTTCCTTGTATAGATACTGTATGCCCAAATCCTATTTGGAATTAGTTTGTGAAGGAGAAGGAAAAATATTTGCTAGGAATTGAATTGGTATTGTGTTGAATATTCATATATTCACAAAATTTTAAATTTTCAAATTACTCTATTGATATATTTACAATATTGCATGTTACATTGAAGATGTAATATATCACTTTTTTGGGGGAGCATTTAAGAAAAACTATTTGTCAAGCAGTTTATAATTTTCTTTTTAAAGTCTTTTCCTCTTCTCAGATTTATTGCTAGGTACCTCAGAATTTTATTGTACTGTAAAAAGCATCTATTTTATTGCATTTCAAAAGTTTTCATGCTGGTATTTTGAAATGCAATTGAATTTTGTACAATGATTTTGTTTTCAGAAAGGGAATGAAATTTTCATATTAAATCTAATAATGTAAATAACATAGGTAGATAGATGATAGATAGATACATAGATGGATATATAGATACATAAATAGATAATAAAATGGTACTTCAAAAAGGGCATGTAAAAGTAAATTTATCTATTAATTCCATTTTTCCACAAATATTTGAAGTGTCCTAGTACATAAATTCAATGATTCTGTATGGATATGTTTCCTGGGAGACAATCATAAGTCCGAGAATAGTGAGAGTTTAGAGGCAGTGCTGTGGCACAGCCAATTAAAGCCCCAGCCTGTGGCATCGTCATCCCATACGGGCACTGGTTCCAGTTCTGGCTGTCCCACTTGGAATCCAGCTCCCTGATAATGCACCTAGAAAATGAGCAGAAGATGATCCAAGACCTTGGGCCCCTGCACCAAAGTTGGAGACATGGAAGAAGCTACTAACTCCTGGCTTTGGATCAGCTCAGCTCTGGCCATTGTGGCCATCTGGGGAGTGAACCAGAAGGTGGAAGACCTTTCTCTCTGTCTCTACCTCTCTCCATAACTCTGCCTTTCAAATAAAATAAATCTTAAAAAAATCTTAAAATAATAGTGAGAGTTTAATTTAATTTTTTACTTTCTGATACTTTTATTTACTTATTTATCTTTCCTACATTGGTGATATGGCTACATCACTAATATTGAATTAAAATGTTGATAATAAACATGCATGTCTTGTTCCTAACCTTAAAGTTATAAATGGCATTCAAAAAGTTTGTGGAAAATGTATTATATAAAAATGAATAATTTTCATACTTTTACAAGTAAAAATTTATTGTATGTAAACATTCTTTATTAATTTATAGTGATCTATGCTATCTATGTAAGTGTGGTAAATTGGTCATTGTGTTAGTTAGTACATGCTTTATTCTGTGATGATTTTTAAGTTCTCAAGCAATACTAGAAATCTACAGAAATATTGATATTTAACTTGTTCTTTGTAACTAAAGGACAATGGCTATTTTAAGCTAACAGCAATATAAGCATAGACACACATGAACATTCCATGAAACCCTATTTCCATGTATCTTCATCAGTTTTGGGTGTTCTAGACAATATACGATAGACTGCCTAAAATAACATTTAAGAGTATTTTTTGAGGTAGTGTTAAACCAGCAGCCATAGAATAAGAGTGCTGGGAAAATCTTGTTGCCTTTTTAGAAAGGCTTAAAGAACCCTTGAAAAAATATACTGTTATAGATCCTAACTCCTCTAGAAGGAACATAGTGCTAAGGGATAAATTTCTAGCTCAATCTGCTCCTGATATTAGAAAGAAGCTTCAATAATTAGGGATGAGCACAAGTACCACTTTGGATGAAATTCAAAAGGCTGTCTCTACCTGTCTTTCAACAGACACTGGGGGGAAGTGGAGTGAGGTAGGCAGAAGGATCAGCAAAGGATCATGCCCCATGAAAAATATTGTTTTTGGGTCAATCAAACTGGACAGGTACAAAACCATATTCACCATTTCCTGGAGAAGGCCAGATGCAGTCTCAGCACAAAGATCAGCAAATCTTTCTGTGAACAACACATAAAGAGAACCACAAAATAGAACCGACAAGGCCAGTACCTGCCCAAATAACACCTGTTTTTGATATGGGAAGCCAGGGCATTTTTCAAGCATCAGGCATGACATGTCAGCTTCCCATGAAGCTCCACCTACTCTGCCAAAAATTAAATTATTGGAAAGAGAACTGCTAGTGCTGTGCTTCCTGCATCCCCACATAATCCTCCCTCTACAAGTGTCCCTTCATACCCTTCCCTTGTCAGATGCCAGACCAATAGTTCTACCCAACCTTGGACTATGAATCTCCACAACCATAAGCCACAATAAGTCTGCCTTCCCAAGTAGCTTCTCTCAAGTAACTCAGATAGAGTGATGAAAAGCTGACTAATTATGCATTGTGCTAGCATGATAAGGGTTTTAGTAGAGGGCATATAGGAGAAGATATAGACATTCCAGAGGATTATATTTCAGGTCTTTACCATAAGGGTCCAAAGGAGATACAAGGTTATGTAGGAGTCCACCAGGCCTATAAATATGCTGAATAGGAAGCAGATCATTATCCACTGAGAAGGGGACCATGAACATGGATAAACTGGTAGTTTCAATGTGTGGGTGTGTGCGTGTGTGTGCAGAGAGAGAAAGAAAGGGAAGAATGAAGACAAAGAGAAAAGTGAGAGAGAAAATGAGAATGTAGGGCAATTTTAATTGTAGGAATTGGCATATACAAGTGCACACAAGCAAATTTTTATACACATGTACTAAATTGTGTGAATGCATATATTAAAATGCTGAAAATAATTTAATATCAACAAAGTAGAAATTACTCTGTTGTGTAACTTGGAAGGCATATGAAAAGTGTTTTTTTTTTTTTTTTTAAGATTTATTTATTTATTTGAAAGAGAGCGTTACAGAGAAGCAGAGGCAGAGAGACAGAGAGCTGCGCCGATCTGAAGCCAGGAGCCTGAATCTTCTTCCTGGTCTCCTAAGTGGGTGCAAAGGCTCAATGACTTGGGTCACCTTCCACTGCTTTCCCAGACCATAGCAGAGAGCTGGATCAGAAGTGGAGCAGTTGGGGGCTGGCACCGCGGTTCACTAGGCTAATCTTCCACCTTGCGGCGCCAGCACACCGGGTTCTAGTCCCGGTCAGGGCGCCGGATTCTGTCCCGGTTGCCCCTCTTCCAGGCCAGCTCTCTGCTGTGGCCTGGAAGGGCAATGGAGGATGGCCCAAGTGCTTGGGCCCTGCACCTCATGGGAGACCAGGAGAAGCACCTGGCTCCTGCCTTCAGATCAGTGCGGTGTGCCTGCCGCAGCGCGCCGGCCGTGCCGGCCATTGGAGGGTGAACCAACAGCACAGGAAGACCTTTCTCTCTGTCTCTCTCTTTCACTGTCCACTCTGCCTCTCAAAAAAAAAAAAAAAAAAAAACAGAAGTGGAGCAGCTGGGACTCAAACCGGCACCCATATGGGATGCCGGCACTGCAGGCAACAGCCTTACCTGCTATGCCACAGCACCGGCCCCGATGCATGACAAGCCTTAAGGGAGTCAGGTAGTATTTTCTTATCAATATTAAGCTTATAATATTTTAAATTTTTTACCTGATTGTCTCTTCTTGACACCAGTGATATTTATTGTTCATTTACTCTGAATTCAAATTAATATATAGTCCATAGTTTCAGCTATTTTCTCTTGAAAAGAAATACATAATAAAAAGTAAGCAACTGCTTTAAACTTTTCTAATAAAAATACCGTATGAGAGAGGTAATTGTCTGTTGCTGGGAGGGAGTCAGAAATATTGGTTTAGATTCTGCCTCCTTTACTGATTGTACTTAACACAGAGCTATGCTTTTCTCCAATACACTACCTTAGATGTAATTCAGGAAATAAAAATTATATAGTATTGTATTGAATCATGCATGCAACAAACCATGATTCAATTTTATTTTTTAATAAGAACTATACAATGGAATTAAGATAACGTTTGAGTAACCACCATATGGCAGACTATTATATTGAAAATACAATAAGGTATACAAAAAATTAAATGATTTCATACAAACAAGTAGCTTGTTTGAAAATTATACATACACATATTTTTGTCAGCAGCAAGATGGAATTATATAACTCTCCTTCTTTCTCTCTTGATCTAGGAGAATGGACAACCATACTCTTCCTTTAGAGAGTAAGGCTCACACGTATCATGGCACTGCAGAAAAATTTACTCTCTCTGCTTAGAATGATTTGCCTTTGGGTGTTATGCCGGTACTTCTCAGATATCAACTCTTCAAAGGGATTCCCTGACTACTGTAGTAGGAATGTGAATCTTTTGGGTTTTTATTAAATACACAGATTCTAATTCAGTACTTCTAAAGTGGGGTAAATCTAGTTCTTAGGTGATACCTATGCTGATAGGCATAGGTGATGTATAATGATGTGTAGTCTGGAAAAGAATTTGAATAGCAAAAACTTTAAGTATTTCTTATTTCATTACATCCATTCTTCAATATCTATGGGGGATTTGTTGCAAACCCTTCATGAATAGTTATATATATAGGTACCTAACCATCTTTTTAAACAATATTTACAGATAAACCTACATATATCATCCTATATACTTTAAATTATCTCTAAATGTCCTATAGTACCTAATACAATGTATAAATTATGTAAATTGTTGGTATACTATATATTGTGTGGGGAATAATAACAAGATAAAAGTTTGTTCAAGGCCAAGACAGGTGCTTTTTTTTTCACATGTTCAATCTATAATTGACTGAATCTGTATATGAGAAAGTGTTGATAGCAAAGATTGACTTCATTCTTTATTATCTTATGCTTGTTTATTTTCCTGTATAGCACTTGTAAAATTGTGATTCTATTAGTTTAGTAGCTACTAAATTTGTTTACCTAGTTATTTGCTTTCTTTTTGCTTGCCCCTTGCAATATTCATTCCTGTTATTCATTCCTATTTGCCAAATTTAGAAAAGTAAAACACCAAGGAGGTGCTGAGAAGCTATTGGTGGAGTAGATGTTGGGTCTGATTTCCCATGTAGCAAGTAGCCACGTTCCTTAATATCGTAGCCACGTTCCTTAATATCATTCAATTGGCTTCTTTTGTTGTTGTTGTTGATGTTTTCTTTTCTTTTTTTTTTTGAAATGGGCTTAAGATGAACATAGTTAAGTTAATTATGTGCCTCTGGTCATGACATATTGTCTCTGGATTTATTTAGTTTTTCCTAATTCTTTCAGTTCCCTTTCCCTTTCCTCTTCCCTAAATACTCCTATTCTAATGAGTTTGATGTATGTCCTTAGACATTCATATATCTTGATAAAATATATTACTTTATGAAAATTTTAATATTTAAATGAATGCCATTTTTTCTATGGATCTTATTCTATTTTTATTTCCACTTGGCAGTGTTTCCAATATTTATCCATATTGCTGTGCATCTGTCTAGTTGTTAAGGCTAGCTACTGGATTGTATCCCACAGCACAGTTCACAGTATCTTGCCTATACTTTCCCTAATGGTTGGCTCCTAGAAGGTTCAGAATCATTTGCTACCACAAACAAATGAAAATCTACTGATAGAGACTACTGATAGAGAAAATCTCTAGATAGAGACCGATGATAAGACACATGCCATTTGAACTACCTGCAGCCAATTAGCAATAGAAAACTCAGACAAAATCAAACTGAATTAAAAATAAAAAAAAAAAAACTTTAACTAAGTGCTTTCTAAAGTACACATGCATTTGATTCAAATATGAAATAATTTGAAGGTATAAGAGTTGAAAAGATATCATGGAAACATCAACCATCAGAAGGCTAGTGTAGCTATACTAATACTTTAAAATAGAATTTAAAGCAAAAACTATTAGTTAAAATAAACTAGTATTTTAGTATTATCAAAGGATCAATCTGTCAAGAAGATACAAATCTATAAACGTTCAAGCACCAAATAATAGAACATCAAAAGTAACAAAAATTGTGGGGGAAGTTGATAATTCAAAATTAATAATTAGATACTTCAAAATTATCTTAAATAATAACTCTAACAACTAATCAGAAAACCAATAATAAATAGAAGACTTAAGCAATGTTATCAACCAATGAGGCCTAATGGTCATGTACATAGTGCTCTACTGAATAACAACAGAATATGGTACATTATCCAGCTTAGGACATATGGTAGGCAATGAAACAAATCTAAATAAACTGATAGAATTGAAATAATACATAAAATATTCTATAAATACTATGTAATGAAATTAAATGTATACATGCATACATAGAATGATTTTCTCTATTAAAACATTGAAATTATAAAGAATAATTTCTACACAGCTAGAATGATAAAAAGTACAGTGGAAATACGTTAAATAAAACAGAAAAACTATGAAACCAAATGTTTGTGCTTTTATAATGTCAACAAAATTGACAAATCTTTAGATAAGTTCTCCAAGACAAAAATCGAGAAGCTTCACTTTACCAAAACTGAGAATAAACCAAGGAACATTACTATGGATGTTACAGAAAACAAAGGTATTGAAAGGATGCTCTTAGCAATCATGTGGTAGTGAATTACATACCTGTGATGAAACAGAGTGATTTCTAGAAGGGTACAAAGAACACAAAACTGAAGAAGAAAAATCTAATGAATCTCTTAAAGAGACAAAGGAAAGAATTGGATTAATCCATAAACAACACAAAAAGAAAATCCCATGTTCAGAAATCTTCACGACCAAGTTCTAGAAAACATTTAAAAAGATGTAACATTAATTCCCTATAAATTCTTCACAAAACGGAAAGGGGAAGAATTTCTCCACCCAAATTATAATATGAGATTTATCTTAGTTTTAAAAGCAGGCAAAGATACTACATGAAAAGAAAACATAGGCCATTATTCCTTAGGATTACATGTGTAAATATGCTTAATATGTTTTACCAAATCTTCTGTTGACCTCCTTTGATTGTAGTCATTACACTTCCCAATTAATATTCTCTGTTCAATTATACCTTATAATTTCTACCTGATATTTTTAAATTATCCTCACACATTTAATTCTTTAGATATAGTCTCCTTACATTCTTAAACGTAATAAAAGATTTATAATAACTGAATTAGTATATGCCTCTATTAATTCCCACATCCAGTCTTCTGAGGCACAGTTTCTGTAGAGTATGTTTTCCTACACCTCATCTCTGCCTTCCTGTTTCCTCTCGCATCATGTAGATTTTAACTGAAAACTGGTTATTTTAAATAATACAATGTATGATGCATGGAAAACAGATTCATACTTTGTACATATATTACAGTAGCACAAATTTAAAAATTATGCTTGATAACTAAATTTTAATATAACACATTTACTTTATAAATGTATATTTATATTCCTATATATTTATAAATATTTTCTCAGTAGATTTGTCATCTTCACCGGTGATAGATAAATCATCCAAAACTACTGTTATTATAAATATTCTTACTAATTTCAAAAACTTTCTACATTTCTTCTGTGTTCTGTCAATTCATTACTTTGTGTTCAGAAAATCTTGTCATTAGATAATAACCATCCACTCACTTCCTGGCTATTTAGGAGGTTATCTCCACTTGAATGTACTAGCAATACCATTGCTCTAATTGTCTTACATGGTGAAGATTCCTATCCCCTGCTAGGGGTTAATCTGTCTGCTTGATTCTTTCTCTTTTCACCACCAAATTGAAGTTGCCTATCAATCTTCCACTTTCTCTATTTTAATTTTTATATCGGTAGATATTCCCCTCCATAGTATTTACCACTTATATAGAAAAGTGATTTAGAATCCCCTGATTAAAATAACTATCACTAAAGGAAATAAATGGAAAACGAAGGAGGTAGTGTTGGTGCACTGACCTGATTTTTCTATAAGGAAAATATTATAGATTAGTCATTTTATTTTTTAAAAAGTCATTTTGTTTTAAAGTATCTTTAACAAAGTATTTATTATTATTATTATTAATTTATTTGACAGGTAGAGTTAAAGACAGTGAGAGAAAGAGAGACAGAGAGAAAGGTCTTCC
Organism: Sylvilagus floridanus; assembly: GCA_949820135.1. Lineage (NCBI taxonomy): Eukaryota > Metazoa > Chordata > Mammalia > Lagomorpha > Leporidae > Sylvilagus > Sylvilagus floridanus. The sequence continues at coordinate 24,780,701 of OX463245.1, read as the reverse complement.
TTCCATTGGTTCACCCCCCAAATGGCTGCTACAGCTGCTGCGCTGAACCAATCCAAAGCCAGGAGCCATTGCTTCCTCCTGGTCTCCCATGTGGACCATTCTCCACTGCCTTCCTGGGCCAGAGTAGAGAGCTGGACTGGAAGAGGAGCAACCGGGACTAGAACCCGGAGCTCATATGGGATGCTGGCACCACAGGTGGAGGATTAACCAAATGAGCCATGGCACCAGCCCCTTAACAAAGTATTTTTTAAAATGTTTTGGTCTCGCCGGTGCCACGGCTCAATAGGCTAATCCTCCGCCTTGCGGCACCGGCACACCATGTTCTAGTCCCGGTCGGGGCGCCAGATTCTGTCCCGGTTGCCCCTCTTCCAGACCAGCTCTCTGCTGTGGCCCAGGAGTGCAGTGGAGGATGGTCCAAGTGCTTGGGCCCTGCACCCCATGGGAGACCAGGATAAGCACCTGGCTTCTGGCTTCAGATCAGTGTGGTGCGCCTGCCGCAGTGCACCGGCCGCGGTGGCCATTGGAGCGTGAACCAAGGGCAAAGGAAGACCTTTCTCTCTGTCTCTCTCTCTCACTGTCCACTCTGCCTGTCCAAAAAAAAAAAAAAAAAAAAAATTGGTGTCATAGTTTTTGAAATCCTGAAATGTTATAAAAAAGAACACAGCCTCAAGTTAATGTTAAGAGCCACGGAAGGAAGTCATGGTTCATTGCAGAATGCAGCTGCTTGAAGATTCACAAGGACTATAAGAACAAGGTACTGAAGAAAGCTAAAAGCATGCACATTAACAGAAGTCACTGTGGGTGGCTAGGCATGCAGCACCATAACATCACATCCTTGGGCAAACATCAATGGAATCAGTTGTCTCCATGAATACAGACATCATCAGAGGCAATGAGGCTTTTTTTTGGACAGGCATAGTGGACAGTGAGAGAGAGAAACAGAGAGAAAGGTCTTCCTTTTCCGTTGGTTCACCCCCCAAATGGCCGCTGGGGCCGGCGCACTGCGGCAGGTGCACCACGCTGATCCAAAGCCAGGAGCCAGGTGCTTCTCCTGGTCTCTCATGGGGTGCAGGGCCCAAGCACTTGGACCATCCTCCACTGCACTCCTGGGCCACAGCAGAGAGCTGGCCTGGAAGAGGGGCAACCGGGACAGAATCCGGCGCCCCGACTGGGACTAGAACCCGGGGTGCTGACACTGCAGGTAGAGGATTAGCCTAGTTAGTCACTGCGCCAGCCCATTGTTTTGTTTTAAATATGAGGTCAATTATATCATCTAGAAATAATGAATGATAAATTGAAGGCATAAATTTTCATAAACAAAGAGTTAAATTCTACAAACATTAATAATGACTAAAATTGGACAGGGGGATGTTAGTGAAGGTATGCAAATTTGATCATAATAAGAAGTCAAGAGATAATGCCTAAAGAAATAAAAAAAAACCTACAAAACAAAGCTTCAAAGCAGTTATACTTACAAGCTTAAGAATATTTGAATTGTTTTATATGAAAAAACAATTTTAAGAAAAGATCAACAATCAATAGTAGTCCAGAGAAAATGAAAGCATTACAAATTATTAAACTCATTAATCAATAAATTTGAATGAAAACCACAAAGACATAAATGATTAGAATATTCACAGTTGAAAATTAAGTTATTACTGATCAGAAACATCTTGATACATGCTAATAGAAAAATATTGGAGATTCACTGCTAATTGTAAAACTAAAAGTGCAGAATGAAGTTTTGTTATGCTATCATTTATATTAAAAATAAACACAAACACATTCATATGCACATAAACATGTGTAAGTATTCAAACACTTTGAATGAAGCACAAGAAGTTAGTAACAAGATTAACTTTGGGTAGAAGTAGTAAATGGATGGAATTGAGCTAAGTACCATTCTCCAGTTTCACTATATAATCCTTGGTACCACATAGATTTTATACTCTTATTTCATGCATTCAAAACTGTTTTGCTATATTGAAAATTAACTTCCTTCATTTCCAGTGATGTCTGGTCACATCTGCTTTCTCACTTACTAATCTAAACTATAGATTCTAACTCTCTCCAACTCCTCGTTTTCCGTTAGTGACAAAAACAATTACAGTCTAAATCGTTCCCCATCATTCCATTTAAACCCCTTGGCGGACGTACTTCGTGACTTTCATGACTGTCTTCTGTAACATCCAATGTTCTGTTTTCTGTATCTTAACATGTGTTTGGCTTTTTTTTCTTTTTTGTCATTAATTCAATATTTTTTGTGATGCTTTTCAGTGTTAATATAGATCATCATTTATTTATTTTTCCCTTTAATTTTTAAGAGTCTTCTCACTCTTGGTTTTCCTCTACATCCTCCTATTTTGACATTTGTCTATCAGTCATCTTCCCAAGTACTTGTTTTTCTCTTAAGTATCGATGTACTGCAAGAATCAAATCTTGGTAAGAAACTCTTCTTGCTCCTTACATAACACTTAATTACATCATTCATAAATGATATCTCAGCTTTTGCTTACATGCTTACACTTTCTACACCATTACCTTTGCCTATCCATGTAGATGCTGCAAAGATATTTCAAATTCTATGAGAAAAATATTGGATCTGTTATGCCCTTTCCAACCCAACACTGGTGCTAGATGTTTCTTCCCGGTCTCCCACATAGAAGGGGTTTTAAGCATACTGTTAGTCACCGTATTTCTCTGATTCAGGTGCACTGGGTATTTGTGATATCTTGAATAATTTTGCATTTTTAACTTGTAGCCATACTTGTTGTCAATTAAATATCGCAAATGTAGTTGGTAGGCTGTTACTGGAATCTCATTTTAAAAAGTTATTTATTTAAAAAAATTTAACAGAAGGAAAAAGATGTTTCTATATATGGGGCACCATGTCATGTTTCTGTACACATGTATGTATACATGGCTTAACGTCCAGGGTTCATATATCAATTTCCTCATTTTAACCTTTCTTTATGATAAACACATCTAAAATACACTCATATAGTTTTTACTGAGAAATATTCATTGCATTATCTTTTCCTATATTATACATTTGTACAATGCATCACTGCTCTTCTGTTAGAGTACACTTTTCCATGGTGCAATTAAAAATGTACTTGTGGAGTTCTTAATGAAGCTATTCTCCTGTAGCAGCTTTTGTGTGAAGCTTATTTGACCTTTTGAAGCTAAGGATATGTCACTAGAGTGAGTCTACATTAGAAGGACAATCAAGGGATACACACACATTATGCATATAAACGTGTTATTCAGCATATCTTTTCATAATGTCTCAAATGATATGCCTTCTGACTCAAGGAGACTCTTAGAGAAGAAAGCATCCCTTGTAAAAATGACAGACACTGTCATTGGTAAAACAATGAGACAGACTTTGAAAAAAGATAGTCCATGTTAAGTACAAGATTATACACCAATAGATGAGGCAGAGGAGAATACTTATTGAAAAGAAGAATAATGAACATGTCGCCTAAGCTGTGCAGTATGAAAATGTTTCTCTAAATAAATTCCATCTCTGTTTCCTTAGTTGTGAACTGGCCATAATGCTTTTTATACTGTACTGTATATGAAATGATTAACAGCACTTGAATAACAGTAAATGATTAAAAAATAACAAAGTTGAAGGAGCAAAAGTGATATGCCAAGCCATGCCATGTTATCTTGCTATTGACATAGTAGTAAATTGTGATACAGAAGGAAAACCTATAAGAGAATGGTTCCAGGTTAATTAAACAAGGAGAGCATTTATTTTGAAAGACTACTTTGTGATGGATGTCATATTAAACACTACCCCAAAACCACCAGTCTGATTGTATACCAATTTTTATTATGTGACTTTGGCATGATTTTTATCGCTTTACCAGTCAGGAAACTAAGCATAGTAAGTGTTAAGTAACTTTTTCCATAGCCTGTTTGAGCCAGATTGGAACCCAGGGTACTCTGACTTAAAGAGTTGTTATCCTTATAAGAGTATCAGAGATTGCATGATGTCTTCCACTGTTTGGGCAGCTAAGCAAAATATTCTCTCTGTACATCATACTAATGGGGACATTTGCTGATGCAGGAGAATTTCCAGAATGGAATAGTATTTTCTATTACAGTTTTATAGAAATAAAACCATGAACAAATGCCTTAGGAAAGACTCTCTCCTTCTCTTGGAAATTAAGATCTATTTTTATGGGCATTCCTACCTCCTCCTTACTATATTTCCTTAATAAATCTCAAATAAAATTATTTGGACTTGAAAGTTTGATGCTTGTTCATCCCAATGGTTCTAGTATTTTTTAACTGCAGAATCTAACCATAAATTGTCAATGTTTACTTCACATATATTGCTTAACAGTTATGCATTACACCCATAACCATAACAGTAATACATTGCATTGTATAGAGAATCAGCAGTGAATCCACGAGCAAAATTAAGCGACTAGTATTAACACAGTCCAGCTCTAAGTTATCCTTCACCTACTAATTGTTATGCTTTAAAAATGCATTACAAATTGGTTCTTTTGACATAAATCATAATATTATTATGTGGTTTCCAGGTATTACAAAGTCTAAATTAGCCTTTTGTGAGATTCTATAAATGGTCCTATGGATATAACAATATTTATTGGTTACTACATTTTTAAAGACAAAATAAGTGATATCCTGGGCTCCAGCAGAGAATAGATACAGAATATCACTTCAATCAACATGAGCATGAATTCACTACCACAAAAAGGCTCCAAGAACAAATTGTTAACAACCAGTAACTTTTGCTAGCTTTAAAAATAAAACATTTGGGGGCAAAGTGACTTTTGTAGAAAATAAAATAAAATATAGTTCAATTGGAGATTTCATTATCACTTGTCCTCTGCAGCTGTTCAAAGCATATGCAGTTACTGTGACATTGTCAGGTCATCACTCTAGCAGTGAAAAGTGCAACATGCACCTGCTTAGAATGCTAATAAAACCCTGTTAAAAGCTGGCCACTGTATTGATAATCAACAAAAGATAGTCATGTGCCAGAAGAGTCACACATGGATTTTAACTTTATCTACATTTTATTTTTTAAAAATGAGGTAATCTGCATTGTGATGTAGCAGTAAAGTTAAGTTTCTGCCTGTGACATTGGCATTCCATATGGGTGCCAGTTCAAGACCTGTCTACTTCACTTCCGATCCAGCTCTGTGGTAATACACCTGAAGGCAGAAGATGACCCAAGTGCTTGAGTACCTGCGCCCACATGGGAAACTCTGATGAAGTTCCAGGCTTCTAGATTCAGATTGGCGCAGCCCCAGCCACTGTGGCCATTTCAGGAGTGAACCAGTAGATGGATGAAGATCTCTCTCTCTCTCTCTCTCTCTCTCTCTCTCTCTCTCTCTCTTCCTCTCTTCCTGGCTCTGTAACTAATTCTGCCTTTCAAATAAATAAATTAAAAAAAACCTTTTTTTTAAAAAAAGAGGCAAATATGGCAAAAAATTAAGATTTGATGTAGCTGTATTTGGACTTTATTATAGTACATTCTCAGGTGGAAAAAAAATCAAAATTTTAATTTTGTCAGTATAAAAGTTATGCTTCTAGGGTATTCCATCATAGGTAAACAGGGAACCAAAATGAACTCTTTTTGATCAGGGAAATATAGCAGAAGTAAAGTGGAGGAAGCGCATTTCCAGGGCAGAGTTGGAGAGAAGCCTCCAGTGGAAATTCTACAGAAGGAAGAGTGACACTGTGGAGCAGTGTGGTAGGTCCTGACATGCATCAGGATGTGGGGACAATACACACAGCGCCTGCTGGAGGAGATGCCAGCTTTAGAGAGCAAGGCCAGAGCAGGCTGTGGCAGTCCATGCCACTGGTGATATTGCCTGAGGGAGAACACACTGACTTTGAGTCCAACCTGGAGCCCTAGCAAGGGACAGGGTACCCAATTAATCCAGTGAAGGGTAAGCACATTTCTTTCTCCCAATCCTCCATAAAGGCTCATGGCAACGAGTGAGGAGAAAGCACTATTTTGACAACAGTTGAGGCTGCAGGCTCTCTCCTGGAAGCGACCAGGGGATTTTATCAGATGGGAAAAAATCCATGTTCCCCACTGATTTGGCGTCTGGATGAGAAGGTTGACAGAAGGCTGGGCACCCATTTGGGTGTGAGATACTCCCATCCTCTCAACCTATCAAGGCTCCAGGGCGCAAACTGCCAAGGCAGAGTGCTCACAGCAGCTGGCTCTGGGAGGTCTCTGCTCTCCATGCATGAGCAGGCTCACAGGGCTGAGAGGTGATCCTCTACATGCTGTGACTGTGGGAGCCTCTGTGCCGTGACTGTGGGAATTCTGTGACTGTATGATAGGATGCAGGGTGTAGATGGGTCTCTGCACATTCATTGTGTCTGGTGTCAAAGGTTCAGAGCTCTCTGACAGTTTGAGCTGGGTCCTTGCAGAGAGTTCCTTGCTCACACTGAGGACCACATAGATTCTTTGTATAGTTCATGAGCCAGCATGGATGTGGGTTGTATGTGCTGTGAGCTAATCCTGGTCATTGATCTCCTTGGAAGAGAGGAAGTGAGGTTTTTCATGCCAACAGGACTGATCATACATCTCCTTTTATGACAATAGAGAGCTACCCAAATTTGATGTCAACCAGTATTCTCACTCCACACTTGAGCGCTGACCACAGATCCCTTTCTCCGCCCAGCACATGCCTCTGGGAACTCACTGAAGGAGCAAACACTCCACTAAGCCACAGAAGCATAGTTCAAAGACAAAAACCATCAGATGAGAAAACCAACAAGTACTTCCACAAATGCCTAAAAATAAATGCAGAAATTCAAGAAAAAAAAAAAAAAACAAGAAAGCATGACTCCCTCAAAGGAACACAACACTTCAATAACAGAAATTGATTGTTATTTTGAAGAAAAATTGAACTGTAATATTAGAAATGAGGAGTTCAATATATCAAATAAATAATGCAGTAGAAAGCCTAAGCAGTAGACTTGATGAGAAGAAGAGAGACTGAGCTAGAAGACAAATTTTTGGAAATATCACAGTCAGACCAAAAAAAGAGAGAGAAAGAGAGAGAACAAAAAAAATAGAAAGTTAAAACAGTGTTGGAGATTTATGGGATACTATCAAATCATCCAACATACGGGACTTAGGAGTTCATGAAGCTGTGGAAAGAGAGAATGGATTAGAAGGCCTATACAGTAAAATAATAACAGAAAATGTCCTATTTTGGAGAAAGAAAGGGACATCCAAGTACATGAGGCACACAGAACTCCTAATAGACAAATAGAGTTTAATTGAAAAACTTAACAGAGATAAGGAAGAGCATTGTGTAATGATTAAGGGATTTATTCAACAGGAAGATATGACTATAATAAATATATATGCATCAAATATTTAATATCAGGGTGCCCAGCTATATAAAACAAATATTACGGATACAAAAGGAGACAAAGATTCCTATAAAATAGTAAAGGGGACTTCCAAAAGCAGCCTGGCCCAACCTTGGACATTGGGGGCATTTGTGGGATAAATGAGCAGATGGAGATCCCCATCTCTATCTCTCTCTGCCTACTAAATATATTTTGTAAATCTAAAAAAGATGATTTCGGAAAAATGGCAGATATTTCTATTATTGAGATGTATAATCTCCAAGACCTATGGTATACAAAAATAAAAGTTGCAAAACAAAATGTTTTAAAACTTAGGCATTTCTCTTGGGTACCCAATTGTAGAAAAAGTTTTGGAGAGAAATATTAAATGGTAATAGTGATCTCTTTGAGGAGAAAACTTAGAGGTTGATTTAAAATTGAGACTTTAGCTTATATTTTGTATTTTATTCTTTGCAAGATGAATTTATTCATCTAATACTACAGTGATGAGCTTCAAATTTCATTGTGAAAGTTGTAGCAATAGTACAAAAAGAAATAGTCTAAGTGGATTTGTCACCCAATGAATAATATTAGAAATTAAGGTTCTATTGGGGGCCGGTGCAGTGCCTCACTTGGTTAATCTTCCGCCTGCAGCGCCAGCAGCCCCTATCGGTGCCAGGTCTAGTCCCGGTTGCTCCTCTTCCAGTCCAGCTCTCTGCTGTGGCCTGGGAAGGCATTGGAGGATGGCCCAAGTGCTTGGGCCCCTGCACCTGCATGGGAGACTAGGAAGAACCATCTGGCTCCAGGCTTCGGATCAGCATAGCTTTGGCTGTAGTGGCCATTTGGAGGGTGAACCAACGTAGGAAAACTTTTCTCTCTGTCTCTCCCTCTCTGACTAACTCTGCCTGTCAAACATATTTAAAAAAAAATTCATACTATAATATCATCAGGCTTCAGAAATGGAAGTGTACCACTGATTCCCTTTGGCTTGAAATAGTTTAGATGGATCCTTCTTCATTGTCAGGAGCTAATTAGATTGATGCTGGACAGATGACCCAAGGAAAATCAGTCCACATGCTAGAATAAACTATTTTTTTTTCTCCTCCAAAAATTTGAAAAAAGAAACAGTGGCACTGTGGTCAGCCTGTGCTCAGTGGTGCAGTTAAACTACTCTGATTGTGATGCAGCAGGAAGGTTTGTCATGGAGTAGACATACCCACCATGGGTGAGCACAGGAAAATGACCTAGAGGGGTGAATGGGAAGAATAGAGCCACAGCATAGGGAGGAGTAGAGGTGAGAACACTGCCATAATACCCAGAAGTAAGAGAATTCATGCTACTTCACCCTTCTTACCTTTCCAGTTGCAGCTACATACAAAGCTTGGCTGCATAGATTTATTGCTCTCGGATGTCTTAAAGAATTTGTTTTGTGAGTGTCAGCAGTGCAGGGCAGCCTATTCTTTAATATGAGGTATTTGATGTTGCAATAATATCATCAGGCTTCAGAAATGGAAGTGTACCATTGATTCCCTTTGGTTTGAAATAGTTTAGATGGATCTTTCTTCACTGTCAACTAATTTATTAATCAGAAGAGAAATGAAGGTCATAGATGGAACATGACCTATATACAGCATCGAAGCTGGTTAGTGCCAAACCTGGGCGTTCTCTGAATCCTACAGCAGTGTCCTCTGCAGCTTATCACCCTGATACCTTGCTTCTTTTTTTTTTTTTGAGATTTATTTATTTATTTATTTGAAAGACAGAGTTAACCGAGAGGAGAGGCAGAGAGAGAGAGAGAGAGAGAGAGAGAGAGAGAGAGAGAGAGAGAGGTCTTCCATCTGATGGTTCACTACCCAGATGGCCGCGACAGCTGGAACTGTGCTGATCTGAAGCCAGGAGCTTCTTCCGGGTCTTCCACGTGGGTGCAGGGGCCAAAGGACTTGGGCCATCTTCCACTGATATCCCAGGCCACAGCAGAGAGCTGGACTGGAAGTGGAGCAGCCACTTCCAGCCGGGACATGAATCGGCACCCATATGGGATGCTGGCACTTCAGGCCAGGGCGTTAGTCCACTGCGCCACAGTGCCAGCCCCAATACCTTGCTTCCTTTTTTTTTTTTTTTTTTTTTGACAGGCAGAGTAGACAGTGAGAGAGAGAGAGAGACAGAGGAGAGAAAGGTCTTCCTTTTCCTTTGGTTCACCCTCCAATGGCTGCTGCGGCCGGCGCACTGTGCTGATCCAAAGCCAGGAGCCAGGTGCTTCTCCTGGTCTCCCATGGGGTGCAGGGCCCAAGCACTTGGGCCATCCTCCACTGCACTCCCAGGCCATAGCAGAAAGCTGGCCTGGAAGAGGGGCAACTGGGACAGAATCCGGCACCAGACCAGGACTAGAACCTGGTGTGCAGGTGCCACAAGGCGGAGGATTAGCCTATTGAGCCACGGCACCAGCGATACCTTGCTTCTTAAAAAGTAGATTTATTATTGATTTATTTATTCATTAATTCATTTGTTTATTTAAAAGGTTGAGTAACAGAGAGAGAGAGAAGGTGAGGGGGAGAGAGAGAGAGAGAGAGAGAGAGAGAGAGAGAGAGAGAGAGAGATCCTTTCTATTCACTGGTTCATTCTACAAATGACCACAACTGCCAGGGCTGGGCCAGGCCAAAGCTGGGAGCCTGGAACTCCAGCCCTTGTCTTACCTTTTATAACCTACTGTTTGCTGAGCTCCTCTAAAAGTGTCTACTCATATTATCTCATGGTATAATAATATCAATTGATGTTTCAGTTTTCTAACTTAATAAACATATTTACAGAAGACAAAAAACTGGCTGAAGTTTAAAAAAAAATGTGGCATAATGGCATACTGGGTAAAGCCATGGCCTGAGATGCCAGCATCCCATATGAGCTACCGTTCATGTCCCAGTTTCTCTGTTTGATATATAGCTCCCTGCTTACAGCCAGAGAAAACCGGCAGAAGATGGTTCAAGTGTTAAGTCCCCTGCCACCCACATAGGAGACCTGAATTAAGTTCCTGAATCCTAACCTTGGCCTCGCCCAACCCTGGCTGTTGTAGCCATCTGGGGTTTGAACCAGTGGATGAAAGATCTTTTTTCTTCCTTCTCTCTCTCTCTCTCTCTCTCTCTCTCCCTCTTATAACTCTGAATTTGAAATAAATCAATATATCTTTTAAAAAAAATATGAATCATGACCCATCTGCCTTTGAAAGCTCGTTCCCCCGATGCTTCTAGTTTAGCCATCTTTCCACAAAAGGATGAAGAGAATAAGGGACAGACCTTAGTCTGTACCTGTGCCAAAGAGGTGGGAGAAAGGAAAGTCCCTGCATACTCTTGTCACTTTTTTGCTCTCTCCATCTTGACAGCCTAGTGTCATCTGAAGCAATAAAAAACAAATATTTCTAAAGATAATGTCCATTCACTAGATGGTGAGTTATTGGTTCAACATTTCAATGACCATCTCCAGGTGCTCGTCATCCGGAAGGACTCTCAGCTTGTGCAGGTATCTGTTGGAACCTGCTAGGCCTCTGGGGCCTAAACCCCAAACTCAGCAAAATTAGGCACAGATAGATAATCTAAGAGCCAGTTTATTGCTCGGGAAAGCCCCTCACCTGGGACATTCCGAACTGCTAAGGCAATGTGTTGTCAGCCTCACCAGGGAGCCTTTCTGTATTTCCCTCACCCACCTCGACAGGCTTCACGTGGCCTCCTGCACTTACCCCAGTAAGCAGCCTAAGCAGCACTCTGCCTGCTGCCAAAATGGAAGGAAGCTGCTTCAAGCCCCTTGTCCTCTTCCCGGGGAAAGGTTGAACCCTCCTTCTTCTTCTTTTTTTTTTTTTTTTTTTTTTTTGACAGGCATAGTGGACAGTGAGAGAGAGAGAGACAAAGAGAAAGGTCTTCCTTTTCCTTTGGTTCACCCCGCAATGGCCGCCATGGCCGGCGCGCTGCAGCCGGCACATTGCGCTGATCTGAAGCCAGGAGCCAGGTGCTTATCCTGGTCTCCCATGGGGTGCAGGGCCCAAGGACCTGGGCCATCCTCCACTGCACTCCCGGGCCACAGCAGAGGGCTGGACTGGAAGAGGGGCAACCGGGAGAGAATCCGGCGCCCTGACCGGGACTAGAACCCTGCGGTGCCGGCGCTGCAAGGCAGAGGAATAGCCTAGTGAGCCGGGGTGCCAATCTTGAACCCTCCTTCTGTCCCCCAATTAAGATAAAGTCTTTTCTACTTTAACTAGCTGCCTCACTGCCTTCTTCAGACCCTAAAATCCTAAAACCTAATATTATATTCTTAACCATTTTGTCACCAGCATTCTCTGTGTCCACCAAAGCTGGGGACTGTGCATGAGCAAATAGTAACAACACATATACTTTATCATATCACAAATGCACTTCAGCATGTCCTATGGTTGAACAAGGTTGAAACATAAACTCATTAGTCACTGCCATAAAGCAGATACAGTCCTAGAGACAAGATCCCCTGTTCAGGAAAGAATGGGGTCATAATTTCCAAGTACTTTTTAAGACAAATAAGGAACACATAAATATTGGGGGAAAACACAATGCTGTATACCTTTATGATGTTGTAATTTATTAAATTTTGCAACTGGTGCTGCACCTTGGCCCATTATTGGGGTTAAAGCAAATTATAGCAGGTGCTCCAAAATGCTAAATGTTTCTGTATCACTTGCTTTTATGGACAAGCTGGAAGTACTTACCAGCACCCCGACTTCTTCCTGCTTTCTCACTTAACCCCGAATTCTGAGCCCAAGCAGAAAAAAAGCCAACTCAGTAGCAGGATCTTCTAGTTTTCTTAGATCTTAACAAAGAAGGAGGCTCGTGAGGGGCTAGAGTGTGGGTCTGCACTGATGAGAAAATAAAAAGAATAATTTCTAACTCTTAAATTCTCTTTGGGCTATTTAGAGCTCCTAAATTAGTTAAGTTTTAGGATTTTTTTAAATATCAAGAGGTAAGTAGGATGTGAACTTTTTATTTCAGAAATGGGTATGAATGAGATCAAAGAGAACAAAGAGATGAGTAAACTCCCAAGTCAGTAAGTGCAGTGAGCCACAGACACAGTTATCAGAAGTGCTCACAGGGTGAGGCTGTGATCCTCTGTTTAAGCACCACAACAACGGGCTCAGCTACTGGCCTTTCCAGAACACTTTGTCAGATTCCAGAACCACGACATGCACTTGCTGGCCGTGTTAGGATTAGTTAAGGATGCAATTTACATCTGAGGTTATGACCACCACACGAGTTAATTTTAGCTCCTGGGAATATTCTCCATGAGAAATAGTGACTTAATTCCTGCTAAGAGTCAAATGCAGAATAATATTTTGTTCTTCATTTAAGGTCTTTGTAATTCCCAGAAAAAAGAGTGAAATTCTATCAATACTTCTTAAACATATCCAAAGATCTGCTAAATTCTTTAAGAATAGTTATAGACCACTGATTTAGTTAAACATTTTAATAGATTATAACATTTCTGATAATAATGTTGTTTTCCCACATTGAAGATGAGATAAAACATTTTGCTATTTCACTAAATAATATCTATCTTTTAATAAATAACTCTAGTTATTATTTAGAATTAGTTTTCTTTCTTACATTTCACTGCTACTATGTGATAGTATCCTAACAAGTAACAACAGACCATTACTTAGAGTAAACATAAAATTAAAGTGTAGTCCCCAGAATTAAAGGACATAGTGTGTATATAGAAAGGATCAAGAATGAGCCAGAGCAATGAATGATAAATTAGGCATATAAATACAAATTATTGTAATATTTTTCAATACCAGTAATAAAGAAAGGATGCCAAAAACTTCCAAAAAAGAGTGACCCACACAGATCATAAGTCAAAATTCAACTTTCCATCATGTCATGAAAATTGAGGTATCAATTTTTTTAATGGTATCAATATTTTGAACGAAAATGGCACCAAACCTATAATTTATTCCTGTGTAAACTATTCGGTATCAGGATGAAAAATAAACACCTTTAAGGATATTCAAATGTTTTTAAAATGTGAGGTGCATGAATCTTTTCCCAGCAATCTCCTGGAAAGTATGTCCCAGCAAAATAATGGAGAACACAGAGGCAGAGCTGGGGCCAGGAAAGAAGGTGTCCAGAGAGAGAGAAAAGAGAAATATTCGGATGATAGCTAAGCAAAGTTCCAGAATGCTAACCGAACCTGAATCCTAGAGAGCCTGAAGTGCAGAGCAGAAGACAGGAGCACCTAGAAACAACGTTTGTAGGGGCCAGCACTGTGGCATAGCAGGTAAAGCCACTGCCTGCAGCGCCAGAATCCCATATGGCCACAGGTTCGAGTCCCAGCTGCTCCACTTCCCATCCAGCTCTCTTCTATGGCCTGGGAAACAGTAGGAGATGGCCCAAATCCTTGGGCCCCTGCACCTGTATGGGAGTCCTGGAAGAAGCTCCTGGCTCCTGGCTTCGGATGGGTGCAGCTCCAGCCATTGCGGAAAATTGGGGAGTGAACTAGTGGATGGAAGACCTCTCTCTTCCTCTCCTTCTCTAACTCTGACTTTGAAATAAATAAATAAATCTTTTTAAAAAAAAATTTGACAGGCAGAGTTAGACAATGAAAGAGAGAGAGACAGAGAGAAAGGTCTTCCTTCCATTGGTTCACCCCCGAAATGGCCACTATGGCCAGCACAGTGCCGATCCGAAGCCAGGAGCCAGGTGCTTCCTCTTGGTCTCCGATGTGGGTGCAGGGCCCAGGGACCTGGGCCATCTTCCACTGCCTTCCAGGGGCCACAGCAGAGAGCTGAACTAGAAGAGGAGCAACCGGGACAGATCCAGTGCCCCAATTGGGACTAGAACCCGGGGTGCAGGCGCCACAGGCGGAGGATTAGCCTAGTAAGCTAAGGCACTGGCCCAATAAATAAATCTTTAAAAAAAAAAAACCTCTAGAATTAATGATTTAAAAAAGAAAGAATGTTTGTAATGAATTATTTTAAGTTTTTGGATACATAATTCATATACCATACATTTCATATGTTAAAAATTTTAAATTGTTCATTCATCAGCAGAAACAATATTAGTCCATTTTCTTTCCTCCCACCACCCAAAAAAAGCTCCATTTAGCCACAAACCTTCAACCTCTCCATCTGTGCTAATCTTAGACAGCAAAAAATCTACTTGTCTATATAGATTTGCCTATTCTGAACATTTTTGGTGAATTGAATTATTATTTATGGCCTTTTGTGGTAGAATTCTTTCGTGTAGAATAATGTTTTTTAAGGTTTATCTATGTCTTAGTATGGATCAAAATTGCATTCTTTTACATGGCTGTTATATGGACATATTCTGTTATATGGACATGCCACATCTGATTTATCAGTTCATCAGCTGATGTATATTTGGATTACTTCTACATTTTAGATATTATCAATGATGCTACTGTGAAAATTTGCTTATAAATGCTTGTGTTGTGGTCTTACATTTTCATTTCTCTTGGGTATATTACTAAGTGTAGAATTGTTGGCTCAATCGGAAATTCTGTTTATGTTTTGAGGATCTGCAAGACTGCTTTCCAAAGTGAATGCATCATTTTACATTCCCATCAGCAGTCAATGAGGGTTCTAATTTTCCACATCTTCACCCACATTTTCTAACACCTGTTTTTTTATTACAGTCATTCTGAAGTGTGACTTAGATTTGCATTCCCCCATTGGCTAATTACATAGAATGCGTTTTTATATGCTTGGTGCACATATATGTATCTTCTTTGGAAAATCGACTACAAACATTCTTCGCATTCTTTGTGGGTAGGGGCCAGGCATTGTGGCTTAGTGGGTACCGCTGCCATCTGAGATGCCCACATCCTATACTGCACCCACGGACAGAAGAAGATGGCGCAAGTTCTTGAATTTCTGCCACTTGTCTGAGTGACTCAAGTGGAATCCCTGGCTTCTGCCTGGTCCAGCTTAGCTGTTGGGTATTTGAGGAGTGAAGCAGTGAATAAAATACCATTCTCTGTTTGTTCATCTCTCCCCCATTACTCTGACTTTCAAACAAACAAATAAATAATTGACGCTTTAACAAAACACAAGAATGTCATCAAAAAGGACAAGCTTATGAATTCTAGCAATAATTCTCTTATATATGTGATATGCAATTAATTACTCTCACTTATTGTTTAATTATGGTGTTCTTTGAAATATATTTTTAAATTCTGATGAATTCTAATTTATTTTTATATTTTGTCACTTATATTTTTGGTGTCATGTTGGAAATATATTGCCATACTCAAAGTCACAAAAGGTGGCACCTGTTTCATTCTAAAGGATTTCTAGTTTTATCTCTTACATCAAAGCTTTCAATTCCATTTCAGTTAATTTTTGTATATGGTGTTATCATAGTTTTCAGTCTATTAAAGCACATTTGGAACACTCAGAAACTTTGGGAATTAACTATTGGTAACTGCATAGGAAGACATAAAAGAGGTAACTATATATTAGAATAGAAAAAATGAATAAATTTAATTTAGAAGTTGCACATAAAGGAAGTTAATACAGAACACGTCTCAGCTTTGAAAACTAGGTAGATTTTTAAAATTTTATTTATTTGAATTTATTTGTGGGAGAGAGAGAGAGAGAGAGAGAGAGAGAGAGAAACATCCATTCACTGGTTCAGTTCCCAAAGGCCCTCAATAACCAAGCAGGACTGGGCAGTCTGAAGCTCGGAATTTGGAACTTAACCTAAATCTTCCAGTGGCAGGGACTCAAGTAGCTGAGTCACAGAATACACAGAATGCTGCCTCCCAGAATACACAGAATGCTGTCTCCCAGAATACACATTAGCAGAAAGCTGGAGTCTGGAGCACAGCATGGACTTGAGCCCAAGAAATCAGATATCAGATGTGAGGCCCCAAGAAGTGTCTCCACCACTGTGCCAAACACCCACCACCCAACTAGGCAATTTAATAATCTAAATACTAAATTTTCTTATTAAAACAAAAAGAATCAAGTAACTATTATGGTAGGAGGTGATGGGAGAAAACGGGATATGTACAAGATAGCTGACTGCTCATCTCCCTCTTCAGAAGGCAGCTTATAATACCTATAATTTTTAAAAAGAAATTCTGGCTATTTTCCTGTTGTGGGCTTTATGAAATTGACTCCTAGGTCTCTGAGACATGAGAATTGTGGCTCTCATCATACCACAAAATGAATGTATTGAATTACATTGTAAACAGCATGGCTATCATTTAGATTTCCTTGAGAAAAAGAAAAAGAAGGAGAATCCAGAGGCATATGAACATTTGAAGTGGGGTAAAAATGAAAATTAGTCTACAGGCTAAGTGCTATCATAAACAGCACCATGCTGAGAAAATACAAGTGAACAGCACTATCAGGATACACGAACAGAGACGAAAACACAGAACAAAATAATGATGAAAAGAATTCACAGACCTGCTGGGCAGAGATTGGACAGCCCCAGCCAATATACTTTCCAATATGATTAGCCGTAAAAAGACAAGCAAGGTGGGCTAATAGATAGAATCTCTGTCCAAAGTTCTTGCTAGTAGTATCAAATGTTATTTGAACAGAAAATGGAGTCATGGCTTTTAAGAGAATGCTTAATGAAGTCTGCTTTGTGGGCAATGGCTTTAGTGGAAAACGATCTAAGTATAAAGGGTTTTAGAGCAATGGCTTCTGTTTGAGAGAGGCCCATATAACACATCCTGAACTGAAAGCCATCTTTTTCCTGATAACACTTTTTTTATAAGATTTATTTTATCTATTTGAAAGAGTTACAGAGAGAGAGAGAGAGGAGAGAGAGAGAGAGAGAGAGAGAGGTCTTCAATCTGCTGGTTCACTCCCCAGATGGCCGCAACAGCCGGAGCTGTGCCAATTCGAAGGCAGGAGCCAGGAGCTTCTTCTGGGTCTTGCACACGGGCGCAGGGCCCAAGCACTTGGGCAATCTTCTACTGCTTTCCCAGGCCATAGCAGAGAGCTGGATCAGAAGAGAAGCAGCCGGGACTAGAACTGGCACCCATATGGGATGCTAGTGCTTTAGGCCAGGGCTTTAACCTGTTGTACCACAGCACCGACCCCCTGCAAGAAGAATCCCTTAACCCCATTACACAACTGTGGATATTATTTATTAGACACTGTCACTGATGTGAACTTGAGTGAACTGGACCTTGTGACTCAGAGAGTCAAGGCTCTTCCGGGAAAATGTGCCCAGGTCACCAACAATCCTTAAAATGATGGATGCATAAATGTGGTCTTACTGCTATTTATAGCAATTTCTTACAAGTATCCCCTGATAATCAGTGAAGTCTACAAATGAATTAAGAGGACCACCAGAACACTTCAAACAGTATTCATTTCTTTGATCAAGATAATTATTTAATACATTATAAAACAAAATTTCAGTAAACTAGTTTTAAAAAAAAGCATTGCATGCATGTCATTTAGAAAAGGAAATTAAGGGACCAACGTAGTGGTGCAGTGGGTAAAGCCATTGCCTGAAGCTCTGCTATTCCATCTAGCACCAGCAAGAGTCCCAGCTACTCCACTTCCCATCCAGCTCTCTGCTAACGCTTGGGTCCTTGAACCCACTTGGGAGACCTGGATGAAGCTCCTGGCTCCTGGCTTCTGTGTGGCTTAGTCCTGACATTTTCAGCCATTTGGAGAGTGAACCAGAGAATGGGAACCTTTCTTTCTGCCTGTCTCTCTCTCCACCTATATCTCTGCCTCTCAAATAAATAAAATCTTTAAAAAAAAAATTCTTCAAGTGGGCTGTGTCATAGTACCCACAGATTACTAACATCTTCATTAGATGAAGTCACACAGACTAGGGAAAAAGAGACAAATATACTTAATTCACATATTTGAACTGACTATATTCTTGACTTTCTTAATTCAGTCACAACTTTTCTGAGCAAAATTGCTACCTCATTGCGATGACCCACTAAGTATTCTAGCATTTGAGATTAGAAAGCACATCAAAGGTAAAAAAACAAAAAAAAAAAAGCATTTGTTTTCATTTTCTAGATTCTCAACTGAGTTTTGTGTTTTGCATTTGTTTATTTATGTAGTTTTTAACATTTGGGGGATCATTTTCCTACTAAAATTCTTTCATGGTTTTTGCCCAGTATCTGGCTTTTCACATGACAAATTCTTTCAAAAAGATACTTTGGAAACCTTGAGGGTGGATTGGGGCCAACCCTCCATGTAAAGTGATCTTAAGAAAAGCTCTTCCTGCCAGTAGAGAGATAAGTGCATCTGCACAGTGTTTCATCCATAGAGGCTCTGACAAATCAATATCCAGGAGAAGCATTAAATAATTCAATTAAAAAGTGACATATTTATCCTGATAAATTCATATTAAATATCAATATTTTCCCATAATTACTGTTATTTCAAAGCTACTTTTTTTTCTTTTTTTGACAGAAAGCTACTCTGTCTTAAAAACATAACTGAAATATCTATGAAAGTGGCCGGCGCCGTGGCTCAACAGGCTAATCCTCCGCCTTGCGGCGCCGCACACCGGGTTCTAGTCCCGGCCAGGGCGCCGGATTCTGTCCCAGTTGCCCCTCTTCCAGGCCAGCCCTCTGCTGTGGCCCAGGAGTGCAGTGGAGGATGGCCCAAGTGCTTGGGCCCTGCACCCCATGGGAGACCAGGAGAAGCACCTAGTACCTGGCTCCTGCCATCGGATGAGCGCGGTGCGCCGGCCGCAGCGCGCCATCCGCGGCAGCCATTGGAGGGTGAACCAATGGCAAAAGGAAGACCTTTCTCTCTGTCTCTCTCTCTCACTGTCCACTCTGCCTGTCAAAAAACAAACAAACAAACAAAAAAAGAAATATCTATGAAAGATTAGAACTTGCTTTTCTAATGTACTTTTAAAAAGTTAAAAATCAGTGGTAGCTAAGAAGAATTTTCATAAGCCAGACTTTAGACTTTCAGCTGTATATCAGTCTTGATAACAAATGCCTGGGAGGCAAATCATGTCCACTCCTTCTTAATGGTAAAACAGAAAATAATTAATTTTCCCATGGAAACATGCCTGAAGTTAAGGTATTCATGGAAGCACACGGAAATCCTGTATTTGAAAACGAACTTTTACCAACCTGAGTGGTTGATTCCGTATGACATGATTAACAGTAGCTCTAAACTAAACTTATGGCTGAATCTAATTAAATTTCAAAAAATTAAAATTTTTGAAATATAGTTTCACAGGACATAGCAAGGGTAGTAGTTAAGCCTTATTCTACTACACCATTTTCCCCAATTGTGATATTGTAAGTATAGCACAACATCAAAAATAGAACCTCAACATCCGTATGATTTGTATGTTCCTGAACAGAATAGAATTTCTCCTTAATTTATGAATGGTATAATATTTTAGGTTGGCAGTTCTTTTTGTTGTTGTTTTTAGCAGTGAAAAAAGTTATTCCAACTCTTTCTGGTTTCTATGGTTTCTGAATAAAAACAGGCTGTCATTTCAGTTACGTTTCCCTATGTGTAATGTGTGATATCTCTCTGCATCTTTTCAAGGCTTTATTTGTGTTTAGTGTTCGGAAGAATGGCTATGATATGTTTTGGTGTTAATATCTTCGGGTTGCCATTTGGGTTTTCACTCAGCTTCTTTGATCCGTTGATTTAAGTTAGTTGTAATAGTTTGACATTTTTTAGCCATCATTTTTTTCTAACACTTTTCAACACCTCCCTCTTAATTCCCTTTTTGTAATTCTGATGAGTCTCACTTGTCCCAGAAATAATTTAAATCTTTCAGTCATCTCTCTTTGTTGTCCAGATAGGGGAATTTCTATTGTTTTCTCTTTAAGTTTACAGATTTTTTTTCAGTTATTTCTATTCTTGCAATTGATTGGATGCAATTGAAGACATTTTTAATTTCAATTTTTTTTCAATTTCTAAATTTTTTGTTTGGTTCTTCTTCATCATTTCTCTTTCTTTATTGAGCCTCTATTTCTCTGTTGAGAACTTCTTATTTTCCCATTTGTTTCACACCTTTATGATTGACCATTGAAGTCTATTCAACTATGAATTTTTTTAAAAGATTTATTTATTTATTTGAAAGGCAGAGTTACAGAGAGGCAGAGGCAGACACAGGGAGAGACAGAGAGAGAGAGAGGTCTTCCATCCACTGATTCACTCTCCAGGTGGCCACGACAACTGGAAATATACTGATCTGAAGCCAGGAGCCAGGAGCTTCTTTCGGGTCTCCCACGCAGGCACAGGAGCCCATGGACTGGGGCTATCTTCCACTGCTTTGCCAGTCTACAGCAGGGAACTGGATTGGAAGAGGAGCAGCTGGGACTAAAACCTGCCCTATCCTTTAAAATCTTTGTCAGATAATTTTAACACCTCACTTTTCTATTGATTTCTCATGCAGAGTGTTCTAGTTCTTGATATGATAAGTGATTTATCTGTGGAAATCAGGCCACTTAGATCTTTTGTTGTGATGGAATCTTATTTAAATATGGCTGAAGCATGACTTTCTTTTTCTCTGTTTTGTATTTGAGAGGCAGAACGAAAGAAAGAGAAATTTCCTATGATAATTGATTTGGGACATAAAATTCTTTATAGAACATTTATTATTTATTAAACTGTAGTTCTGAGCTACCAAGGATGAACATCCCCTTTCTCGCCTTGATACTTTCCATTTTTGAAAACAATAAACTTCAATAAAATATTAGTTATCACTTTTAGTTTTATTGTATCATCCTTTCTGGATTTATTTCTATTCCTAATATTATACTGAATAAATGAATGCTTTAAATGTATTTGTTGCTTAGGATGGTTTTACTGTGTTCTGTTTTTGTGCACTGTTCAGCATTTTCTTATTTGTGAAATGGGAGCTATTACTTCCAATCTCTCTGTGCGATGGACTAAATACAAAGACCTGGTTTCAAAGTTTATTGTGCATGTAATTTATCCGGAGAGTCTGGAGAGTTAAAAAAAAAAAAAAAGTCTGATTCCATTAAGTTTGCAATTGAATGAAAAAAAATCTGTCTTGTTAAAAATCACAAGCGGTAACAGTGATATAGGTGAAGTGAACAAACCTGAGAAACAGACTATAATAAATTGTACCATTACCCTGCAATCAAGTGCATAGATGCAACTGTACAGTATGCCAGTTCCAGTGAAATTAAAAACTTGGGTTGACTCTCCTCCTATCAGCTCTACAAGCTTGAGAAATTAGATACCTCTCGATCACAATTTACTCAGGTAAAATGTGCAGATAACATTTTACTTATTTTTCTCTTATCCATCCAATACAAATCCCTGAAAACCTATTTTAATTGTTGATAATTTTGCTCTCAAGCTTTTTTAGTAGAAAAATCTTACCTGAAATGATGTGAAGCTATTCTTAGTCATTATGCCAGATGGTAAAAACAGTCACGTGTTCCACTCCAGAAACCATACAGAGTATACTTAAGAATTATGATTTGGCTTTCCTTAATATTGTTGCACATAAGTAGTATATCCACCATATTATTTTTCTGTAATTATCCCCCTAAAATTTAATCAGTCAAAATATTTGCTTCTAAGCATTTTTGATAAAGTATTATAGACTTTGTGACATATTGCAGAGAGTGTTTTGAAAATTTACTGGTACATGATTAATTGCAGGAAAACTACAGCTACTTTGTTCCACTGCCATTGGGGATCAAGCAGTGCTTTGTACTCAGACATCAAATTTATTGTCATTTAGTCTTCTGTAACCCGTCTGAGTTTCGTGGCTTTTGCTTACCGCTTATGTAAGGTATAGATTTCAAAAACACTGCAGTTATTTATCATAATATGCTTGCAAAAAATACAAATACAAAATTCCACTGCCTCTTTTTTCTGTATTTTATTAAACCCCATATATATTTTTTACATTTTCACTAGGCTACCTCACACTGATTTTCGTACTATCTTTTCATGTATTCTCATTTTCTTGGCTCTTGGTTGCATTTTATGCTGGCGATTGCTGAAAGTCTCTTACTGATTATGAAATTAACACATCAAGGTCATCTCTTCCCTTCTATTTTCTGACTTTTCTTCCCTCTCTTGATCCTCCTCCTTGTGCTTCCTTCATTTCTTTGCCTTTCTTTGGGATATGAGAGTCCTCTCCACTGCCACCTCTCATCAATGAGTAAACAAAACTGGACCTTTGGTTCTGTGTCTGTTGACCCAAGTCACCTCCTCATTTACTGGAGGAGAGCAAACAGTAAGGAAGACGTCAGATTTCCTGACTCCGTTATAAAAGCCTGGTTGCTGAGTAATTCTCTAGAATCCACATAATGAGCCCAACTGATCATATTGCCACGTGGCCCTTCTTGCCCTAGACAACTTTCTTGGATTCATCCTCTAAAATTCATGCAATTATAATGCAGTTGGGTTCTTTCTGCTTTCCCCCTAATATTCCTGCTACCTGTGACAATAATAGCTCTATTCCAGCAGTAGTTTTCTACTATTCTACTACTACTTCCTTAAGTACTAGTTAATGCTATGCAATATTTATTATCTGTGTGCCATTTGGGGTCTGATGGCATATTTCTTTATGGAGTATTCTCTTTATTCAATGAAAGTCTCTTCCCAGGAATGAACAAAGCTAAAATTGAAAGTATAAAAATAATTGTAGGTTATTATATGTATCACATAGTATCAGGTATTGTACTAAATGCCTTATATACAAAAGGATGTATTTTAAAAGTTATTTTCATGATAATCTGTTGACATGATAAACAATATTTTCTGACATAAAATGTCCATAGTAATGTTGTGACTTGATACACGGTACTTTCCTGATCTTCAATTTCCCATTGCTATTATTTTTGGCCTCTGATGATTTATTAACACTTACACTAAGAAAAACAGGGCATTTATTAACTGAAGTCACAATTCTCTTTCTGAACCAAGGATAATTAATGTTGTATTTTCTCTGAAGAGGCTATTCATTTGACTAAACATCTTGCATTAGGCAGTTTGATAATTAATATACAGTGCCTGTATTCCAATGGCAGCAAGCAACTCTTGTTGCCAAACATAACAATATATGTGGTCCTCAAAATATTTTAGGGTCTAAATAATACTTTGAGCAATAAAACACGAAGTTGGCAATTAACTGTATAGTTATTTGGAACAAGAGTCCTTCACACACTCATGCCCACAAATGGTCCCTTATGTGATATTAATTCTAATTTAAAACTTCATACAAGATGCTAATTTCAGAAAAATTTAAACACTTTATGTGATGAACAATTTATGCTTAGTAAAAATATACAATACATCTACCTTGCTCCAGGATTTAATCAATATTATGCTATGTAGCAATCATTAATCTCTCTTAAGAATTTCAATTTTAATAAAATTGCCTGTGTGCTCATAATTATTGCTGGTTAAATCATGAACTACAAAAGCAAGCAATTAGCTCACTGTTAATAATTTTTAGAGTTAATCAATGTTGATAGCAACTAAAATATCTAATAAAATTTTTAACAGATCAGTTAAAATAAATTGACAATTTGTTCCTTCATATTAGCTCTAAATAGCATTTTCTTTTTTAAAAACATGCTATATATCCATGTCATGAAGATTAAGCAAATAAAAAAAATCCTTAACAAACTTATATGTATGCCTAGATATTTAATATAAGTGTCTAAACTATTTTCAGTAGTTATTCAGATTTTTTTTTATTCACTAGAATTTTAGCAATATTTCAGAAATATGTCAGCTTAATGATTGAAGATTTCTCAAGTTTCCAGTGTGGCACACATTAAAGGGCAAAGGAGAGAAAACAACAACATCCCTTGGAAGTAGCAATGTAACGTTCGAACATATCAGTGAATGGGAGAGGGAAGAAACCAGAGGATATAGAGGGGAAAGGAGCAGGATATAGCAAGTCTAAAAGTGTCACATAAGGAACACGTATACCATACTTGTAAAATTAGGGGAGTTTTTTTTTTTTTTCAATTAATGTTCAATCGAATTAGATGAAATCTTTATCCAAGCACTAGAGCTCACTCTAAAACCTCTTGCACCACAGCAAGATAATTGGCCATTGGTAGCGTCTGTCCTATCTACAATTACATTACCCATATCGTCATAGTTTATCATGGGAGAAGTCAGTGTATTATAATCTCCATTCATATTGTGATTGCCTGCTCAATAGTGAAAGGATAAATGGTGGAACAATACAAACTCAGCAAATGTATCTGTTTTAAGATGACTTTGTTTCATTTTTATCAATTTATTTACTCATTTGTTTATAGAGAACATATCTCATGTATTTCATTTATACAGCTTTAAGGACATAACAATACATCTATGCTTCCTCTCCCTTCCTCTCTTATTTTAATTTTCTTGATTACATTCTTTCAGTTCACTTTATAATTACAAGTTTAATCCTTTGCTAAATGAAGAATTCAATAATTGGAAAATAGGGAGACCACTGCTCCTCCAGAGTATTGGCAGGACTGTAAAAAATAATCAAAGCTTATGATGTCAGTTTCACTCATAACATCACATTTTTGTACTCTGCATATTAGCTACCACGTATCAGAGAAAATATGATATTTGTCTTTTGTGGATTGGCTTATTTTACAAAGCATGATGGTCTCCAATTGCATTAATATAAATCTTAAATAGTACAGTAGTCTCAGTAATTAGTAATTGAAATCAATTCAAGAAAACAGCTACGCAAATGTCAAGTAACATAATGGGAAAAAAACTATTAAAACATAAACGAACAATGACAGACATCAGGCAGAAACAAAACAGATTCTTCCTTGGCCTTCTCTAAGTTTTTGCAGCTGAGGTTCAGAGATTACCACCCACTTATCTATAACTTCTCCTAACCATTTACCAATTGAAAACAGGTCTGTAAAATAAGGCCGCACTCCCAGTAGAGCAGATGGAAGGGCCGTGTGTCCCTAGCTCCATATTCCCAATGGTCCTCAATTTGAAACTTCTCCAATACAGTCACAAAGAAATGTTGACAAGAGCAAAATAAAGAAATGTGTATGCAACACTCTGAAACTTGTTTGCCTTCCCAATTCTCACTAGCCTTTTGGAATAAGTTCTTTATTCTGTAGGCAGTATAATCATATTACATCCATATATGTTTGGTAGAATCATTCAGTGTAGTCTTTCAAAGGGCCTTGTTAACCTTACCAAAGGACAGAGATGAAAAGCTGAAGGGTTTGTTGCCTTTTATGCCATTCATGCAGCAGGCCATGCAATAGACTTGTCACCTACTTCACTGCCGTGCTGCCACCCTATTTTTCCAATGTAAAAAGGAGGTTTGGAAAATGGTTTTGTTCTCTGCTATTTACTGAAGACTTTAAGATTAAGGACTTGCAGGTAATGCTACTATAGTCTCTCTCTCTCTCTCTTCACGTGTATATAAGCACACAGCACTGCATATATATATATATATATATATATATATGTCATTGGTAATTATGCAAATTTCATAAAAATATGCCCAGATCAATATGAACTTACTTAACAAATATTCCTGTCACATATTATATTATATTTATAAGAGTTGTTTCATTGTACATTGAGCACAAATAGATTATTGCTTTGTTAATAAACTCCATGAAAATTATAGTGCAATGTTTGTTCTCAAATAAAACCTGTTGTCTCTATGAGCTATCGACTAGTGTTATATTAATATAGTGAATGTCCTGGATGGAGTGGCCCAACTAAAATATTACAGTAAAATCTTTTGTGTAATTGTGCTAAAATTGGTAGTACTCGACTTTCTACAAGGACATCAGATTGTTCTCAAGAATCAATCTAACCTCAAATATTTGTTACTTTTATTATTAAAATTTGTAATACCTGACATCTTATATTGTAAATGGGATGTTTGGCAAGTATGCATTTAATGTTTATTCAGATTTAAATTAGACTAGCAGAAAGTCATTCAGAGGTATAGAGACAGAAATGGATATATTCTTTCTTTCATATATGTCTTCATCTTATTAGACATTTCTGAAGCAGAATAAACATTTATTTCTGTCACAGAACCTGAAAAAATAGAAACAGGAACTCCTCTCTGTGGTTTTATTAGGGAGGTACATTAGGAGATGATTGCTACTTCAACAGAAAAACCATATTTCTCTGAAGTCCACAGTTTTTTAAATTTTCTCATTCATGCCTTATGCCTTTAAGTCTATATGCCTGGTAATTAGGAAACCTAGGTTTGTATTTTTAATATCTTTGAGCTTTATATTATTAGAGAAATCGCAGCAGTTGAGTGTCACATAAATATTGGCATTTTTACATAAGTTTGTACCTATAGCCTCAGGATATGGTTGTATTTACAATTCACAACAAACATAACCATAAAAGAGACAATCATTTCAAGAAGCAATGGGGAGAGGCGGCACTGTGGCAGTAGGATAAATCTCTCTGCAGTGCTGGCATCCATATGAGTGCTAGTTTGTGGTCCACTTCTGCTCCAGCTCTCTGCTATGGCATAGGGAAAGCAGTAGAAGTTGGCCTAAGTCCTTGAGCCCCTGCACCCACGTGGGAGACCCTGAAGAAGCTCCTGGCTACAGATTGTCCCAACTCTGGGGTTTGTGGCCATTTCAGGAGTGAACCAGTGGAAGGAAGACTTTCTCTCTCTCCCTCTCTCTTTCTCCCCTTCTCTCTCTCTGTGCCTCTGCCTCTCTGTTACTCTGCCTTTCAAATAAATAAATCAATCTTAAAAAAAAAAAAAAAAAAAAAAGCAGCAGCAGCAGCAACAGGACTGACCCAAATCATCGTCCAGGGAACATTACCACACCTGGAGAGTGCAGGATTACACTGTCCAGAAAGAAATAGATTTAACTAGTTACCCTGCAACAAAGTGGCTATTAACAGATGTTCAAGAAAATGATAGTGGTAGGAAGTTTCTTTTATAGGTAACAACAACATGCAAAATTAATGCAGCAGCTGTTTTACTGACGTATGAGTATAAAAGGAAGAATCTCATTAAACTATATCATAATGGAACTTTTAAGTTTGTGTTAAGTCAACACTGAAGCTGTTATGAAACCAGTCCAGGTTATGAACTTAATTATTAATTAAAAGAAAACACAGGTGATCTGGCTGCACAAATCCCATATGGTTTGCTTGTAGAGGGTGAGTATGTCATAAAGTATCTGTTTTTAAAGAAGACATACATTAAGATAAGGAGAGAAAACACATAAACTTGACTTTAGAAAGAAGAGAATTTGTAGAACAATTTAAAGAATGTTGTATAATTCCAGGACAACATCCCATAGATGAATGGAATAAAGCTAAGTAGAAAACTTACTGTCATATGTGTTTTCTACATTATGTTATCATATTATTATATTTCCATGTCGTGTTATTTTGCCTGAACATGTATTAAAGACGCATATATTAAATTCAGTTCAAATCAATCTTGTGGGCTGATGGTAGGGCTTAGACAGAGGTCAAGTGCTGGTAGAGACTGGTTTTAATTCCTTTTGTTTGTTGGCTTAAAATTCTAATTGATAAATTCAGAAATAATTCTTTACATATGTAGTACTGTTATTTACAAAGTATGGCTTTTTCTGACTCAAGAGGTTTGTTTCCTCCCTCACATCAGAAGGGAAATACTGTACTTTCATTCTTCTATATTACTTATACCTCTTTAATAATCATTGCCTTCATATTTAAAAATCAGCTTTCTTAGAATTATTACAGAGTTTTCATTTCTGCAGATATCTCTGCATCTAATGATGAAAGTAGCCAAGATATCTTTCCCCATTACAGTTTATGATTTCTGATAACAGCGTGTAGGTCTTGCACATTTTGGTTTGGACAACTTCACGTTTAAATAAATTATTAATATAAAAAGATCAGATTTTTATATACTTCATGAACAGAATTCTAAGATAATCATACTGCCTTCCCTCCCTCAAACCCCTTCTTCCTTCCTCTTTTTCTTTTTTGTCCCTTTATTTTTGCCATATCATACTTTGAATTTACTTCATAATTACGGACTGAATGCAACAATGTTCAATAGCAAAATACATACATCCGGAGACCATTATGTTTAGAGAAATAAGTCAGTCCCCAAAAGACAAATATCATGCATTTTCTCGTGAGATAGTTAACATAGAATACAAAAAATGTGTAAATTGACACTGACAGGTTATGATTTGACTATGATATTGTCCTTGTTAATATTCCTGTGGAATAGGATAAATTCACATCTTACTATTAAACTATTTCTACCTCTTTCTTTAATTTTAGTGTTCATAATTTTGAGCTGAAGTTTTAACATTTAACTGACATTTTTAGAAACCTTTTGGTTTCTTAGGAGAGGAAAGCTAAGGTTGGTTTAACCCAGTATACACAAGGGTATCTGCATCAGCATCTTTTGACTTGGGTCCATTTAGCACATATATAAAGAGTTTACAAGCTAAGAGATGAAACTCTTTATGGTAGGGGAAGGCAGAGACAGCACACTGGAGGGCTGTTATGATCCAGTTCCTGCTCCTAGGGTGCTTGAGATGAATTTCATTATGGAATTGCTCATATGTTTTAAAACTGGAAACCCATTGTGGAACCATAGCAGCATGGAAAAATTAAATCTATAAGAAGAGAAGCAGAAACCTTTTTATTGATTGGTGTTGTCAGTATTGCTACAAATATGGTTTTGTAAAACTTCGTTTTATACCTTTGTCAAACCAATGTCAAACCAAAACTATAGATTTGATGATCTGTGGTTATTTTAAAATTACTGTTCATGGGTAAATTGATCATTTTTCCATTCAATTTTTGTTGATAGAAGTTTTCTGTATTCTCGCAAAACTAGGACTTTTTGTTTTTTACTTGTTAAACTTATTCGGTGAAGTGTTAAAGTGTTAAGCCTTTTTACTGTAATGTAAACTTAAAAAATATATATCTCAGAAACTTAAAAAAATGACCAAGAGAAAGGGAGAAGGAAAGAGATTTGGGGGGCAAAGGAGGACGGAGGGAAGATGGGAATATTATTTTTTTCTACACTTGTATCTACAGATCACATTTAATCAGTTAAAATTATTTTAAAAAATTACAATAAAAAATAAAAAAAGAATTTGTTGAGATGGCAGAATTTGAGATCAATTCAAGGGAATATTAGTGCTAAGATGATACTGAGATCTTCCTTTTCCTCTACAAAATTATAATATATATGCATCACATTGTTAAACTAAATTCCCCAAAATCAAACAGTTATGGAATGAATTATTTCCTCTATAACACGTTTTCCTCTTATCAATTTAGCAAAGTGATGGCAGATGCGATTTAGTTCTATTGCTAGTTCAGAGTTTCAGTACAATTTTATCTTCCCAATGCAAATTAGAAACCTTATTCAGGTTATGAGCGTGCATAGTTTACCTCTCTCCTTTAGTCTAGTTCTTGAAATCAGACCCTGCAAATCAACTCCTCCAAGAGAAGAGTGAATGATTACAGCCCATGTCCTTAAAGATATTTCTTAGGAATGAAATGAAACCTGGGGTTCAAGGAAAATGTGTCTCCTTCCATCCACCTGAGTATCCATTTCTAAATGAAATGATTTATTTGAAGTGAAAGGATTTTAAAGCAAACCTGATCTCTGTCTTTGTACTCTATTCCTTATTAATGTCTGTTCTTGTCCTGAAAATCAATAATGTTAAACACTCAATTTTGTTCTTTGGCATTTCCAGGCGATCATTGCTTTTCTGATTTTGCTCCTGAGAATTCGTTTGCCCTTCCTAGTCCTAGTCCTTTCTTCCTTCTTGGACATTCCTGAGTTTTTAAGACTTATATCAGGTAACAGATTCTCTTCAAATCATTCACACTACTTTGGTCTGCCCTGATTCCCAAATGTTCAGCAACTCTTTTTTTAAAAAAATTATTTAAGTTATACAAGTTTCAAGTATTTCATATACACAGATTTAGGATCATAGTGATACTTCCCACCCTGCCCTCTTTCCCACCCACACTCCAACCCTTCTCCCTCTCCAATTCCCACTCTTAATTTTTACAAAAGATCTTTCAGTTTAATTAATAATCATAAGATTAATCCTACACCAATTAGAGTTCAACATATAGTATGAAGAAAAAAAACCACTGCTCATCAACAGAAGAGACAAGGGCTAGAAAAAAATTATTTTTTCAATATATCAAAATGACATTTCACTCCAATACATTACATTACAGGTACTGTATTAGTATACCTGATCAGGGAAAACATGATTGACTTATTTCATTAAGTATAATGATTCCCAGTTGCATCCATGTTGCAAATGACAGTATTTCTATTTTTACTGCTGTGTAGTATTCCACAGTGTACATTTACCATAATTTCTTTATCCAGTATTCAGTTGATGGACAACATGGTTGATTACATCTTAGCTATTGTGAATTGTGCCACAATGAACATGGGGTAGAGATAACTTTTTCATAGGCTGATTCATATATTGATTTCATTTCCTTTGGGTAAATGCCCAGGAGTGGGATGACTGGGTCACATGGTAGGTCTATATTCAGATTTCTGAGGTATCTCCGTACTGTCTTCCACAGTGGCTAGACCAGTTTACATTACCACCAACAGTGGATTAGGCAACCTTTATCTCTACATCCTCGCCAGCATTTGTTGATTTCTGTATGAGAGTTGTTCTAACTGGAGTGAAGTGAAACCTCATTGTGTTTTTCATTTCCATTTCTCTGATGTCTAGTGCTCCTAAGAATTTTTTCAAGTGCCTCTTGGCCATTTGAATTTCCTCCCTTGAAGAATGTCTGTTCAAGTCCTTTGCTCATTTCTTAACTGGATTTTTTGTTTTGTTGTTATTGAGTTTTTTGAGCTCTTTATAGATTCTGGATATTAATTTTTATCAGTTACACAGTTTGCAAATATTTTTCCCCATTCTGTCAGTTGCTTCTTCATTTTCCTCTGTGTTTCTTTTGCAGTGCAGAAGCTTCTAAGCTTCACAAAACCCCATTTGACAATTTTGGTTTTGATTGACTTTGTGTTGGAGTCTTTTCAGGAAGTCATTGCCTATGCCACTGTCTTGCAGAGTTTCCATTGTTTTCTTATAATTTGATGATTATAGATCTATATCTTTGATCCATTTTGAGTGGATTTTGTATAAGGTGTAAGGTAGAAGTCTAGTTTCCTACTTCTGCTGCAGAGGCCCCATTTTCCCATCAAAATTTGTTAGACCGTGTTTGCTCCAGGGGTTGCTTTTAGCTCTGTTGTAAAAAACAAGTTGGTTGTGGCCAGTGCCACGGCTCATTAGGCTAATCCTCCAACTGTGGCGCTGGCACTCCAGGTTCTAGTTCCAGTTGGGGCACTGGATTCTGTCCCTGTTGCTCCTCTTCCAGTCCAGCTCTCTGCTGTGGCCCGGGGAAAGCAGTGGAGGATGGCCCAGGTCCTTGGGCCCTGCACCCACATGGGAGACCAGGAGGAGGCTATTCAGGGTCTCTTGTGCTCCATATGAATTTTAGCATCATTTTTTCTGGATCTGAGAATGCCATTGGTATGCTGATTGGTATCACATTGAATATGTAAATTGCTTTTGAGAGTATAGACATTTTAATATTCATTCTTCCAATCTATAAACATGGAAGATTTTTCCATTTTTAAATATCTTCTTCTATTTATTTCTTTAATGTTTTACAATTTAATTGTGGACATCTTTGACATCCTTGGTTAAATTTATTCCTGGGTATTTAATCCTTTTTGTAGCTACTAGGAATGGCTACTGTATTTAAATCTTATGTACAATGTAAAACATGTTAAAAAGACTACAATCATACTATTATTTTTTAGTGTTTTCTTCTCAAATCCCCCAAAACTTACCTTTAGCATTAACTTTGGAGATCACTAATTTAGCGTAGTTGTTTCAAAACAAGCTGTGACGACAGTAGAGGCTTCCACACAGATGTTTGGAAAGCTGAATGCTGCAAAGGGAGACAAAGGAAAGCATTCTGCTACAACTGTCCATGTTCATTAGCTTCAGGTAACCTCCATGTTACCTTTTTTCACGCCAGAGATTTATGAGAGGCTGTTGTTGAACTAAGGGCTTAATTGGAAAACCCTGTTTGAAAATCAACATTAACAATTTGAGAAATAACATAAATATGGAATGGGTTACCAAGACTGCACAAATAAAAAGGTTACTAACAAACCCTGAATATTTCACAATAGAACACAAAACATTCCATTTCCTTAATAAATATTTTTAAAGACCTAGTATAAAATAGCACACAGAATCTTTTTTTCCCATATCATTCTTTCACTAGACATAAGAAAAAATAGCAAAAACTACAGTTATTTTTAGAAAATTATCTTAAAGTTTCAAAGCAGATTACTGTAGATGAAATTAAAAAAATAAGCAAATCTGTTCAGGAAATGATTTCCTAAAGAAAATATACAACACAAAAGTCTAAGAAAAGATTCTCAAATTGGAATTCATAAGGATTTAATACTTGAGCAGAAAAGATCACCATACACAAAATTAAAAGATAGGCAGGCTTACCAGGAAAGTTTTGCCACATAAAAAATGAACAAAGATTTTATTTATAACATGTAAAGGTCTGCTAAAATCAATGCAAATGTGACAACTGACAAAAACTAAGACAAAAATGATGTGAATACGCACTGTATTTATAACAAAAAAGATAACATTGAAAGTTCAAATAGATGCAATTAGAATAATGACTATAACCACATAACATAAAATATGTAAACATAACACTCCTACACTAACATTGGAGGTATAAATTTGAGAGAATTTTAAAGACATACTTCAGAAGCAGCAGTCAAAAATTAAAGTACACTTGTCTTCATACCTCAAAATTCTATTTTGAGGAAATTTTATTTCAGAAAAATGCTTATGTAAAAAACTTTATTAAAAATCAGTCTTTATCTGTAAAACATGTGTGTAAATATGTATATATAGATTACGATAACATGTATGAATATAAATATATTAAAATTCACATTTTCTATAATTATTCTAAATATTTGTTCTTAATTTTTAACATTTATTTTAAGTAAGGAATTTATTTACAAATTAGATTCTCAGAATTATAGCAAATGCATGCTAATTACTACAGCATATTTCTCATCAATTCTTATGTTAATGTGATATTAATACAAATAGAACAGTCTCAAAGTAGTTCACAGATGCAATTCTGAGAATATAATGACACTTTCCCCCATTTCTTTCTCTGTTTCCCTCTCTTTCTTTTTTAATTATCAAGATAACATATTTTTAATTTATAGTATAGTCAAAACCTTAGTGCTCCATTAAATAAAGAATACGACAAGAAAACAACCCTATTTCAGAAGTTATATAGCCAAGGACTATAAATAAGAATAAAATTAAAACATGACCATTTCATTCATATATTATATTTTTAAAGAATCACAGATCATTAAAATGACAGAAGTATATCATTATCAACCACTGATTTGACAAATATATAAAACAAAGTATCACAAAACTGTATTTGCAGCAATACTGATAAACACAGGCATTTCTTTTTTGTTGTCTCCCAAAATCTAAGGAAGAGCATTCAGTGTTTTTTCTGTATCTGATTTATTTCCTTCAACATAATATCTTCCAGGTGCATCTATTTTTACACAAATGGTAGAATTTCATTTTTCTATACTTAGATAAGATGCCATTGTATATATTTGTGTGTGTGCATGTCTATAATATATATGGCATATATTCTTTACTTATTCATCTGATGATGAACACCTTGGTTGAACCAATATTTTGGCTATTGTGGACAGTGCTTGTATAAACACAGTGGTGAAGATACCTCTTTTTGTGTATATTTATGTAGAAGAATGAAGTTTAGATCTATACCTCTCACTATACACAAAAATTAACTCAACATGGATCAAAGACCCAAATTTAACACCCAAGATGAAGTTGCTTAAAGAAAATGTAGGCAAAACACTTTAGGACATTGGTATAGGTATGACTTCTGAAATAAGACAACCACAACACAGAAACAAAAGCAAAATTAGACAAATGGGATTCTATCAAACTCAGAAGCTCTGCACAGCAAAGGAAACAATCAAAGAATGGAGAGACGATAGAACATGAAACATATTTACAAGCTAGATAATAAAGAATTAATATCCAGAATATATCAGCAACCCAAAAACTCAACAACAATAACAAAAAACAACCAATCTAATTAAGAATGGGCAAGGGAACTTAATAGACAGTTCTCAAAAGAAGAAATACAAATAGCAACAATATATGAAAAAAATGTCTAATGTCGCTAGCGAACAGGGAAATGAAAATCAAAACCACAATGAGATATCATCTCACCTCTATCAGAATGGCTATTATCCAAAAGACAGAGAGTAAAAAATGCTGACAGGAATATAGAGAAAGGGTAACACTTATATGCTGTTGGTGGGAATGCAGCCACTGCCAAAAACTGTATGACGTTTTCCTTGAAAACTAGAAATAGTTTTGTCATATGATTCTGCAATCCCACTACTGGCATTATACCCAAAAGACATGAACATATATTAAAACTATTTATTTATGTTTATTGAAATGAAAACAATAACCAGTAAAAAAGCAAAGTGTGACCATTTATTTAGGAGGATATTATAGATATTATTCATATATCTCTCCACAGAAAAGCAACAAAAAATCTAGTATGGGATTTTATTTTTTGAATGTGATTGTGTGGGGGTGCACCTATGGAGAGGAGAATGGAATGATTTCTAATGCAGAGAAAATATGGCTTTTTACTCTGTTGTTCTTTATGGTTGAACTCTTAGGAAAGACTGATTTCCTTTTGTAATTTAAGCATCTGCCATACAGGCATTCAAGCATACACACACTCATATTCTCTCTCTTCTTGCACTCACATATATAGATGCACAAAAACACACAATCATAGACCTAAAGATTCATGTACAAGCTAATAAAACAACTTGCCTGAAGGAAACGTCAGCAGAATTAGCCAACAATAGCCATAGTGGAATGCAGCATAATAAGAACTTTGGGACTTTCCTTTCCCAGATAAAACCTTCTTGTTCCATCACTTTCCAGCTACTCATCCTAGAAAGAGGTAGGGAAAAGAGAAAGAAACTGAATAAAGTAAATGCTTTGGCATCAATCTCAGTGCCAAACAATGTCTCCATGTAATGGCACTGAATTCCCACTCTATCACAGGGAGAAAATTTTACTCTTTTCATGTTTAGATGAAGCAGTTGACAAAGAGGCTAACTAACTTGCTGACATAACAAGCTATTCTCAAGTTTGAATTCTAGGTGTGACTGACTCTAAAACCAGCTGTTATCACGGTCTCAGTAGGAATACTGCACTTGCATTGGATAAACTTGGGAAGAGCTCAAAAAATTTTTGGATGCCATGTAGGGAAACCATAAGGTACTGTGCCTTTCCCAGGTCTAGTAACTCCCAACCCTGAAACGGCAGAGTAGAGAAGTGGTTATGGATATGTGGGGAATTCAGGGTGTCTTCAGAGAAGAACCTGACAGCTAACCTTCTCCTTAAGAAATTACCTTCCCCAAGAGATACTACTCTCTTAGGGAAATATAATTTCAATGTGTTGAGAGAATCTTCTTGGAGTTAAATCTTATTTGCCTGAGGCTTATTTTAGCATATTTCAGTAAACTAAGAATGAGAAGTCATAAGTTACCATGCTAGGTTCCATTGCTAATTGATAAATCTTAGCATGTAAAACTTTCATTCCCTTAGACAAGCTATTGCAATATTATTTTGAAATCATTTCCTTTTATGAATTTCCATAGCAATATTATGAATGCATTGGTGGGACCTGCTCACCAGAATTATCCAGCAATTGGATTAGCTAAGAAATTTGTTCTGCCTCTTTCTTGTTTCTGCTGCCTGACTGAGAACAGTTCACTGTTCATTAGAATCTCTTCAGGAGGTGAAGCTCAGAAGAGAAATAATTAGAAACTCACCCACTGAGTTGCCTCTCTTCATAAACAAATACATAGGAACTTAAGAAACAAAGCCTAAAAGAACTAGGTGGAAAATCCTTAAAATTACTATAGCACAGCATAAAGAAACAGTAAATTGAGCACTAGTATACACAGAAGCCATTTATAGGGCGAAGAATCTTAGATCAGTGGACAGAACTTAGGTGCTAAGGACAGTGCTTTCTGTAAACAGATTTTATGTGGCTGAAAGAATGGTTATTTATACTCCAAACATTAAATACATAAGAGGGAAATGAAAGAAGAGAAGCATAGTAAATATAAAGAAAAAGAAAAATGCAAGGGGCTAAACTTGGGGGAGAACATAAAACAAGAAAAGTTCTAGGAAACTGAGAAGTCAACTCTTCTAGATTGGAGGGAAGAAATTCTCACTGGTGTCTATTTCAAAGGATTAAAAAATGGATACTATGAGTTTTTTTTTTTTTTTTTTTAGGAGTGGCATTGTCTTAACATAACTGAACTAACTTAAAACTGCTAATAAAATATTCTCACCTTTAAGTTTTAAAACGTTACCTAAATTGGTTAGCTTGCAAAATGGACTACATATAAATAAACTTTAGAATATCCAACTGCAGTATTAAATACCCT
Source organism: Sylvilagus floridanus (assembly GCA_949820135.1). NCBI lineage: Eukaryota > Metazoa > Chordata > Mammalia > Lagomorpha > Leporidae > Sylvilagus > Sylvilagus floridanus. The sequence continues at coordinate 24,743,760 of OX463245.1, read as the reverse complement.
CCACAAGGGTTTGCATCCTTCATAGCAATTATATCTGCTTTGAAAAATTCCTTAGCTTATTCTCTGCATGAGTGACAGAACGAGCCAACCTATCCATTGCTTTGATGACATACATTTAATATGAGCCTGTTAATCAGAATTTTCTTTAATATACAGGGCAAAAGATAGCAGGAGCAATATTGTGTTCACCAAGTCAGTGTCATCACCATCCACAAAGGCAGATAGTGTAGCAATACACATATATGTATGAATTGAACTATAAATTGAAAATAATCTCCCACTCATTAGTTATGTGACTGTTGACAAGTTACCTAGGTCCCTTAATTATATTTTTCTCATCTGTATAAACTGGAAAAATACTGGTATGGTTTTTAACACCTGACAAATTGATTTTTTAAAATGTTTGAGCTTGATATGAATTATTTAACAAAACATGAATGTAGGAAGAACTTCATTCAGTGTGTCTTTCATGAAAGAAAAATTAATATACATGCAAGTGTTTCATGTTTGAGAACTGTTTAAATTTAGTGTGAATTATTTCTAATCGACATGTTTAATTAACAACAATAATTAGGTTCAAATTTCATCAAAGAATGTTGGATTTTCTTTATACACCTAATTATTGTGACCTATTAACCTGAAGTTTATCCTAAGTAGTGGTTTTTTTTTTTCAAAACCTGTATGCAGAGCATATACATCCAAAAATTTTAAAATGTATCCCTTTTTTTTTTTTGCTTAAAAAATATAATTTACATATAAACACACCCACACATGGAGAATAACAAAATATTTTTAGGAGTCAACTTCTATAAGGTTAGCTTTCCAAGGCAGAGGTGTTTTCGTGGATAGACATAATTTTTTTTTAATTTATTTTTTTTAATAACGCTTTTATTTAAAGAATATAAATTTCCAAAATACAGCTTATAGATTACAATGGCTTCCCCCCCATAACTTCCCTCCCACCCGCAACCCTCCCCTTTCCCACTCCCTCTCCCCTTCCATTCACATCAAGATTCATTTTCAATTCTCTTTATATACAGAAGGTCAGTTTAGTATATATTAAGTAAAGATTTCATCAGTTTGCACCCACACAGAAACACAAAGTGTAAAAATACTGTTTCAGTACTAGTAATAGCATTATTTCACATTGGATAACACATTAAGGACAGATCCCTCATGAGACGTAAGTACACAGTGACTCCTGATGTTGAAAATGTATCCCTTTTAAGGAAGAGTTTTGCACAACCCGTAAGTCTGCGAATCAGTCTGTTTATCTATCTGTCCATCATCTTTCCATCATTTGTCACATACCTGTTCAGTGATGTGTCTACTACAAGGAGGAGTTTTCAAAGCATCTTTGATGTTTGCTTTGCAATTCACTTTTTAAAGACACAGAGCATACATTATATTATAATATGAACATACTCTATTTTGAATTTCAAAAACATGCACTAATTTGGGAAGTATCTCCTCCATATTTCCCAAATCTAAATAAAGATCATGGAAATTGATTGAAAAGAAGCCAGAACATTATCAAATGACAACTTTCACAGACAATGGAGAAAATCTCAAGGAGTTTAACATAAAAGCTTGCAATGGATATTTCTGCTTTCCATTTCTATCAAGTAAAATATTTTGGAGGAGCCATACTCAATTGATGTGCTTCTATAAAATATATTCTTTTCTGTTTCTCCTTATTAAACTAATCTGTTTTCTCATTTTTCAAAAAGATTTATTTATTTTGAGAGTCAGATTTACAGAAAGAGAGGGAGAGACACAGGGAGATTCTCCATCTGGTGTTTTCACTTCCTGGATGGTCACAATGGCCAGCACTGGGTCAGGCCAAGGCCAGGAGCCAGGAGCTTCATCTAGGTCTCCCATGTGAGTGATGGGGGCCGGAATCCTTGGGTCATCTTACACTGCTTCCAGGTCATTATCAAGGAAACATAGTAGATGGGACATGAACCTGGCCCTTATGGGATGCTGGCTTCACAAGCAACTGCTATACTTGCAATGCCTCAAGCTGGCCCATTTTCTCATTTAAATGTATTCAAACTATGTTCTCTTAGGAAAAAAAATATGTATTTAAGATGATTGTTGATGAGACGACACTGTGGCATACTGAGTAAATCGGCTACCTGCAGTGCCATTCTCCATTATAGGCGCTATTTGAGTCCCAGCTGCTCCACTTCCGATCCAGCTCTCTGCTATGGCCTGGAAAAGCAATAGAAGATGGCCCAAGTCCTTGAGCCCCTGCACCCGTGTGGGAGACCTGGAGGAGGCTCCTGGCTCCTGGATTTGGATGTGCACAACTCTGACTATTGCAGCCATCTGGGGAGTGAACCAGCAGATAGAACGCCCCCCCCCCCCCCCCCGCCTTTCTATAATCCTATCTTTCAAATAAATAAATCTTAAAAAAAGGAGGAGGAACTGGAGAGAGAAGAGAATCTCATATGGAATATTATTTAAGCTCATAAAATAACAAATTATGACAGTATGCAAAATGAGCAGGTGAAAGCATGCATATAGCAATTAATGTACACAAATCACGGGGCATACAAGATTAGAAATAACATCTCATGTTAACTAGTAACAAGTCCATACTTCATAGAAGACTGTGCTCTGAAGTAGGTACTAAAATATAAACAATGACTAGAGATCTTCTATAAGATACAGAGCTTTCCAAAAAGATTGTACCAGCTGCAACAGAAAAAAAAATCAGAAAATTAGTTATGTTAAATTGAGAAACTACCTTGGGTGTGATAAAGATAATATTCTTACAACCAGAGAATTTAAACACTGTTTAAAATTATTTCTTTGGGAATAAACTTTGTAGGTACTCATGAATTCAGAATTTATTGTTGGCCCATAAGAAGATAAACTTTTAATTAAAGATGCGGCCAATGTAACAAAAAGAGATTAGCAACCTTTTTTTAAGTCCTTAATCAAATCCACCAAAGACAAATATTCAAGGTCTTAACAGAGAAAAATCACAATTATCTACCTATCAATTGAATATTTTATAGTAGAATAGTGAGGATTTCACATATGTACCTTTACTAACAATAAATCTCTAAAGGAATAGTTCAGTGTACATTATCCAATTAATCTGTATCATGCTCTGGAAAGTTAAAGTTCAATTAAGAGTCTCATTTCAGAGTGAGAAACTGAAGCACAAGTAATGATGAGCAGGTTTTTATGATGAATTTGAACTCCAAGCAAAAATAAATCTTATCAATATCTCCCCAGAGTTGGCCTCAGTCAAAGTAAAATTAGATATAGACTTTTCCTGTGGCCTTACAGGGATTGGGAAGCCTTCAGTTGCCTCCAAAAAATACAAAAACTACCTATAATGAACTATTTTGAATCAGTAAGTTTCTTTATGATTAAATGAATATGTTATAAATACCTTTGAGAACATTAATGCACTACCACATAAATCTTTCTTAATTACAGCAGGTACATTTCCTCTAACTACTTGATATGGTCAGGGTACTGAGAAATTGGGTTAAGAACGTTTACTTCCATTTCTTAGAGAGACGTATTTTAAAGAATTATTCAATGAGGCATTGGGATGGCATTAGGACTTTACACACATTAAGCAATGAAAGTAGAGAGTAATTGTGTTGGAAATGGCATAATTAAGATGCGAGGTACTCAAGGAAATTGTATCCTCTACTGAGATCTTCCAAGACTAAAAGGTTCAATGCACTGTACAGAGCACAGACCAGTGTGTGTGCCTTTCTGTGTGTGCCTAGACTGTGCCTTTCTCATTTCAGGTTCTTGGGATTTTAGTGTATGTCTTGTTAAATCTTTGAATTAAAAAAAAAAGCACTCTTTAATTTAATGGATTTAAATCCCCCCTATCATGAGGGTAATTTATATATATTTCATATATACAAGTCTCAGAAGATAACCATATATCCCTCGCTCTGGCCCTCCTTCAAACCCCCTTCCCTACTTCCTTTAATTTTTCCCTTTAATTTTTAAAATAATATAATTTCAAATTACTTTATAATCATTTTTATAATGTAATAAAATATTAAGACATTTGTCCTTAAGAATCTTAATTCTGTGTCCTTTCTCCTCCAGAAGAAAAAGTTTCCTGATGTTCTGGGGATTCGTGGGGATCACCCAACTTTCATGGCATGTAGGATTTCTCTTCCCCTGTTTTAGAAGTGATCTTCATGTGAATGGTACCCATTGATTCAGTTACTGAGAGTATACAGGGAATGTCTTATTCCTCTTCCCTGTAACAGTATCTCAATGACTTTAAGAAAACTATCATGCCCCAGTGCCTTCAAGTCTTCTATTTCTTCAATTCTACATATCAATTGTTTTTTTAGTCATTCTTTCCTGCCCAAATCTTGCTGTTTGAGGAGTTTCCTGTTAATAGAATTTAGGGATAATTTCATCACATAATCCTGCTACCAAGAGATTAAGTATAAGACATTGTGCAGCTAGAGAAAGCAAAATCAATAAATTTAACAACTTTTTCTACTAACAATGAATACATTAGGAATCTATAAATAATTAAGCAATTGGTGAGCCTCTGTTTCCTACTTACAAACATCAGGAATTGCTTGTATAAATAAATAGTATAGTTTGTTTCCAGTAAAAGTGTTTGAAGCCCATTTATGACTGGATTTCATTTATGACAAGTTACCAAGAAGATGAGAAGAAAAAGTACAGTTATAACTTTGGATGTCATCATAAGAATGAGGAGAAAGAACAAAGGAAGGGAGAGAGGAAGAGACTATCAGTATATTCCTAGAATTATGGCTACAATTCCCAGAATTGTATCTAAAATTTTTTGAAAGATGTAAAGAAAAAAACATCTTGAGATTGATTTCATACAGAAATAAGAGACACAAACCATGAAGCAAAAGCTTGGAAAATATGTAATCAAGAACACAGAAGACATCTAAAATTATTTTAACGCATATAAAATGTAAAAGATTAGCCAGTATCTAACACAAATGACCCGTATACATTAGTAAGAATAATCTGAAGTGCTTAGTGTTAAAAGCAGACAAAGGCTTTGAGTTCATGGATAGGAAACTTAAATAGCCAAGAAAAGATGTTCAACCATGCAGTTAAAGCAACAGAAAAATCTAATCAATAAAAATTATACTGTTCAACATTGCATAACACATGTTAAAGTTAACAGTCACACACTGCTAATATGAATGTAAATTGTCACACTAATTTGAGAGCAATTTTGAAATATCAAATAAGTTGAATATTTTATTTAATAGTGAAAAACCAAGTGTAACCTAAGCATCCATTAAGGATGAGGAAGAATGGACATTTGTAATCACACAGTTGAAACTGTACAATAGCTAAAAAATAATGGACTAGAATTACAGATATTAATTTCAATACATCTCAAAAATTATGTTGAATAAGAGTATATACTTGAAATTTAAAAGATGCATGCAAATTCAGGAAAAAGCTAATAGGTAATTCAGGGAAGGATACCTAGATTGAATTTCATTGGGGGAAAAGCAAATGATTAATATCAAGAGAGCTATTGTATAAGGACTCCAAATGTACTTGAAAATTTTTATGAGTTTAAAAATATACCTGTGAGAACAGGAGGAATATAGAGTTATGGTTTAATGAGTTCAAATTTTCAGTTTGAGAAAAAGTTTTGAAGATAGATGGCTATTATCTTGAATAACAAAGTGAATTTTCTTAACCCATTGAACTATATACCTAAAAATGGTTAAAATAAAATATTTTATGTAATATATACTTGCCACAATAAAAAGGTGTCTCTGAATCAAATTTTGAAATACATTAAAATGTATTGTAACTGGGCACATTTTGAACTTGAGTTTGTAAAACATTTGTATAGCTTTTTAAATCAATTATTCTCATGTGTATCTAAATTTCTGAAACATTTTATAATACAAATTATTATAATATAAAACAATTACAAAGTAAATATGTTTATGATACCTCCAAGGACAGAGATTACATTATGAAGGTATAACAGAGCTTTGCAGCTGGCGCCGTGACTCACTAGGCTAATTTTCCACCTGCGGAGCTGCACCCAGGGTTCTAGTCCCGGTTGGGGCTCCAGATTCTGTCCTGGTTGCTCCTCTTCCAGTCCAGCTCTCTCTGTGGCCCGGGAAGGCAGTGGAGGATGGCCCAAGTGCTTGGGCCCTGCACCCACATGAGAGACCAGGAGGGAATACCTGGCTCCTGGCTTCGGATCAGTGCACTGTGCAGGCCGTAGCAGCCATTAAGGGGGCGAACCAATGGCAAAGGAAGACCTTTCTCTCTTTCTCTCTCACTGGCTAACTCTGCCTGTCAAAAAAACAAAAACAAAAACAGAACTTTGCTTATTTAATGTAAGTATTGCTAGAATTTCTATATTGAGAACAATTACTTTTACAAATAATAAATTAAAATAAAATCTCTAAGTTTTTCCACAAGCTGGTTTATTAGTCCATGAACAACATAGCATATGATTAAATGCTATTGCATTCAGCTATCTGGCATGAGAATTTCAATATGCTACATTGCATTGTAGTATTTTTTACGTATTTTCTTTTTGCTCAATTTTTTTATTTATATAAGGTGAGCAAATTTAACATCTCATATATACAGATTTAGGAGCATAGTGATACTTCCACCCCATCCTCCCTCCCACCCAAGCCTCCACCCTTCCTCCTCCTTCCTTCCTTATTCTTTCTTTTAATTTGCACAATGACATACTTTCAGTTTATTTTACAATCATAAGCCTAACCTTCCTCTAAGTAAAGACTTCAACCAATAGTAAGAACAACAATGACAAAGAAACAACACTGTTCCTCAACAGTAGAGACAAAGGCTGTATACAGTAATCAAATGTCAAAATGTCAATTTCCAGCATATATCTTACAAGTTCTTTTACTCTATTAGTTACCATGCATCAAAGTAAACGTATGGTGTTTGCTTTTGGGGACTGGCTTATTTCACTAAGTTTAACCACGCATCCATTTTGTTGCAAAAAACGGGATTTCATTCTTTTTTACAATGGAGTAGTACTCCATAATGTATGTAAACCACATTCTTTATCCAGGCATCAGCTGATGGACATCTGCATTGATTTCATATCTTAGCTATTATGAATTGAGCTGTAATAAACATGGGGGTACAGATAATTATTTCATATGTTGATTTTATTTTGTTTGGGCAAGTTCCCAGGAGTGGGATGGCTGGGTTATATGGTAGATCTGTTTTTAAATTTCGTAATGATATCCTGCATTAAAGCTAAATGGCTCCTTATTTTAAAGTTGACCATTATGAGACCAGAGAAGGAACAAAAACACTGCTTAGCTAGGAGCTTTTGTTGAATATAATCCAGAATCCAGTTGACCAAGAATGTTATCACTTATGCATATTTAAGATTGAAAAAAGCCAAATCTCTATCCCAGATGGTTAACTCCAACGAAAATGGGAGGCAGTAGACCTCATAGAATTAAGGATGGAGTCCGGGAATAGCAATGCACACTTCAAACACCTATGTAAAACAATCTATACCTGAAACGAGTTTCATGACTCATTAAGGATGTATAACTGTGTTCAACCTAGAAAAAAAATGTAGGTTACCCTTGCCTCACCACTTTCATTTCACAATGCAGTGGATACCAAACTGAGGTTAGGTGCAAGGCAATACAGCTAAGGCCAGGCACACGATAGGGATACATAATTTCCAAGGCCATATTCTAGCTTCAAAGTCTGTAACAAGAAATATCTTGACTTTGGTTGTGATATATGAAACAAATAGATGATGGGCTTGTAAATTTTGAAATCATAACGTCACTTTGGTTTCTTAATTCATAGACAGAAAAGGTACTACACAATAGTCTGTTTTTTTACAAGTCTCTCTGCCAACAAGCCCCACTTACTAATTTCAACTAAAAGATACAGCTTGCCCAGGTTATTTTGACTCTTTACTATGTGACAACTATTTAAACGTTTCCTTCTTGTCATGTTTGTTCTACGAGCTTATTTTTGAAAACTCAGTAAATTCCATTACATGATAACTGTGAAGTGGCAAACAGCTTAGCAGCTCACATAACTCAAGCCAGGCTGACCTTTTATTCAACAATTTGTTTTAGGAAATAGAGTTTGAAGGATAATGTATATTCCATTCAAACAACAAAAAGTAAGCTAAATTGCTCATTTGATTATTATATTAATGATATGGAATACAACACAAAAGGATTCATTGCAATGTTTATGGAGGAGAGCTACACAACTGCTCACAGATGTTTTGGATGAGCTTTAAGTAGTCCAGAAGAAACCTGATATCTTTGTCTTTATTCACATATATTTTTGCCTTCTGTAAACTGTATCTTTTGAATCTATCATTTCTGATGGCTCCTCATCTATGAGAATTCACATCAGTGAAGCACTTACAAAAATCCCTTGGGAATCTTGTCTAGTGACTTTACAAAATAGAACCGTTAATTAGACAAAGTGTGTTTTATTTAGTAGTTTAAAAATATTGCCAAAGAGGATGTCATGATATGTCCATAGCAGTAGAGTACTGTAACAATATCCATTTGAGGTCAAACATTGCCTCTGAATCTAATCTGGTGAATATTAGTCAAAAGTAACTCTTTAAATCATTAAATTGAAGCAAAGCTTTGTCTTTAATAAATTACCTTGAGAAATGCAAAACTGATGGGCTCATTGGCTCAAAAAAAAAAGAAATTAATCTGATTTATCTTTGTCATCAAGTGAAATAATTAAAAAACTTTCCTTTATGTCTTCCTATTAAAATTCACTTGAGAGGTAGATTGATACAGGAAAACATCTGCTTTTTAAAAAGGTAATGAGGTGATGTCTTATGCATAATTTTCCAAGCAGCTCCACTGGCAGAGCCAGAACTAGGCCACAGGTCTCTTGACTCCAGTGTTAGAATTCTTTTCCACTGACTGACTCACACATGCTGATTTGAGGGAGCCTCTGCCACTAAGACACATGTTAACATGAAAAATGAGGAGACATGGCAAATCGCCATGGAAAGCAGGCTTCTGTGTTTAGGATGGCTTCCTTTCGCAGAGTATCTTCTGAATTACTCTGGTGACCCTTGATTTTTAAAATTTATCAATCAAGGAAAAAGGCTAATAGTTCAGGAGGAACATGGAACCCACTCCTGTTGGAGATAGAAAACCTCTGACTGTGAGAGGATTGCAAAGCTATAAGCGAGTCAAGCCCTGCCTGCAAAACTAAAGTCCTTGCGCTAAGTGACGTGAGTTAGCAGGAACAGGACATACATTTCCCATCTAAATAAGCATGAGCTTCCTGGATATATGAGTTGCAGGGAAAATGCAAAAGATGAGCTTTTGGAATGTCTTTGGCTGGTTATTTTTTTGAAAAACAATGTACTTTTAACATTACTTTCCCAACTTCCCTGGAAAACTCAATTCATAAAACTCAGAGTGTTGAAGGTCTGAAATCACCTTACCCTATAGAAAAAAAATCAGAACTTGGGCATGGGTATTGTGGCAGTTAATCTTATGTGACAGCTTGGCTAGGACGTGGGGTGTTCAAATACTTGGTCAAATATTGATTTCAGTGTTTCCTTGACAATATTTTTTGAGGACATTAACATTTTAATCTGCAGACCGAGAAAAAAAAAAAAAACCAAAATGCTCTCTTATATGGGTGGGCCATAAGCAAAGACTTAAATAGAACAAAATGTTTGCCCCTCCAGAGGGAAAGAAAGGAAGGATTCCTCTTGCCTGACCTCCTTCAAACTGGACACTGGCTATTGCCTGCATTCAGACTCCCATTGAAATCCTGGGTCTCATGCCTGCCTCACTGCCCCTCCAGCCTTTGAGCTAGAACTGGGCAATTGGCTCTTCGGGTCTCCAGCTCGCGGATCTACTCTGCAGCTTCTGAGACTTTGTAGCCTCATGAGGCAATTCATATCTTTTTTTTCTAATTGGAATATGCATATTATTGTTGTTGTTACTATTATTACTATAAAATGTGGGCATGTACCCATTAATGACAGGAAAACAAGGAGATTGAATGGGGCTCTATTCTGCTGACAGTGGGAGCAGATGTAAAGTTTCTGAAGCCTTCAATTATTCCACATGCAGAGATTTGATGGAACCTCAGAGGTTCACGAGTGTAACCTTCAGATTTCTGACTCCACTGTCATGCATCACTTAGGAAAGATTTTGAGAAGTCCTCCATTTCAAATCTTTGAATTAACCATTCTAGGATAATTAAGATAACTAATTTAGAATAAGTAAGTGGGTGCTCATTTATGTGTGCTTTTTAAAAATCCGTTTCTGAACATATGAAGAAGAAAATTGCTGAAAGAAGAAGAAAGTGCAATGACAGTACAGACACGTGGAGGGCCTGGAGAAAGCTTTTCAGGGTGACACAGTTGACTTCCTATAAACCAAGGAAAAGGAGCAGGCATGGGAGAACACAGCGCTAATGTTTATGGAGCTACAAGAATGCCTGAACCAGATAGGGCTTCCTTGTGAGCAAGGCACCATTTTAATGCAAAATTGTTGAAAAAGAATCCGTTGTTTATGTCTAACCATGCGGCCTGCCTCAACCCTTGTGGATTGGGAGGGCTGCCATCCAAAACATTCTCCCTCTAGCTACAATAATTATTCAGCAGTGGACATAAGACTGTTGACTGCCCACCACAATGTTTTCTATATAGAATCTGGATGAGAGAAACTTCCTTCTGTGAAGAAATGCACTGAGTTCTGAAGCCTGGAGCTAACTAGCAGTCACATTCCTCCCTCCTCATTTCTCATCTGGCAAAAGGAGAGAAAATATCCCATACACGGGCATATAAACAGGAGTTGAAAAGAGAGATTCCTGATGACATCATTGCACGGCCCTGGAGTGCTTGATATTAACTCTCTCCCTGGACTTAGAGTAAACTTAATGATTTTTTGTTTGTTTTTCTGAAACTAGTTCATGTTCAGATTTTATTGATGACAAAGAAAAGTCCTAAAATGGGCATCTGTTTTTCAGTCTGAAAAGGATATTGTCTACAGATGAATACTGCATTGAAGTGACAATGCAAATATAAGAAAATAGTTATCATGTCTATAGCATCAGATTAAAATAGATGCAAGTAGTTCAAGTCCAGGCAAAACTGGCAGTACTTCTGATATGGGAAATGACCCCATAAAATATATATGAAAATGTGGCCCCTTAATGTTCTCCAGAAGTCCCATCCGGGGTGCCACATACGTTGCCGGAATTTGGGGTGCCATACAATATCACCATACTCTTATTAATAAATCCCCAATATTAATAAGCCTGAGAGGGTTCTTGCCTAATATTTAGAGAAGAATTCTAAATACTGTCATAAATAAACGAGGCAGCATGGTACATTTTAAGCCTTTATTTAGTGCGAAAGGTGCATAGGAGAGTGAGAACTTTATCTGAGAGAGAGAGGTAAATCTGGGCTCATACCGAGCACCAGGAACCAGCCACGTGGAGGAGCATCTTGGCCAGGAAGCCTAGGTCAGGTGGCCCGAAGGCCACATGCCCTGGAGGCACTGGGTTACATCCAGCCCTCTCCTGACAAGAAGCCAGGGAAAATAAGAAGTGAGGGGACACACCATGTCCCAGGCTTTTTAACCCACTTCCAAAGGGGAGTGGCTAATTAATCTGATTGGCTCCTGAGCACTCAGGTGTGGCCAGGTAGGGCATGAGGTCACACAGGGGAGTGGCGAAGGTGTGGTCTTCCAGCTCACAAAGCTAATTGATTTTAACCTACATGCCTGCCTACTTCACTTTCACATTAAGTGTAAAGGTTCATGGAATACTACTTACATAAAATTTAACAATGAAACTAAATCCCATAATAAAGGAGATCTGGATGATTACTATCGAATTTCTTTAACAATTTTATAAAGGAAATTCCATTGAATACAAGGAAATGGAGTATAAAGTCTGTAATCTCAGAAGCTGTGAAATGTTAAGTAACTTTGAGTGACAATTTCCAGTTGAAATGATGGTCTTCTGAGACTGGGGTATAGGTTTGAAATTACTTGAGTGCATGGTATATCTGGATACTACCTTAGGAGGTCGAAGTTACCTTGGTCAAAATAAAGGGATCTTGTCTAACACTGGGTTGTTTCAGACCAGATGATATATTTCTGACTCATCATATTCTCCTTTTTCTCATTTGTTTTGCTATCTATAATTTGGAGTTTGATTGATTATTGGTGCTACCTTCAGTTGCAGGGGAGGCAGGGAACAAATATAAAAAAGCTATGGGGGAGTTATTATTGAGTATCTTTGCTTGCATCTGAATAATGAAGGAGAAACCAACTGGTGGTAACAAACGCTGTGTAGTTAAAGTGAAGCAACACTGTAGGCTTCTACATTTTCCATCCTCTTAAGCAATATTTAGTAAAATAGGCAAATGCTACAGTTATTATGCCAAAGATGAAACTGAATCATCAGAGTTAATTAAGTATTCTCAACTTCAGTTTGAATAAAGGTAGTTGATTTTCTTTTTAAGGGCAAGACTTTTTTTCAAACTATATCAGAACATTGAACAACAGAAAAAAATAATCTTTCCAGCAATAAAATGAGTTATAAAATAATCTTTAAAATAATTCCATTCATAGCCGGCGCCGTGGCTCAACAGGCTAATCCTCCGCCTTGTGGCGCCGGCACACCGGGTTCTAGTGCCGGTTGGGGTGCCGGATTCTGTCCTGGTTGCCCCTCTTCCAGGTCAGCCCTCTGCTGTGGCCCAGGAGTGCAGTGGAGGATGGCCCAGGTGCTTGGGCCCTGCACCCCATGGGAGACCAGGAAAAAGCACCTAGCACCTGGCTCCTGCCATCGGATGAGCGTGGTGCGCCGGCCGCAGCGCACCGACCGCGGCAGCCATTGGAGGGTGAACCAATGGCAAAGGAAGACCTTTCTCTCTGTCTCTCTCTCTCACTGTCCACTCTGCCTGTCAAAAAAAAAAAAAAAAATTCCATTCATAATAGCTCCTAGTCAAAGCAGAGAATTGTAAATTATTTATTCCCTGAATGTAACATTACAGAATTTTATCACATGAGGGGAATATATATTTGTCAAAATAAAACAGAAATGTATCAAATGTCTTTTATATATATTAGAATAGCTGCAATTCAAGCTTATTTGTAAACATAAGCTGTTTTGATTTTTTGTTTTTACCATTTTATCTTTATTAGATAAACTTTTGTGATATACAAGTTTTATATCAATGGGGAGGTTAACTACTATAAATATATGCAATTACTCCTGGATTTTTTTTCTCCAGGGGAATGCCTGGGCCAAAGGCATAAGTAAGCAACTACAATATTCAGAATGATTTAGATACAGTTATTTATGTGATGCATCAGATTTGTATCAAGAGGGAGTTTAGTTGTTGTTGTGTGTTTTTTTTTTTTTTTTTTGACAGGCAGAGTGGACAGTGAGAGAGAGAGACAGAGAGAAAGGTCTTCCTTTTGCCGTTGTTTCACCCTCCAATGGCCGCTGCAGCCAGAGCACTAAGACCAGAGCACCGCGCTGATCCAAAGGCAGGAGCCAGGTGCTTCCTCTTGGTCTCCCATGCGGGTGCAGGGCCCAAGCACTTGGGCCATCCTCCACTGCACTCCCTGGCCACAGCAGAGAGCTGGCCTGGAAGAGGGGCAACCAGGACAGAATCCGGCGCCCCAACCGGGAGTACAACTCAGTGTGCCGGCGCTGCAAGGCGGAGGATAAGCCTGTTGAGCCGTGGCGCCGGCAAGAGGGGGCTTATTAACCTTCTGGAGCACTGATTCCTTCAGAAACCTGATATCTGTTTCTCTCTCTGTCTCTTGCTCTCTCATACATAAGCATATACACATGAATTATATAATAAGATGCACAAATATATATATCTGACAATAAGAGGATACCATTTATCAGGGAATACAAGATCTGATGATTTCACATCTGATTTAGAACTTGCTTGAAAATCAAATCTATGTTTTAATATTGAGTATAAAATCTAATCACTGTCATCTTTACTTGATGGGTTATTTGGATATACTGAAAAACATATGACAACTTATTAAAAATAATCAAAGACTGATTATTGAATTGATCAATTTGTTTGAACAATGTTTTGATGTAAAGAATATAACAAATATTTCCTAAGCCAAAATTCCTATTGGGAAAATAGACATAGATAAACTTCTGTGAGGGTCATAAAAAGTATGTTCATGGTATATTTAAATATTTTTGCTCTAGTAGTTTAAAAATTTATTATATTTAAAAAGTCAGTAAATATTTGAGCAATATTAAAGACTCACTGTCTTTAAATATGGAGTTTTTTCACTCAGGATGTGAAAAGCGAAAATGATTTCCAAACAATAGAGAGACAAGCACATTATTCCGACAAAAATCAATATATATTTGTTTATAATGAAATACCATTACTTATTGGTCATATTCTTGCCCTGAAAGAGCATTTATATGAAAAAAAAAGACTCACAAATATGTAAGAATGCAGACACCTTGCTACCCCCTGACACATGTATGCACACACATACACAGACATTTTTAAATGTTAGATTAACTAATTTTTCTCTTAGATCTTGTAATTATAATAGTAGCATGGTTCTAGGATAAAATTTGAACACTAAGTATTATTGTAATACCAAGACATTGTTTGCATTTTTTTCATATTCACCACAGTTGTAAAAGTTTCTGAGGTCACTAGGCTGATGCCAAGATGGGGGTACATGTGTCCTCTGGCTGATGCAGATATGGGAATCCAAGTGCCCTCTGTTTAGGTAAGAGATTTGTAAAGTACCAAGCAATGTCATTATTCTCACTAAATTATTATCTATATTGGAAAATACTATTACTTTTACAAAGCATGATATTAATGTAAACATGCAATGGCACCTTATTTGTTCATTTAAATGAATTAACAAATATATTCAATAATTCTCAAATTTAATTTCTAATGGTAGGAACATTTAAAAAATATGTATTGTCCTCTGTGTAAAGGAGTCTTGAAGTTGAAATCATTAGGAATGTTTGCTCTACAAACTGCTTTGTAATAGGCACTTCAATACTTAATCATCTATCAGGAACAATTATGCTTGTTGAGTCAACATATCTACAATTTCATTTCTATTTTTATTATATTTCTATATTTATTAATTGTTTAGGTGTGTCTGATTTATTTAATCATGAATGGCTAACAGTTTAACAAGACGTCATGCAAGAGTCTGTTTTCTTGGTAAAAGATAGGAGCTTCCTTAAAATATAAGGTTAGAATTTACAGCTGGACCTCTACAAAGTGTAATCAAGTTTCATCTGTATTGGCCAGAGATGAGTTGGAAAGTGAAGCCAAGACCCAGGACCCAAGATCTCAATCCAGATTTCCCATGTGGCTGGCAGGTACCCAATTACTTGGGCTATCACCTCCACATCTCATGGAACACTCTCATAGGAAGCTGTAATTAGGAGCCAGAGCTTGGGCTTGAACCCTAGAACTCTGCTGTGGGATGTGGGCTTCTTAAACAGCATTGTAATCACTAGGCTAAGTTTCTGCCTTTTTGTTGTTGTTGGGGTTTTATCACTATATTGATCACCTGTGCAAGTTCAATAAACATAGAATCATGCAAATTAAATGGAAGACCAGTCATTAATTAGGCATTTTCTTATCAGCTCTAACAGAGTTCACGTTATAATACTACCTATGGAGAAAGAAACCAACAGGAAACACCAAACATAATTGGTGCTAAGTCCATGGGCACCTAAATATTGTCTATTTCATTGGTAAGAATGTTATTTTCATGAGCTCATGAGGTAAATGTAAACCAGGTGAATCCAAATTGCAGTGTAGTTCTTAGTGTTATTCAGTGATATTGAACTTAATCTGCACATTTAAGTCTAAGTGTGTTATTCAGATTTTGTGGAGTATAATTGCGTTCAGCATATCAGGGTCTCAATGTCAGTGATTCACAAAAAATGACTCAATAGTCGAAGGAAAACATCTTTATGTTTTAACTTGATGTGACTTTAAAGGGAATATCATCATGGTTTGTATAAGACACAAATCGGATGGCTTATACTACACAAAGTATTATCTTATAGTTCTAAAGTTTATAATTCTAGAATTCACCATAATAAAATCAAGGTATTAGAATGACAACATTCCTTCTAAAGATTTCAGGGGACAATCTGTTTTCTCACCTGCTCTAGTTTCTAAAAGTCATCAGAATTACTTTGATAGTGGCCTCTTGTGGGCTCATCTTATGAGGCCCACACTTTTGGGATGGTGGGGTGATGGTGTTCTTTGACAAGAAGCACCAGAAACAAGTTTTGGTGACCACCTCCATTTATTAACAATCAGCCACAAGCTGTTAAAGGTAGTTCAGGGTAGCAACACTAATTTTATAGAATAAAGTAGATACTGGTGCCTCTACATTTCTCCAATCAGCTTGAAGGTCACATATCCTATATAGCCTTCCAGGTGGTCTTTATGGGTCTGGGCTACATCAGGGAACTGTTTAGCTAGTTGACACTTCAATAGGAAGTGTGGCTGGGAGAAATGTGCTTGGAGCTTCTGCCACCTGCCAGCAGTCAGGTCATGTGTGAGTCTCAGTGTGCTGAGCCCCCAACCAAGGTCTTTCCCAAGAGGCATGGCATGCCTTACTCTTTTAATCTCATGCATGGGCTAGGCAGGCAGTCTCCCAGCCAGGCACAACATCACCCACAGAATCTTCCTACATTTTCAGTTCACATCACTCAAACCTCTGGTCCCATTGTTACATTTTTTATTTTTTTTTAACTTTTATTTAATAAATATAAATTTCCAAAGTACAGCTTATGGGTAACAATGGCTTTTTCTAGCCATAACCTCCCTCCCACCTGCATCTATCCCATCTCCTGCCCCCTCTCCCATCCCATTCACATCAAGATTCATTTTCAATTATCTTTATATATAGAAGATCAATCTAATATATCCTAAGTAAAGATTTCAACAGTTTGCACCCACACAGAAACACAAGGTGTAAAAGTACTGTTTCAGTACTAGTTATACCGTTAATTCACATAGTACAGCATATTAAGGACAGAGATCCTACATGGGGAGTAAGTGCACAGTGATGCCTGTTGTTGACTTAACTGACACTCTTGTTTATGGCATCAGTAATCACCCAAGGCTCTTGTCATGAATTGCCAAGGCTATGGAAGCCTTTTGAGTTTGCCAACTTCGATCTTATTTAGACAAGGCCATAGTCAAAGTGGAAGTTCTCTCCTCCCTTCAGAGAAAGGTACCTCCTTCTTTGATGGCCTGTTCTTTCCGCTGGGATCTCACTCGCAGAGATCTTTCATATAGGTCCTTTTTTTTTTTTCCCCAGAGTGTCTTGGCTTTCCATGCCTAAAATACTCTCATGGGCTCTTCAGCCAGATCCGAATGCCTTAAGGGCTGATTCTGAGGCCAGAGTGCTGTTTAGGACATCTGCCATTCTATAAGTCTGCTGTGTATCCTGCTTTCCCTGCTGGATGGTTCTCTCCCTTTTTTTTATTCTATCGGTTACTATTTTCAGACACTAGTCTTGTTTATGTGATCCCTTTGACTCTTAATCATATCATTATGATCAATTGTGAACTGGAATTGATCACTTGGACTAGTGAGATGGCATTGGTACATGCCACCTTGATGGGATTGAATTGGAATCCCCTTACACACTTCTAACTCTACCATTTGGGGCAAGTCTGATTTAGCATGTGCTGAACTGTACATCTCCTCCCTCCCTTATTCCCACTCTTATATTTAACAGGGATCACTTTTAATTAAATTTAAACAGCTAAGAATAATTGTGTGTTAATTACAGAGTTCAACCAATAGTATTAAGTAGAACAAAAAGAAATACTAAAAGAAATAAAGTTACATCTTTTCAAGTACTGGTTCTTCCTAATTGTAAGTACCTTGGTGATTTCAAAGTATAATACAAGAAAATCTCTTCATTTAAATGCCCTTAACATAATCACATTTATAAAGTCCATTTTATCATGTGAAGTATGAATAATGGGATGTGTACATCTTTGGGAACAGTGCATGAGTATAATTCTATCCATCAAGATGCTTGATGCTTAACAGGTAATGCTTATGTAAAAAAGTTCTCAATAACTATATTAACCTATCCTCATGCTTATTTAAAATTGCTGCTGTGAACTGTATACAACACTATATATAATAGACTTCTCAAAGAGTCTGTGAATGTCATCAACTGTATATACTGAACTGAATTAATATAAGACATTTTAGTAAAACAGGAGTATTAGTTAATTCCCAGAATATAATTATCTGAAGAAAATTGTACTTTTTAGTTCCATTTGTTTTGTTGTCTTTTTCATTCCTTCCTCAAATATGCATTGAGAATCAGTTACCATGGAGAAATCAGGATCTTCAAAAAAAGCATATCATATAGTCTATTTATAAAATAAAGTTATACTTCTTGGTGGTAAAAGTTATCTATGTTTGGGTACATACACACAAAGAAATTCCATCATAAGTCTTTGAACAGCAAAAAAAAATCTAACAGGAAGTATCCATCTACTGACTGGTATAACCAGCATAAATAATGCACAAGTAAAGCTCAGAAAATAGAGAGGTTGGTCATTGAAAAGTGTTTATTGAGGGTTCTGTGGCCGTTATTAGAAGCCTGGTAGTACCTGGGCATAGGAGAACAGTGAAGATCTGGCTAAGTTTATAAATAGGAAGAAGACATTTCAGGTGCAGATAAACACAGTAAACACCAGGAATGTCAGTAGGCTGAAAGTAGCCACCATTGAAGGGTATGGCTGTGTTTTGACTTGAATAGGATTTGTCTCCCTAAACTCATATAGAAATTTTATGGTTGAAGGATTAAGACTGGATACTTAATCTAATTATGGTGACTGGGAAGTACGCCGACTAAAGGTCTTCAGGTTATTGGGGGTATGACTGACAGATGTTTGGTAATGTGAGTAGAATGTGCTCCCTGTGTGTCTCTCTCTGCTTTCAGGATCATCAGGTTTGCTTGCTGCTATCATGCATCCGCAGCAGTTTCCTGAACCAATGGAGTGGCCAGACGTTGAACTGTGAACCTCCAAGGGGAAGGAAGCTTTCTTTGTACCCAAGAAGCCCCTCTCAGGGATTGTAGTTGTAAGAACAGAAAGCGAACATCACCAGCTCAACATAATGTCAGGAAATAAAGTTAAAATAATAAATCTGGGATAGATTGGAAAATGTAGTGAATAGCAGGAATAAAACTTTAGATTATACCATGTAGAGAAATATTTAACAATAGAAATGAAGAAAAAACATAAGGTAGCGAAAACCATGATAAAGTAGAAGGTAGAGTCTCTGGATTTTAGTAGCCAAGTATCTCTGGATATGGCATCTATTCTTACTCATGATATTTCTTGAAAAAAAAAATCAAAATTTTCCCATTATACTTTTCACATTTTGAGGATAACTTGAG
The DNA here is from genome assembly GCA_949820135.1 of Sylvilagus floridanus. NCBI lineage: Eukaryota > Metazoa > Chordata > Mammalia > Lagomorpha > Leporidae > Sylvilagus > Sylvilagus floridanus. The sequence continues at coordinate 24,724,285 of OX463245.1, read as the reverse complement.
ATTATATATGTCAGGCAGGTGCCACAGCGGCTCACTTGGTTAATCCTCTGCCTGCAGCACTGGCACCCCGGGGTTCTAGTCCTGGTTGGGGCGCCGGTTCTGTCCTGGTTGCTCCTCTTCCAGTCCACCTCTCTACTGTGGCCCAGGAAGGCAGTGGAAGATGGCCCATGTGCTTGGGCCCTGCACCTGCATGGGATACCAGGAGGAAGCACTTGGCTCCTGGCTTCGGATCAGTGCCATGCGCCAGCCACAACACGCCAGCTGTAGCGGCCATTTGTGGGGTGAACCAATGGAAGAGGAAGACTTTTCTCTCTCTGTCTCTCTCTTTCTCTCACTAACTCTGCCTGTCAAAGAAAAAAAAAAGAGAGCTTATATATGTTAGAAGATTTTATAATTGTGTAACAGCATAAAATGAAAGGGGCTACTAAAAAGAGGAGACTGATGTCCTGACATAAGTAAATATTTATTCAAATAACATGTTAACAGAATTGGGTTTTAGCTTAGAACACACACCCTTAATCTCTAAGGAAAAGGTAAATGGAGACAGAGAGAAGAGAGAAGAAAGAAAGAGACAGAGAACTTATTCTTATAGTACTGAGAAAATAATTTTATTCCTGCTTCCCCGGGAGTAGATTAGCAGAAAATTGGAATCAGAAGAAGAGGTGGGACTCAAACCTAGGCATTGCGATATGGAAGGTGGGTTTCCCAAGCACTGGCTTCACTGATGCACCAAGTACCTGCCTTTCTACAAACTTGTTGAAGTACCGTTATATATGATCAGTTTATGTTATTCAAAATCATACCTAAAGTTAATATCTCACTGCCTCTTTGAAACTTACATCTCTTTCCATATTTTTCAAAAATGCAACCAATGGGCATTTTGCTTAACTTATTTATCTAAAAATGAAGACAACTTAAAATCCAGAGTAAAGTAGTTCTTTACGGACATATGTCTGAGGGAAAATAATGATACGAAATGAATTGTATTGCACACTTATTGTATGCAAGGTTTGTGTGTTATTTCATTTAATCTTGAGAAATCTTTAATGAGATATGTGTTATTTTTATTTGTATCTTGCATGTGGGGGAAAAGGAAGCTTGGGAGATTCAGTGACTTCCTGGAAGTGAAGTAGTTACTAAGTACTACAGGAAGAATTGCTAATACCTAGTAGCAAGACATTTTCTCTATAACACCACTGGAATTTAAAAAATTTCATTACAAACTATATTTGTTTATTATATAAAACAATTGCTTATTCATCAAATCTTAGGTAAAATTATTGACTCAAAGAACTGTGAAATAGTAGAGTCTGTATTTTCTCTAATATAAATATAATATCCATTTTTGAAATCTATCTGTTTAAAACATTTCCTTTGAATAGCATTTGGCTCAGCAGATGTCTCTAAGGAAGTTAATTTTTTAGGGGAAGCAAAAAAAAAAAAAAAAAGAATTCATTACAGAGGAAACAAAGGATTACGGTGCTCTTGTATCTTCCATATCGTACACACAGTTACTGAAAAATCCCTCTCATCTGTGCTCAGTTTGGTGAGAACAAGAGGAAGAAAAGGAATGCAGAAAGGAGAGGCAGTGGAGACAGGCTATCAGTAGTGTTGATCATTTGCTCCCCAAAGATCATAAATAAAGCACCGCTTCCCCTTCTCTCCAAGTCATTCATATCCCATTATTTTCTAGTAGAGTTGGTTCCAGGGTATATTGGCTTTCTGCATACATTTGATTTATGATTCGGAAACTGTTCTTTTGCCTGAAGTTTCTGTGGCTGATTGAAAATTCAGTTGGGGAAACATGATTGTTGTCCATCTTTCATGGTAGTGAATTTAATGACATGTGCAATGTGCTAAAAAGAGGATAAAAAGAAGAGTAGGAACAGTTTGATGTCTGGAGACCAAGTCCAATCATATTCACAGTAAGAGAAGAAATCACAAAGATTGCTTTGTTTTGCTTTGTTTAAAGAATTTGGCTTTGAGGATAGTGGCATTTTGCTGTCACTATGGGATAAATTTCTTTGGCTGAAAAAAAAAATCCTCTGCTGGTAAACAGTTCTCAAGGTGACCTGGTAGGCTTAGAATTTAAACAAGCTATGTCAACAGCAGAAATAAGAGCTAACAAGAATAATGTTTGATACCTTCTAAGAAAAGAGCATAGAGATTTAAAAATAAAGTTGGAGCTTTTGATGTTTTGCACAATTTCTACAGAGAAATTATATGCAATTACAGTTCAGATCTAAACACTATTTCATAATTTTTAGGCAGATTTTCAACAGAGGCACAAACCACCAATATCAACCAGATCAAACAGATCCTTCCAATGGAAGGGCTGAGCAGATGTTAGGATACATTAAAGTTTATGAAAGAGGGACAGGAATTTTACTTTTTGGTATCCATGTTGGAGGAGGGTTAGAAGTATGAAAAATAATCTGTAATTGTAATTAGAATAGCTGAAACCAGTCTTTGAGATTTTTATAGTAGTCTACATGTGACATAAGATTCCCAAATGACTAAGTTGGGTTCTAACCTCAGCAGCCCTACAAGTAAGGGTCTGTTTTGGTTTCCATTTTAAAATGAGAAAATTCAGGGTTAAAGAGATTTGTTTTCTTATTTTTTTTTCTAAATATACAAGAATTGAACCTACAGTGCTGATCTCAGATCCAAAGTTCACACAATTATGAGCACTGCCCAGATACTCATCTGGTTCCAAAAATTTAAATATCTCCATATTCAACTTGGAAAGCTTGAGGGACTCCAGGTTATACGAAGTGAAAGTGTCTTCTTTCTACTTGTTTTATTTATTGGAGAGTCAGAGACACAACCAGACAGACAGATCTCCCCTCTGCTGGTTCACTACCAAAATGTCCACCACAGCCAGAGGAAATGGGTTGCCACCAGTAGTTGGGAACTCAATCCAAGTATCCCATGTGAGGAGCAGGGACCCCATCTACTTGAGCCACCATCTACTACCACCCAAGGTGTTCAATAATGTGAGCTTGCAATAGGAGCCAGCGCTAAGACTCTCATCCACTTTCACAGGGGATGTGGGTACTCCTAGTAGCATCTGACCCTGGAGACTGAATACCTGCTCCAGTGGTTTGTTTTCTTTACTGTAAAAGTTTAACATTATGAGTTTCCAGGAGTGGAATGTATTTTGTAACATTATTCACACTAGCATAGAATTCTTAGTTTGTAGAATGTCTTCAAGGACTGCAGTTCCTCAGAGCAAAGTTGGTTATGACACAAATGGTAGCTAAATGATACTATTGGTCACTTTCCATGCTTTACATCAAACTTGCGGTGAAAGCATAATTTCAAATGTGAGAGAAAGCTAATACGGATATAAGATATCTGGTGACCTTTGAGACTTCCCATTTAAACTTTCCAATGAATTCATGAGGTGTATTAGTGAGTGACGATGGCACTGACTTCACCCAGACTGCTTAGGTTCTATATTCAGCTCTGCCATTTACTAGATATGCAGTTTCAGGCAAATTACTAAACTTCTCTAGGCTTCAGTTTTTTTTTTTTCATTTTTCAGTTTATTACATATGGAAATAATAATAGTATCTGTCTCATAGGACTGTTATGAGAATTACTGGAGTGAATATTCTTAAAGTATTTAGAACAGTTACTAATATAATGTAACTACCACATAAGAATTCATTAAAGAGTAACTCTATCCTTAAACATATGTCATGGATATATAGGTTTTTAAAAGTCCATTCAATGACCCAGAGGAAAGCTTTATTTAAATAATTATAAAACCTTGGGAAGTAGAAATTTGATATCCACAGGTTTGATAACTTCTCTAGGCTAGATTGTGGACTCTTTCATTTAACAAGCCCTGAAAAAATTATGTAAACCTCATCTGTTCATGAGAAGAAATGATTTGTAACTAGAATTTAAATGTGCTTTAAAAAACACTTATTTATTTTATCCAAAAAGGCAGAGTTACAGAGACAGAGGGAGGGAGGGAGGGAGAGAGAGAGAGAGAGAGAGAGAGAGAGAGAGAGAGATGTTCCATCAGGGAGCTGAAAAAAAAGTGGACCAGTAGGGACTCAGATCTCACCCATATGGGACACCGGTGCTGCAGGCAATGACTTCACCAGCTACACCACAGTGCCGCCCCTAAACATGTTTTTCATAGCTAAATAGATCATGCTGTGGTCCAACAGATATGGAGTTGCCACTTCGCTGGCCTCTTATAACACTTACCACTCAAAAATACAGCTTTCCCTAAGAAGATACATGAACTGAAACAAAAATGCCAGGAAACATATATTCTAAAAATTATAAAAAAATACCAATTCTAGGTAAGAATTCAGAGAAAATAATAAAATAAATTCATATCTAAATTTCCTTTACTGTCAATTATTGTCTAGTTGAATAGAATATTTATAAATTATTTTCAATTTACCTTTATTTTCTCTTTAAGTTAAGGCCTTCACAGCTTTTATCTGTAACAGCTAGTAATATACTTTTAGCTTTAGTTAGATTTTAAAATAACTAAACTAAATCACTTAAATTTAACAGTCTCTATTTAAAACTAAGAAATGCTAATTTTGAAGACTTTGCATGCTTTAGTTTTCTACATAATTCGAATTAACTTTTTAGCTTTCTGATAAAAAGATTGCACATTCTTAGCTTATACAAACTTTTCACATTGGGAAAAACACAACAATGTGAAAAGTTTGTATATGATGGAGTAAGAGATTGGTGTACAATGCTGCCAGTCTCATGTACACTCTCAACTCCGGAAGTTAGGATTCAGAATAACTCGAGAATATCATTTTATTAGCTATCATGATATATGTCAAAGAATTTCGGTCTGCAGAACTGAATTCTGTTTTCAACAAGTTGTTGCTTGCCTCTAGAATGTGATTCTTCTGCCAGTGAAGAGGCTGGCCTCAATGAACTGCAGCCTTACTTGTGGTCAGATCAATTGTACCCTTGCTTTAATTTGCTAACTATATCTTCTCTGTCTCTGAAGGCTGTTATGTTTCTAAGAAGTGCTGTGAAAATATTTTATATTGTATCAAAAAATACCTTATATTGACACTCAGTGAATTCCAAACACATAGATCTGAGGAATTTTTTAGATGTTTACATGACATGCAAGTTTACTATGTTTATCATTCAGCTGATGTAATGTGCATGTGGTAAAGGCAAACTCAGGAGATTTACAAGCATTCAACATATTAAATAGCAAACTAACCAGTTGGCATTTGTCAACATCGTTTAATTCACTTAATTCCTCCAAAGATAACTACATTGATCATAATAGATTGCTTCACACTACTGTATTATGCATACATAAGTTGCATACATAGCTTATTGTTTGTTAAAAACAGTGTCTTATAATTGCTAATCAATAATTTTGTTTTAACAAACCCCAAAACCAAGCCCTTGTTTGGAGATTTCTAAACCAGAGAAGAGTTTTGCATGACCTGTACCTCGATAACTCGTAATGACTTGATCGATCCCAATGATATCAAGAATGTGAATTCCAGTTCAGTTTCAATCTCCAGCTGCTACTTTGCTCCAACCAATTCATTATGTAAGAGGAGACTTTGTCAGTTGGTCATGAGAGAAATGGTTAAGGGAATAAACATAAATCAAAACAAGTGTCATTTAGAAAGAACATCTTTGCATGCATTAGGCTGTGAAATCTTAATATGAGGTAGTAATTAAAATTATAGCGATGGGCAGTCATTAGGCTGAGCAGTTAAGATGTGGCTTAGGATGGAACCTGGGTTCAACTCCCAGCTCTGTCTCCTGACTCTGGCTTCCTGTTATTTCATATTTTGGAGGCAGCAGTGGTGGGTCAAGCAATTGAGTCCCTACTATCTGCTTGGGATATCTGGATTGTGTTCCCTGCTTCTGTCTTCACTGCCAGGTAGTGGTCATTGCAGATATTTAGAGAGTGAAACAGTACATGAGAGCACTCTGCCTTTCTCTCTGTCTCTCTGCCTCTCAAATAATAATGAAAAATAAATTTTAGCTGACTGGTTTGCCAATTTTAATATCAAAATTAATATTTATTAATTTCAATCTAAATATACACATATTTTGAATATGTATATACATATATCAAAAATATATTGTTTTCCCATTAATACATAATTATTTATTGACTGTATTTCCAACATATCCTTATTGATGAAATAATTATTTTTCCCATGAGTAAATAGCTTCCCAAATCTTATAAATGGAGAACTTAAAGATCTGTGTGGCTAGTATTTCCTATCTCAGATGGAATACTCTTTTGGAAATATCAAATTGTCTTTCATTTTTCAGTTATGGAATTGAGTGTGATACCCATTTCTATCCTAACTAAAGTTCTTCAGATGTTTATAAACATCTAAAAATTGAGAAGGTTTTAAACTGTATGAGAATGCATGGTGTCCCATTGAAGTGTTATTTTAAAAACTAATAAATAATAATAATAATAATGTTTAAAACACTGTCCTGGGGGCTGGTGTATGGAATAGTGGGGTAAGTCACTACTTAGGTTGCTGGCAGCCCGAATCAGAGTACCAGTTAGAGTCCCAGTTGCTCTGCTTCCGATCCAGCTCCCTGCTAATGTGCCTGGGGAGGCAGCAGGAAGAAAGCCCAAGTGCTTGGCTCCCTGCCACCTGCATGGGCGTCTGTGGAGAGTAAATCACAGGCATATCTTTTAAAATATGAATAAGTACAAATTATAAAAAAATAAAATCCTATCTTTCACAGCAAAATGGATACAACAGGAAACCATTACTCTTCGTGAAATAAGCCAGTCCCCAAAAGAAAATACCATATGTTTTTCTTGATCTGTGATAGTTAACAGGGTATAAAAAAGTAATATATAACTATTTGCATTGCAATGTGCATTAAATTATTCCTGTGTATAGATTGCTAAGAGGAAATGGCTTAAAGTCTAAATGAACTGAATTATTATTTTGCAACCACACAGGAAATATATAGATGCTACATTGGCATAGGTTCTATTTCATTGGAAGAAATTATGAATGATTTAATTAACCAAAAACCCACTGGATATAAGTGAAATGGTCGTTTTTCCTTTCAATTATTGTTTACAGCTGTTGTATATATTCCCACTAAACTAGGGTCTTTTTGCTTTTTACAACTTAAACTTCTTTTTTGGTGAAGTATTAAGCCTTCTTACTGCAATGTAAATTTAAAATGTTATCACAAAAACTAACATAGAAAAAAAGATAGAAAGAAAGGTAGAAAGAAGGAGGATGAAAAGGAGGGAGAGAGAAAGGGAATATCATTATGTTCTACATATATTGAATTTGTTAAAATTAAATAAAATAAAAATGAAAAAACAAAAAGATAATAAAAAATATAACACTGTTCTCCATGTGTTTGTGTTTGTTTTGTTCTTATCAATATTAAACTCTAGACTTCTTTTCACTTTAATTCCTCAGTTAACCCACCTCATGCAATCCTGACTTTTCTCACTTTGCCTATTTCTGCGACAGTAACATTTGATCACCCTCAACCACCTTTGACCATCTGGGTAACTCATATTCTTACACATATAAACATATGTGGGTCCTTCACAAAGTTTGTGGAAAATTGTACTACAAAAAATCTATGAATGGATTTCAAAATTTGCAGCACCAAAATAAACATCTTTTAATTACATTTTCCATGACCCTCTTAAAGTGCCTCCACATACACATACACATCTATTCATGAGTCTCCATTTTCTTGCATAATGCTGATTAACTCTTCTTTGGACATTTACTTTAATCACAGAGACCCACACCACATGTATAGAAGCAACTGACAATGATCAATAGCACCAGCAAAATCAATGAAAAGCAATTATTGGTAAGATATAAAAGAAAAGGGAAAAAGGAGTGCTGAGGAATTACTAAAATGTTGACTAGGCTCTTTCAGCCCTTAGAAATGCTTTGAAACAAAAGGTACCTTAACTCTTTCCCTGCTGAAATGTATTTTTGCCCATGCGTGTACAGTACTCATAGTTACATTAACTTAATTATTCAATGGCAGGCTTAACAATTTAAAAAGAGCTTTGCTGCCGGAGACCAGCTCCAGCCAGCCCAGGGGCCCCAAGGTGTGAGAGGTGTCAGTGCTCAAAGAAATGAGAAACACACAGCAAGTCTGATGGCATGACTCTGGCTCTCGAGCACCAGATTTTATTTTATATCATAAGTCACATAATGATTCTTTATTCGCACAATAACAAGTCTGTTGTCCATTTTTTTCTTATAATTTCTATGATTTTTAAGAGCATATTCAGAGTGTGGGTTATAATCACAGACATATACATGATAGCAGGCTGCCCACACAAGCTAAGGCCTGGAGTGCTGTCGAACTATGCAGAAATTGTGTACACAAGCTAGAATATTACCTTCCTAACCTAATCTTTACTAGATGCCCCAAGTTCAAAGCAGGCCCTTTTTAAAATGTATCCCTTCTTTTGCAGTTATTTCTGTTAGTTTATTTATTGTACTTATTTAAAGGTTCACGTAGATCTATTCTACAGTTTTGACATCCTAATCATTGTAGTATTTGTAGCATATATTGAATTAAAGCTTTATTAACATTTGTCTTTATTTTAGTGGGAAGTATATACCAGGGAGCCTATTGCCTTTTAATTCTTTTCCACAAACAGCTCAACCTGTATAAAGCATTAACCCTTTCTCCTACACTAACGTTCTGGTTATTAAAATTCTACAAAACGATAGGCATTTTGGGGATTATGAGGCTAAGTGTTCTTCCCTAAAACCAGGAATACAACAATCATTAGTGGGACCATCAGGAAGATCCAGCTTTCTTAAGCAGAGTGCAGTTCCTAGCAATCCTAAAAACACTAAGAGGACCGCAGCTGTTCTTCTCAAGCCTTACTGACACAGACCTTCTGCTGTGACCCCGTCAGCCAGCCGAAGTTGCCTTGGTCTCGCCACTTGGCTGCCATTTTTCTATTTTACTATGCTGCAGTATCACTTAATTTTGAAGCATTTAAATCACATTGAATCATGGCAAAAATGTCTCCCACTTTCCTATTTATTCTATGCTTCAGATGAAGTTAAATTTCTACTGGACTCCATCTTTTTGCAACTGAACTCAAGTGAAAACTATACACTTTGTGTTTTTAAACTTAATTCTAGTTTGGAAATATTAAGACTCAAGCTGATCCAAAACAGTGCTGACTATAGGTCAATTTGGTACCAGAAATACTGGAGAAATTAAGAGGTAATATATTCCCAATCATATAAGTAAGAGTGTATCATATGGTGCATATAGCAAATATATCTAACCCTTGAAGTGTAGTGCACATATTTAGATTATATTACACTGAAAAAGTGCCAAATTATGTTTTAAACATTATCAGGATCACTAAAACTTCAAGGTTCGTTTTTTCATTAATAACTTTCATAATTCAAATAATAAAAAGAATTGTATAGTTATATAAGCTAAACGGAATACAGTTTGTTCCCACTCTCAAAAGATCAGCTAACACACACAAAAAAAAACCCTCTGCTATAGAATGCTTATTTATACAATTGTTTCATTTATTATGTAAAACTTAAGGGGACATTCATTGCATGTAAGCACATTAAAGACAATATTCCCACACACCAAATCTCCAAAAGGCCCTGAAAATTCAGTAGGAGTCTGGGTTTCTTACTTATTATATTTGTCTTATACAACTAATATGTATTTTATGAAAACCTTATTATTTTAAAACCTGTTATATTTTGCATTCTGAATACAATCAGGTATGTGGGTGAGAAAATAGAAACATGCTGATGGAAAGCTGAAGTGAGAATGACAGAATCACTTTGCTATTTGAAAACAACAAAAAAGAACATGAAATATGTCAAGAAAGAAATGTAGAATTAAAGATATTTGGTAAAAAAAGGCTTGTATATGTGATGACAAAATCAGTAACTGGAAAGTTGAAAAACAGTTGCTTGATTATCTATGTTGTAGTGATAACTGACTTGATACTCCCTTGTCCTTTTTAAATATGTAGTTATTTGCTTGATTCGGGTATATTAATATAATATGTTGAAATGTAGACTTAAATTTTAGTGATGGGATCAGTTTGTACATGTAATCAATGATTATCATTATATATATAAATCAGATCAGTTCACTAGCATATAGTTGTTTCATTTTGTGAAAAGTTTCTGTCTTAGATATTGTTTTTACTAAAAATTTATTTATTTATTTGAAAATCAGAGTTACACAGAGAGAGGAGAGGCAGGGAAAGAGGTCTTCCATCCACCAGTTCACCCCCCAGTTGGCCAAAACAGCAGGGGCTGCACCGAACTGAAGCCAGGAGCTAGGAGCTTCTTCCAGATCCCCCATGTGGTTTCAGTTCCTGGGCCATCTTCTACTGCTTTCCCAGGCCATGGCAGAGAGCTAGATGGGAAATGGAGCAGCCGGGAATTGAGCTGGTGCCCGCCAAGTTGCAGTGCCAGCTACTCAGAGATTTTTTTCACAAATAGAAACTTCCATTGTCTGTAGCCTAAGATTTTATTTTTCAATCAAAATTTGCGTTCTGAGACTATATTTATATGTTAGTCATACGTCAGGATCCAGGCAGTTTCTGACTTATTCTGTACCTTTCCCAAGTAACAGGCAATTATAAAAAATCAACAATATCAAACAATAAGATCACGTACTTTCTCATCAGTCTTTAAAGAACCAAAGCTGTTCTATAACACAATTATTAAAGACATCCTGTGTTAGGATTTCCTAACAAGAATCTAAAAGTTGTCCAAAGTGATGCAGACTTGGAATTTTCCATCTGTAATGATCAAAAGACTTTCAATTGATTTCTGTTTTTTACCAAGGTATATTTTGATGTTGTCCAAAATAGAATTTTTAAGACACACACACACACCTCTTTCTTTTTACACACTTAAAAATACTGTTTAAAGCATCTGTTGATTTTTCAAAATAGCTTTGAGATCATTTTCACCAGTTGTTTTCAATCATCTATTAGAGGAAGTCTGTGTTAAATTTTCACATAAGGAATTTGCAGCTGTGACAAGTTAAGTGGTTTCCCAAAATGTCTTCATAAATCAGAAACCTAACATATATTACTACTTCCTAACATGACTTCCTAAGGCTATATTTCTGTGGGACCTTTTGGGCACATTGAAAGAACAGAGATTGAATTTTTTAACTAAACTCCATTTTGCTTCAAGAGATACTGAGTTTTGTATCATTTGTATTCTCCATGATTTAATTTCCCCCCACTTCATTCAACATGGCCCAGTTGCTGAAGCAAAGACATTTCTTAAACACCAAACAACTTGTTAGACCTAGAAACTCCAAACACACAACACACACACACACATATGTGTTCATTTCCTAAGTTATAACAGATTTCTAAAGTATGTAGTTGGTATGTCAATGACAATCATACTTAATTTAAAACTTTCATCTGAAACTTTTATAATATCCAGTAATATTTTATTGACATCCAATTACACCTTACAGTCACCTCTAGAGAAATAGTGTTTCAGGGAATAGGTGATGGGGAATCAGGCTTGGTTTGAATTTTAACTATGCCACTTACTAGTTGTATAGTAGGGTCAAGAATTTGTTACGTTACTACTTCAAGTGAAACAGATTATATTATCCTCAGTTCTAGAGCTTGCTAGAGTATAGAATTAATTTTTAAATTTTCCACTAATGGTATCTCATTTTTTTTCATTTTTCATTTAATTTTCATCTTGAACAGTCCTCATTTTAAAAATTCAGACAGTTTAAAATTTTAAGTCTCCTTAAGGCTGTTGTATCCACCCCTCTTCTTCTAAGATGGCATCTTGATTTAAAGGCTCGTAGGCCTCATGGTGTGCAGTTGTCTGTTGTATGCTGGTCCTTGGGCTGCTCATCCCTGGCTGTGTGGAGCTGATGTCCCACAAGGTGGGGTTTGTCAGTTTCCATCCATAAGCATCCTATTGGTATACATTAATGCATTCTTTCCTCCTTACCTAGTCACAACTCTTTAGCTTTTCCTTCTTGATTCATTGCCACTGATGCTCACAGAATTCCTACTGCATCATGACTGTCAGATAGATGAGCCTACTCAGTAGTATCCTGTAATGACCAAGATACTTTGCACCAGTTATAACTAAAATCTCTCCTGGAAAATGTGGCAATATGTGGGTACCTATTGGGACAAATGGCATAGAAGACAGCAAATACAAGCTCAGCCTTGACTATCTCTTATCAGCTCTTTCCTATCATCTCCAGATTGGCAGATGACATGAAAATCTCTTCCTAGGTGGTCAAATAATGGCAAAGCTTAAATCAGTGTTGATTTCAATGAATTCCCTCAAATTTTCCAACAATCTTCCCGTCTCTAGGAATGTAGTAAAAAAAAAAAAAAAGAATCTCAGACACAGAATCCTGTATCTCTGAGGGAATATTGTCAGGAAGAAAAGTTCCACAGCATGGGGAGAGATATCTCCTATTAAGGGGGAGGGAAAGGGAATCAAGACAAGATCCCAGAATTAAAACCCAGTACCAAGTCTGCTAGAGTAAGCCTATTGTCTGACAGGTTCCATTGGCCTCTGGCCCCAGCTTAGTCTCTGTAAACTGATCCCTCAAGCCCACCTTCACCAGGCAGTCAAGAGACCACATCCACCATCCCTCCATCAACCTTTGGCAGTCAGCAGAGCGAGATAAGAGACAATGGGGAATAGATGGTGAAGTTGGAACTTTACTTTGAAGCTCATATATAAGCCAGCCATGGTAAGAACCAGAACCAGATCAAGCACACAGACATTTATCCTCACGCTAGTGCTCACAAACCTAGTCTCTAAACCTCCCCTTCTATCAGGCAGAGACCTGAACCTGGTGGAAAGGGTGAGTGTTTCAGCATGCATTGTACCTAGGCTCCCACGAGTTTTGAGGCCAACTTCAAGCAAAAGACACAAGTGCAACCCTGCTTAGCATGAGCCCATGTTGCTAGGGAAATGCCTTTGTCACTGTAGTCATCAACAGACAGCAAGGAGTAAGATTCAATTACTGGCTGGCACCATGGCTCAATAGACTAATCCTCCGCCTGTGCACACCAGGTTCTAGTCCCAGTCAGGGTGCCGGATTCTGTCCCAGTTGCCCCTCTTCCAGGCCAGCTTTCTGCTGTGGCCCGGGAATGCAGTGGAGGATGGCCCAGGTGCTTGGGCCCTGCACCCGCATGGGAGACCAGGAGGGAGCACCTGGCTCCTGGCTTCGGATTAGCGCAGTACACCGGCTGCAGCACGCCAGCCGCAACGGCCATTGGAGGGTGAACCAACCAACGGTAAAGAAAGACCTTTCTCTCTCTCTATCTCACTGTCCACTCTGCCTGTCAAAAAATAAATAAATAAATAAAATAAAATAAAATAGATTCAATTATTGTGGAGTAGGAATTCAAAGTGAGCACAAAAATCTAATAAAGTAATTACTGGGCAGATACTAATATGGCTGCCCCCAGGTGGTTGCCTATGGATGAAATTTCTGGGCCTGCCCTAGTTCTAAGAAGAGAGAGTTGGCCCCAGTCAAGTGGATTTCTTATATCCCAACCGGCTTTACCTGTGGATGGTTGTATTAGCCTTGGATTGCAAGCCCACCTAAGCAGCAGGCAGCCTATTGCAAACTGGCCCTTGGTCCAATCTCATGATGTATGGGGCTGCAGGATCTAGGTTCGTTGAGCATGTGGCATAAGAGGCAACAGAATTGTTCACTTCATGTCTCCCTCAACATCAGACATCATTATATAGAGAGTAATTATCTTCTTGTGGGAAAAATGTTGGTGATATTTCATGATAATCTGGGGCTGTCATCACAGTGCCTTGAATTACTCTACGGGGCTTTAGGGTGGTGATACCATGACCCTTAACAAACCTGCCAACATATGTACTCAACAAATCTACATGCTGTCCCATGGTTGCTATTGAGACCTACACATCCTGCTGGGTTTAAGAGGATTACTCCACATTCCTACTACCACTGTCATCAATTGTGGTGGAAGAACATACAGTGGCCAGATTACAGAACCTAACTAGACATAAAGTCAAAACAACCTACCAATCTTGCACCTGAAGACACATTGGAGGGAAAGCTTTTTGCCATAAAAGTCACTCATTAAAAATTATAGGAACAACTAATCAACCAGATGGTCAAAGTCAGTGTAATGATAGCAGAAGTACAAAAAATAAGATAATATCATGTCTACAAAGAAGCAAAGGAACATCCTATTAATAGACTCCCAAGAAGAGATTGATTAAAAACCAACAAAGAATTCAAAAGAATGGTAATTAGGAGATCCTAAGAGATACAGAACACTGTGGGCAAACAGAGGAAAAAGCAAGAAAATGATGCATTTTATGATTGAGAAATTGAGCATAGAAATAGAAATTTTGTAAAGAAACCAAATGGAAATATTGGAAATTAAGAAGTAAATATATCAAATAAAAGTACAGTTGATTGCCTCAACAACAGACCACAGTACAAAAATAAAGAATATCTAAACTTAAAATCAGATCTTTTGAATTATCCTATTCAGAGCAAAGCATAAAAATGTGAAAAACAAATAAAAGGCAGCCTCTAAGACCTTTGGGATATTCTTTAACAAACAAATATTTGAATTACAGAAATTATTGAGGACAAAGAGGGGAATTGAGGTTTAGAAAATATAATCATTGATTTACCAGCTGAAAAATCCCCCAATGTGCAGGAAGATATGAAAATCCAAATATAGGAGATCCTTGGAACCCCAAATAAATATGAGAAGAAAAAATCCTCACGGTGACACACTATAGTCAAATTTTTAAAAGTTAAACACAAAGACAGAATTCTACAATTTTCAATGAAAAAGCATCAGGTCACCATTAAATGAATTCCCATTAGATTAACAGATTTTTTTGACAGAAATATTAGAGGAAATGGAATGATAAACCAAGTTCTGAAAAAAAATACCAACCAAGAATACTTCACCAGTGAAATTATCTTTCAGAAATAAAGGAGAAATACTTTCCAATAAAATAAAAGCTGAGGTAATCCATCAGTAGCATACCAGATTTACAAAACCTGCTTAACAGAGTCCATTATGCAAAAGCAAAAGAAAGATAACCACCACCATGAAAAAACTAGAACAGAAGAAAGAATGATCAAAATAAACAGAAGAATTTTTGTTAATGGCAGGGGCAAACCATTAGGTTGATAATTTTGGATATAAATGGACTAGATTCCCTAATAAAAAGATGCAGACTGGATGGATGAATTAAATAACAAGGTCCAGTGTGGTGTTCCTTACATGAAATGCACTTCATCAGTAAAGACACTCAGGCTATAAATGCAAGGATGGAAAATATACTCCATATAATATTACTGAAAAGAGAATAGAATCCCAAACCATAAAGATGTACAACAAAGAACTATAGACCAAAATGATAAGCAGTCAAATCCAACAACATAGCATAAAGATCACTCAACCAGACTAAGTGGGATTTATCCCTGGTATGCAGGGATGGTTCAATGTAAACAAATCAATAAATGTGACACATCCATTAATAAACTGAAGAATAAAAACCATATGATAATCTCAATCAATGCAGAGAAAGAATTTGATAAAATACAACATTCTTTCATGATAAAAACCTTAAGAAAATTGGGGATATAAGAAACATCCCTCAAGATAATCAAGGCAATATATGAAGTGAGAAGAAGTTGGAAGCATTTCCACTAAGATCCAGAAACAGTCAAGGGTGCTACTTCCACCATTGTTACTCAATATTTCTGAAAGTTTTAGTCAGTGCCATTAGCCAAGAAAAAGAAATCAAAGGGATAAAAATTGGAAAGGAGGAAATCAAATCATCTGTTTTTTTGCAGTTGACATCATCTATATATAGGGAAGCCAAAGCACTATACCAAGAGATAATAAGACTATGGTAAAGTTGCAGGAGATAAATCAACACACAAGTCAGTAGCTTTTGTATACACATTGTAGAGGCTGAGGAAGAATTTGTAAGATCAGTACAATCCACAATGGCTAAAAAAAAATTAAATACCTTAGAATAAATTTAACCAAGGAGTTGAAATATCTTTACAATGAAAATTACAAAACATTAAAGAAAGAAATAGAAGAAGACACAAAAAGATGAAAAAATCTTCCAGATTCATGTATTGGAAGAATTAATATCATCAAAATGTCCATACTACCAGAAACAATTTACAGATTTAAAGCAATCACAGTGGAAATATCAATGAAATTCTTCTCAGATCTAGAAAAAAAGTGCTAAAATACATACGGAAATACAAGAAACTCTGAATAGCTAAAGCAATCTTAAGCAACAAAAACAAAGCCAGAGGCATCACACTACCAGACTTCAAAACATACCACAGAGAGTTATAATTAAAATGGCCTATTACTGGCACAAAAATAGACATGTAAACCAATGGAGCATAGACTAGAAACCCCAGAAATTAATCCATGCATCTACAACCAATAAATCATTGATAAATAATCTGAAATCAACCCATGGAGAAAGGAAAGTCTCTTCAAAAAATGGTTCTGGGAAAATTGGGTCTGAACATGCAGAACTTAAAAACAAGACCCCTACCTTACACTAAAATCAACTCAAAATGGATGAAGGATATAAATCTATGACCTATCATCAATTTACTATAGGAAAACATTGAGGAAACTGTAAGACATTGGCATAGGCAACAATTTCTTGGAAAATACTCCAGATGCACAGTAATCAAAGCAACAATACACAAATGGGATTACATCAAGCTGAGAAGCTCCTGTACTGCAAAGGAAATACAATAAAATGAAGAGGCAACCGACACATGGGATTAAATATTTGCAAATTATACAACTGATAACGGATTAATACCCAGAATCTATAAAGAGCTCAAGAAAATCAACAATAACAATATAAACAATCCAGTCATGAAATGGGCAAAGGACATGAACAGGTATTTTTCAAAGGATCAAATTCACATGGCCATCAGATAAGTGGGAAAAAAAAGCTCTGGATCACTAGCCATCAGGGAAGCACAAGTGTAAACTACAAAACACTGATACAAAAAATTGAAGACACACAAAAATGGAGTGATCATTCATGATTTTTTACTGGAAGAATGGATATCATTAAATATCTGTGTAATACCCTGTTTTTTTGTAGATTCAATTCCTATCAATAACATTGTATTCAGAAGCAGAAAAAAGAATCCTAAAATTAATGTGGAAGCAGAAAAACCTCAAATAGAAAAAGAAAAAAAAAAAACCTCAACAAAAAGAACACAGGTGGAGACTTCATAATGCCAGATTTCAAGACATACTAAAGAGTTATTGAAACAAAACCAATATAATACTGACACAAAAACAGACACGTAAGTATACCAACGGAACCAAATAGAGCTCCCAGAAATCAAAGCAAGCATCTACAGACAACTGATCTTTGAGAAAGATATCAAAATCATATACTGGAGAAAGGACAGTTACTTTAATTCAGAGCCCTAGGAATTCTGTATATTCATATGCAAAAAATTGAAACTTGACCCCTACCTCACACTGTATAACAAAGTCAATGCAAATGCATAAAATACATAAATGTAACACCTGGAATTATGACTCTATTGGAAGAAAATAAGTTAAATACTTTAAGACACTGGCATTGGCAATTATTTTTTAAGTTAAGACCCCAAAGACACAAGCAACAGAAGTTCAAATACAAACATTGGATTCTATAAAATTAAGAAGCTTCTTTACAGCAAAAGACATAATGAACAGAGTGAAGCTACAACTGATAGGATTGAAGAAAATATTTTCAAACTAAGCATCTGACATAGAATTCACATTCAGAATACATAATGGACTAAAAATTCTCAACAACAAAAATGATCCATCTACATAATCAATAAAGGATATAAATCAATATTTCTCAGCAGAAGAAATACAGATGTTTAAAAAAGACATGAAAAAATGTTCAGAATTGCTACCCCTCAGGGAAATGAAAATCAAACTCACAACGAGGTGGAAATTCATTCCAGTTAGAATGGCTAGTTTCAAAAAGACAAAAAATAACAAATACTGGCGGAGAAGTGCAAAAAAAGGAAATTGAAAATCTTATATAGTGCTGTACTGTTGTGAGAATGAAAACTAGTGTAGCCATTATGAAGAATGGTATGGAAAATACTCAAAATTAAAACTAGGTCTACTCTATAATCCAGCTATCATAACCGTAGACAAAGTTTACATTTAAAAGGGACTATGGGATCATTCTATTCAATCTTAAAAAGCACTGACTCCATGGGTTTTCCTACACCATATCTGGCCATCCTAGATGCTGCAGGTTTACTCCAGTTTTATTTTAGGGGTTATGGATGTACTAAGTTATTGACAGGAGACTATTAATAAGGAATAATTTAGACATGGCCAATTTATTTCTGGAATCACAGAGGGCATATCTATTAACCAAATGGGTGATGTGGATGTGGTAGCCTGTAGGTAGCTTGCTTTAATGAAAATAAAGAGATCATTAATGAATTTCCAATCTCATAATGATCTGGATCTGGTCTTTTTTTTTTTTCTGTGAGACTGTAATTTTTCTTTCTTAACAAACATGCTTAAGCAGAGGAATTTTTTAACCCATTTTTAAAGAAACAGTAATTACAGATTGTGCATGTCCATTGTTTTGAGCCAGGTGAGCAAGTTAACCTGCACAGATTTGCTAATAAAGGATTGATGACATTTCAAAAAAAAATCATGTAAATTTTTCCATAACTTTTGAAAGTTTCCTCACATATCAAAACATCATGTTGCACGCCTTGAATATACACAAATTTTATCAGTCATGCTTCAACATCCTTGAAAAATTAAAACATATAAAAAATGAGGTACTTATAACAAAAATATAAATTCAAAATAGCTTAGTGGACATATTTTCAGGAATGAGAAGGTTTCATGGAACAGAAATAATTTTTAAAAGACTCATAAATTTGAGTAGCCAAAATTTCTAATAGGAAAATGCAAATACAGATGACAGCCTGTCTAGGGAAATTGTAAGGGCCAAGATGATACCCAAGTGTCAAATTACAGGGCACTTCTGCCCCTCTAACACCTGAACAAAATACCCCAAGTCAAACAGAACATTTGTTTTGGCCTTGCCCACTCTAGGTGACTGTTATTGGAAACAGAAAATGGAGACCCCTAGAAACAGCTGTGCTGAGAGGCCAGCATGCTGGAAGGACTCTGCTGCCCACATATTCAGAAAACTGGGGGGATCAGGTCCCGGCAGGGAAGGACGGAGGAGCCCAGCGCCGCACGAACTTCAGCTGCCGTCCCACACGCCCCCACACACGGAGCCCACAGTCTCCCTAATGACCACCCCGCACCCGCCGCACAGTCGGGGACACGCGGGGCTGCTGCCACACGGCTCCCGGGGAGGGCTCCGGGCCGAGAAGGCGCTGAGAGCAGGGACGGGCAGGGCGTCGGGGGTCCCGGGGGCCAGTCCAGACCCCGACCCCCGGGCCTGAGGGGGCCAAGGAAGCGCTGGGCCAGCGGCAATATGGCGCCACAGGTTCGCAGACGACCTCTGGGAGGCCCGCGTCCTGCCGGCTGCTTCACGCCTCTGCGGACACCTGGGCGCGCACACTCACCACGTCGCGGTTTCCAGCTCCAGGTGTCCAGCGTTCCCCGGGGGTGAAGGTGGAGGCCACGGAGCCGACGTGCTCCGGGAGCATCGGGGCGGCGGAGCCATCTCCTAGCACCTCGCTCCTGCACTGAACTGTTAGATGACTGTGACGTCAAGACCCCGCGTGATGACGCGGCGTGGACGTCGTCGTGCCTGATTGGACAGCTTGCATGGCCGTGAGCGCACACAACGTCACAAAGGACGCAGCCAATCAACTTCCTCCACGGCAATGGGCCCCAGACTTCAGATTGTGCTGGGTGGGAGCAGCAGGAGGCGAGGCCTGGGTGCAGGTCAGACTATACCTCCACAGGCAGGCGGGAGGCCGCTCTCCTCTGCTCCTGCACCCGCCAGGTCCCTCCTGTGGCCCTGTGCCCCCTGATGGATCCCTGCTGGAGCTCTCGGTGCAGTAACTGCTTCAGTGAGTCAGAGTTCTGTGCCTCAGCCTCAGGGCTTCATTGTCTTCGTATTGTGACTCATTTTCCTGTTGGGTTGTTTGTGTTACTTTTTTTTTTTCCTTTGGTAAATACAAATTTCCAAAGTACAGTTTATGGATTACAATGGCTTCCCCCCCATAATTGCCCTCCAACTCACACCCCTCCCATCTCCTGCTCCCTCTCCAATTCCATTCACATCAAGATTCATTTTCAAAAATCTTTATATACAGAAGATCGATTTAGTATATATTAAGTAAAGATTTCATCAGTTTGCACCCACACAGAAATACAAAGTGTAAAATGCTGTTTCAGTACTAGTTATAGCATTACTTCACATTGGACAACACATTAAGGACAGATCCCACATGAGAAGTAAGTACACAGTGACTCCTGTTGTTGACTTAACAATTTGACACTCTTGTTTATGGCGTCAGGAATCTCCCTAGGCTCTAGTCATGAGTTGCCAAGGCTATGGAAGCCTTTTGAGTTTGCCGACTTCGATCTTATTCCGACAGGGTCATAGTCAAAATGGAAGTTCTCTCCTCCCTTCAGTGAAAGGTACCTCCTTCTTTGATGGCCCTGTTCTTTCCACTGGGATCTCACTCACAGAGATCTTTCATTTAGGTCTTTTTTTTTTTTTTCCCAGAGTGTCTTGGCTTTCCATGCCTAAAATACTCTCACGGGCTCTTGAGCCAGATCTGAATGCCTTAAGGGCTGATTCTGAGGCCAGAGTGCTATTTTGGACATCTGCCATTCTATGAGTCTGCTGTGTATCCACTTCCCATGATGGATCGTTCTCTCCCTTTTTGATTCTATCAGGTAGTATTAGCAGACACTAGTCTTGTTTGTGTGATCCCTTTAGCTCTTCGACCTCTCAGTGTGATCAATTGTGAACTGGAATTGATCACTTGGACTAGTGAGATGGCATTGGTACATGCCACCTGGATGGGATTGAATTGGAATCCTCTGGCACAATTCTAACTCCACCATTTGCATCAGGTCCAATTGAGCATGTCCCAAATTGTACATCTCCTCCCTCTCTTATTCCCACTCTTATATTTAACAGGGATCACTTTCCAATTAAAATTTAAACACTTAAGAATAATTGTTTGTTAATTACAGAGTTCAACCAATAGTATTAGAACAAAACAGAGAAAAATACCAAAATGGATAAAGTATTACATTGTATATCAACAGTCAGCACAAGGGCTGACCAATTTACTGTTTCTCATAGTGTCCATTTCACTTCAACAGGTTTCCCCTTTGGTGCTCAGTTAGTTTTCGCTGATCAGGGAGAACATATGATATTTGTCCCTTTGGGACTGGCTTAATTCACTCAGCATGATGTTTTCCAGATTCCTCCATCTTGTTGCAAATGTTTCATTGTTTCATTGTTTTTGACTGCTGTATAGTATTCTATAGAGTACATGTCCCATAATTTCTTTATGCAGTCTACTGTTGACGGGCATTTGGGTTGGTTCCAGGTGGATCTGGTCTTTAATGGTCAGATCTTCTTACCAGTTAGCAGTTAGCTTAACCAATTGTAATCCAGTCTGTGAAGATAGAACCCTGTACATCTCTATCTAGACTCTAACTCTTGTCGATAACACTCTAGGCAGGGGAATACAACATACAGTCAAGAACAATGTCAGGAGCAGACACATAAGTGTTTTGCTTTCACACACTTGGAACAATAACTGACCTTCAGAAGACTATGATCAGTTAACTGTCCTCTGAGCCTGACTCCTACTTCACTGGGAAGACGTAATCAAGTTTATCAACAAAGGAGATTTAGAATGTAGTCTTCTGGTGTATCATGACACTGGTTTACAGTTTAAGACAGCAAGACAATAAATATAAGAAGCAACACATAAAAATGAAAATTAAGAAAGCATATGTATTAGTTTTGTTTAATTGCTTTAATAAAGCACCTGAGAGGAGCATCTAGGGAAAGAAAAGGATTATTTAAGTTTACAGCTTGCAAATTAAAACTCAGATCAGGCAGTCCCATAGTTGGTGTCTGGTGGGAGCTCAGCATAATAGGTGTGGAGGAATCATCACTTCTTGACTCCAGCAGCACTGAGTCAGGTGGAACTTGAACCCCAACAATCAACTCTAATGAGAACCACCCTTCAAGAGCATAGCCACAGTGACTTAAAGCCCTCCTACTGGCCCCACCTCCCAGCCACCACAATTAAATCAGGTCTATACCTTTAATCTATCAACCATTAAAAATTAACACATCAGAGTTAAAACATCTGCAGTTTGAGGAAATTCTACTCATAATAGCATAGGAGTCAGGCAGATGTTGATCAACTTAACAAATATTTTTGTATGTGATCCACTAAGATCAACCAACAGATATTTCATTTCTAGACATTTTTATTTTTTAATTTTATTTTAAAGACAAAGATATAGAAAAAGGAAGAGACAGAGACAGGCAAGTTCTTTCATTCACTGACTCACTCCACAAATGCCCACAACTGGGTCTGAGCCAGGCTGAAGCCAAGAGACCAAAACTCAATTCAGGTCTTCCAAATGAGTGGCAGAGATCTTAGTACTTGAGTTATCAACTTGGTACCTCCTAGGGTGTACATTTACTGGTAGCTGGAATCACAAGCATGGCTGGGACTCAAACACAGAGGCTCTTTTTTTGGATGCAAAATTCCAAGTGGTGTCTTAAATACTATGCCAAACATTCACCTGCAAATATTCTTAAATACATGCTATACACTATGTATGCACACTTTGTAAAGGAGTAGAGAGAATTAAGTCCTTGGAATGTTTTAAATACAGGGCTAATATAATAAAAAGAATATTTGAGGTGATTCTACATGGATGCAATGATATGGTCTATAAATAGGTTTATTGCTGATTTAGTTACAATAAAATTTTAAAACTTCTGAAAAAGTGGTATGCAAAATGTTGATGTTTAGCAGAAAGTAAAATGGGCAGAGAGAGTTCAACAGAACTCAGTAGAAAGGAGTCAGATGTGTAATGGAAGATAAAGAAAGAGATTGTATTAAGAGGAATGATAGAATCAGTATCATAAAATACAATGAAACAGGAGAATGAGGATAGCAAAACATACAAATAAAAAGACAATTCTAGATTTATTCTAAAATGATATTGATGATCTTCTAGAAAAATTGGATCAGTAAATAAGCAAGGACAAAACACAAGCATATCAATGTTCAAAATGGAAGTAGGAAGAAAGGAATTTAACAGGTGAAAATCATTGGTCCACAAATTTCAAATTGAAAGGAAGGGGACAACTACTGCATGATCTCCCTATGTATGAGAGCTAAAATTAACAAAAAAATTAAAAAAGAAAATGCAACAAAAGAAATTCTGTATCAGTATTATGGCAAATATAATTTTGTCAAACTTTGTGTTATAACTTTGTCAAACCAATGGTGAAGAATGATATACTACTATATATACTATAATATATATGCTATTCTAATAATATGTGACTCTTTTAAAATGTACTGTATATGAGTGAAATGGTCATCTTATCATTTGATTACTGCATATAAACTTTGCCTTTATTTCCTATAAACTAGTGTATTTTACTTGTTAAACTATTGAGTAGAATATTAAGATTTTGACTATAATGTAAATTAAAAATGTCATCTCAAATAGAAAAAAGGGAAAGAAAGAAAGGAAGATGAAAGAAGGAAGGAAGGAAGGTAGAGAGGGAGAGAAAGAGAGAGAGAAAGGAAAGTATCATTACGTTCTTAGAATTGTATGTATGAACTGTACTGAATCCGTGCTCTTTGTATTAAGATCCAATTAACATCAGAATTGATGAGAAAAGAAGAAAGGAAGGGTACTAATATTATAGAGAGGTTACACTTCTAGAAAGCAAAGAAGGCAAGAATTTATAAAACTTGGATCCATTCCTTGGTAAGATATGTGTTTAACACTTCATATATTTATTTAAAAAATAACCATGGCCAAATAGAAACACAAAGCACTTTATGATTGTATCACTAAACAATGTATGAGAACCTTGCACAAGAATCATTCTCACGGAATCCGACTAATGAAGATTCTCTGGTACTTTCAGTATCTAACTGGATAGGATATTTAATGGTTTTACATCCACAAGAGTTCCTGTCTATGGTAGTTTATGCTAACAACTAGTGTCATGTCCTAATTGTGTTTGTTAAGCTGGATGTACCCCTAGTAAGAAATATGTTGGTAGAGTGCATTGCATTCATTTCTTTAGGTTGCTAGATCATCTTATAAAAATGACTTATTTATACACGTGTGTTTTTTTTTTCCAACGCAGCCCTAAGTATTAGCATTGTTTCTTTCTCTGAAAGTTGTGCTTATTAACTCCTACAATACTCTTGAGGGGAGAAGGTGGTAGATATCATTTATGTTTTTTTTTTTTTTTCTGGCTAAGGTACGAAGATGCAATGTAGTGTGTTTATAGAGATGTAGCAAGACTACTCAATTAGCTTAACCAGTATTTATGAGACATAATTAGTGTGACTCTGTCTGCAGGAAACATGGTAACTTAGAAGATGTACCACTTCCATTACTAAGTGGCAGGCTATGGGAAAGAAAGGATCATGCACTTGTCTATAAGTTCTTGTCACAGGAATGTTTGCTTGTGAAATCTGTGCTGAACACGTAAATCATGTGAAAAGCTAAAGCATCCACATGTAAACAAGCGTCATACTACATCATTTTCCATACAGATATTTCCACACCTGTATTTCCTATAAATAAAATTATATAATGAAAATCTAAAGGATGCGTAAAAAGCATAACCAACAATGCAGTGTTTGGGCAAAGGGGGACACTAGAACACAGGCATAAAATAGGAAGTACTTTCATGTCTTTAACTTCTTCATCGGAGGGTATTCCCAGAAATCTTGTCTTGCAGGTTGTACTCATAGAGGGCCAGGCTGCCACAAACAAGGAAGTTGCAAGAAACTAATTTGAGTGAGGTTTTTGAGCGTACGATGTAGAGTTGGATGTTTCCTACATGTATGAGCAGCACAGGCCTTCCCCTTCCTCTTTTACTATATCCTGGCCACCGCCCTAACCCCTGTTAAGGAAGCCCTGGCAAGCTGCTACGCAGGGAGGCAGATTCCTTGGGAAATTATTTCTTCCCACTACCTCCCTCCTTCACGTGCCAAAATCACATGAAGATTTCAGATTACTAACTTTTACTGCAGGATGGTTATTTGGTGACATCTCAAACAAAGACATCACTTCTGTCCACATACAAAAGAAATACTTGAGGAAAATCCTCATAGACATAAAGACATGGCCTGGTCTCAGCCATTCTGTTATGGCCATTTAGGCAGTGAACCAGCAGATGGAAGATAGCTTGCTCGCTCGCTCTCTCTCTCTCTCTCCTCCTCCCTTTCTTCCCTCTCCCTCTCCTGTAACTTTCTTTCAAATAAATGAAGTAATTTATGAAATTATGGGAAGCAGAACACGCAGGTTGTGTCTTTATTTGAGATGTCACCAAATAATCATTCTGGAGTAAAAGTTGCTGAGATGAAAACTTTACGTGATTTTGGCAAATGAAGGAGAGAGGTAGTGGGAAGAAATAATTCACAAATAACAGAGTATTAGTTCCACAGAATCTGTGCATTAATGAAAACTGTCTGTATTTTAAGAAAGTCGCTTCGTAGATTGTGGGGAAATTAGTTACACAAAACAATTCAAAGATGGTGCCGAAAGGAAGTAAGATGGTGGGCGGAATCCAAAGTTGTTTACCACTAAAACTGATTGGCTACGCAACATCAGGGGAGGTAACAAAACTAGTAACAAGTGTATAGACATATGGCTAGTCCTATAGAAATGCCCCCGTAAGGTGATCTTTTAAGTGATTGGTTGGTCCTTAGCCCTGCCCCAATGACTCTGCAGTTTTGTGCTATAAAAGGTTCTGTTACACACGGAATAAATGAGTCCTTGCTAGACTTGGCTCCCCGCTGCGTCTGATTGTCTCCGGGATCGGGAGGCTGGGGAACGGGCGAGCGGCGCACTCACCTTTCCTCGGACCCAGTCCATCCTTTTACGGGTGGACTCAGACCCTGCAGTAGATAACTTGGCATGTGTTCAGAAGGGGAAATTTATTTCATTGAAAATTTTTCAGAAAGTTTATCTGAATTAATAATCATAATAATTACATTAATGTGAGAATCGCAAATATAGATTACTCAACATTCACCTTTGGTTATCTGATATAAACAAGTATTTTTACCTATGAAATTAGTACCATGAATTAGAAATTAGCAATAACTTCTTGGTTTGATTTATATCTAATCACCAACTTTAAAATTTTTATGTGATATTAAAGCAAATTTAAAGTGCTTAAAATGCATCTGCTCAATCAAAAAGTTAAATGTAGATTCTTATTTTGTATAAAAATCAGGAAAGGTAATACTGAATCATCAAAAGAAAACCATTGATATGAAATGAATCTGTATTAAATAGTGTAGGTTATTAAACACTATTTTATAATGCATTGTTCTCATGAACTCAGACATGAAGGGAGAAAAAAGCAGCAAAAGATTGTTGTGGGTTGACTAGGACGTGGCTTCCCAAACTCAAGCACAGATATAGACACCAAAATCTCATCTTCGTGGCTAATGGCTCCAGGGTGGAGATTTCGTTTAATTATTGCATATGAGAGGTGGGTCAGTGGAGCTATCTAGGTCATTGAGGACTTGCCTGTGCAAGGTAGTTCTCACCAGAAAGTCAATTTGTTTAGGTCAAGTGTGTTTCCTGCGCCCGTCTGCTTCCTGACTCACTGTGTAATCATTCCTCTGCACACACTACACCATTACCAGCCTCTACCAAATGCCAGACTAATGCGGCTGCCAAACTTGAACTGTGAACCTCCAAAGAGTAACCCAAAGCTGACTAACACAAGGACTGAACGGATTTGGCCATACTTATTTTCCCCTCCAGTTCAAACATTTGATTATCTTACTCATACAAAAAGGTCTTCATTTCAGAAATCTAGGTGAACATTGTGTGCTGATCTCAAAATAGCTTCATCCAGGTTCTTCATGGAAAAAAGAAACAGGCACCTTGCAGATCCTACCTCCAAGGCAGATTTCCTGTATGTAATACCCATCAAGTGACACGCAAAAAATCATCACAGCCCTTTGCTCTTTAGCTCACATTTACAGGCAAATAGTGACCTGAACTAGTAGTATATTCAGTTAAATTAGGTGATCAGTATTGCAGGAAAATTTAGACGGGTATTTCTGTTTTGTATGCTGAACTGCTGATTAGGGTGACTCAAATCAGTCTAACACCTTGTAGTTCAGTGTAATATGTACATTTATCTAGGCAGCAACACTGGAATGGCAAGGAAAATGTCTATTGATCGGCGAGTTTAAAATATATTTCTCTGGGCTGAGCGATTATTCCATTTTAATTACTGCCAATTCAAATTCCTTTTTTTCTCCAAACAACTTTGCTACTTTTATGTTCAATCTACGTTGAAAAATAATCATTGAATTTCCTTCTACAACCTGATCAAATTAAACTAACCATTTTAAAAGAAATAGGAAAAGTAATGATATAATCAGAAGCTCATATCCCTGCAAATAGAAGCACACCATAAAGTGCTACCCTTTCCTAGGAACTAGATGAATTCTATTTACTGTGTGTGTGTGTGTGTGTGTGTGTGTGCGTGCACGTGTGTGTGTATACGCATACTTTATAAAAGTGTAAACATATTTTCTCCTTTCTTGGCCAACCTATCAAATCAATCAAACTGGCCATCTATTAATCGATAAATGGTTAAAGAAAATGTGAAATAGAAATACACAGTGGAATATTATTTATCCATAAAAAAGAATGAAATTATGTCACTTAAAGGAAATTGAATGGAATCTGAAGACATTATATTAAATGAAATAAGTCACAAACAAAAATACAATTAAACACGTGTTCTCTCTTATATATGTTGAAGTTAAGAAAGTTGTTGTAAATATAGAGTAGTGATTACTAGAGGCTGAAAGAGAGAATGGAGAAGACAAAGCAGAGGGAGTTTGGAAAACAGTTATCAAAACACAGTTAGAAGAAGTAAGTTCTAGTGTTCCGTAGTATGGCAGAGTGACTATGGATTCATAATAACTTATTTTAAATTTTATAAGCAGAGAACATAAGGCATTTTTCTTTTTGGAACTGGCTTATTTCACTAAGTATAATGATTTCCAGTTGCATTTATTTTGTTACAAATGATAGGATTTCATTTTTTAGCACTGTGTAGTATTCCATAGTGTACATATACCATAATTTCTTTATCCAGTTTTCAGTTGATAGATATCTGGGTTGATTGCATATCTTAGCTATTGTGAATTGATCTGCAATAAACATGGGGGTACAGATAACTCTTTCAAGTGCTGATTTTATTTCCCTTGGGTAAATTCCTGGGAGTGAGATTGCTGAATCATATAGTAGGTGTATATTCAGATTTCTGAGCTATCTTCAAACTGTCTTCCACAGTGGTTGTACCTGTTTATATTCCCACCAACAGTACCTTTTTTCCCACATCCTCAAGAATATTTGTTTTTTGTTGATTTCTGAGGTAAAGCCTCATTGTGGTTTTGGTTTGCATTTCCTGACAGCTAGTGATCCTGAGCATTTTTTCAAGAGTCTGTTGGCCATTTGAATTTCCTCCATTGAAAACTGCCTGTTGAAGCCTTTTGCCCACTTCTTAATGGGTTGTTGTCTTGTTTTTGTTGAATTTCTTGAGGTCTTTACATTCTGGATATTAATCTTTTATCAGTTTCATAGTTTGCAAGTACTTTCTTCCATTCTGTCAGTTGCCTCTTCACATTGATGAGTGTTTCTTTTGCAGTGCAGAGCTTCTCAGCTTGATGTAATCCCATTTGTCAATTTTGGATTTGATTGCCTGTGCTTTCTGGGGTCTTTTCCAAGAAGTCTCTGCCTATGCAAACATCTTGCATAGCTTCCCCAATGTTCTCTATTAGTTTGATGGTGTCAGGTCATAGAATTAGGTCTTTGATCCATTTAGAGTGGATTTTTGTGTAAGGTAGAGGTCTTGCTTCATACTTTGGCATATGGAGAACCAGCTTTCCCAGCAGCACTTCTTGAAGAGACTGTCCTTGCTCTAGGGGTTGATTTTAGCTCCTTTGTCAAAGATAAGTTGGTTGGAGTGTCTATTCTGTTCCATTATTCTACACATCTGGTTTTTTTTCCAGTACCATGCTCTTTGGATTGTAATTGTCCTGTAGTATGTCTGGATATCTGGTATTGTGATGTTTCTGGCTTTGTTTTAGTTGTTTAAGGTTCCTATAGCTCTTCGTGATCTCTTGTGTTTCCAAAAGAATTTTAGCATAGTTGTCTCTAGATCTGAGAAGAATGTTCTTGGTATTTTGATTGGAATCGCATTGAATCTATAAATTGTTTGTATTACAATGGACATTTTGCTGATACTGATTCTTCAATCCATGAATATTCAAGATTTTTTCCATTTTTTGTGTCTTCTATTTCTTTATTCAATGTTTTTTTTTAGATTTTCATTGTAGAAATCTTTGATGTTCTTGGTTGAATTTATTCCAAGGCATTTGATTTCTGTAGCTATTGTGAATGGGCTTGGTCTTAGAAAATATCTGCCATGGCATTGACTGTGTATACAAAGGCTATTGATTTTTGTGTGATAATTTTATATACTTTCACTTTACCAAACTCTTTTATGAGTTCCAACAGTCTTTAGGTGGAGTCTTCTGTTTCCCTAATATAGTGTGAAGAAAATGGAGAAAATGCCATCTCAAGAAAGAGTTATGGAGAAAACTGCAATGGAAATTCTACAGAAGGACAGGAGACATTGTGGATATACATGGAGGGTGTGGAACTGTAGCATGAGCAAGTACACAGCACAGTACCCCAGCATGTGAGAGCCTGAGTGCCAGCTTTGAAGAATGAAGTGAGACCAGATTGCAGCTGCCCATGTCACTGGAAATATAGTGCAGGGAGAGCCTGGTGTGAATCCGGCTTAGAGCCCTGTGGGGACAGGGTACCTGCCAATCTACAGCAAAAGTAGGGGGATGTTTCTCTCTTCCCATCCCGCTACAATAGTGCCCAGCAATTGGCTGAGAGAGTGGGCACCATTTTGGACAAACGTTAACAGCTGCCCCAGCTCATGTCTGTACATCCGCGTGCACCAAACAGTTGAGAGGAGTTACTTGAGTCTGGCTTGGAGGATTGACACAGGGCTGGGAACTATGGACTATGAAGTGCCACCAACCTCCCAACACATCACAAGCTCTAGGGCACAAACTGCCTAAATGGAGCAGCCACAAGCAGTTGGCTCTTTGAGAGTCTCTGCCTCTCTGTGGATGGGACAGTCTAGATGGGCAGAACAGATCCTCAACATCCGATGACTGTGGGAGCCCTGTGTGCTGAGACTGTGTTAATACTGTGACTGCATGAGAGGGTGCAGGATGTAGCTTAGTCTCTGGGCAATCACTGTGATCAGCTTTTATTTATATAGAAATCCAATGCCTTTAGCAAATATTGGACTATCGTATTACACATGTATATATGTACTCTTTTTTTTCCCTTTTTTTTTTTTTTTTTTTGACAGGCAGAGTAGACCTTGAGATAGAGAGACAGAGAGAAAGGTCTTCCTTCCGTTGGTTCACCCTCTAATGGCCACTGTGGCCAGTGCGCTGATCCGAAGCCAGGAGCCAGGTGCTTCTCTTGGTCTCCCATGGGGTGCAGGGCCCAAGCACTTGGCCCATCCTCCACTGCAATCCTGGGCCACAGCAGAGAGCTGGCCTGGAAGAGGAGCAACCAGGACAGAATCCAGCACCCCAACTGGTACTAGAACCTGGGGTGCTGGTGCCATAGGGGGAAGATTAGCCTATTGAGCCGCGGCGCCGGCCTGTATGTGCTCTTGAATGAGCTTTGATATTTTTTTGCAGTGGATTTTCCCACTTCATCTTGGTATTGACAATTCTCTCATTTTTCCTTTCAGGATTTTAATTCAATGTTCATTAATTTTATTAACCTTTACAAAGATCAATTTTGTTGACTTTTTTCTTTTCTGCATTATTAATTTTTGCATTTGTCTTATGATATTTATGTTTTTGTTAATAGTTTATTTTGGCTTTATTTTCTTCAATTGTACTGATCTTAAAACATGAAATTTTGGTCATTAATTTGTAACCTGTATTCTTTTCTAATGTAAACATTGAAAATTGTTGTGTCTATTGACTTCCTAACTCCCAGCTCCCAGAATGTGACTGCATTTGGATTTAGCCTTTGAAGAACAAATTAAGCTGGCAGAACGGAGGGTGGTTAGCCTAGCAATTAAGATTCTGGTTAAGACGCCCATATCCCGTGTCAGAGTACCTGAGTTTGATACTCAGTGCTGAGTCCTGACTCCAGCTATCTGCCAATGCCAACACTCAGAAGCAGCAGTGATGGCTCCAGTGTGGAACTCCTGGCACCATACAGAAGATCAGGACTGAGTTCCCAGCTTCTTCTGTTGGCCTCAGCCCAGTCCCACTGCAGGCATTTTGGAGACTGAATCAGCAAACATAAAGCTTTCTCTCTCTCTGTCACTCTCTTTCTCTCTCATTTTTGTTTATTCTCTAAATTGTAAAATTGTACTCTAATTCCATTAATCTTAAGATCATTGATATTGTTTTAAACTATAAATAAATATGAAGTTATTCTGGGAAATCAAGAGCACTACCAAAATTATAAATTATTTTACTTGAGAAATTATTACAAAAATATGAGGATACTTTAAAAAGTTTGTGTAAAATACATATTATGAAAAAATCTGCACATCAGTTTCAAAATTTGCTTGAAATAAACTTCTTTTGTAATTTCATTTCACGTGTACATTTTGAAGCAACCACATACTTTATCAAAGAGCTAGTATGGAAATTTATTTCATAATTTTGAAGATGTCATTAATTAAAATTTAATGATTTCCAATTATTTTTACGTGAAAATACATGTACAATTTCCAGCAGACTAGAGAGAAATAACTTAGATTGCTCAATTGGGAACATATTTTGTGTATCAAAATACATCAAGATTTAGACTGATAAAAAATAGCAATTTGATCACACATTTGGAAAATTGTCTCTTAAAATAAAAAATGATCGAGTCTAAGAATGCTATTTCTGGGGCCAGCACTCTGGCGTAGTGGATAAAGTCACCGCCTGCCGTGCCAGCGTCCCATATGGACACTGGTTGGAGTCCTGGCTGCTCCACTTCCAATTATGCTCTCTGTTATGGCCTGGGAAAGCAGTGGAAGATGGCCCAAGTGCAATGGCCTCTGCACTCACATGGGAGACCCAGAAGAAGCTCCTGTTCCTGGCTTTGGATCGGCGCAGCTCTGGCCTTTGCGGCCATCTGGGAGTGAACCAGTGGACAGAAGACTCTCTCTCTCTCTCTCTCTCTCTCTCTCTCCCCCTCTGCCTCTGCCTCTGCCTCTCCTTCTCACTCTGTGTAAATCTGACTTTCAAATAAATAAATAAATCTTTAGGAAAAGAAAAAAGAATATATTTCTGAGTTTTATGCTTATTTAGTCACTTTAATACTTCAGATGTGTGAAGTATATTTGACGCAATATCCTTTTAACAGAATGTTCCCAATTGTAAAATATATTCATTTCTTCAAAGAATATTTAAAAATCAGCAAAGGGAGAGAGAGATTTGCACATGATATCCCTTCCCATGCACAAGTTAAAAAAAGATGCAGCCATGTTTGGTGTGATGGGATGAAGTTTCTTTGAATTTAAATCATGTTTAAGGAGGAACCAAATTCAACACTGGCCCATTTTCTTTTGAGAAATTACTAAATGTTAGACATCCTCCCTCCAACATTTAAAAAAACATATATAAGAAACTCATTTGATAGGGAATAATATAATTGAATTACCTTGTGAGAAAAGGCCACTCCAGCAAAGAAAGAAAATGTACTTCTTACCTCCTCACTGCCCCCAGGATGCCAAATTTTGCTGTTTACTGTTGCTTTTTCAGAGTTTCCATAGTGATCGACAGCATAGACTTCTAAAGTCCTATGGAGAATAAAACTTTCTTAAAAACAAAAAATATTGCCAAAGAACAATTCTATGTACAAAATATAATCTGTTGAAGCTTTTAGGACTTTGATTATTATGATTTTCTGTAGTAGGAATACAAAGCTCTTTTACTAAAGGCTTTTTCAAAACTTTCTGGTAATTATTTCTATGCTGTGACTCAGTGTTTTTTTTTTTTTAATGCAGAAATTTCATTCCAAACTAAAAAAATACATCATTTTCCTTTTTCCATTCTCCAAGTCGCATCTCAAATGCTTCATAACCGTGAAATCATTTCCACTTTGAAAAACACGGCTTGAAGCTTTCACCTTCCACAAATTTCATTTGCACCTCCATTTAAGCTCCCATTGCTTCTTAGATGATGGCATGTCAGTTTGCGTGCATTCTATAATCTCTGTGACAGAAAGAATTCTGACTTACTTACAGTTTGATTATTCACAAGTTTTATAGAGTATACATCAAATATATACTGAGTAAATACAGTGTAATGACTCTGAAGTCTCAAAATAGAACTTTTCTTTATGTTTTAACTCATAGATACTCATGTTCATTACATATCTTTCTCTATATACCTAAATAAAATTTTGGATGTTTAAAGAATATATGGACACTAATACAATTTCTGATTACTGAGATTTTTCCTTTATATTTAATGATAAAATCAAAAATAGGGACTTTAACAAACTGAAAATTATTTCCAATCTTTCCAACTCAGACAACACATTATATTAACAGTATGTTCCTACTTGTGTCTACTTATATGCTTTTCCACTTATGTAAAGAAGCAATGTGATTTGCTTATGCTTAAACAATGTTTTTAAACCGACAATGAGTGAAATGAAACATGTGTCTGCCATTTCTAGTGATGACCACTCGTTGAGTGATTTGAAGCCATAATGAGTCTGGGACTCATGGGAATATCAAAGCTGGTGGAAAGAATACAGTCTGAGGCCATCTTCTGAAAGATCTCACAGTGAACTGAGCACCAAATATCAATCAAATGGATTGGAAATGGTGCAAGTTATTTATAAGCAACTATAATTATATAAGAAGTAAAAAAAATGCTTTTTTAAAATGTAGTTTCTACACTTGAGAAAGCAATTTCTTTTCTAGATCACACATTCTCTATACATTCTTTACTCTTTAAAATCATCCCTTAACTATAATTCTGTCTGAGATTCTCGAGAGTTTATATCACAACCATTCTAAATCAAAAAGATAAATATATTTAGTGTAAAAATAATCTAGATATTATATAGCAATTTTTCTATAATATGTTCCATGTTCCTTAGCATGACACATACTAACAACTGCAAAGTATATACTCTGCACATTGGAGAATGCTGTGTATTATAAATAAATATTAATTCACAGCAACTGTAGTGGCAATTGCATGATATGCTAACTTAACAGAACTTTGTCTCAAAGTGTAAACATCTTATTCCATTCCATCAAATACCTCAACCAGCCATTATGTAGTAAATAGAATTATTTATAAATAACCATTCATCAAACAGGACAATGTGGTTATGTTGAACAAGAAAGTGTATTTCATTTTAAGCTATCTGTCGAGTCTTTTACATTGATAAGTGAGTGGTGAAAATAATGTCATTATATGGTTAAATAACATGTAGTTATAAACTATGAGTGCACATGTGACATTGTGCAACAAGAGGAGAGAGACTGAGGACCGAGAGAAGAGTTAGTCCCTTCATTCCCACGATGGAAGCATAAGCAATGTAGATAAAATACACTGCACTTTATGTGGGGCAGGAGGAGACTGATGTGAGGGGGCAGAGTGGCATCAGTGACATTATCAGTTGTCATAGCGTGAACATAATCCTGACAACAGAGATACAAATGTGTCAGGTTAGAAAAAGGTCAGAATGTATAAGTAGCTTTTGTCTAAAACAGAGGATTTGCTAGCTTCTGTCTTCAAAAACATTTCCTGGCAGTGTAATTACACTTTGCAATTAACTGGTGCACACCGAGCAGGAAGAAGTTTGGTGGGATTCTTCTCTTTGCTATCAGCTTCACTGCTTCTGTAATTCAGTGACAAGTAATAAAACTCCTATAAATTATTAATAACAAATTATAAGTATTAATCAGCAATCATATAAATGACAATTTAATAACTCCTAATAACCTACCAAATATATAATCATATTTTATAGATTGTAGTTCTGGATTGTGAATTACGTGAATAAAGTCTAATTTTTGCTTTGAAATAAACATATGCCTTTGATAGGATAGCATTCCCTCTCTATTATCTTTTATAACAAAAAGGTCCTCTCAGAGACTGTTGGCATGGATACTATGTGAACTCTCACAGCAGAAATTTTAGATAACTCCAACAATCCCTTTATCCATACAACAAGAGCAACAATTATTTATTTATTTATTTATTTATTTATTTATTTATTTATTTATTTGACAGAGTTAGACAGTGAGAGAGAGAGACAAAGAGAAAAGTCTTCCTTCCGTTGGTTCACCCCCCAATGGCCACCCCCAAATACCGCCGGAGCTACACTGATCCCAAGCCAGGAGCCAGGTGCTTCTCCTGGTCTCCTATGCTGGTGCAGGGCCCAAACACTTGGGCCATCCTCCACTGCCCTCCCGGGCCACAGCGGAGAGCTGGACCTGAAGAGGAGCAGCCAGGACTAGAAACTGGTGCCCATATGAAATGCTGGCACTGCAGTTAGAGGATTAACCAAGTGAGCCACAGTGCCAGCCTCAAGAGAGCAACAATTTTAACATGGACAACAAGCAATGCAGACAAAGGCTGTAATCAACAGACAACTTCCAGGAACTGGAGCAGTCTCACTAAACTCTGCCTTATAAAATGAGAGAGAAGAACGTACACAGCTCTGGATATATTTTAGGAAGGATAGGCATGTCTTTTTCCTCCCTGCATCCAATCCACTCTGAGAAAATGAATACATTAACTAAAGTACAGTGTGACACTTGAAGCCCAGGGCTATAATACAGAGTTATTGAGCAGAAAGCTGAAAACAGTTGAAGACCTAGATAAGTATAAAACCTTAAGCTACCTCCATCTGACCTTAACTTTTCTCTTATGTTAAAAACAAATAAACTCATATATAGAGTAGCCAGTTTTATTTTACATTTTTAAATGTTTGATTTTGAGAAAATTATAGATTCACAATCAGTTGAGCAAATTAATGTAGAGAAATACCATAAGCTCTTCAGCCACTTTCTCTTAATGATGGTATCTTGTGTAACAATAGGACAAATCACAAGCAGGAAATTGCAATTTTATTTTGGGTCTGTTAAAAACTTAAGCCAAATACACATTATAGCTGTTATATTTCATGGAGATTACTTAGAAATACTGGGTAAAATACTATTAAATACCTTAAGAATTAGAATTGTTCTTACATAAAAGTAAAGAATTACCAGGGATTTAAAAAGAAGGAGTGGGACATAAAACTAAAGTATTGAGCTTCACAGCAAAAGCAGAGGCGGCCTGGGTAGGAAGAGGGGAGGTGTCAGTTTCTCCAAAGGATGGAAGTAGATTTTATGACAATTTAGGAGCTGAAAATGTGGCTTCTGGTTCACAAATAATGAAAAGCAACTATAGCTTAGTGAGAAAATTGAATAAAACACTATTAACCGATACAGGAAGTTTGGCTAGGACAGGAAAGAAACACTCCTCAACAAATCTACAATCAACTTCCCTGCCTGCCAACACCTGAGGTTCACGTGTTCATCATGTGGATCCAAAGCATCTGTAAGGTATAAAAAATCAATAGTAAAACATCCATAAAAGCTACTGATTCGACTCATGTGTGATACTGAAAGTGTAACCTTTTAAAAGAAATCTATGTTCAAGGCAGATAGCACATTCTTTCTTAAATTTGAATTTATTATTTATTTGAAAGGCAGAGGGACAGAGAGAGTGCTTTCATCTGATTCCCTCCCCAGAAGGAATCCATTTCACGTCTGCCACATGGGTAAAAGGTACCCAAGTACTCATGCCAACACCTGCTACCTCCAAGAGTACACGTCAACAGGCAGTTGGGATTGGGAGTGAACCCTGAACTGAAATCCAGGCACTCCGACATGGGGTGTGGGTGTCCCAACCATTGTTGTAATTGCTAGGACAAATACTTGCCTAAATGCAGACAAAATTTTTACTGAAGGAGAGCTTGCAATCAAAAATCACATGAGGAATCAACCAACCATGAGCAAGGTAAGGTAGAAACAAACAAAAAATAGCAAGATTATGTTCTATAACGATTTCCAAGGTCTGTTGTAACATATTACTCCCAAACTGTTAGCTTAAAACAGTGGAAAGTTACTTGCTGACATTTCTGGAGGCCAGCAGTCTGAAGTTGTAGGCAGGACTTGGCTGTCTCCAGAGGACCTAAAGGAGGTTCTGTGTTTTTTTCTTTATTTTTTTTTTTTCCAGTTTTGAAAACTGTCAGCCTCTTTGGATTTTGGCTGCATCTCTCCAATCTCTTGCTCCCTCATGTTCTCCTTTCTAACGTCTCTTCTGTGTGCCATGCGTAAGGATACTTTCTACTGGGTTTATGGCCCATGCAAATAACCCAGGGTGATAGCCTTATCTGGAGTTCCTCCATTTAACTACTTCTGCAAAACCATTTTTCCAATGAAATCACATTGGCAGGTTCCAGGGATTGAGACACAGACCTACCTTCTGTGACATCCACCATTTAATCCTTACACTCTCTACAGAATGTCAAATCCTAGAACGAGTAGCGTTATTATACATTTATTTTAAACCATTATGATTTTATTAACAGAGACACTAATGTGATACTATGGAAAATGCCAGCCAGTTTTAAAAACTAAAACAAAACTTTAAGTTATTAATAAGGCACTGAAAAAATAAATCAATGGATAAATTTTGCATCAAATTAGACACTATTGAGAATATTATTTGGATGATATATGTGAAAATTACACAGATATTAAAAGATTAAGAGACATAAAGGATAAAGAAATTTATATATTTAATACAAGTTTAAAAGGAGAGAACTGTTATCTAGGAGTGAGGTAAAACCTGCAAATGTAATTAAAATGAAACATAATTAAATTAGCCTTATTGAAGTGCACACATCCTTACACTCAGGGATCATAAAGGGACTTAAGTTGACTGATAAAAGTTAATCCAAACTCAAATACGATGCAAGGAAGCCACAGCATACCAAAAGCAAAGAGAAGACAGTCTCGCAACAGAAGACCAGTTTTAATTACTTATAAAGGAAGGAAAGTAAGTTGAGAGCTAACTTCTCAATAGAAATAACAAAAAAAGAAAATGCAATAAGGTAACTCCATAAATGGTGAGAACTGGCTTTATTCCAACATGCATGTTTAACTTCCTTCCTTTTTTGAAACTCAATTTAAAAGATTTCTCAGATGGCTCAAGACTACTTACAGATGTTTTTAGATTTAACGGTTCTGAAATGGACACACACTAGTCCTCATTCAGTGAAATAAAAGGTGATGGAATGAAAGGAATCCTTCCCCTGAGTCTAGAAGCATAGCTTGGTTCAATAATTCCCATGGTGGTTTCCTGATCCTTCCATTTAGCTAAGGATTTGTGATCCTGGAAACTAGGATGGCAACATTTTGCTTGGTGGACCAGTCCTGAAGTTCTAGTCTAGCAGTCATTTTGAAGACCCAGTTTGGACCTAGGACATCCAATAATTTTATAATCACTAATTTCCCCATAGTAAATATTCTGCTTAAAATTGATGAAGGGTTTTGTGTGTGAAACCATCTTTATTGATAAAACTTTTGAACCCAAAATGGTTACAGGCAACAGAAGAGTCTTAGGGACAGGAAATTTTGACATGGTTGCTTTAAAAGTAAGAACTATTGGCCATCAAAGAAGGAGGTAC
This sequence comes from Sylvilagus floridanus, assembly GCA_949820135.1. NCBI lineage: Eukaryota > Metazoa > Chordata > Mammalia > Lagomorpha > Leporidae > Sylvilagus > Sylvilagus floridanus. Next base: position 24,685,200 of record OX463245.1, on the reverse strand, counting down.
CTTTCTCTGAAGGGAGGAGAGAACCTCCACTTTGACTATGACCCTGTCGGAATAAGATCAAAGTCGGCGAACCCTAAAGGCTTCCATAGCCTTGGCAACTCATGACTAGAGCCTAGGGAGATTACTGACACCATAAACAAGAGTGTCAAATTGTTAAATCAACAACAGGAGTCACTGTGTACTTACATCTCATGAGGGATCTGTCCTTAATGTGAAGTAATGCTATAACTAGTACTGAAACAGTATTTTTACACTTTGTGTTTCTGTGTGGGTGCAAACTGATGAAATCTTTACTTAGTATATACTGAATCGATCTTCTGTATATAAAGATAATTGAAAATGAAAAAAAAAAACCTTGGTGTTAAATTAGAAATTGCATAGAAAATTAATCAATTTTTTTTTTTTTTTTTTTTTACAGGCAGAGTGGACAGTGAGAGAGAGAGAGACAGAGAGAAAGGTCTTCCTTTTGCCGTTGGTTCACCCTCCAATGGCTGCCGCGGCCGGCGCGCTGCGGCCGGCGCACCGCGCTCCTCCGATGGCAGGAGCCAGGAGCCAGGTGCTTTTCCTGGTCTCCCCATGGGGTGCAGGGCCCAAGCACCTGGGCCATCCTCCACTGCACTCCTGGGCCACAGCAGAGGGCTGGCCTGGAAGAGGGGCAACCGGGACAGAATCCGGCGCCCCGACCGGGACTAGAACCCGGTGTGCCGGCGCCGCAAGGCGGAGGATTAGCCTGTTGAGCTACGGCGCCGGCCCAAATTAATCAATTTTTTTTAAAAAAAATATCTTGTAGGATCTCTGTCCTTAACGTGCTGTAAATTGTGAATTAATACTATAACCAGTACTCCAACAGTGTTTTTCACTTTGTGTCCCTATGTGAGAGCAAACTGTTGAAATCTTTATGTAATATGTACTAAACTGATCTTCTGTGTATAAAGAGAATTGAAAAGGAATCTTGATGTGAATGGAAGGGGAGAGGGAGCGGGAAAGGGGAGGTTTGCCGGTGGGAGGGAAGTTATGGGGGGGGTGGGGAAGCCATTGTAATCCATAAGCTGTACTTTGGAAATTTATATTCTTTAAATAAAAGCTTTTAAAAAAAGTAAGAACTATTGGGGCTGATGTTGTGGCCTAGTAGGTAAACTACTGCCTGCCAAAGCGGCATCGCAAATGAGCACTGCTACACTTACAATCCAGCTCCCTGTTAATGTCATGGGAGAAGCGTGGAAGATAGGCCAAATGCTTGGGCCCCTGCCACACAGGTGGAGGACTCAGAAGAAGCTCCTGGCTCCTGGTTCTGTTTGGCCCGACCCTGGCCATTGCAGCCATCTGAGGAGTGTGCCAGCAGAAGGAGGATCTCACTCGCCCTCTAATTCTGAATATCAGAAATAATAAATAAATAAATAAATAAATAATTTTTAAAAAATGATCTCCTTACCCACTATAAGATGGCACAGCCATATTTCATGGTATCCAGTATTAAAATCATTACTAGAATTATTCTTACATACAACTCACACATCAAATGATAACATTCATAGAACGCTGTGATAAACACAACAAAATAAAAAACTAAAGCAGGCTTTCAAATAATGCTGAATAGCTTAAAAATGGAAAAAATGCAGCAAAGATTAAAGGCTAAAAATGTGTTGCTCAAGGCACAGAGAACCAGAAAATGTCTACAACCTTTCCAAATTCATTTCTTTCTCATACTAGTTTGAGGGCTAATTCTCATCCAAAGATCAGACAAATTACTATGTTGTGAGATGCAAAATTGCAAAATGTATGACATCCATCAACTGGCCACTTCCTTCATTTGAGAGTTGATTATGAAAAAAGTGAGAGGCCACAAATTAGACTTTGATATTTGAATAAGTTTTTAAGTGCAAGAATTCTAAATGCCCAACTCCAAAAGCCTACCACAAAAGCCAAAATATCCCCTCAGCTCCTTAGTAGAGACTTGCTTTATTGGAGAATTGAAGTGATTTCACAGGTCACCTTGCAATAGTACACCAATTATCTTGCTCTACTTGAACTACTATCTAATTTCCTCCAGAACTATATTTGGAATCAGATCCCAGCATGCCACAGAGGTCAATTATAATGTCAATCCAAGGAAAAGAAAATTAACATGCCAAAATAGCTTCAAGATAGGGGTAGATTGTGTATTTTTATTCAAAAATATTTTCTTTGTTCTCCACCTTTAACAAATTAGCACATCCCTACTGCATCAACTTAAGTCTTGTCCATATGGCTTAATTTGGCAAATAGGATGTGAGCAGAATTGGTGTAAGTAACTGCTGAGAAGTAACTCCAAGAGCCATAGTGTGGTCTGCACCATGTTTCTCTTCTCTTGCCACAAAATCCACAATTTCCAAAAATGTTCTACTCCTTCATTTTGGGCCCTGGGTTAAAAACAACATCAAACAGACTGTAGCCAATGCATATATGAGACACAACATGAATATATATATATATATATACATGTATAATATATATATATATATTTATGTATGTATATATATTTGTGTGTGTTTATGTATATGCATGTATAAATATACATATATATGACCGTATAGATCCATATATTTTCTTGTTTTTGGAAAATGCAAAACAACTTCACTTGAACATAAGTTGAGCATGTTTGGGGCCAGCACTGTTGTACAGTTAGTTAAGCTTCCTCCTGCAATGCCAGCATTCCATATAGGCACCAGTCCAAGTTCTGAGTGTTCCATTTCTGATCCAGCTCCCTGCTAATGCACCTGGGGAAAGCAACAGAGGATTATCTGAGTATTTGAGCCCCTGCACCTACATGGGGGCATGGATGAAGCTACTGGCTTCACCCTATCCCAACCCTGGCCATTGTGACCATTTTGGGAGTGAATTGACAGATGGAGGTTCTCTCTCTCTTTGTCTCTCCTACCTCTCCTTCTCTGTAATTTTGACTTTCAAATCAATAAATGTCTTTTTAAAAAGTGTATGTTTGCATATATTAGAGAAACTTGATCAGATAATATAATTTTAAATAAGGTTATAATAATTGATATAATCTCTCAGAAATTCTGACTTCATCTCCTAATTCAAACATGAAAGCCTTTATAATTATTTGTCTATTTAACTCATTAATAATCTTTATAAATAATAAGATAGAAATATTATTATGTCTAATATATATATATATATATATATATAAATCTACACACATACTCTGGAGGTGCTGTGCACATCTGGTAGGGGAGGGGGTTCATATATGTAAAGACCTGAGAAAGAGAGATATTAGAGTAAACTTTCATACCCTGTCGGCTAGCTCAGTCTACAACTATGTGTCAAGGTGGTCTAGAAGGATAGCGCAGACAACCTTAAAGAAAAATTAGAGTGACTGCAGATAAAAGCATGCTACAGTTGAAATAATCCCTCTGGGGCCAGCGCCGTGGTGCAGTAGGTTAATCCTCTGCCTGCTGCGCCAGCATCCCCTATGAGCGCCGGTTCCAGTCCCAGCTGCTCCTCTTCCAATCCAGCTCTCTGCTATTGCTTTGGAAAGCAGTGGAGGATGGCCCAGGACCTTGGGCCCCTGCTCCCATTTGGGAGACCGGGAGGAGGCACCTGGCTCCTGGCTTTGGATCTGCGCAGCTCCGGCCGTTGCGGCCATCTGGGGAGTGAACCAACAAAAGGAAGACCTTTCTTTCTGTCTCTCCCTCTCACTGTCTGCAACTCTATCCCTCAAGTAAATAAATAAAAATCTTTAAAAGAAAAAAAGAAATAATCCCTCTTATTTCATTGTAGATATAGTTATCCAGGGATGGAAAAAATCTTGTAACTATAGGTAGCCATCAGAGGAGAGGTAGACACGATTATAGTATTAAGTAACAGAGCTGGAGTAGAAGTTGAATAGTTTGACTTACTGGAACCTTTGACAATATCTCACTCTGCATGGAGTTCTGGGAGTAAAATGAATGGGAAGATTATTAACCTACCTTATCTGTTTCATTAACAAACTTTGGTGAACAAAAGACTTCTTTAATTCACTATTATATTTATTAAAATAATAAACAAATTATTATTCAATAATTTTGAAATGTGAAGTCAAAATACTGGGCAAGATGATGACACTGCAAAATGTCTATGTGAGGGCACAGAAACTTCTATAGTCTTATATATGACCAACTGAGTACAGATATTAATTTTCTTCTTTGACAATAAAACATAGATTTTGTATATATATATATATATATACACATATATAGTATATAATATATAAAGATAATCAGAAAATAAATCTATTTTCATTTAAATAGCTTCCATATGTTCAAAAATCCTTCAGCGTGAAATCATGTAAATATGTAATCATTTTATATTGCCAGGTTAACATTCATTATTTGTTCACTTTTATTATACTTGAAAATCCTAATCAACTCACAGAGAAAGATAATATAAATGGTTTTCTAATGATCTCATGTAGCACCAAAGTATACACAACAACATCCTACAGTAATATTATCTTTCAATGCTTTCATTTTCAAAAACCAAATATACACTCCTTAGGTAATAGACCGACTGAGTAACTGATTCACAATTCTTTTGAGACTAAAATTTAAATTTTTAAGAATTGTGTCCATCGGTGTGCTACTGAACATAAACCCAGAAAATATATCTGCCTTTAAAATTATACTTTTGGATATATATATATATATATAACTATTTCAGAGAGAAGAGGGGATGAACTCCTGAGATACATAGACTGAATTAACTAGACCCTTAGAATTGCTGCTGTTTTGCTTATTTTTTTCCTTTTGGTTATCTATAGCTATTTCTGTTGAAAATAAATTTTTCTGGGGTTGGCACTGTGGCGTAGTGGGTGAAAACTGCCGCCTGCTGTGCCGGCATCCCATATGGGTGCCGGTTCTAGTCCCAGCTGCTCTACTTCCAATCCAGCTCTCTGTTATGGCCTGGGCAAGCAGTACAAGATGCCCCAAGACCTTGGGCCCCTGCACTGCGTGGGAGACCTGGAAGAAGCACCTGGCTCCTGGCTTCGGATGGGCACAGCTCTGTCTGTTGCAGCCATCTGGGGAGTGAGCCAGCGGATGGAAGATTTCTCTCTCTCTCTCTCTCTCTCTCTCTCTCTCTCTCTCACTTTACTGTCCTTCTCTCTCTGTGTAACTCTTTCAAGTAAATAAATAAATCTTTAAAAAAAATAAAATAAATTTTTCTATAATGAGCTTTTCTAAAAGGTGTGAAGACTTTATTCATAACTGCCACCCCCTTTATGTCTCAAAACACTGGCCTTCATATTCTCATTTTAGGATGTGGAACATCCCCTACCTGGGGATGCCGGCCTTCACAGCAGGACAGAATGTGCTCCTGAGAAGAAACACTCATGACGGTTCCTGTGGCCAATTCCCTCTACATGGCTCCTCACTCCTCTTCTGAGTTCACTCACTGTCTGGTTGAAATCCATTTGCCCAAAGGGTTCTTTTTTTTTTTTTTTTTTTTTTTTGACAGGCAGAGTGGACAGTGAGAGAGAGACAGAGAGAAAGGTCTTCCTTTGCCGTTGGTTCACCCTCCAATGGCCCCCTCGGCCGGCGCACCGCGCTGATCCCATGGCAGGAGCCAGGTGCTTCTCCTGGTCTCCCGTGGGGTGCAGGGCCCAAGCACTTGGGCCATCCTCCACTGCACTCCCTGGCCACAGCAGAGAGTTAGCCTGGAAGAGGGGCAACCGGGACAGAATCCGGCACCCCTACCGGGACTAGAACCCAGTGTGCCAGCGCTGCAAGGCAGAGGATTAGCCTAGTGAGCTGCTGTGCTGGCCCCAAAGGGTTCTTAGTTGACAGAGGGAGGCGGATTGTGGATTGTAGTGGTGTGCTGTGCTGCTGTTTAGTAAGGGCCAACGTATAATGGAGCCTGGTAGAAAAGCAGGACAGAACTCTGAAACAAAAATAAATCTCTGAGAGTCAGAGAGACCCTTTCATTCTCCTTGCTACCCACCCACACAGACGTGGAATCCATCTTATCGAATATTTGGAGAGATTGTGTGGCTTTAAGAGTCCTGGATTTTTCTATTTTACCAGTAAATAAGAGAAGGAGAATCAGGAGGAGTAGGAGGCGGAGGAGAAAATGTATTTATTAGTTCTGCAAACACTCCAAACACACTAGAATTCAAGTGAGAAAGTGGGGCAAGTTTTTCAAAAGTGTTTATAAAGAAGAGTAAGATCCCACATCTAAGAATCACATCTTTTCTCACTGCCCCATTGCCTTTTGTGTTCTTCTTTTATTAGACATTTAGTTATCTGTTTTCACTTATTTGAGAGACACAGAGACAGAAAGAGACAGACAGACAGAGATCTTCCATCTACTGGTTCACTACCCAAATGACTGCAAAAGCCTGGGCTAGGCCAGGCTGAGGCCAGGATCTCGAAAGTGGGTAGCAGGGACCTGGCGCCTCACCTGGCACCTCCCAGTGTGTACATTAGCAGGAAACAGAGTCAAGACTGATATGAGATTCTGGCGTCTAAGCAGTGGCTTCACTGCTGTGCTGAATGTCCACCCCATGTTATTTTTAAGTGTAATTCAGATTATGTCACCATGGCCAAAGTTCTGCAGTATGTTCCCTTCATATTTTCAGTGCCTTATTTCTGCTTCTAAAATTTGTAACCCAGTGTTGTGCTTTGTCTTTGAGATGCTTAATTCTAAACAGCAGTAATGAAATTTAAAATCAATTTCTTCCTGATTCTTGAGTAAGGGTATTGTAGACCGCTGAATGCTTTCAAATCCACATTCACTACTTGCATGTCTTCTATGATACTTTATCTCTTTCTCTCTCAGTTTTCTCATCGAGTAAATGGTGCCAATTGTACAAGAGTAGTTCAAAGCATTCAGGAACAAATGGAATTCAAATGTAAATTTATTTTAGTACACAGGAATTTTGCAGCCTAAGTATCATATATATATATATATATATATATATAAAAACATGCATTTTCTATGAACTTTTGAAAATCTTTCATAGATAAGATTTCAAAATTCTTAAACCAAAGTAAACATATTTTAATTCCATTTTCCATGAATATTTTGAAATATGCCAGCACTGTGGCATAGCAGTTGGTAAAGCCACTGCCTGAGGCGCCAGTTCAAACATGGGAAACCCAGAAGAAGTTCCTGGCTCCTGGCTTTGGATTGGCTCAGCTCTGGCTGTTGCAGCCATTTGAGTGAACCAGTGAATGGAAGACCACTCTCTCTGTCTCTCCCTTTGTCTCTGTCACTCTGCCTTCCAAGTAAATAAATAAATTTTAAAATAGAAAAGAAAGACATTGGTAACATTATGCTGGTACATACAGTGTTATCAGAGTTACCCATTATCTTATGTATGTTCCTTTATGGTGCCTGACTCCTAACATCTAGTTATAGACCAGAAGAGCATCAAATATAAAAAATGTTTTAAATAATTATTACTACAACAGAAAACTGTTGCAAAGGCAGAGACTGCTATTTACCCAGTATCAATTACCCAACTGTTTCTAACAAAACCTGATACTATCCAGTGGGAAAAAATAAAAGCAAAAGATTATAGCTTCTAGTCTTCTTTGCATCCAATGAATTCAAGTAGAGGCCAGCAAGTAGAGAACTAGAAGATCTACCTAAAAAGAGAGATTGTCCCTATCGTTTTCATTTCTTCCTTGTTTTCCTTCTTGGAACACAGATGTATTGAATGGAGCAACAGTTGTCTCCTTGCTCCACGAAATAACTTCAAAGATGGAAAACATGGAAAGCAGAATAGAAAGATAAAAAGAGACATTAGTCCCTTATGCCAGGGTAGCTTCCAGGCTTGCTCTGCAGTTGCTTTTCTTCACAATTTCTGTGAGACGAAATTAATTTTCTCTCACTTTGGGTAAGTTTTGCTCTATAACCTGCTGAAAGCAATCATAATTAATACCATGCCTGTAGTGATTCCTTTTGATCTATGTAGGTCAAAAATTACAAATCCTTAGAAAGATTGGTAATTGAGCAAGAAACAAAATTAAGCTTCTAAAATAATATAAATTCAGAATTAATCACTGAGACTTTGAGGAGAATTATTTACAGTTGGTTTATTTTTAGGGAAGAAATATTTCTACTTTACAATTTATGTTCCTCCTTTGTATCTTCAAAGGGAATGCCTTTTGTTTATTTCTTCTGAAACATAAAACAATATTGCAATGCTCATTGTGGACTCTACACCTTCCATCAAAACTTTCCTTAATATTTCATGTCTCAGTCTCCTGTGCAGAAATAAACAGGGGACAATTGCCATGCTCATATATTCAGTCAATAAAAACGCCATTTTTGTTCCTGTGTATGTGTGTGCATTGGCAATGCATGCATGTGTGTGTTTAAAAAAACAAAAATTGCATTTCTTATTTAATTTAATATCAAGGATTCTTTTCAAAGACTCAGTGAAGTCCTGGATGTTTAGAAAAACAACAAAGACTGTTCTCGCTTCCAGTAACTTGGAGGATATTATCATCCTTGTGCCTCTTGGCAATCCACAATATACTCCCTCAAATACACCACAAAGGTACACATTTTTTACATAGACTTGCATAGGTTAGACCACATTTTTCACTCTGACTTACATAGGCCACTATTGTTTTAGACATCAACACTGTAGGACAGGGACACAGAGATACTGAAGAGTCGTGGGAAAGGCCAATACAAAGAGGAGACTAAAGAAACTGATAATATGCTATCAATAAATATGACCACGATCATCAGTTTGGGAGACCTTGACAGCATATATATTACAAAACCAACCATCAGCACCTGATCTGGACTTAACTAAATTAGCTTAGGTTCCTTTTGCATGTCGAGAAGAACAAGTCACATCACACCTACAATCAGTCAGGGTAAAGGAGAATAGGGAGTGAGTGTGTTTGCCCCCAGTTATCTCTGGTAAAGGAGGGAAATCCAGAATTACTTTCTTCTTGAATTCAGAAGATTCTCAGTTTGATAAATGTATGTCATTTTCATCAAAAAAAACTTTTTTATCAAGGTGATATAGTACCAAAGAAATAAAATATATCACAATGTCTTTAAATACAAGTTATCGGAAGTCACTTCTATTTGCAGTCTATCTTAGGTTCAAGTTCCATGTGATATTCACCTTAAAGAATGGAAAGAGGGGAATCAGGCCGTCACTAATACTTTGTTCTCTGGTTCATAAAAGGAAATGCAGACTGTGAGAGCATCAGTACCATGACATGGCCATTCCCAAGGACACAGCTGTGCCCAATGTGCCTCTAACCAACACGCTCCTCAGCTATAGTTTGAGATAGTCAAGACATAAACTGCCACAGCACATGCTAAGCCAAATTGCCATTTTACAAGAGCAATCTTAAGTGCTGGCTACATTAATGTCTTAGTCCATTTGGGCTGCCATAGTAAAGTATCATAATCTGGTCTGTGTATAAACTCTTATCTCAGGTGAGAGCAGATCCAAGTTTCTGGTGAGGGCCTCCTTCATGGAGAGCTGTTTCAACACTCTCACATGGTGTAAGGAGCAAGGGCACTAATCCCATTCATGTGGATTCTATCATTGCAACTCAATCACCTCCCAAAGGTCTCCCCTCTTACCATCACCACCTTGGGTAAAAGATTTCAACACCTTAATGTTAGGATGGTCATAAATAACAACTAACATATACTAGTAGAGTAAAAGCTAGCATATACCAATAGAGTAAATTATCAGTCTTTTAGGTTTTCCCTCAGAGATAAACCCTCTTAAAAATGATAGAAAATGTTTTAAAATATGCCGGCCTGGTGGTTCCTTGGTTATTCATGCTCAGTAATTGCTCTACTTCCTTCCCACCACAGGACTATTGAAAATCTCAATGAACACAAAGTAGATAGGATTGTTGGTTGATTTGTTAATCATGATTCTTTCGTACCTCTCTGCTTGCATTGTCACACTTAAGAAACTAAAAAAAAAAAAAAATTCAGTGAATTTGAATTTTATATGAAGAACAATTTGTATGCTTAAGTATGCCCTGAACAATATTTGAGACATACAAAAAAAGTAACTTGATGTTATCTGAAATTCAAATTTGTCTGAGCGGGAATCACGCATTTTATCTGGCAAGCCTACTTCTACCTTATAATGGTTCATTTAAAATGTTATTTAATGTGTTGAACAAGAATGCTTCCCATAGTCAAAACAGAATGGTCTCCTATCTTGCTTTATTTGACATCATTTAAACAGTTATATTTAAATAGCATGATATAAAATGTACTGCGAGTCCATCTAGATAATATGATTTTCCTTCTCTTTAGCTGTTTATGTTAATTCCTTAGCACAAAAGCTTATGGAATCTCAGAGACATATATAGGAGTGAATTCTTTGTGTCCAATCAAGAAAACACTCCTCTACTTTCAACCTTGAATTCCAAGTGAGCAGAGATTGTGGTGTAAAATTATATTGTGAGACAGATTAATTGACAGCATGTCATAAGGGTCTGTCATTGTTTCACAAATTTCAACAACTCCAACTCAGCACAACAAACCCTCTTTAAGTAATCCTATCTCTGTTATACATTTTTCACTCATTTGTAATTTTATGGTTGAGACAACATGTCCTATAACCAGTTAACATGTTTCTATTTTTTAATGCCAGCTTATATTTGTGACATAATTGTCATGTTTGCATATTCTACTAATCATGAAATTTCATAATGTTGTCTTTTAAATAAAACAATAAAAATAGTATTGACACTCTGGTATCTGTAAACGCAAATTATCCAGGTAGGTAAAGATCTTAAACATGCAATAATTAAATATTTACATAAATGGGATAAACATTTTTAAATATGCTATAATTTCCCTAACTTCTTACATGAAACACAGAGTATGTCATAATCTTACTGAAACTCTAGGACATTATTGTATTGCTTGTTATCCTGTTACACACAAATAAAGTGAGGACCGAGCGAGATTTTGACTCACAGCATTTTCTGCAGTGGTAGAATTATTGTGTGACTGCACTGTCCAGTGTGTTAGATACAAGTCACATGAGTCTATAGATAATCTGAACTGAGAATATTGGTCCTGAGCTTTTATGTTTTAATTTTCACTAATTTATATTTAAAATATATGTGATTTTGTGGCACTATATTGGGTAGTGCATGTCAAAGAAGCTCAGTCATGAGAATGTTAATATCTTAAGATAAAATTATATATTTTGGAGCTGGCGCTGTGGCATAGTGGGTAAAAACTGCAGGCTGCAGTGCTGGCATCCTATATGGGCATCGGTTCAAGTCCTGGCTGCTCCACTTCCAATCCAGCTCTCTGCTATGGCCTGGGAAAGCAGAGATGACTCAAGCCCTTGGATCTCTGCACCCACATGAGAGAGCCAGAAGAAGCTCCTGGCTCCTGGCTTCGGATTGGCACAGCTCCGGTCATTGCAGCCAATTGGAAAGTGAACCAGAGGATGGAAGACCTCGCTCCCTCTCCTTCTCTGCCTCTTCTTTTCTCTCTGTGTAACTCTGACTTTCAAAGTAAATAAATCTTTAAATGTATATTTTCCTGATTAAGTTAGTATCTTTCTTGGAAATTTACTAATCTTTTTCTATTGTTATCTTCCTAATGAAACCAGAAAATTTTAAAATATATAGTTTCTATAAATATATCCATATTGAGGGCAACCATTTGGAATAAAATACACATTTCTTCCTTAATATGAAAGTGTATGTGTTAATGAAAACAGTCTTTCAGTGAAAAGAGATTCTAAAGCAAGTACTTCATTGTGCTAAAGATTTGTCAGAGGTCTCCACCATGTCCCAAAGTTGATTTACTGGATAAGAGGTCTTCAAGTAAAAAGTGTGATGTATTTATAAAAAAAGTTTGTAAGGGACAATTGCACTTAATTATAATTGGTATTAAAAATCCAGAAAGTTAAATAGCTTTAAATTGTCATTGGTATTACATACAATTAGATAAGATCCAACAAAAAAGTCTGATAGCATATGAAACAGATTAGTTTTTGTCAGCAGGACATATTATTAACAGATATTAACCCTGGGCTCTTGAGAATCTGGGATAGGAGAAAAATGTTAAGCATATAAGAGTAACATCCAATAACTATAAAGTGTGATCACGTAATACTTCACAATAATTATAATTTGTAAAAAGGTACATAAGATGCCCAACGTGGTATTTTCTAATCCTGATATGTCATTTTATCCATTTGTTGTTGCTATAACAAAATATCTAAGGTTAGATTCTTCATAAAGAAAAGAGGTTCATTTAGCTCACAGTTTGAAGTCCAAGAAGTGGCTTCTGGTGAGGACCCACTTACAAAGGTGGGTGAATAAAGGGAAAGTGAACTGGCCACAGGCCCAAGGGGCCAAATAGGTGAGGTGGTCTCACAACAACCCTGTCTCCAGAGAAATAACTGAGGTCCTACAAGAACTGCATTAATCCCATGTGAGGGCAGCACCTAGGATGCTGGGATCACATAGAACTTCCTAAAAGTTCTACCTTTGTAACAGCCCCACATTGAGGACCAAACGTTTAATACACAACATATACTGCAAAAATACTCAAACCACAGTCAAACCATAGCACTACTTTAATCAACCCATCTTAAACATCGCTAATTCCATTAGACCGAAGTGGCAATAAAATCAAGTACCTGCCCCAAAATTATGATAGGAAAGTTCACCCTGCGAAAAATATGAAGAAAAGCAAATGAAAATATAAAGATAGGAAATAAGGAGGCAAATGCATTAGCTTTTATTTTTAGGCACATGTGTCAAAACTAGCTCATAGCTTCTTTCAATAGAATTTTTCATTTCACAGAAAATGCATAAAACAAGCAACAAAACAACAACACATCAATCAAAGATATTGACGGACTGAATGCCCCTAAACAGCAACAAAAAAGAAAAAATAATGTGAAGATAATGGTTTCCAGACACAGTACATTAGACAGTGCATGATTTTTATTCTTGAAAGATGGAAACCAAACCAGGTAAGCCCTATTATTGTCCACCCCTTACTATCTAAAGGAGATTTCCAGGCACAGCACAGTGCAGGAAAAGGACACTATAGTCTGCCCATCTCCCTGAGTTGAATAGATAAATCCAGTATCCAGGGAGGCCAACATGGCCAGAGTTTGCAAGGTGGGTTAAGAGACTAAAGAACTGCCGGAAATCTCCCTCTGGTCTCCAGCTGAACATTGGTGAGCTCATGCAGACGATAACAATACCTGAAGGCATGGAAGTAAGTCTACAAAAGAAGCAAACAGTCCACTGACTTTATACAGTGCCAGAAATAGCTCACATTCCCCCAGCCAGAGTAAAAATCATTGTGATTCAACCCCAGAATCATGCAAAGTGGAGCTTTCATAGAATCACTGTTTTCTTTTAATTTTTTTATAATTTATTTATTTATTCAAAAGTCAGAGTTACACAGAGAGCAGAGAGGCAGAGAGAGAGAGAGAAAGAGAGAGAGAGAGAGAGAGAGAGAGAGAAAGAGAGGTCTTCCATCCGATGGTTCACTCCCCAGATGGCTACAACAGCTGGAGCTGCGCCAATCCGAAGCCAGGAGCCAGGAGGTTCTTCTGGTCTCCTATGTGGGTGCAGGGGCCCAAGGACTTGGGCCATCTTCCACTGCTTTCCCAGTCCACAGCAGAGAGTTGGGTTGGAAGTGGAGTGCCAGAATTCGAACCGGCACCCATATGGGATACCATATGGGATTCGGCCTCAAATCACTGTTTTCAAAAACTTAACTGTGTCCCACAAAATTAACACAAGATAATATTGTTGATTAAAATATTACAATACTATCGATACATTTGAAATATGACATAAAAGTGGCTTGAAAATGAAAAATCAAGTCTACCTAATTTTGTACCCATTAAAGACATTTACTATGATTGAAAACTTTTACATAGAAAAAACACCAAGTTTATATAATTCTCAGTGAAGGTATCACAGATCTTATACAATGTTTTCTAGATGACAGAAATAGGTGAAGCATTCTTTATCAAAATTTATCTATATGTATAAACCAGATTATACTGATCCAAGAAAAAAAATTGTGTCCCCTTTTTTACCCATTAAATATATCTTAATACTCTTAAATATATTAGCAAACAGAACCAAAATGGATAAAAGGGATACACAAAGATGTTTTCTGAGTATAGTCAAGAACAATTAAATGTAAAGTATGTTATTCATAATATTAACATATAAAATAAGTAAAATGAAATTATCAGTAGGATAAAAAAGATATTTTAATAAAATCCAATATTACTTATGGTTTCAAGTAAGAACAGAAAGGAAAGACACCCTCATTTCCTGAAAAAGGTGAAATACCAAAAGTCAATAATAAATAAATAGACCTACTTGATAGATAATCTCTTGCCCACGTAAGCTAATAAAAATCAAGAATAACAAACACGTGTTAAAGCTTTCTTAATATACATGCATTCTGTTCCTAGAATAGAATACCATGTAAAGTGGAAACGGGTGAATGATTTATGTACATCATCAGGGATACATGTCATAACATGACACTGATTGAGGAAAGCAAGCAGCAGATGGTATTATTTCATATTTTTGTAAGGCACGACAAATCGAAAAACTAACTTGGACAAATAACAGAAAACTTATGCATACACATACACACATGCCTAGAACACATACATGCATTTTCCTAACAAATACAATCAAATTATTGTTTAATTCTTCAGTAAAGGCAGAGGGATGGGTTAGAAAAGGAACACAAGTAATATGGAGAGAAATTAAGAATACTTAATCTTTAAGCTGATTGTGTGCTGATTATTTATAATCAAGCTTTCTATTTTAAAAATTTATATGTATATATACACGCATGATAGATCAATTTGCAATATACCATGTGCCATATATGTTTATACATCTACGTGTGTGTGTGAGGCTATTTCAAAAAGTCTGTTGAAAAAATTGTATTAAAAGTTAAGTTTAATGAGTACAATAAAATCTTGAAATCTATACATTTGTTTCATGATACATAATTCCAGTAACTTTTTGAGGGCCTGTGTTATGTGTATATGTACCTATGTGTTATATATATTGTATACAATCTCTGAATGATATAGACTAATGAGGCTTTTGCAATCTCTATGAAATAACATTTCTCATATGGCTTATTACGATTATTTGCATTCATGTAAGCTAGGAAATGCATAGCATCAGGTAAGTCCTAGGCCCTAGCTTCAGATATTCAATTCTTATATACATCTATTTTATTAAATACAGTCTAGGCGCAATGTAACATCTAGACAACAAAAGTACTGTTAGCCTTAGGTTTAATCAGAACAAAAGCAGAAGGTTTAAAAAAGGCAATGCATAGGGGCTGGCACAGTGGCTCACTTGGTTAATCCTCTTCCTGCGGCACTGGCATCCCATATGGGCACCAGGTTCTAGTCCTGGCTGCTCCTCTTCCAGTCCAGCTCTCTACTGTGGCCCAGGAGGGCAGTGGAGGATGGCCCAAGTGCTTGGGCCCCTGCACCCTCATGGGAGACCAGGAAGAAGCACCTGGCTCCTGGCTTTGGATCGGTGCAGCGCTGGCCAGAGCGGCCATTTGGAGAGTGAACCAACTGAAGGAAGATCTTTCTCTCTATCTCTCTCTTTCTTTCACTGTCTATAACTCTACCTGTCAAATAAAAAAAAAAAAAGCAATGCATATTTTGCTAACACTTTGACAAAGAAATGTCATATTTCCTTTCTGGTCTCACAAGTTCATGGGTACCCCCTTGGGGCCCTCAGGCTGAAGGGAGAATTTGGGACAGCATCACAATAGCTCTGACCTTTGCATGCAGCACTACTGCTGTTTGTTACACTTGATCCAACATTTCACCCTCTGACTAGGATGGGAAGAAAATGAGATTCAATAAAATGCAACAGTAATGGATTTCAATAGAAAAGTGAAGAAAATAAGTCAATAATTTCTCAGAGTCCGGTCAAGTTTTCCATATGGAGTCTCTGAACCAATAATTTTCACCTGTTTTAGCTCAGCAGGATTGAAATGGCTGTGGTCAATTCAACAGCTACAGCAAAATACTACTGACTCTCTCCACTTTGAGAAATCGGAGTAGGATGTATCACAGAGAACTGTGAAGATTAAGAAATGCTTTATTGAGCAATAATCTTATTTGGAAGCTAAAAGTAATTCAGCCTCTAAGGCCTATTGCAGTGACCTAGAATTTTAAGAAGACATCAGGTTGTACGATGGTGTTAAACTCACTGTCAAGAACTGCTATTCAACATAAAGCTCATTTTCTCTGTGTTTCTGTAGCTCATGGTAACCTGGAAAGGTCATTTTATCTGTTCTCAGTAAGGAACTGCTATGGAAAACAAGAAAATTGTGGCTGTACCCATGTAGCTTCATCCTTAATCTGATGAGAATTTACACTAAAAATGAACTCACAGCAAAAAGCATAAAAGGAGAAAAGGCCCTGGTTAAACAATTTATACCAAAAATTGCTTTTATCAAAATTATGGACAAAATGTAGAGGGTTCCACTGCTGTCCTTTCTTGTTCAGCAAAATTCTGAAAATATGATTTTTAATTTGGCTCAGAGATGATGAAAGCAGCAGAGCTTTCTGCTAATGCAGTAGCTTTGAGCAGCTTAGTGTCCATCAGCATCGCCAAGGAAGCTTGATAGGCATATCCAGACCTACTTAACCGGGATGTGGTGAGACCTGGAGACGTGAATTTTCAACATTTTATAGAGGGCCTACAAATTACCCTTTCAACATGCAGTCTGCAGTTGGCCCCTCAGATTCTTGCAAATGAATAGTAAGTAAATTCTCGCTTTGGAACTGTCCTATAAGAAAGTCTTTACAGCATTGCCTACGGGTTTTTGCACAGTAGGGCTCTAGCATCCCAAATACAGGTAGCATTATATTTTTATTGGCTGAAGATTTCAGCTTTCATCAGAAGGACCATGAAGCTGTAAAATATGGGTAACCTGTCAGCTGCTGAAATCGACGGATTCTCCTAGGAAGATTCACGCGAACTTCCATTTTTTTGTTTACCTAAGTTTTATTTGAAAGGCAAGAAACTGTGAAAGAGAGATAGAGATCACCCATCTGCTGCTTCACTCTTCAAGTTCCAAATATAGCCAGGGATGGGCCAAGCCAAAGCCAGGAGCCTGGAACTCAATCTGAACTATCACCTCCTGCCTGCCAGGATGCACATTAGAAGGAAACTGGACCCTAAGGGGAAGAGCTGAGACTCAAATCCAGTGGTTTGATATGGGATGTGGTTCAAAAATAAAGACTTAAGGGCTTTGCTAAATGATCACTCCCAAACTAATTTTAATAAGTAAATTATTTCTATGCAGTGTGTGTGTCTATTGCAGCATGTTGGGGAATTAATTTTATGTGATATGATCAAATTAATATATGTGCTACTTTTCTCTAACACTGCTAATAAGCAAAGATTGGAGAGTGTAGGTTTTTCCCAACCCTGGCAATTTCATGATATTTTTTAGCTACTAATGAGTAAAGAAAATTCTCTACAACTATGATTACTAAATATAATTTAAATTCAGTGAAAGAATATCCAATATCAACGTTTTGAACTTGCTTCTTGGTTCAAGTTCTTCCCCTCTACAACTGGGGTCTGCCATGAACTGTCTGCTTGAAGCAAGAGACCTCAGTGCTGCTGACTTCCCCGCAAGGCTGAGGAACAAGAAGTTCTACTCTGGTAGAATGGAAGAGCGAGAAAAAGGATGGGAAAAAAGCAAATAAAAAGATTTTATGAGACTGATAACTAGAAAGTGTTCTTTGGATCTTAAAAACAGGCAGATTTTCAAGCAAACTTCCTTTTTTAGGCAGTTTTGTTAGTTCTTTGTAAACTACTCTGCTGCCCCCTCCACCTGCACCTCTGTGTGTAGGACAACTTCTGCTTTCCCTATCCTTAGCTCTGAATTTTCCAAGCTCCGTAGCAAACTCTTTCTGTTGGTTCTTCACTCACCCGGATGACCATTTTGGCAAAACTGTCAATGACACCAGAACAACATTGGAACCCTGATTGTGTCTCCTTGGTTTTATGCACCTTTGACCTACTGTCAGAGGAGACAACTCTCTGCTCTACCTGCAAACTGCTTGGGCCAACGCCTTAGTATTTGATGGCCAGTTTAATAAAAAACTAACTAACTACTGTGTTATCCACAGAAACACAGATGTAGACACACCACACTCTTTACAGATACAACTTTAAGACAAGTACATCATTGTCATATGAATCACTTCATTTCTAGGCAAATATAAGAGGCACTCAATATGACAATTTTGTGACAAAGTGACCCCCTCTCCACCCCAAAAAACTAACAAGACAATCTTTTTATATCTTTCTGTATCTTACTCCTCCCAGAATTTATTGGAAAAGTTTTAAATATATATCAATACCTCCTTGAGAAGAAATTCCACCTGGCTTTTGATTATAACTTTTGCTTTCCTTCTTTAATACATTACTAATTTAGTATTTATTCTTGATGAAATTTCATAATATCTAATGAGAACTGCATATATTCTATAGCATTATCATTCCTTTTATCTTTGTTCTTTATATTCAGGCTAATATTGTTTTTGCTTTCTTTCATTATGTGTTTTTGGAGAAATAAAGTGAAATTTATATGTAAAAAATTTCAATGTGACTTTCTTTAATCACAAGGGAAGAAGTGAAATATTATTAAAATTAGAGTTAATAATTTGACTCTGGATAATCTTAGCAATAATTCTCAGAAAATGTGATTCTTATGACAAGATAATTATAATAACCTAGTGGCAATTATTAGAATAATAATAATAGTTAGACTAGGCTGCGAGTGCCATCTAACTAATATTTTCACTAATACTGACTGGGAAAAATAGCAGGTAAAAAGCAAAATGTATGCATCCTAATGCATCCTGAAGAGTGGAAAATAGTTACAGACACCTTCCAAGTAATCTTTATTTGTAGCAGCAAGTGGAATATCATTGCATATTGAGAGCTTTATTAATTTGTTTTAAAAATAAAGTGACAGAAAGGAGGGGGAGAGAGAAAGAAAGAATCTTTGATCCACTGTTTCACTCCCACAAAGCCCACAACAGTCAGAGCTGGGCCAAGCCAAAGCCAGGAGCCAGGAACTCCATCTGGGTCTCCCACATGGATAGAAGGAATTTAAATAATTGGGACACCATATTCTACCTTCCAGGTGCATTAGCCAGATGCTTGATCAGAAACAGAAGCAGGACTCCATTGGAAGTGGAGGCACTCCAGTATGGGATGCAGAAATCCTGAGTTTAACCTAATAAACCATAATGCCCAAACCCACTATTGTATTGTTTTCACTAAATGCCATCATATGTGTGTAAGTATCTTTATTAAGTGCAAATGTAGTAGATATGACAGACTAGTTGTCTAAAATTAAAACATAAGAACAGATCTTTGTAGTTGGGGTCAAGCCTATTGGAGAACACTATTAAAATATCCCATGAAATGCAAAGCACATTAACTTTCCAACTTATGTTTTTAAACTTTAGCAAAGTAAAATTACAATGTGTATAGACAGTACCATCACTAATTCATTTTCATATACAATATGTATTGATTATAGTCAATTGTACAAGTAGCCTAAATTCCAATCCATCAACAACTTACCTCAGAGAAAACACAGGAAAGGAAAACTATAGAAAGATGAAATATGTAATATAGCATATTTCTCTTTATGTTAGAAGATTATATAATATGTGTTACTTTTTAGATTCTGGATACTATAAAGATAAAAATTACCCAATAATTTCTTCTGATCAAAATTTCTAAATGAGCTTGATAAATTTAATTTGAGTAATTTAAGCAGTACCATGTCCATTCTCATTTACTTTTCCCAGAGGGACAGAGCTGCGAACACTACACTTGGTTTTCCACTATTTATGGCAGAGGTAGCTCATGGCAAAGGAACATCCTGATATCTGAATATTTGCAAGTGGCGCACTTCTTCCGTCAGAGGTTGGTACACAACTGTAAAGTCAGAGACAATCTAGTCTGGAGAAGAATAACATGGGTGGGGTCATGGAAGTGGGCACTAAAACTGCAGTTTTCAGTGCATATCACATGAATGCATACTTGATGTCATCCACCAGAACAGAAGCGCTCAGATCCAGAAGAAAACGACACATCCTGTAGATGTCATGCAGCCTTCCTCTTCGTCAGTCCCAACACTTTTGAAACAGCCAGCAAGAATGATTAGGGTGGAAAGAACAGAGACTATACTCATGTACGGGCCCAATTCCAATTCTATTATTGTTATTCCCATTTCAGAACACCCCATTTGTCACAGCAAACACAGAGGCTGAAGCCTCCAAATGGCAGAGCGCCTCAGGGAACCATGTCATCTAAGGTAGATTGATTACAGTAATGGGCCCACAACACTCTTAGGAAGTACTGTTTCATTCTTTCCAAAATGTGTGTATACTTACTATAGTGCTGCGCTTGTTTTGCCCACTGTTATTACAGGATCAGAGGCTTAAGCTATTTGCCCTGTGGAAAGTCTACTGCCACTGCCATTACTGCAGCTTCTGGACTACTGCAGCCTCATCTCCTAACCACTAGTTGGCTGAGATGAAACCTTTAGATGAAGCCTGAAGTAGGTACATCTTGCCTACTAGAGCCTGAGCCACAGCAATGCTGCTGCTCATGTCTGAACCAACTGAATCACACAGGCTTTGGGTTCTAAGGAGGAAGAGGCAGAAGTTCTTTTTTTTTTTTTTTTTTACAGGCAGAGTGGACAGTGTGAGAAAGAGACCGAAAGCTATTCCTTTTTGCCATTGGTTCACCCTCCAATGGCAGCCACGGCTGGCGCACTGTGGCTGGCGCACCGTGCTGATCCAATGGCAGAAGCCAGGTGCTTCTCCTGGTCTCCTATGGGGTGCAGGGCCCAAGCACTTGGGCCATCCTCCACTGCATTCCCGGGCCACAGCAGAGAGCTGGCCTGGAAGCAACCGGGACAGAATCCAGCGACCCCACCAGGACTAGAACCTGGTGTGCCGGTGCTGCAATGCGGAGGATTAGCCTGTTGAGCCGTGGCGCCGACCACAAAGTTCTAAGACATAAATGCTCCATGAGACAAAGTCTGTTGAGGGACAGAAACAGGAATGATCCAGCACATAATCCCCACATTTTCTCCACTTGAACAGCCCAAGGCACAGTGAGACCAATGACTTCTCAGGGCTGCTCTGTGCTCCTTCAGGAACAGTTATATTTTCTTGAATAGTGAGGATCTAATGTCCTATATTTGCTTTCTGTTTTTCCTGGCCTTCCTCTCTTTTCCACTGCTTTTGAAATTATTGCTGGTATAGTCTACCTTTTAATTCTCTGAGTTATTACGCTTATAGATGTAATGTTTCTAGTGTTCTCTGCTAAAGTTTTCCACTATTTCTTTTCCCTGGAACTCTAATTAAGCTGCCTTGACCTAATTAAGCCCATTTAATTAGTCTCCCAAGTTGCATCAACAGAGTTTTCAATGCTTATGCTTTTTTATTTACTGATATATTTCCTAATTTTGCAGAAGCATATCCTGAAATAGCTTTTTGGGAAAGGTTGTGAAGAAGGTAAACTCTCTGGGCCTTTTTCTGAAAATGTCTTCAATGTAAACTATTGTCTTATTGGTGGTTTGCCCTATGTTTCAGGCCTATATTTATATGTCCAAAGTTACTCCCTTGACTGCTGAAGACACTGTCTTTTAGAGCTTTGAGTATTTAAGTGACTCTGCTGCCAGTCTCATTTACAGTCCTTTACTGGTGACCTGCTTTATTTCCTTTGAAAGTTTCCCTTTAATCTCTGTGTTCTGAGGTTCTGCAATGGTGTATACAGATACATGCTTGTGCCTGTTCCTTTGTTTCCCTTCTACATTTTAAAATAGTAATTTCTCTGTGTGTGTGTCTTTCCCTCTCTCAGAAACTCTGATTCTCATATAAGCAAACAAACCTTTAAAAACTAAAATAGTTATTATTTTGTTCTCATATTCTGAAAAATGTTACAATTTTTATTTTTTGGCAATTTTATATTTTCCAAATTTTTCCAATTCTTCTGTAAACTTTGTTAGTAAGATTTTGGATTACAGTTACCCGATACTGTCTTTTTTTTTTTTTTGTACACTACTTTCTGGATGTTTCCTTAACTTTATCTCCTATCATCTCTAGTAAAATACATATCCAGGTTATTTTTCCAGAATAAAATTTTATTTCACATGGGATCTTTTTTATCTGATGTCCTTTTCATTGCATTATGGTCTTGATGCAATGGGTGTGAGTCTTTTCTAGAATATAAAAACATATTTCAAGTTATGTCATGTTCCACTATGCTGTATTATCGTGAGCCCCCACCCTTTTTGTACTGCAAATTTTTCAAATGTGTGGTGATCCTTGATGATGTAACCGTGTTTAAGAATGAACAATCAAAACCTATTGAAATATCTGTGTAGGTGAATGACATTTATGCATTCCTGGTTTCCATAGCAAGTAATTATGTAGAAATCCAGTTCTGTTGAGATTATCTTCCTGTCTCAACAATGAATACTTAACCGTTAGGATTCTGTGTCATGAGTTGCATGATGGAATATTGGGTGCCTGTGCTACATTCTTGCGACTCTTCATCTCATACCTTCTCTTAACCATGCCTGCAATAACCCGGAGCCTCTCCAGGGTTCTGAGAAGCAAATCGCCAGCTTCTTTGGCTGGTGATTTTCACTGTATCACGTGTCTAAGTTGAAGCTATTTGCCAATTACCACTTCTCCTGGTCTCCCAACCATTGTACTTA
Organism: Sylvilagus floridanus; assembly: GCA_949820135.1. Classification (NCBI taxonomy): domain Eukaryota; kingdom Metazoa; phylum Chordata; class Mammalia; order Lagomorpha; family Leporidae; genus Sylvilagus; species Sylvilagus floridanus. Next base: position 24,662,391 of record OX463245.1, on the reverse strand, counting down.
TCATCTATGGTGTAGCACTTTAATAGAGCCTGAGAAGTGAACACCAGCTGGGAAGGTATAGAATCACCTCTGCATTAATGGGTTCTGCCATCACGCCTCCCACTCCAGAGGCTCCTCTCCACATGGAAGCAGAAGACTTGTTTTATAATCTAGATATTTTTATCCACTTGAAAACCATTAATGATCCAGTTGAACTTGGACAAAATCTAGTGTGCTCCTCATGGTCTATAGGCCTTACAGAGTCCTCCTCCACTTTCATCTTAGAACTTGTCTACCACTTTTCCCCTGGATCACTCCCTTCCAGTCACACCAGTCTTCCTGCCTACCTCACAATAGCCAAGTGTGCTCCTAAATCAGGGCATCGAGGTGGTTGCCCCATCCGACCACTCTTCATGGAGTCCTCTTGACATGCACAGCTGTGCAGATCACTCCTCCATCTGCTGCAGGTCCTTGTCCAGACATCTGCCCTGAGGATATCGCCCCTACTCATTCCAATTAAAATGACTACACCCCCTGCTTTTTAACATTGGAATAATATCTAAAATGTAGCTCTCTCTTCAGTTTCACTGTATTTTAAACTCTAGTAAAAATAAATTCATGCTTTTCGTTCAAAAGCAATTGTGTATTTTTCTGTTCAAATAAAGTTAAATGTAAGTAAAAGTAGAAGTCTATCATAATTCTCTCTTTTGGCCCATCTTTTTTTTTTATTTCACAATAGGTTTAAGTTTATAAAACAGAAATTGTCTTATACAAAGATTTCCCATATAGCATGCAGCAGGCTTCATCTATCATTAACATCTTATATTAGCATATTTGTTACACTTTATAAACCATACCCAATTTCCCGTATTTTTAAAATCCAAACTCCACAGTTCCAAGCCTTTAGAAATTAACATTCTGTGTTCCTAATGACTTTTTCTTTTTAACTCTCACATGTGAGGGAAACCAGTAGTTATTTTTCTGTGTCTGACTTATTTCACTTACCCTAATGTCCTCTAGGTCCATCCATTTTGCTGACGATAACAGGATTCCATTCTATTTTGACTGACTATAATCCCATTGTGTTTATATATAAACCACATTTTTTTCTTTATCCATTCATCTGAAGACACTTTGTTGATTCCCTGTCTTGGCTATATTGTCACAATAAACATGATGGAGCAGGTATCTGTTTGATACAATGATTTCATGTCTTTGGATACATGCCTAGTAATGGGATTACTGAATCATATGGAAGATTTATTTTTAATTCTTAAAAAATACCCATACTGTTTTCACAGTGGCTGTGCTAATGTACACTCCCACCAACAATGGGTAAGATCTACCTTTCACCACATCCTCTCCAGCATTTGTTACCTTCTGTCTTTTTGATAATAGTCATTCTGAAAGGGGTGAGTTAATAGCTCCCCCTGGTTTTGCTTTCCATTTCCCTGATAGCTAGTGATGATGAGCTTGTTCTCTTATATTTGTTGCCAATTTGTAATTGTCCTTTATAGAACTATCGAGAGATGTCATTTGCCCATTTCTTAACTGGATTGGCTGCTTTTGGTTGTTGAGGTTTTTTGTGTTTCTGACACATTCTGAATATTAATCCTTTGTCAGATAAATAGCTTGCAAATATTTTCTCCTCTTCTATCAGATGTCTCTTCAGTGTATTGATTGTTTCATTTGCTGTGCAAAGGCTTCAAAGTTTGATATAATACTATTGTCTAGTTTTGCTTTTGATACCTGCCCTTTTGAAACCTTATCCAAAAACTCACTGCCTACACCAATATCTTGAAGCTTTTCCTTGTGTTTTATGTCAGTGTTTATCATCATCTAGCATGATACATAATGCCATATCTCTATTCAAATTAAAACACATAGCATCATCGTGACATAGATTTTGTTTTGTCTTATTTCAAAAGTATGCTTCCAGTTCCTAAAACAGTACTTTACAGGACACTCAGTAAATACGACTAGCAACAAAAAAGGATACAATGTGCTTTTATTTATGAATGTTTAAATGATTTTGTTCAATGTCTAAAATATTAATTATACCTCAGAATAAACTCCTCCTTCATCTACATTAACCATCTATGAAATGGTAAAGAGGCTGACAGATAACAAATAATTTTTTAAAGATGTATTTATTTATTTGAAATGCAGAGTGACAGAGAAAAGGAAGAAAGGAGAGGGGGAGAAAGGGAGAGAGGGAGAGAGAGAGAGGGAGATAGGGAGAGATACAAACAGAAAGAGAGAATACCTTCTATCAGATAGTTCATTCCCCAAGTGGCAGAAATGGTCCAGGCTGAAGCTAGGAGCCCTGGGAATCCACAGCTTCATCTTGGTCTAGCACATGAATGGCAGTAGCCCAAGCACTTGAACCATCATCTGTTGCATTCCCAGGTACTTAGCAGAGAGCTGGATTATAATCAAAATGGTCAAAACTCAAACTGGTGCTCCAAGGTAGGATGTTGGCATTGTAAGCAGTACTTTAATTTACTACATTATAACACTGACTCCCAAAGTATTTTTAGAAACAGAGAGCTTCTAAAATGAAGTAAGCCTCATTTACACAGTGGTCTAATTTTTGTCTTAGAAACTTAAAAAATTTTTTTAAAGATTTATTTATTTATTTGAAAAGCAGAGTTACAGGGAGGCAGAGGCAGAGAGAGAGAGAGAGAGAAAGAGAGAGAGAGAGAAGCAGAGAGAGAGAGAGAAGTCTTCCATCCACCAGCTCACTCCCCAAATGGCCACAACGACTGGAGCTGGGCTGATCTGAAACCAGTAGCTTCTTCTGTTCTCCCATGCAGGTTCAGGGGCCCAAGCTCTTGGGCCATCTTCTACTGCTTTTCCAGGCCATAGTAGAAAATTGGATTTGAAGTAGTGCTGTCAGGACTTGACCCGGCGCCCATATGGGATGCCTACACTGCAGGCGACAACTGTACCCACTACACCAAAGAGCTGGCCCCTAGAAACTTAAATATTAAAAGGTTAATTAAGGCATGTTTCCACTTCAGAGGGAGCTACTAGTTTAGTACATATAGCCCTAATATGAACTAAAGGTGATTGTGTGCACAAAGGATATACTGAACTGGAAATGTCTTTATATTGTTTTTAAAATTTTTTTATTTAATAAATATAAATTTCAAAAGCACAACTTTTGAGCATGTCCCAAATTCTCCCTCATTGCCCCTCATGTTCTGTTAAATTCCTCATTTCATTTTGATTCATCCTTAAGATTTCATTTTCATGAGAGAGATTTTCTTTCATGCCCTGCATGGATTTCAGTAGTTTATGCATTTGTTTTTGGTCACTTCTAAATATTCTTATCATAAATTTTCTGAGTTCCATTTTTTGCATTTCTTCTATCTCATCGTCTTCATAATCTTGTATCAATGTGTCATGTTCTTTTGGGAGCATCATGTTGTCTTCCTGGTTCTTGTTTCCTCAGCTGTTACATTTGTTGTTTGGCATTTGCAATTGGACAGTCTGAGTTCAGTGATTCTCTAGAGGCTTGTGGTGGGTGTGGCCAGAGTGCTCTGCTCAGTTCCTCAGGGTTAAGGGTGTGCCAAAGGTGACACAACCAGGTTTGGTGTGGTAAATCTTCTCCCTCTCTCTCTTTTTTAATCAGAAGGGAAGTAATTCTGCTCAGCTGAGCTCTTCTCCTCGATGGTGATCAGTGCCTGAGCGCTAGCTCTGGTGGGTATAATATTCATCTGCTCTGTCCCAAGGACCACACAAAGGAACTGTGTTGTCCTCAGTGTAAGTTCAGACTCCCCTGCCGTGTCTCTCACCAGGTAGCGAGGGCCACCTGAGCTTGTGGTATCTCCCCTTAATTCTACTCAAATCTCAGCCACACCATGAGTTCTCCCACACACCCTCAGTTATTTTTTTTTCACAGTCCCAATTCAATAGCTCCACACATTCACTAGGTCTTAGTCTCCTGTTATTACTCCCCACCAGAGTCTGTTTTTTAAATATATTTATTTATTTATTTGAAAGAGTTCTATAGATAGATAGAGAGAGACAAACAGAGAGATCTTCCATTTGCCAGTTCACTCCCCAAAGGGCCACACCAGCTGGAGCTGGTCTGATCTGAAGCCAGGAGCCAGAGGCTTCTTCCAGGTCTCCCACGTGGGCACAGGGACCAAGGACTTGAGCCATCTTCCACTGCTTTCTTAGGAACATTAGCAGGGAGCTGGATTGGCAGAAGAGCAGCTGGACTGGAACTTACACCCATATGTGATGCTGGCACTGCAGGCCTTGGCTTTAACCCACTGCTTCACAGTGCCAGCCCTACTTCTTAGCTTTTTTAAACTTTTATTTAATGAATATAAATTTCTGAAGTACAGCTTGTAGGTTACAATGGCTTTTTCCCCCCATAACTTCCCTCCAACCTGGAACCCTCCCATCTTCCACTCCCTCTCCCATTCCATTCACATCAAGATTCATTTTCAATTATCTTTATATACAGAAGATCAATTTAGCATATATTAAGTAAAGATTTCAATCAGACTCACACAGAGCATAAAGTGTAAAATACTGTTTGAGTACTAGTTATAGCATTAAATCACAATGTACAGCACATTTAGGACAGAGATCCTACATGAGGAGTAAGTGCACAGTGATGCATGTTGTTGACTTAACAAATTCACACTTTTGTTTATGGCATCAGTAATCACCCTAGACTCTTGTCTTGAGTTGCCAAGGCTATGGAGGCCTTTTGAGTTTGCCAACTCTGATCTTATTTAGACAAGGTCATAGTCAAAGTGGAATTTCTCTCCTCCCTTCAGAGAAAGGTACCTCCTTCTTTGATGGCCCATTCTTTTCACTGGGATCTCACTCGCAGAGATCTTTCATATAGGTTTTCTTTTTCTTTCTTTTTTTTTTTTTTGCCAGAGTGTCTTGGCTTTCCATGCCTGTGAAACTCTCATGGGCTCTTCAGCCAGATCCGAATGCCTTAAGGGCTGATTCTGAGGCCAGAGTGCTGTTTAGGACATCTGCCATTCTATGAGTCTGCTGTGTATCCCGCTTTCCCTGCTGGATGGTTCTCTCCCTTTTTTTTATTCTATCGGTTACTATTTTCAGACACTAGTCTTGTTTATGGGATCCCTTTGACTCTTAGTCCTATGATTATGATCAATTATTAACAGAAATTGATCACTTGGGCTAGTGAGATGGCATTGATACATGCCACCTTAATAGGATTGAATTGGAATTCCCTGGCACGTTTCTAACTCTACCATTTGGGAAAAGTCTGATTGAATATGTCCCAAATTGTACCTCTCCTCCCTCTCTGATTCCCATCTTATATTTAACAGGGATCACTTTTCAGTTAAATTTCCGCACTTAAGAATAATTGTGCATTAATTACAGAGTTCAAACAATAGTATTAAGTAGACCAAAAAATACTAAAATGAATAAAGTATTAAGTTGTTCATCAACAGTCAGGACAAGGGGTGATCAAGTCACTGTTTCTCAAAGTGTCCATTTCACTTCAATAGGTTTCCTTTTTGGTGGTCAGTTAGTTGTCACTGATCAGGGAGAACATATGATGTTTGTCCCTTTGGGACTGGCTTATTTCACTCAGCATGTGCTTATGGGGTCTTTTCCAAAAAGTCTTTGCTGGTGGCAATATCTTGCAGGGTTTTCCCAATGTTCTCTAATGTTTTCCAGATTCCTCCATTTTGATGCAAATGCCCAGATTTTATTGTTTTTACTGCTGTATAGTATTCTATGGAGTACATATCTCATAATATCTTTATCCAGTCTACTGTTGATGGGCATTTAGGTTGATTCCATGTCTTAACTATTGTGAATTGAGCTGCAATAAACATTAAGGTGCAGACCGCTTTCTTGTTTACCAATTTAATTTCCTTTGGGTAAATTCCAAGGAGTGGGATGGCTGGGTTGTATGGTAGGGTTATATTCAAGTTTCTGAGGATTCTCCAAACTATCTTCCATAGTGGCATTACCAGATTGTATTCCCACCAACAGTGGATTAATATCCCTTTTTCCACATGTCCTCGCTAGCATCTGTTGTTGGTAGATTTCTGTATGTGAGCCATTCTAACCAGGGTGAGGTAAAACCTCATTGTGGTTTTGATTTGCATTTCCCTGATTGCTAGTGATCCAGAACATTTTTTCTTGTGTCTCTTGGCCATTTGGATTTCCTCTTTTGAAAAATGTCTATTGAGGTCCTTGGCCCATCTCTTTAAGTGGATTTTTTGTTTTGTTGTTGTGGAGTTTCTAGATCTCTTTGTAGATTCTGGTTATTAATCCTTTATCTGTTGCATAGTTTGCAAATATTTTTTCCCATTCTGTCAGTTGCCTCTTCACTTTCCTGAATGTTTCTTTTGCAGTACAGAAACTTCTCAATTTGATGCAATCCCAGTAGTTAATTTTGGCTTTGAGTGCCTGTGCCTCCTGTGTCTTTTCCAAGAAGTCTTTGCCTGTGCCAATGCCTTGCAGGGTTTCTCCAATGTTCTCTAACAATTGGATGGTGTCGGGTCATAGATTTAGGTCTTTAATCCATGTTGAGTGGATTTTTGTGTAAGGTGTAAGGTAGGGGTCTTGCTTCATGCTTCTGCATGTGTTAATCCAGTTTTCCCAGCACCATTTATTGAATAGACTGTCCTTGCTCCAGGATTGGCTTTTTTGACCAAATATAAGTTGGCTGTAGATATTTGGTTAATTTCTGGAGTTTCTATTCTGTTCCTTTGGTCTATCCATCTCTTTCTGTACTAGTACCATGCTGTTTTGATTACAACTGCCCTAGTATGTCCTGAAATATGGTATTGTGATGCCTCTGGCTTTGTTTTTGTTGTACATTATTGCTTTAGCTATTTGAGGTCTCCTTTATCTCTATATGAATTTCAGCATCACTTTTTCTAGATCTGAGAAGAATGTCTTTGGTATTTTGATTGGTATCACATTGAATCTATAAATTGCTTTTGACAGAATGGACATTTTGATGATATTGATTCTTCCAATCCATGAGCATGGAAGATTTTCCATCTTTGGTATCCTCTTCTATTTATTTAAGTTTTTGTAATTTTCATCATAGAGATCTTTAACATCTTTGGATAAGTTTATTCCAAGGTGTTTGATTGTTTTTGTGGCTATTGTGAATGGGATTGATCTTAGCAGTTCTTTCTCAGCTGTGGCATTGCCTGTGTATACAAAGGCTGTTGATTTTTGTACATTGATTTTATATCCTGCTACTTTGCCAAACTCTTCTATGAATTCCAATAGTCTCTTAATGGAGTTATTTGAATCTCCTAAATAAAGAATCACATCATCTGCAAAGAGGGATAGTTTGACTTCTTCCTTCCCAATTTGTATCCCTTTAATTTCTTTTTCTTGCATAATGCCTCTGGCTAAAATTTCCAGAACTATATTGAATAGCAGTGGTGAGAGTGGGCATCCCTCTCTGGTACCAGATCTCAGTGGAAATGCTTCCAACTTTTCCCCATTCAATAGAATGCTGGCCATGGGTTTTTCATTAATTGCTTTGATTGTATTGAGGAATGATCCTTTCATATCCAGTTTGCTTAGAGTTTTCATCATGAAAGGGTTTTGAATTTTATCGAATGCTGTCTCTGCATCTATTGAGATAATCATATGGTTTTCTTCTGCAGTTTGTTAATGTGGTGTATCACATTCATTGATTTGCGAACATTGAACCATCCCTGCATACCAGGGATAAATCCCAGCTGGTCCGGGTTGATGATTTTTCTGATTTGTTGTTGTATTCTATTGACGAGAATTTTATTGAGGATTTTTTCATCTATGTTCATCAACAATATTGGTCTGTAATTTTCTTTCAATGCTGCATCTTTTTCTGGATTAGGAATTAAGGTGATGCTGGCTTCATTGAAAGAATTTGGGAGGATTCCCTCTTTTTCGATTGTTCTGAATAGTTTGAGAAGATTGGAGTTAATTCTTCTTTAAATGTCTGGTAGAATTCAGCAGTGAATCCATCTGGTCCTGGGCTTTTCTTTGTTGGGAGGGCCTTTATTACTGTTTCAATTTATTTCTCGGTAATGGGTCTATTTAGGTTTTATATGTCTTCCATGTTCAATTTAGGTAGATTGCATGTGTGCAGGAATCTATTCATTTCTGATAGATTTATCAGTTTGCTGGAAAACAACTCTTTGTAGTAATTTCTGATGATGTGTCTGTTGTTACATTTCCTTTTTCATCTCTGATTTTATTGATTTTGCTCTTTTCTTTTTTAGTTAGTTGGGCCAATGGAGTTTCAATTTTATTTATCTGTCTTCTCCTGGACTTCAGTAAGCTCCCTCCCTATTCTGCCACCTTGGCTCAACTCTCTTAATATTGTTAAAATTTATTTTATTTATTTTAAAGGCATAGTTACACTGAGAGTTAGAGAGAGAGAGAGAGAGAGAGAGAGAGAGACAGAGAAAGTCTTCCATCTACTTATTCACACTCCAAATGTCTATAATGGCAAGGGCAGGGCCAAAACAAAACTAGGAGCCATAAACTTCTTCCAGGTCTCCGATATGAGTACAGCAGCCCAAGCACGTGGGCCATCTTCTACTGCTTTACTAGGCACATTAGCAGGGAGCTGGATTGGAAGAAGAGCAGCCTGTAATCAAACAGGTACAAATAAGGGATTCTGGTTTACCAGGCAGTGGCTTTACCTGTTATGCCACAACACCAGCCCCTGGAAGTTTCTTAAAGGAACTTGACCTAGGAGAGTCAAGTGGGATCTAACAGGAATGTGGAAAGAAGGTTTACAGATAAGCAGCCAACCAGTAGGGAGCATGTTTTCTGCTCGGAGGTGCCTCAGGTGAGGGATAACTGACAATAAAGAATTCTTCTAAGAATCCAGGAAAGTGTTGTACAATATGTTAATATGTCAGTGTGACATATTTTAAGAACTCAGAGCATTATCGCCATTCACAGCAATGCAAGCCAAGGAAGAATTTTTCTTGCCCTGTATCTCCTCCCAGAATCCCTCATTTATTTACCCTAGAGAAGCCAGAAGTCACTGTTGAGAAAGCAGAAGAGCTAAATCATTGTGGAGAGAGATAAGCTGTCACACCGCCCCTTTCTCACTAGAACGGTCAAGTTTGGACTTATACGATGCTGGAATCAAGCAGGTTAAAGTTTGAATATAACATTAGTGTATACATTAATTATATAAATTTCAGGTGACTACTGAAAGTAAGACAAAATTTGAATGTTATTGGGAGTTGGGTACAAGAGGACATTAACTCTACAGAATAAACAAAAAGCAAGGATGAGATTTGCTAGTAAGGTTGTCTAATGACATCCCATGAAACAATTTGTTCAATGTTATTGTTACATACACTGCAAAAATCAAAACATAATGTCCTTACACAATTCAATCTTTTTTTTTTTTTTGGCCAGGCAGAGTTAGACAGTGAGAGAGAGAGAGAGACAAAGAGAGTTATAGACAGTGAAAGAGAGACAGAGAGAAAGGTCTTCCTTCCGTTGGTTCACTCCTCCAATGGCCGCTACGTCTGGCATTGCACTGATCTGAAACCAGGAGCTGGGTACTTCCTCCTGGTCTCCCATGCGGGTGCAGGGACCCAAGCACTTGGGCCATCCTCCACTGTCCTGCCGGGCCACAGCAGAGAGCAGGACTGGAAGAGGAGCAACTGGGACAGAATTTGGCACCCCAACTGAAACTAGAACCCAGGGTGCTGGCACCACAGGAGGAGGATTAGCCAAATGAGCCATGGCGCCGGCCAATTCAATAATTTCTTTGTAAAATGCTAGAACACTGTATGTAAAGAAATGTAATCTTGGGGACCAGCACTGTAGCATAGCGGGTAAAGCCGCCACCTGCAATGTTGGCATTCCATATGGGCACTGGTTCGAGTCCCAGCTGCTCCACATCTGATCCAGCTCTCTGCTATGGCCTGGGAAAGCAGTAGAAGATGGCCCAAGTCCTTGGGCCCCTGCACCAACATGAGAGACCCAGAAGAATCTCCTGGCTCCTGGCTTCGGATTGGCACCGCTCTGGCCGTTACAGCCAATTGGGTGAACCAGCAAGTGGGAGACTCTCTCTCTGTCTCTCTGTCTCTGTCTCTCTCTCTAACTCTGACTTCAAGTAAAATAAATAAATCTTAGAAAAAAACAAAAGGGAATGGCTTAATTGAATTAAAAATGTCATCTCAGGGGCCTGGCGTTTTGGCATAGTGGTTTGAACCCACTATGCAATGCCAGCATCCCACATGGGCACCGGTTCAAGTAGCAGCTGCTCCACTTCCAATCTAGCTCCCTGCTAATACACCAAGGAAAGCAGCAGAAGATGGCCAGGTGCTTGGGTCCATGCACCCACATGGGAGACCCAAAAAGAAACTGGGCTCCTGGCTTTGGCCACTTGGGGAGTGAAACAGTGGATGGAAAATAAGTGTACTCTCTCCTCTCTCTCTCTCTCCCCCCCCCCCCCTTCTGTGACTCTGCTTTTAAAATGAATAAAAATACATCTTTTATTTTTTAAAAAGAAACTTCATATCGAGACTCAATTCTTTTGTATTCAAACTTGCTCAAATTTTTTACACCAAAAATTTGCTCTGTCTACTTGTTTCTTCTTGTTCAAGGAGGAAAATACCCATGCCTCAAACATATTTGTCCAATAAAGGATAAAAACAATCATTCTCAATGTGTAGGTAGGTTGTAACAATTATTAATTGACCTTGATGAATTGAAGGAATTAACCCATCTATTCAGATCACTCTGTAAGAACACCACTTAGCTAGCTCAACAGAATACTGGCTTTCATTGCTACAGGACAGATTATAACTTTCTTACAAAGCTATTACAATTGCTAATGCCAATCTAAATGTAATGATAGAAATATAGCCTTCAGATTAAGGGAACTAAAACTGTGATTTATTCTGCATTGTTCAGATCACATAAAGAATATTGAGTTTCACTCTCAGTGCTGTATTGTAATAAGGAAGGGGAAACCAAAAGTAAATATAAAAGATGTGGTCTAAGAAACTGTAATTTGATGAACATTAATGAACTAAAGATTACTATGAAGGAAAATGAAAGTTTCCCTCATTATCAAGTATGTCATAATAAAAGATAGGATGAGAAATATTACAAAAGAGAAAATTAAAACAACCAATAAACAAATGAAAATAAACTCAACTTCAATCAGCACCAGGAGCATGCAAATTAAATCACATTTATCATGTAAGGCACAATTTTAAGTCTGATAGCACAAATGCTATGGAGGATGTGGAACAAAATTTATAGTGAGACTATAAACTGGGACAATTAGTTTAGGTAACATTTTCAGCATTTTCTAAGAAAATTCAAGATGTACAAGAGGAATTGTACCCTTGGGCACATAATACTACAGAAAAGAATACATTTCCATGTTCAGGACACATATACAATATAGTGCGTGGCTATAGGTGGAAACTATTTATATCATGCATGTAAAATAAACAAATAATACTATACAACAACATAGTCAAATTTATTATAAAAATGAAGATAGCAGTACACATTATATGACAAATATAATTATTCCATTTAGGTGATGTTTAAAGACATGTACAACTAACACACGCTGTTTAGGGATGTGTCCATAAGTGGGAAAACTATAAAAAATAAAAAGGAAATTCTTCCTTACCAATCAACACAATAACTGTTTCTAGAGGTTAGAGGGCAGAGGTGATGGAAGTAATGTTATTGGGAGGGACATAGGAGGAGTCATTTTTGGTTTCTGTCAGGGCTTTATTTCTTGATTTGTATGGTAGTTATAATGATTGCCCACATTTAAAGAATATAATATACTCTTCCATCTTAGTGTTATAGCTCAAAGTTGAAACCTATTGGGACCATTTAGACAAAACAGGGATCACTTCAGATGTTCCAGTAGCAGACAGATAGTTATTTTATGTCACTGTGAAGAATCAGAAATGATATGTATGAATATAAGCTGACAGTGAAGCAAATTCCACGCTAGTGAGAGAATGCATTTCCTAATGCATGGAGTTATCCAGACATGAAATGAGCTGCCTCTGGTCCTTTAGCCTCCTTGTAATGTGATAATTCAAGAAGATTCTGGATGGTTATAACTCAGAAGGAGGATGAAAAGAATATGTGGTTTGGAGAGAAACTTGGCCTTTGTAAATTCTAATTTTGACATTCTTATTTCCAAGTTTCTGTTCTTACCATGCTTGGCTAACCCAATAAAACTCACCCTGGCCATTCCCCTTCTTGCTACAGAACATGTCCTACTTTGTTTTGAATTTGATGTTCTGATTTTTAAGTCTCTCTATCCTGCTCTAAGGATTTAAAATATAAGACATTATAAAATTAGGACTTTTTTAAAAATTGCAATTACAGTGAGTGTTGCCATCTAGTGGGTGTCCCTCTACCTAGAATCACAACGTACGTTTTTAATCAATCTGTACAAGAACTCAGCTGCAAAGATATGAGGAGAAAGGTCAGTGCACACTTCTCATCTCTAAAATTAAGTACCTAAAATATAAAAGGTTCCTTTGAAATACATACAATTTCCTTCTTCTATGGCCAAATGACCTTTACATGTAAACCTGAAGTAACCTCCCTGTCATTTGTAGTTCCCTTGAATCACATGACGCTAACCTGAAATATAAAACATTAGAAACTCACTTCTGCACTAAACAAACTTAAGTAGACAAAGTAAATGGAAAAATGAGAAGGAAAATGAATTATCAGACATTGAAAGGGATAGAGCAATGCCAAGACAACAAGTTAAATTTAATAAAGATAAATTCTGCTCGAGATGCTTGGTCTGCTCAGGAAAAATAAATGCTGTCCAAAATAATTTTTCTGTGAGTTGCCTCGAGAAAGAGGGGGCAGAGTTAAGTATTTACATTATTCTCTGGTTGTTTTTTTCCATATGTTTAGGACACAAGAGTGATTTTGCTTGACTAAATCTGTTCCCAGATGTAAAAATCATTGCAGCTACTCATCTGATGATAAAGCTAGCATACCTCAATAGTTAGGGACAATAACCAAGCAAGTAGATTCCCAGGCTGTATATCAGTCAGGGTAGAGGAGGTTACTGTGCACTTGTACACAGCTGCCAATTCATAGTACCTTAAATAATATGGTTTACATTTCATTCTTTCCACACATCTAGTAGAATTCAGCAGTGAAGCTGTGTAATCCTGGGCTTTTCTTTGTTGGGAAGGTTAATGATTCAATTTCTGTCTTTGTTACTTGTCATTTTTGGTTTTCTATGTCTTCATGACTCAATTTTGATAGATTTTATGTGTCTCGGAATCTATCCATTTCTCCTAGGTTTCACAATTTGTTGGCAGACCCTAACAGTAGTAGTTCCTGATGATTCTGTTATTTCTGTGGTATCTCTTGCTGTATTTCCTTTTTTTTTCTCTGATCTTATTGACTTGGGTCTTCTCACTTCTTTCTCTCTCTCGGTTAGTTGGGCCAATGGCATTTCAATTTTATTTACTTTTATTTAAAAAAAACTCTTCTTTAACTGATCTTTGTAATGGGTTTTTTCTTTTGGAGGGTTCAATGTTGTTTATTTCCTAGCTAATTTAAATTAATTCTTTCCTCCTATTAATTTGTGGCTTGTTTTGTTGTTTTTCTAGGTCCTTGAGATGCATTGATACCTCATGTATTTGGTACCTTTCCAATTTCTTCATGTAGGCACCAATTGCTATAAAATTCCCTCTTAACACTACTTTTACTGAATGCCATATGTTTTGGTATGAGGTATTGTCATCTTCATTCATTTCTAAAAAAAATTTTGATTTCTCTTTTGATTTCTTTTATGACCCCCAGTTCATTCAGGAACATTATTTGTATACTATCATTTATTTTTATACTATTGGTAGAAGTAGTAAGTAAACCTACTTAGGTTCAATGAAAGAACCATAGAACTAACTTTTAAGGAGAATAATGTTCAAAAATATATAAATTACACGAAGACAGCAATTTTAGACCTCCTATTGCTGAGTATGGAAACACAAGAGACCGCAATAGCTAAGGCAATTTTATACAACAAAAACAAAACTGGAGGCATCACAATATCAGATTGTAAGACATACTACAGGGCAGTTATAATCAAAACAACCTGGTACTGGCAACAGACAGACATGTGGACCAGTGGAACAGAGTAGAAGCCACACATCGACAAACAACTTAGCTTTGACAAAGGAGCTGAAATCAATCCCTGGAAAAAGGGCAGCCTCTTCAACAAATGGTGCTGGGAAACTGGATCTCCACATGCAGAAGTGTGAAACTAGACCCCTACCTTATATCTTGCACACACAAAAACACTCAAAATGAATCAAAGACCTAAATCTTTGACCAAATACCATAGACCTACTGGAGAACATTGGAGAAACTCCGGAAGATGTTGGTATAGGTGAAGCATTCTTGGAAAAGACCTCAGAAGCACAGGGAATCAAAGGCAGAATTTACAAATGGGATTGCATCAAGCTAAGATACTGTGCACTGTAATAATATGGTCAGCAAAGTGAAAAGACAACAGACAGAATGGGAGAAAACATTTGTAAACTATGCAACTCATAAACTAATTCAGAGCTCAAAAGATTAAATAATGTGCTAAAGAAATTCAATGCAACAAAACAATCAAGTAAAGAAATGGGCAAAGGACTTGAATAGCACTTTTCAAAAGAGGAAATTCAAATGGCCAGCAGACACTTGAAAAAAATGCTCAGGGTCACTAGCTATCAGGGAAATACAAATTAAAACCACAATGATGCTTCACCTCACTCCAGTTAGAATGGCTGTCATATAGAAATGAACTAACAAAAGTGCTGGTGAAGATGTGGGGAGAAAGGTACCCTAATCCACTGTTGGTGTGAATGTAAACTGGTCCAGCCACTGTGGAAGACAATACGGAGATACTTCAGGTTCTGAATATAGACCTACCATGTCATCCAGCCTTCCCACTCCTGAGAATTTACCCAAACCAAAAGAAAGCAGGATCTGAAAGAGTTACCTGTACCCCCATGTTCATGCAGCATAATCCACAATAGCTAAGGCATGGAATCAACCAGATGTCATCACCTTTAGACTGGATAAAGAAATTCTGGTATATATATACATAATGGAGTACTACTCAGCTTAAAAAATGAGATCTTGTCTTTTGCAACAAAATGGAAGCTACCAGAAACCATTATACTTAGTGAAATAAGCCAGTTCCAAAAATATAGATACCATATAATTCCTTGATGCAAGGTAACTAAACTGAGTACTTAAACTGTAATGCAATGGAGTTAAATGTACATATTAAGATTCGATAATTGTTTACAGCCCTTGTCTCTTCTCTTTCTTTTGTCTTCATACTATTTGTTGAAGTCTTTCACTTAGTGTAGGGATAACTTTACAATAATTAAGTAAACTTAAAGTAGAACTTTGTAAAAATTAAGATTGAAAATGGGAGAAGAAAGTTTGGAGCATGGGTGGGAGGGAGGGTAGGGAGCGAATTACCACTATGTTCCCAAATCTGTATATATGAAATACATGATACTTGTATAACTTTAATAAAATTAAAAAGATAGATTTAGAGTGTGGCATTGTGGCATAGCAGGGTAAACTACTGCCTGTGACACCAACATCCCATAAGAAAGAAGAGACCTGGGAAAGCAGCAGGAGATGGTCCAATTGCTGGGGGACCCTTCCACCCACATGGAAGACAGGGATGAAGTTCCAGGCTCCTGGCTTCTGCCTGGCCTAATCCTGACCATTGCAACCATTTAGGGAGTGCAGCAGTAGATGGAAGATCTCCCTCCCATCATCTTTCTCTCTGTGACTCTCTTTCTCTCTCCCTGTAACTCTTTCAAATAAACTAAATCTTAAAAACAATTTTAATGTGGCTTTATGTAGATAAATTTATAATAATTTTTCATAATCAAATTTCCAGTATGTATGAATATATTCATAGTTTTTAAAAATAATTGTGATAACCTTGATGATTTTATACTGGGCCAGCAATGCATTTGTGAACCACTTTTGGCTATAAGCAATTGTGTCCATTTGAAAGAATTTTCAGGCCTTGCTGTGCATTATTAAATGTGAGATCAAATACATTCATTAGTCATTCAACTGAACAAAACTATTGGCTCATAAAAAAATTTAGACTTGAGACTTGGCTTACTGATGCATCTTGTTTATTCCACTGATCCCACCATGTCTCACTCTTCTGCAAAATCATTTTCCCTCTAATGAATCAATTATCAGGAAACAAATACTCTGTGTTTTTCCCATTTAAAAAGAAACAGGGGTGGGCATCTGTTTGGGCTTATGGTTAAGACTTTGATTAAAATGCCCATATCTCATATTTGAATGCCTGGGTTCAAGTCTCAGCTCTGTTGCCTATTCCAACTCCCTACTAATGTGCACCCTGAGAGACAAAATTGAAAACTTAGTAACTGAGTTTTAGATACATGCAGAAAGAGGGACCTCCCATCCACTGGTTCTCTCCCCAAACTCCTGCAATAGTCAAGGCTGGGCTGGAGCCAAAGATGGAGCCAGGATCAAATCCAGGTACCCTATATGGATGGCAGTAGTCCAAGTACTTGAGCTACAACCCTGTCTCTCAAGGCTTTGTATTAGCAGGATACTGGAATCAGGATTCAGATCCTAGTATCAAACCAGTTACTCAGACATGAGATACAAGCATCTTAACAGGCTTCTTAACTGCTGGGCTGAACAATCATCCACTATGTATCTCTTGAAATATTTTCTTTAACTCGCTCTCTGCCTCAACCCCCAGCTTCTGTCTCCCCTTCACACACACACACACACACACACACACACACACACTCTCCCCCCGCCACACTCCATAGGCAACTTTTCTCAGCCATGTAAATTACTTTTTATTTTTTCTATATTTAAATTAGAGCAATCCTCCTTCCCTCCTAGGGAGAAAGGGAGGAAGAGAAGTATCATTATATTCTTAGAATTGTGTACATGAACTATATTTAATCTGTTCTCTTTGTATTAATATCACATTAATGTGAAAATCATGTCAGTAATTATGCATTTTCTGTGACCCTGAGAATCTAATGTATTAATAAATTCCTTAAAAAATAAATAAATTACAATGATCCATGGTTCTGACTATAGACTAATTCTGTCACTCCTCACTTTGGATTTTGCTAGTCTTTTAACTTTACAATCCATGTAGGAAAGAATGATTCCCAATTTTATAACAAGATTTAGTAACTTAAAATTAATATGTATATACTCAATTTCTTTGTCACAGCCCCAAAAGGATGAATCCAAGACATTTTAAAGCTTTTTAAATTTTAACAGCTTTTTAAAAAAATTAAAGCATTTTTAATAAAATCTACAAATTCGCTGAGTGCTAATACCAAGAGCTGGAAACAACCATTTTCTTGCTTTATCATTGAAACATCTTAGATGAACACCTTGCTTCCACCATTCTCCTAAAATCTATTTTCAAAATAGGAAGCAGAGTACTCCTTTCAAAGTATGTCTTAGGTCACACATCTGTTTAACTCACTGCCATGTTTTTTCCATCTCAATTGGTTGTTACCACAGCTTCTATGTCTTACATGAACTAGATTTTTGCTGTGCCTCCAACATCGTCTCTTCTGATTCTCCTCCACCCCACTCCAGTTCATCCTATTCTATTCCAGTCACACTTGTGTTACTTCAACACTCCCATGCATGCTTTTGTATGACTATTGTACTTGATGTTTATTCTTCCATGAAAAAATACTGCTTGTTCTGTCACTTTTTAAGGTCATAATTCAAGCATCATCTTGTTAAAAGCCTTGTTTTACTTTTTCTCCTACCCATCTCAGCAAATATGCCCTATTTCCATAAGCTTACATAATTTTTATCCACTGTACCTACCATCATCTAATAGATTTTCCAATCATTTGTTAATATAATTGTTTCTTTTTTGCTAACAGGATATAAATAAGGGCAAGGGTTTTTTTTTTTTTTTAATCAATGCTACATTTTCAGCACTGAGTGTAGAACTTTGCTCTTATCTAATTTCCTCACACATGTATTAGTGATTTATGATCTGAAGAGAAAATACACTTTGTGTGACTAAGATAGATTCCTGAGGAGCTGCACCTGGAAATTTCTTGAGCCTCCAATTGTTGCCTATACTATCTATTTTCTACTAAAATAATCTTGACCTTTATTAAACCCACAAATGAGTATCCCCTAAAAGTCTTGTATGTTCAATCAACCAATTATGTGCAATTGCTGAAAAAGAATACTTTTAAATAAAAACACAAGCTGCATAAGGTAAAATTGTCATTTATATATCCAACAAAATATATATTCAGAATATACAAAACAGTAAGCAAAAACAGACACTTCAGCAGAAAAATAGGAACAGAAGTGTCACATCTCTGATTTCACAATGGCTAAAAAGTTATCAAAATATAAATTTCATTACCATTTTTTCTATCCACCAAAATCACTGATAATAAGTTAAATATAAGATTAAATGTCTGTCAAGCATATAGAGCAATCTATACTCTCATGCATAGCTGGTAAGAATAGCATTGGTAAAATCACTTTGAAAAATTACTGTCTGCAACTATAATAACTCAACCTATGCATTCTTGTAATTACCCCTTCAACTAATTTCTATTCAAATGCCCAGTGACCAGTGGAATGGAACACATGCAGGTAGTTCATGAAAAAAATTGATTCATGGAAAGGAATTTCCTTACTGCACTATTCACAATAACTCGAACTGAAAATATTCCTGGGTAGTCATTTAACCTGTGGTTAAGAGGCCAATTAGGATGTCTACATCAGAGTACTTCGGGTGAGTAACTGGCTCTGGATACAGATACAGCTCTGGATGCTGATATAGACCCTGGGAGACAATGGTGATCACTAGCATGGATGACCTGGACTGCGTTCCTGGGTCTCTAATTGATCTCCGGCCAAGAAATAGTGCAGGTATTTGGAGGCTGAACCAACTGATGGAAGAGTGCTGTCTGCATCTATCACTCTTAAATTATGAATATAGGGGCCGGGGCTGTGACTTAGTAGGTTCAGCCTCTGCCTGCGGCACCTGCATCCCATGTGGGTCCCAGCTCATGTCCCAGCTTCTCCTCTTCCAATCCAGCTGTCTTCCAGTGAGCTGGGAACTCAGTAGAAGATGGCTCAAATGCTTGAGCCTCTGCACCCGTGTGGGAGACCTGGCAAAAACTTCTGACTCCTCGCTTCGGATTGGCCCAGTTCAGGCATTTGCAGCCATTTGGAGAGTGAATCAGCAGATGGAAAACCTCTCTCTCTATGACTCTGCCTCTCAAATAAATAACTTTAAAAGTTAAAAATATATAAATGTTTGAAAAGGAAAAAAGAAACATCCTGAATATGCTTCAACAAGAGGATAAATAAACATAATTAGGTATGTTCATGTATGAGATACTCTGTGGCAATGATAAATAAGAAATTCAACAGCAAATGCATTAAATCTGTCACATATTATATTGAGCTAAAAGCAAAGCACAAAATAGTGCAAGCAGTGTAGTTGCAATTAGAAATTTTTGAAAGAGGAAAAGACCCATTTATTTGTTAGAAGTGAGATTAAAGAAAATGTGAGAGGCGTTTCTGATGAGATGACACTGTTTTATTTATTTATGAGAGCATTGGTTACATAGATAATTCAATACTGTGTCTTTAATGCTTTGTTTAATTTTATGTAACTGTATTTCAATAAAAATTAAGAGTTATGAGTAGAACCTATGTAATCCAAAAATCTTTAAGTTTATGATAGCTATTTTCACAATAGAACCATGGTATTAGGGAACCAGAAGTTATTTACTTAATAATGAAATAAATATTGGATATGAGATGCTTTAAACTTGTCATTGTTATAAATGCAAAGTATTGTGGATCTCTCTTATTATTTCTTTATAAAATCCTAGAAGTGGATATATTTAATAAAATAACAATTTTCAGGTCCTGGTATGAAATAAAAAATTGCCCTCCAGAGAGATGACGCCTTGGATGATTACACTAATATCTCTAGGTTGTCTTCATGCAGTGCTGCAAAACCGAAGGAAAACAGGGGAGTTGTCTTCTGCTGTACTCCAGAAGTCCTGAAAAGTATTTATTTGTGTTAAAGAATATTGCCCTTGGCATGAGATTTTTCCATCAAGAGTTTATTCAAGCCGAAGGTGCACGAAAATTTCCACATTATAATCGTTTAAGGAATCTTTCATAAACAGGGCTACATTTCCATTCAAGGCAAGGAAAAAAGGCTGACTTCATCTAAGCTCCCATTATGTTTTATAGCACACCTTTCTTTCATCAACTCTCCACTCAAGCCTGTGTGTCTCTTCCACATCATCCTCATCCTCATTTCCATGAGTTTATTTGCTAGGTTCCCTGAATCTGAATATATATATATATATATTTATTTTCTGCACAACCATATCTTACTCGTTCTTTGAAACCTAAGTCAAAGTTTGTTATCTTCACAAACATTTTTCTAATTGGTGCGAAATTTGAGCTTTTTCTGTGCTGAATATCCAGACTTCTAATCTATCATTTTGGAAGCAATGATTCTGTGTCATCTTATGTTTTCTCCATGAAAAAAAAAACAATATTATGGAATCATTTTCATGTTCTTTTTCCTTGTAGGCAGCATTGTGTTAATCTTTCCTCTATCCCAAACATTCAATAGGAGCATGGAACATCATAGGTACTAAATAACTGGTTTTGAAATAATTAAACTACTGTTTACTGAAAACCGGCCTTATCACAAAAACCAATTCACATTAGGATATTTTACAGTAAAATACCATTTTAACTGAGGTGAAACTCAATTATGCATATAATTCTGACATTTGTTTAGGGTTATACACAAAAGACATAGTCAGTACAATAAATGGTCTAACTTTACACCCTTCAGTATGGAAGCCGTTAGTCATAAGTGGCTATCCAACATCTGAAATGTGGACAGTGTGAATGAGGATACGTTGTATATGTGAATTTTGGATCAGATTTTGAAAATTTAAGGGAAAAGAATGTAAAAGACCATAGTAATTTCAGGATTGATTAAACATTGAAATAATATTTTGGGATTTATTATAATAACCAAGATGTATTATTAAAATTAGCTTTGCCAAATTTTAAATGTTTTAACTTTTTAATGTATCTACTAGAAAATTTAAAATTAAAACTGTATCTTGCCTGGTGTGTATGTTAAATAGTACTTCCATAAGTATTTTCAGGATATAATCTACTATTAAAATATAGGAATATGTTTTTGAGAAATATGTAAGCTAAATTTGTCATTATTCTTAAGCAGAAATTGGAAGGTTCAAAGAGAAAAGTAGAGTTTGCTGAAGCATATCTCCATGAACCAGAATTAAGAAGTGAAAATGCTGCCATGCTACTGTTTACGGAGGCTTAGGAATTTTTTTAAATTGTACTTATTATTTTTTTGACAGGCAGAGTGGACAGTGAGAGAGAGAGAGAGAGACAGAGAGAAAGGTCGTCCATTTTCCATTGGTTCACCCCTCAATGACCGCTGTGGCCAGCGCGCTGCTGCCAGCGCACTGCACTGATCCAAAGCCAGGAGCCAGGTACTCCTCCTGGTCTCCCATGCGGGTGCAGGGTCCAAGCACTTGGGCCATCCTCCACTGCACTCCTGGGCCACAGCACAGAGCTGGACTGGAAGAGGGGCAACTGGGACAGAATCCGGCGTCCCAACAGGGACTAGAACCTGGTGTTCCGGTGCTGCATGCAGAGGATTAGCCTATTGAGCTGTGGCGCCAGCCTAAATTGTACTTATTTAACTTAGAGAGAGAGAGAGAGATGGTGGAGGAGGGAGTGAGGGAGGGAGAGAGAGAAAAGGAGATCATACATCTACTGATTCACTCCCCAAATATCCACAATAGCCAGGGCTGGGCCAGGCCATACCTGGAGCCAGAACCCCACTTCTCACATGGATAACAGAGCCCAAGCACTTGGGCAATCATCTGCTGCTTTCCCAGGTGCACTCATACAGAGTTATATCAGAAATGGACTCAAACTAGCACTTAAGGGATGCTTAAGCCACTATGCCACAATGCTGGCCCCAGGCTTTGATGTATTGAGAATATATTTATTTCTCTTTACTGATAGATTTAAAATCTGTAATCATGTTTTATATCTCCCTTTTAAAAAATTCTAATGGTGGGCCGGCGCTGTGGCGCAGCGGGTTAACACTCTGGCCTCAAGCGCCAGCATCCTATATGGGCGCCGGTTTGAGACCTGGCTGCTCTACTTCCAATCCAGCTCTCTGCTATGACCTGGGAAAGCAGTAGAAGGTGGCCCAAATCCTTGGGCCCCTGCACCCACATGAGAGTCCTGGAAGAAGCTCCTGGCTCCTGGCTTCGGATTGGCGTAGCTCCGGCCGTTGGGGCCATCTGGGGAGTGAACCAGCAGATTGAAGACCTCTCTCTCTCTCTCTCTCTCTCTACCTCTCCTATTTCTGTGTAACTCTGACTTTCAAATAAATAATAAATAAATAAATCTTTTAAAAAATTCTAATGGTTCTACAAAATATTATGGAAGGTATATGTTTGTATATCTTTAGCAACTTGTTTTTGTCTTTACATAATCAAGGACAGATACTGGAGATGTGAGCTATGTAGATAAACTTGCATGCCTGTCACTGCCTTTCTTTACAAGTACAGCAACTTTTAACACAAACACTCACTATTCCATTAGAGAATGAGCTCCATCATTCTAATTTTGTTTTATTTGTAGTAATAGCATTCTCCATACGTCATTCATTTCTTGAAATTCTCTCCTCCCTCAGTTTTCCTTTGTTCTGTCTCTCTCGTCATTTCTTCTGAATTTTCTGATTACATTCAAGTGTTACATGACAGATATACACAGTGACTGTTAAGGTAAAGCTGAACTTTGTTTTTAAATGAACGCATCAAAATCTAAATTTATCTTCCTACTGATAACACCTTCCTCCCAATTTCCCAAACCAGATGCCTGCAAGCACCTGTATATTCCACCTCCTTTCTTACTTACTTCCATAAATTCTGTTCCCAAGTCCTGTCATATATCACTTCTAGTTCTTAAATATTTTAAATACTCATTTTTCACTTTCTATTCATTTCCACCACACTGCTGTTCTAATAAAAGGCCTTCATTACCCCTTTGTATAGTTCTGCCATAACCTTCCTAACAAATGTATCAGCCCTCAGTGTATTTCCTATACTTCTCCCAGCCTTAATCTTAACAACATGGAAATGCAATCATGTTCTTCTTGTATTAAATTTATTTACTACTTAGCTATCATTGAGAGCATTACTTCTCAAAGCAATGCAGATCAGTATGGTAAGAATCACTAGATTGGAAATATGGGGGATGGGCCAGGAATCTTGTCTCATAAATCCATCAGGTATAATACATAACACATAATATGATTTGAGAAACTCTCCGGTAAGAGGAAAGCAAGGAATCCATTTGCAAAGTGAACATTAACTTCATTATGTGCTTGAGAGTTTTCCCTGGCCTTTTTCATGATTTGTCCCAGCACTATTGAACTTATTGGTAACTGTGTGAAGATACCATTTTCTCTCACAGATCCATTCATTTGTACAAATTAACCCTTCACCTTGAAATTCGTTTCCATGCTTATTTTGTCTCGTTTGTTCTTCAACCTTCAAGTCCAACTATTTGGCATTGGGAAATTATTTTGAATATCTGTGTCCCTAACATCTAACAGACATCAAGCAGGTATCACATCACCTAACACAAAGAGTGCCCGAATTCACCACCTCAAACACGCACCTCGTGTCACTCATGATTGATCTACTCATTTTCTCATTGACGCATGTGGTTGGTGTCTTTTTCTCCTTCCCATTAACAAATATGAGCTCACTGAGTGTCGGTATTTTTTTTTTCTGCTACATTCCCTCTATCTAAAAGAGAAGATGACAACTCAAAATCTGTTTGTTGACTTCTCAATAAATAGTTCATTGCTAGAAACAGATAATAAATGACCGAATTCCATGATGTCTGGGAAACCACAAACTTCACAAGCTGAAGAATCAACACTAGGATTGTGAGAAATGTTGGTCTCAGCCCAGCTTTTATTATGATTATGATTATCATGAATCAGTAATTTGAGCACTACTCTCAATGCTTCTAACACTGAGACTTCTCAGCAGGAAACCGAGAGACCCTGGAATGCTTAGAGAGCTCTTAGCCATGGCTGGACTTTACAATCATACACAGGGTTAGCATTCACTAACCTGATCTGAATGGGAGTCCTCTCAGCTGATTCCCAGGGGCAGTCACATTGAGAGTCTCTGCAGCAGACAGCGACTGCTGCATCTCACTGTTCTCAGTCTGTCCTTTGTGACATTCTGAATTTTCATGTGCAGAGAATGACATTTATTAAGCTTTTTATGCACACATGGATCAGCTAAGTGTTTTCCTCATGACATTATTGCTTCTGATAAAAAAATGTCTTTTTACTTTAACCAGAAGTCTGACTGTAGGCATTTCAAACTGACAAAATATCACATCGTCACTGCTAGGAAGCAAAGCAAACGCTCTAAAGTGAATTACCCCACTTGCATTTTATTTTGATTTCTCCAAACACACTTCCCCTGTTCTTTTGCTGTGCTGAACACAGCATGCTCGTGAACACCTCTCAGAATCTCTGTGCTTCCACCCACCCTTAGGTCAATGAGTACCATTGACATGGTATTTACAAGATGTACAGATAAAAACAGACAGAGTGGTCCTGACTCATTCAGAGCTAAGGGATACTTAGCGCTAACCTCCATGATGTACCTAGAGAACAAGCCTATGTGCCCAAACAGAGGGTACTAAGAGAAGATGAAACAAAAAGCATTCAAAAGAAACAATGAGCCAAGTTACTATAGAGAAGCAAGATAGCCCAGGGATTGTAAGTGAGGATCTGAGGGATTGTAAGTGAGTCGTTTTGAATATGTATAGAAGAGTCAATAAAAACAAAATAAGGCAGGATATTGAGTCAATTGAAAGAAAAACGAAATACTTCTTACCAGATGATAAGGTTTTCTAATTTTCCAATTGGTTAATCTTTCCCTTGCATTTTACTATCTGTACAAATTAAGCATGCATATTAGTCCCTGTGTGGTGAATGTTAGTTTATTCATGCTGTTCCAAATATCTGCGATTCCCCTTCCTCAAGGACCTAAGCTCAAATTTTGTTTTGCTTCAAGAACACCCTCAAATGCCTCCAACTATATACTGGACACCTCCAAACAGCAAGTGCCCTCCCTCACCTCCAAATATCCATGGTGCATTCTCTGCTAATGACGAACTTATCATTGTACACTTGGCATTCTAGTTAGGTTTATACATATCTCACATTTCTATTTGTATTCCTAGTTCACTCAAAGTAGGTTCTGAGGATTCATGTCTGTGGCCTATTGGGTATCCAGCTTGTTTTAATTCTAGGTGGGCCCTCCAGAAATACTTACAGATAAAATAACGATGAAAATACATTTGCTTTTTGTTTTCTAAGTACGTATTTCTGCCTGTTAAAAGGAATTCTGGGGGCTGGCATTGTGGGATAAGCCACAGCTGCAAAGCCAGTATCTCATAGAGGAGCACCAGTTTGAGTCCTGTCTGCTCTGCTTCTCATCCAGCTCCTTGCTCAACGAGCTGGGAAAGCACCAGCAGACGGCCCAGTTCTTGGGCTCCTGTTATCCATGGGGGGACCTGATGAAGATTTGGGCTCCTGGCTTCCTTCTGGAGGAGCCCAGCTTTGGTGTCCATTGTGGGACCAACCAGTGGATGGAAGACATCTGTCTCTCTCTCTCTCTAACTCTGCTTTTAAAATCCATCTTTAAAAAAATGAACAATATTAGCATTTAGAGGAGTATAACATTCCCAGAAATATCTGGGTTGCCTACAAAACAGAGTGCCACTATAGAACACACACACACACACACACACACAAAGACAAAGGCATAGGCAAAATAGGGAATCTAGTTAATATTGATTATGTCCCAGCTTTTGTTAAAGGTCCTTTCAATGCATTATTTTTTTCAAATTTCACAATAACCCTATGAGGTAAATAATATTCTATTTTGAAAATAAGAAAATTGAGGCTCAAGGAAGTTAATTATCTAGCAGGGGTAGAAATCCTTTTTTTCTTTTTCTTTTTTTTTTTATTTTTGACAGGCAGAGTGGACAGTGAGAGAGAGAGACAGAGAGAAAGGTCTTCCTTTTGCCGTTGGTTCACCCTCCAATGGCTGCCGCGGTCGGCGCGCTGCGGCCGGCGCACCGCGCTCATCCGATGGCAGGAGCCAGGTGCTAAGTGCTTATCCTGGTCTCCCATGGGGTGCAGGGCCCAAGCACTTGGGCCATCCTCCACTGCACTCCTGGGCCACAGCAGAGGGCTGGCCTGGAAGAGGGGCAACCGGGACAGAATCCGGCGCCCCGACCGGGACTAGAACCCGGTGTGCCGGTGCCGCAAGGCGGAGGATTAGCCTGTTGAGCCACGGCGCCGGCCCAGAAATCCTTTTTTTCTGATAATGGCAATCATTCACAAGCCATGTAAAATTATCAACTGAAATATTAGCCTGATATAGAGTTATTGAATTTCCAGTCCCACCTGTGGTTGCCTTGGCAGGGCCAGACCAAAGGTGTTCAATGGGCCTTATACAGCCGGCAAGCTGGCTATTCCCCACCTCTTCAGATAATTGTCTTTTTTTTTTTTTTGGACAGGCAGAGTGGACAGTGAGAGAGACAGAGAAAGAGAGAAAAGTCTTCCTTTTTCCGTTGGATGTCCCTCCAATGGCCGCCGCGGCCGGCGTGCTGAGCCAGGAGCCAGGTGCTTCTCCTGGTTTCCCATGCAAGTGCAGGGCCGAAGGACTTGGGCCATCCTCCACTGCACTCCTGGGCCACAGCAGAGAGCTGGCCTGGAAGAGGGGCAAGCAGGACAGAATCCGGAGCCCCCACCGGGACTAGAACCTGGTGTGGCGGCGCCGCAGTTGGACAATTAGCCTATTGAACCGCGGTGCCGGTGATAATTGTCTTCTTGTTTCCCAAACACTTACTCTTACCACTATGTTCCTTCATTTGGATATAACACTTAAAAATGTTAATGTTTCTGGACCAGCGCTGTGGCGTAGTGGGTAAAGCTGCCGCCTGTGGTGCTGGCATGCCATATGGGCACTGCCTACAGTCCCAGCTGCTCCACTTTCGATCCAGCTCTCTGCTATGGCCTGGGAAAGCAGTAGAGGATGTCCCAAGTCCTTGGGCCTCTGCACCCACATGGGAGACCCAAAAGAATCTCCTAGCTTCTGGCTTGGGATCGGCGCAGCTCCGGCCATTGCAGCCATCTGGGGAGTGAACCAGCGGATGGAAGACCTGCTCGCTCGCTCTCTTCTCTCTCTCTCTCTCTCTCTCTCTGCCTCTTTTACTCTCTCTGTGTAACTCTGACTTTCAAGTAAATAATAAATAAATCTTTAAAAAAATAAAGGTAATCATTTATCATTAACTATTTGTCCACATTTTTGCATAATCTAATCATATCCAGAGATTAGCATATTTTCATTTGTCATTTTACAATGCAATCCAGTAAGAAATATAAATGATTTAAAGGTATATAGTTTACCAGAAACTTTTTTTGGAGTCTAATTCTGACATTACCTAAGTGATTTATCCATTTTAAATATGTAAGTTAAGATGATGAAAAATTACACTGGCTGTCATATGATAACTCATTTTCCAATTGTTATCCTTGGGAAGTTTGGAATACTGGCATTTTACTCATGTTAATCAAGGGCATTCAAAGGTTTGATTGGCAGCCTAAAATGTGAACAGTTTGATTTTGCATCAGCTGTCTAACTGTGCCAATTGTACCTTTCTGCTTATCTATTATCCATGACAAAGGAATATTTTCATATGAAGGATTAATTAAAATGGCCAAATATAAAATAATATTGTGGCGCCGGTGCTGTGGCGCAGCGGGTTAAAGCCCTGGCCTGAAGTGCCGGTACCCACATGGGCGCCGGTTCTAGTCCTGGCTGTTCCTCTTCTGATCCAGCTCTTTGCTATGGCCTGGGAAAGCAGTGGAAGATGGCCCAAGTCTTTGGGCCCCTGCACCCACATGGAAGCCCCAGAAGAAGCTCCTGGTTCCTGGATTCAGATTGGTGCAACTCTGGCCATTGCGGCCATCTGGGGAGCGAACCAGCGGATGGAAGACCTCTCTCTCTCTGTCTTTACCTCTCTCTGTAACTCTGTCTTTCAAATAAATAAAATAAATCTTAATAAAAATAAAATAATATTGTAAGTTTTTAAGCTATGAGATTACCCAAGAAGTTGAAATTTTAAAAAATGTGGCTGATGGTTTTGTGCAAGGAAACAAAGTACCAAATCTCAGTATATAACCCATTTTGTTGTTTCTTAAACATCTTCTGATCTGCAAGAATTATTTGATTTTCAAGTCTTCTATGTTTGTCTTCAGACAATGTGCAAATGTACTGCAGCTCATTGCTTGGCTTCAATTTACCTCTGGAGCAACCAAAGAAGTTATAAAATGAAGCACAAACTATATAATAATTGATCAACACAAGCTTTTCAAATAAGATTTAAAGCTTATATATTTAAAGACTAAATTATTAACAGGTACAAAAGGAAAATAACGAATGTAATCCAAGCAGATGTAGTATTTCACAAACAACTGCCCTTGAAAGTTCACTGGCATCCCTTGAAAGGCCTCTCTACAGACAAACAACAATTCCAGTGTAGGTGAACTCAGAGTTTGTCGAGAACAACATCTGTAATTGCTCTCAGCAAACATCTGCCAGCAACAATATGCAGCTGGCACTGCTGTGAGACGCAGATTCTAAAAATGATATAAAAGATTCCCTTTCAAACATACATCAAAATCTGTAGCCATCAATTTCAGGAAAATATCTTTAAGATAGTTAAACAAGTAATAGTCCCTCTAGGGTCCAGAAAAAGACAACGTTAGCATATATAAACTTCATTTGAACAATATATTTTATTTGTTCCCCTGGGAAATAAAATTGTAAAGTTGTGATTGGACCCTGTAGTTTCACATGTGCTTTAACTATCTTAAAACATAGACAAAACTGTGTATTTGCATGACTATTAAAGCAACTTCTGTTCCAATAGTTTTATATCTTTCTATACAAAATAATCTCAAATAAGCAAATACTGAGTTAGAGATTAAGAAAAAAATTATTCCCATGAAAATGCTTAAAATGTTACAGTTTTCAAAAATGTGTATTTTTTTCTATTTCTTATATTTTACACCCTTTGCCTTGTGAAACTGGATTAATTTTCTTCTTAGTTGTATACATAACTAATAGCCAATCCTTCATGGACTCAGATCATTTAACATTATACTAATAAAATAGGAATTGTTAATAGTTTTTAAAAATTGAATTCACTTTCTACATGAGTAAATCTAATAGGAATCTGAATAATAGTAATCAATGTGCTGGTATTGGAATTAAATCCATTCTCATAATAAATTATCTTGGCACATAGAAAAAAATTGATTCTCATGTTTATCCAGATTCTTTTTGTCACATATCTTACTCAGAAAAGTAATCCAAGTTGATCTAGCTGATTGTTACTAGTCTCATGAAGCAGACTTTTCCCTCTTCTTTCCCATAGCAAATTTTTGAAGATAATTCTACATCCAATTTACCGTGGTAAATAAGGGCTTTCTACAGGTAGAAGAGACAC
This sequence comes from Sylvilagus floridanus, assembly GCA_949820135.1. Taxonomy (NCBI): domain Eukaryota; kingdom Metazoa; phylum Chordata; class Mammalia; order Lagomorpha; family Leporidae; genus Sylvilagus; species Sylvilagus floridanus. The sequence continues at coordinate 24,632,667 of OX463245.1, read as the reverse complement.
ATCAGGAAGTGATACAGGAAATTTTGAGGGCTTGCAAGAAATTTAGCGTAAAATGTATTTGTTGTAGATTATTCACAAAAATGGCTACAGCCATTCCTTTTTGTTTCCTTCATAAATGTAAATTTGCAAATATTAGTATCAACAGCTGTAGTGTATATCTCCATAACTTGAATTTGGATTTACTTTGTGACTTGCTGGATGTAGACTTCCCATCTCTCTCTCTCCCTCTCCCTCCCTCCTGCAAACCTGCTAAGGTGCCATGTAAATGAAGCACAGCCTGTCTACAAATCAGTGAGAGACACATGGTTCCTAAGTGCCCATTACTCCCAGTGCTGTCCAGCCAATCCCCAGAAGCAATCTGTTGGTCCATTTGCAGCTGACTGACCTTCCAGGTCTGTGAGAGAGAGATCACCTGCATTGAATAGCATGGATTTCATTCTGAGGTAACACACATTGCTCCATATCATACAGTGGCCTTCATATTGTCTCCCTTTTAAGTTAAAAAAGGGAAGAATGGAAATCAGATGCAAAATTAAGTTAAAAGATTATATTTCATATAGCCAATTCTATATACTCCTAACAAAACCTCTTAAATAAAATAAAATCATAATATTTTAATTTAATATGTTTAGCTCATGACAATACCATAAACTTTGGAATTTGCTTACTCCAAAATATATTGGTAGGTAGTTGTAACATATTCATAATTTAGAGGAAAAAATGAAAACAACCTCATTTGGAATTAAAATCATACATACATGTATATTTATGAGACTCATTATTAACAAGTCTCTGAAATTAATATCATATTAATTGGGTATTCATTTTTATTGGCAAATGATGTCATTATGCATATAATATGAATGTAAATGCTTTTTAACTATTGTTATTCTTTCTTAGCAAGTAGTGCTAATCCAGTGTCTATGAGGCTGTGAGTATACACGATCGATCAGTGTACCTGTATTCATTTACCAGATCCTGTACTTGTTGATATTTCCCTGTGAATATCACATAAAATAATGTTGACCATTTCTTATAAAAGAGTGATTCACATACGTTTAGATACCAATGAAGTATATTTTGCGTATGTCTCTGGAATCGAAGAGAATGAGAATTAATAGGCAAAGGAGAGTAAGAGCTGCGCTGATTTCTGAGAAGGGGCAGTGGGACAGTTTTTCTTGTTTTCTTACTTCCTTACACTGCGTTTCTATAGAAGTTCTCGCTCCATGAGTATCTTATATCTCGGTCCCGGGAATTGCGTAAGAGTCAGCATTTTCCCTTAAATAGAGATCTGGAAACTCAAATCTTGCTAACTTACATCTTCCCTGTCTTTTTTACTATGGGTCATTTAAATCCAACGATCAAAGCTGGAAAATCTGCCTTATTCCTGTAAACACGGAGAATAGAAAATAGGATACATTCGGATGAAGACATACTGTGCCTTATTTGGAATTGGCATTCTCATTAGATGCCAGAGATATAATCTGAGTAAGATATAGTATCTGCTTTCAAAGAACTTGACAGATTTCTAAACTAGGCAAACAATATAATTTACAAGAAAAACAAATAACTACTGACTATGTGCTGGGAAAATGTAGAATACAGAAATCAAAGTCTTTTTCTTTAATACGTATCAGATTATTCATTTCTATTTGTATGCAAAATCATAAGAATTCATTATGTATGAGAATACTCCCTAAAGTTCATGGAAAAATAAAATTCAAAGCCAAGTTGATTTTGGTGCAAAAAATTGAAATCATGCATTGGTTTTCATAATCCACATTTTCTATGAACTTTTTCAAAAATGCTGATAGAAGTTTCCAGGATATACCAAATTTTTGTGAGTTGAACTCTGTAATTAACATACAATTATTCTTAGGTGTTTAAATTTTAACTGAAAAATGATTCCTGTTAAATATAAGAGTGGGAATAAGAGAGGGAGGAGATGTAAAATTTGGGACATGCTCAATTGGAACGGCCCCAAATGATGGAGTTAGAATTGTGCCAGGGGATTCCAATACAATCCCATCAAGGTGACATGTACCAAGGCCATCTCATTAGTCCAAGTGATCAATTTCAGCTCACAATTGATCACACTGATAGGTCTAAGAGTCAAAGGGATCGCACAAGCAAGACTAGTGTCTGCTAATACTAACTGATAGAATGAAAAAGGGAGAGAATGATCCAACATGGGAAGCGAGATACACAGCAGACTCATAGAATGGCAGATGTCCTAAATAGCACTCTGGCCTCAGAATCAGCCCTTGGGGCATTCGGATCTGGCTGAAGAGCCCATGAGAATAGTTTAGGCATGGAAAGCCAAGACATTCTGGAAAAAACAGAGGACCTAAATGAAAGATCTCTGCGAGTGAGATCCCAGTGGAAAGAACGGGGCCATCAAAGAAGGAGGTACCTTTCTCTGAAGGGAGGAGAGAACTTCCACTTTGACTATGACCCTGTCGGAATAAGATCGAAGTCCACGAACCCTAAAGGCTTCCATAGCCTCGGCAACTCATGACCAGAGCCTAGGGAGATTACTGACGCCATAAACAAGAGTGTCAAATTGTTAAATCAACATCAGGAGTCACTGTGTACTTACGTCTCATGAGGGATCTGTCCTTAATGTGTTATCCAATGTGAAATAATGCTATTACTAGTGCTGAAACAGTATTTTTACACTTTGTGTTTCTGAGTGGGTGCAAACTGATGAAATCTTTACATAGTATATATTGAATCGATCTTCTTTATATAAAGATAATTGCAAATGATTAAAAAATCTTGGTGTTAAACTGGAAATTGCATAGACAATTAATCAATTTTTAAAAAAAAAAATCATGTAGGATCTCTGTCCTTAATGTGCTGTACATTGTGAATTAATACTATAACTAGCACTCCAATAGTATTATCATTTTGTGTCTCTATGCGAGGGCAAACCGTTGAAATCTTTACGTAATATGTACTAAATTGATCTTCTGTGTATAAAGAGAATTGAAAATGAATCTTGATGTGAACAGAAGGGGAGAGGGAGCAGGAAAGGGGAGGGTAGGGGGAGGGAGAGAAGTTGTGGGGGGGGGGAGCCATTGTGATCCATAAGCTGTTCTTTGGAAATTTATATTCTTTAAATAAAAGCTTTATATAAAAAAAATAAATAAACTATGTTGTTCCATGAGATTGTGTTATAAAATGTACAATGCCATAGAAACCTAGGGGGATAACTTGAAGTCACTAGGAAAGTTTTGGTAGTAACTGATCTTAGCACACATGTGTGCACCTTCTATGCGCCCTAGTTTCAGTCTCTGCTTAATTCTCTGGGTTTTTTCCCTAAAATTTATAGAAATTATAACAACCTGTTTGAGAATACTTGAAAGGCTCACGGACCTTCAAATATAATTCCCTTTACTCTTAAGTTTACGTCTAACCATTCAACTTCAGTGTTTTATTTTATGTTGATTACTGCCTGACAATATACTTCAAAGTCTTTTAATTAAGGGATCTAACTCTATAAACAAATTGTATCCAATTAACCAGTCATATCCAACACATGATTTAAATTAAATAGACTATTGCGAGGCAGGCATTATGGCATTGTGGGATAGGTTTCCACTGGGGCACTCACATCCATTATTAGAGTGCTTGGATTGAAGTCCCAACTCTGCTTCGAAACCACCTTCTTGTTAACACACACACTAGGAGGCAGCAGTCGATGACTTTGATGTCTTATGTACTTGGATCCCTGGCACCCCTATGGGAGACCTGGGTGGAGTTCCTGTCTCCTGGCTTTGGCTTAATTCAGCCCTGGCTACTGTGGGTATTTGGGGAGAGTGAATCAGTAAATTAATCTCTCTCTCTCTCTCTCTCTCTGAGCTTCGAATATTATCTTAAATTTACATATGCTACTGTGTAACATTTTAAATTACTCCTGGAATGTGTAGATTATATATTTGGAAATGTTCTTCTTGGTCTATGACACTGAAGAGAGTTCCTTTTCTCTACTTTTCTCTGACTTTACTCCCTATGGCTAATCTCACTAGCCTATCACTATGGAAGAGTAATTAGAGAGCAAAGCCAAAAGAGTGGATTACTCAAGTTTACCTGGCTGAAAATAGCTTGCTTGCTCTTCTTCTTGCATGGATGCTATTGGATAAGAATAGCCAATCTCCACATCAGGAATTATTATAGATCACAAAGATGAAAATGTCCCCTAGCCAAAGTAGAAAAGAAGCCAAAGAAAATAAAATTCAAACTACAGAGTCACTGTGTTCTCTCAATGTAGCATAAAACCTGAACCATGGACTAAAAATAACCTTAAATCATAAAGAAATGAATCCTCCAAATTGCATATTCAACATTGCTTTAGTCAACATGACTAATCTGAACAACCTAGCCCATAGGAATAAAGCAGCAAGTGTCAGCATGCTCCAAAATGGCAACATGGCCTTACAGAAGTCTGAAATTTAGGGTTTGTCAGCCACATTAGGGAATTCATGCAATTAGCTGAAGATCTTCAGAAATCCTTTCTTAGCTTTACTAGGATATCAGGTTGCATGTCTTTTCTATGGCTGTCTTCTTTGTCTATTGACCTTTTTGAGAACTAGGTGAGTCCTGAATGCCTTAATTTTTGGAAACTCAATACCATGTGCTATGAGACTTGATGGTATTTTGACAGATATATTCCAGATGATGGTCTCTTTTGTCTCTGTGTTCCAGTTCTATTTTGTACTGAGGTTACATCCCTAACTTTGGCTAATTTTTTGTTATTCTTCCTTGCCATTCCACTCTTACCAAAACAAGCGCAAATAATCATTTAGGTTCTCTCTCTCTCTCTCTCTCTCTCTCTCTCTCTCTCACACACACACACACACACATACACACATACACCCACACACACAGCCTGTAGACATATACATACAATTCCATAGACACACACAGAAACACACAGAGGCATACTCAATCCCAGACACATACACCTGGAAATCAATAATTCTTATCCATCTTCCACTTTGATTTGCCTCACTGCAAACCTTGTAAGACATCTTCAGGCCAGACAATTGCCCTCAATAAATGCAGGGATGTCTAATACATAGCTATCTTTTGACCATAGAATAGGAATCTTTTTAGAAAAAAAATACTTAAAATCTGCATGATAGAATCTCAAGAGATGTTGTCATAATTCTTTTTTTTTTTACTTAACAAATACAACCTGATATTTCAAATGTGTGCTTCTAGAACTATTTTAGATCCAATCAGTCATCTCTGAATTATCATCTTCATTTCTCACCAAATTTTCTAATAACTCAGTGTAGCTTTGCATTCATTATTAATAGGTGGGGAATGAAAATTTTATTTTGCTAAGATTTTGAGATAAATGATAAATCATATCTGTATCTTCACTTGGAAACTTCAATATTTATGCTGTGCACCTCATTTCACACACTCTCCTTGTCTAGGGTGAGGGCAGATAAAGAGATCATGATTCATCTCTTAATTTTTTATTTATTCTGAATATAATCGCATATTCCTGTCACCAGCTTATTTAGATCTGCCATATTTCTGTTAGTGCAGTGGCTTCCTTTTAGTTTTTAAACTGCATTCTGCTTTTAAAGAGATGGAGAGGAAAATTATTAAATATATCACAAATTTTCCCTCTACAGGGAGGATTATACAAAGTTGCAGTAGACTAAAGTAAAATACATGACAAACTCCCATGTATAATACATACAGTAGTCAAAGAACAAACTCATCATAACTGTTAAACATCAATTATTTAATAGTGATCCATTCAGTAAGAACTGCTAACATTTTAAGCAATTTTTCCAGAACAGCTTTACTTTATAGTATTGTAAATATGTCATTATTTGCTAACACAGAATTGACATATTTTTTTTTCTTTTAAATTAGACACAATTTAATTAAACAATATTTTAAATTAATCCTTTGGTGAATATGTTATTTTCAGATGATCTTGCCTTTTGCAATAGTATTTATTTAAAAGAAATGGCTATTGAATGTAAAGATCTTTCAGAACCATTATTAATATGCTGAAATGGATTACTTAGCACAAAAACTTTTTTGAGGAAGCAGAGGTTGTGGTGCAGCAAGTTAAGCCAGTCCTCAGGAGACCCACATCCCATATTGGAATGCCGGGTGCAAGTCCTGGACTCAATGCCTTCGCTCCAGCTTTCTGCTAATGTGCCTGGGAGACAGCAGATAATGGCTCATCTATGTGAGTCCCTGCCACCCATGTGGGAAACCTAGATGGAGTGACTGGCTCCTGGCTTCAGCCTGGCCCAGGTCTAGCTATTTCAGGCATTTGGGGAGTGAAGGAGTGAACCAGTGAATGGAGGATTGCCCCTTTCTCTGTCTCTCTCTGTCTCTCACTCCCCACCAAATCTTTGAAATTAATAAATCTTTAAAACAAAAGTTTTCTTCCTCAGAGACCTGTCAAAAAATAAATTATTCTATTATATTTTAGGAGCCAAATTTACAAATTCAACAATGTATTTTCCTAATGAATCTTAATTTTAGGTTATTCCTTATTTATGAATTAGTTTTCTAAAGTAAGATGATAAACTCTCTGTGAACTTGAATCCATTTTCAAAGAATCAACCATTTTTATAAGGCCAGTAACTCAGTGGCGTGAGGCGAGGCTTACATGAACGCTTCTCTCCTTTTTTGGAGAAACATTACTGGAGAAACATTCAAGAAATTTCTGGGCTTAAACAACACGCCAAATGAGACAGAAATAAAAGTGTTCTCCCTGACAGTCCTCAACTTTTAAAATGGATTAATGGCTATCTAAATGTACGTATTTTACTGCCACATAAAACATCAAGCAGATTGTAAAAAAGAGACCTCACGGTAAGAAACAAGAGAGTGAGGTTTTGGAAATGTTGTTTTAAGAAAACAAGGGAGAGTCCTAAGCTCCTAATTGAAAAAGGGGAGGAAAAGTAGATGCTCAGGTTGCAAGGTGCATTTCAGACGTTCCTCAGAAGACAGCTCTCTCAATGGTGCAGCAATTCACATTTTTCTTTATCAATTCAACTTAGAGTGATTGTCAACAATGTGGTACAGTGGTGATGGAAAGAGATCTCTCTTACACCAAACATCTCAATATAATATTTCAGAGTTAAAATAGATATTTAGATTTCATTCCATATTTTATCATCTTAAAAACATTAAGAGATATAAAAGCTTAAAATTTGAAATAAAATGTCAAAACACACATTATTACACGGTGTTTTTATATTTCATATTGTTATACCAGTCACACATATGTACACCTAATATAACAAGACTATAAACACAGTTGTTCATTCCAGAAATGTTTATCTTGCACCCAAATGCCCTATTTAGGGAGTTAAAATCATGACTGAAGCAGACACAGACCTTGTCCCTGAAGAGGTAATGATCTAGTGAAAAAATATAGGGATTAAGGAAGCAAAAGCAATTTTTTATTAGTTGCTAACGTTAATTAATATATCAAAGCTGGTTCTCCACAATCTTTCCCAATCTTTCTAAACAATTATCTTTCTATCTGATTATTTTTCCTGTTAAGTTAATGAAACCTAATATCATCACACGTCTGTCCCATAACCTCAACTATGAATTCACTTTTCCAATAGTGAGAAAATTCAGGTCCACTGGGATTGACAAGCATCAACTGAAGATGGGCTCACATATCAACTTCCTCCGAATGAGAACATCAGTGTTGCAGACCAACGGAGAGACATCACTACATATGTTCTAATCATTTTGCAGTAACACATTCATCTGAGTTGAATAGAGATGTTCAGAGTATGCCTAAGATTAGAGGAAGAAGGTGAATTTTGGTGAGTGCAGGGAATAGTGAAACAGAGGGAAGTGGTGGGCAAATTTGACTCACATCAAGGTATTTTGTGGTTCTACCCTGAACCTTGCCAGGATACATTCACATTCTTTAAGGCTATTTGGTAAGCTAAATTTTCTTAGAGGGGACTTTAAACAGTACTACAATTTTTTCTATACACACGACTGGAAATAATGGGAGGGTTCAGAGAGGAATCTAACATGGGTGTAATGAGAATCATTATTGTCTATCCCTTTCATTCGTAATTTCTCTGTTAATCTCCACTCTAACTCTAGGGGTCAGATACACTTACCCTTTCTTTATGGAAGATGAAAATCGGACTGAGAAAATTTTCCATTTACTCCATAATAAGGAGAAAAGATATAATTTCTTCTATATCTTATTCTATTGCACCTAAGAAATGAAATGCCATCAATTAGTATTTAAATACTGTTCATAGGCTTATTGACAATAAGTACATTTTTCAATTGATAATGAACAATAATTCTTTCCAATTCTAGTCAGTAAATTTCATATCTTTGCTAAATGCTGTGCCATTAAAGTGACTCATTACATTATTATCAAACTCTAACTATAAAAATTTATTCTCAAAATCTTGTTGTAGGTGTTTGTTTCTACATCTAGATTCATACAAAATGAAAGGAAATCTATGCTAAAATCTGCAATATGGAAATCATCACTGAAAAATGTCAGGTTTTCCTTATGCCAGTTATAGGACACAATTCAATAAATCATTTTGTATGCATTATTGTTGAAGCAGTTTAACCTAAATTAACATATTTAAAACTACTTATGGAATATGTGGAGAATATTATAATAGGAATTAACACAAAGAACTTAATAGCTTTCTGCCAACTTTGACTTAATGAAAATGAATATAAAAGCAAGAGAAAAGACTTATTTAAAGACAATAGAAGTTATGAATATCTATGCTCTTTTAAAAAAGAATTGATTTATTTGAAAGAAAAAGTGAGCTCACATTTGGTGGTTCATTGTCCAGATGGCTATAATAACAGGCTGAGGCTGGCCAAAATAAAAAGTGGAAAATTCAGTCCAGGACATGGGTTTAGATATGGATATGTCTAAAGCAGGAATTCACCTTTTTAAGCCATCACCTGCCTCCTAGCATCTGCGTTGGCAGGAAGGTGAAATTAAGAGCAGAGTGAGGTGTCATCCCATGCATTCCGGTATAGAACACAGCTTCTTAAAGAGTGTGTTAACCACTAGGTTAAATGCCTACTTGCTCTATGTCCTTTTGATAAAGAGCTCAGTAAATGTAGATGTCATTACAGGATCCTAAAAATTTACTAAAAGTTCATTTGTTCCTAACATATATTGAAATTATAAGAATTCAGGCCGGCGCCGTGGCTCAACAGGCTAATCCTCCGACTTGCGGCGCCGGCACACCGGGTTCTAGTCCCGGTCGGGGCACCGGATTCTGTCCCGGTTGCCCCTCTTCCAGGCCAGCCCTCTGCTGTGGCCCAGGAGTGCAGTGGAGGATGGCCCAGGTGCTTGGGCCCTGCACCCCATGGGAGACCAGGATAAGCACCTAGCACCTGGCTCCTGCCATCGGATGAGCGCGGTGCGCCAGCCGCAGCGCGCCAACCGCGGCAGCCATTGGAGGGTGAACCAACGGCAAAGGAAGACCTTTCTCTCTGTCTCTCTCTCTCACTGTCCATTCTGCCTGTCAAAAAAAAAAAAAAGAAATTATAAGAATTCAAATATTATTAGACCAATACAATAACAGGTACATCATTAAACTCATTAAAACAGACATTAAAGTCCCCAATGATTCCAAGATTTACCATAGATTTAAATTATATAAATTTATTTCATATAAATGCCAGAATATTTTTAAATAAATTATGCTAGAATAATTTTTGTTACAGTAAAGTATTAGATTCTTACATTCTACACTAGTCAACATTAAAATGTAAAGTTCAAAAATTTATGAAAATAGTAATGCATAACATGAATGATTATTTATGTGACATTCAGGTACATGTTTCTAAGTGCTCTAAAACAGGAAATATAACAGAAGGGATGAGCCAAAACAAACCTCATGCTAGCCTGAATTGAGTACAAGGTGAGAGTGTGAGGATGCAACATATTCCTTGGCTCCTCATGAGAGTATCATATAAAATATGAAAAATCAAACTCAGAAAACACCTGCTAGAGCTAATCCCAAAAGAAGAATTCTGAGCAATTCACCTGACCTTCTAAGACAAACATAGATATCAGATTAGTAAGGGAGACTTCAAGTCTTAGAACCCAAGATACCTTGGATTAAGTCTTTAATGAGATTTTCACATCTTTGAAAATTTCACTAAGGTTTTGGAATCACAGTTCTCTTTACTACAAGGTAAGGACATTAAAAGTGCTTAACTACTTAAGTAATTGTGAGAATTCAGATTATAAATCAGGTGTATGGACATTGTGTTTAAGATGCCAGTTAAGATACCCATGGCCCATTTTGGAGTAAAAACCCAGACACAACAGCTGTCTCTGGCTCCTGACTCAAGCTTCCTACTAATGCAAACTGGGAGATAGCAGTGACGGCTCAAGTGATTGAATTTCTGACACCAACACTGGGAACCAGAATTGAGCTCAACTTCAGTTCTCAGAGGCATTTGGGAATTGAACAAGTGAGTGGTAGTACCCTCTATGTATTTGTTTATCTTTCTTCACGATGACTCATCTACTAGTACTAGTACAAAATAATCTTTGTATTCTATTTAATACTAAAATACTATTTCCAGGTAGAAAACGCATATGAATCTCTCTCTGGAAAGAAAATATATCAGACTATTAATGTTGTCTTTAAAAATTGAATTAAGTTCTTCTCCTGTTTTTATTTTTCTCATACTCCTCAAAACTGAAGACAACAGGTAATAATTCCTCTAATGGTAATAAATTTGATGACTTATTTTCTTTTCTATATATAAAAATCTTTAACTTGATTTATATGTTTCAAATGTTTACAAAATAATTACCTAAGTAATAAAAAATTACCATAAAAATTAATTATGGTTAGAAAATAGCAGCTAATGTAAATAATTCTTGCTAAGAATTTCCTAAAGGCTCATTTTAAAAATGGTAAAAGTATAATTGTATTGCGAAGTTAAGAGTTCCTTCTCATTTTTTATCATACTACTGCGAATATTTATAGCTACACACAGCTAGAAACTTAAAAGTGAGTTCCAGCACTTCTGAAACTTAATGATGTCCATTACTTTTTTTTTTTAGTGAAACTTGCATCCATGTTGAAACCTCTGAATGGTGGTATTATCTCCATCTGAACTTTATTATTTCCAAGAAAAGAAAATTTTGTTTCTCCCTGTAACCTCTGCCTTCTCCACTCTTTCCTGTCTCAGAGAATACCACCATCATTCATGCAGCCACTCTTAATTCCTTTTTTCTTCTCTCCATCGCTGTTTAATTCATAAACCAGTCCTGTGGACTGTGCCTCAAAAGATATATTGAATCAATTGATTTTTTCTCCTCACTATGCTCTGAGCTACCGTCATCTGATATTGGGCCACAACTGTAGTTTCCTAACTGCCTGTCTTACTCTGCCATACAAGGCACTCTCCACAACAGTAATCCGAATTATGTATTAAGATTGAGATTATGTTTGGTAGTAAATAATGATTGTGGGCTTATTATGAAAGAAATAATGTTCAGGAATTTTACATTATTTAAATCGGTTCCTCAAAACAGCGACAAAGCCAATAGGTCCCATTTTACACCTGTGGAAGCTACATATTGTAAGGGTCAAATAGTTGCCTAAATTAAACAATCAGTATTTAAAACCCAGAAAATCCAACTGTGGGGCTGATGCTATTAACTACTATACCGACAACCTCTTAGCCTATCTTCCCCTTTCTTAAAATTCTCCATTGACTTTTTAACAATATCCAAAACTTGCAATAATATATTAAAATGAATATGTCTTACACAGTGCCAAAACACAGTAAATGTTTGATAATAAGATTATCTATCAAATACTTATGTGCTGTTCTTAAATATTACTAATATTTTGTGATTTGAAAATCTTAGCAATTTATTATTGCACAGTAATAAGGACCATGGGTGTGGAGGCTGACGTCCACATTATTAAAGTTTTTCATGTTTTCTGGCATGGCAACAGAAAAAGAAGGAGTAAGTATTGTTTCTAGTGCAGGTGGAGAAATGTTTTTAAAAAGGTATAAAGATTGCATAGAAAATTAATCAATTTTTTAAAAAAAATCATGTAGGATCTCTGTCCTTAATGTGCTGTACATTGTGAATTAATACTCTAACTAGTACGCCAACAGTATTTTTCACCTTGTGTTTCTATGTGAGGGCAAACTGTTGAAATCTTTACGTAATATGTACTAAACTGATCTTCTGTGTATAAAGAGAATTGAAAATGAATCTTGATGTGAATGCAAGGAGAGAGGGAGTGGGAAAGGGGAGGGTTGTGGGTGGGAGGGAAGTTATGTGGGGGGAAGCCATTATAATCCATAAGCTGTACTTTGGAAATTTATATTCTTTAAATAAAAGCTTTAAAAAATTAAAAAAAATAAAAAAGTATAAAGATTTTTTTCTAATAAACATTCTCTGCTATCGGGGTACTAATATGAAGATACAGCTACACTTAAAGTAGGAGAAGACGAGATATGTGAAACATATGCATATGAAAGAATAGTAGGCCGGTGCCATGGTGCAGTAGGTTAATCCTCTGCCTACGGGGCTGCATCCCATATGGGCGCTGGTTCTAGTCCTGGCTGCTCCTCTTCCGATCCAGCTCTCCATTATGGCCTGGGAAAGCAGTAGAAGATGGATCAAGTCCTTGGGCCCCTGCACCCACATGGGAGACTGGAAGAAGCACCTGGCTCCTGGCTTCAGATTGGCGCAGCTCTGGCCGTTGTTGCCATCTGGGGAGTGAACCAACAGAAGGAAGACCTTCCTCTCTGTCTCTCCCTCTCACTGTCTGCAACTCTGTCAAATAAATAAATAAATCTTTAAAAAAAAGTATAGTAGTGAATATTTTCCAACAGCACAAAATTAATTTAAATTGTGCCTTTTAACTTAAAAAGAAGGGACGTACTTTAAAATTCTAGAAAACAGTGTAAAATAAATTGTATGCAACTCGAATTTTATCTTTAGATATATAAGTTGCTAGTTAGTATGTTATGTGGTATTTTATTGTTTTGTTTACATTTAAAAATTTATTTATGCACACACAGTATTTTAAGGCTTTCACTGTGTTAACATGCAACCTGATTGGCTCCCTGCATCTCCCTAACCTGATTTAAATATATATAAATTCTCCAAAAATGAATGGTTTCTGGAGCAGCCCCTACTTTGTAAGATCTTTGGATTTGTTGTCTTTTCCAATAGGCCCAATAACGCATTGATTTGGCTGGAATAACTTGAAGTCTAAAGGGTCTAACTCCAGGAGGGTGAAGCCAGTCCATCTGCTTGCAGCTTAGAGCAAATGGACTGCAAACTACAGAGCTATCCATGGTCCTGCCAGAGAGGTACCACACATGCATTCACTCATGTCAGACGGTGAAAACTGACATTTGTCTGATACCTAGGAATATTATTAGCCTTACTGCCTTGCTTTAACAGTTACAACTAACCCAATTTCATCTTTAATTACAGTTTTAGTCATGTGGTTCATGACTCTTCAATATCATCAATCTATTTAATTTTATATAATCTAAGGAATGGTCTTCTTTGGTGTTCTGGTGTATTGGGTTAAGCCACCACCTATGATGCTGGCATCCCGTATGAACATTGGTTTCTGTTCCAGCTGCTCCACTTAAGATTCAGCTCTTTGCTAATGTTCTGGGGAAAGCCAGAGAAGATGGCCCAAGTATTTGGGCCCCTTCCACCTACATGGAGACCTGGATGAAGCTCCTGGCTCCTGGCTTTGGATTGGCCCAACTATGGCTGTTTTGGTCATCTAGGGAATTAATCAGCGGATGGAAGATAACTTTGTGTGTGTGTGTGTGTGGGGGGGTATCTCCCTCCCCATATTGATTTTCAATATAAATATTTAAAATATATTACATATTTTATTGTATGTATAATTTGTGATGGATAGATATAATTCTAATTATATTGAGAGACCTGTTTTGAGTAGACTAGAAATCCATCCTGAATAAGTTTTCACTATATCATATATATATATATATATATATACATAAATATATATATGTATATATGTATCTCCACACTGATAAATATATTTTAAGTGATGATGGCATCAAATAAAACAAAAATGAAAATAAAAATGGAATAACACATAAAACATGTGGAGTCAGTTAAACGCATCTTTAAAGTCTCACCTCCAAATATAATCACATTCATTTCTTTTTGGTTTTGAGAATTCATTTTTCAAATATTCTTTCCTTGTCTGGCATTTGAGTTGGGTTTCTTTACTAAATAAATGTTTATGTTTAACATGACAGCTTTAGCCAAAAAAGAAAAAAAAATTAAATAAAAATAGTCTATTAAAATGGGTATTATTTGGAAAATCGAATTATTATAAAATATATATTTGCAATATTATAGCTGAACTTGTATTAAATGTGAATTATAAAAGTTTAACTCACAATTAAATCTGACATTTTCTTCCTCTCCTTTCTGCATTTTTAAAAAATTTCATTTTTTTTTTGACAGGCAGAGTTAGTCAGTGAGAGAGAGAGAGAGAGAGAAAGAGAGAGACAGAGAGAAAGATCTTCCTTTTTCTGTTGGTTCACCCCCCAAATGGCCACTAAAGCCGGCGCTAGCCGATCCGAAGCCAGGAACTAGGGGCCTCCTCCTGGTCTCCCATGTGGGTGCAGGGACCCAAGCACTTGGGCCATCCTCCACGGCCTTCCCGGGCCACAGCAGAGAGTGGGAGTGGAAGAGGAGAAACCAGGACAGAATCTGGTGCCCAAACCAGGACTAGAACCCAGGGTGCCGGCACCACAGACAGAGGATTAGCCAAGTGAGCTGCGGCGCTGGCCAAAAATTTCTTTAGTTCTTAAAATTCAGTCCTAAGTGAGGAAGTTGAAGAGGGCATAAATTAAACAAAGAATTGGGTTCCAATTAATACCTATTTATTCAACTTTACTTTACATTTCCTCTTGATATATTATTATTATTTAAGATTTATTTATTTATTTGAAAGGCAGAGTTACAGAGAGGCAGAGAGAGAGAGAGAGAGAAAGAGATCGAGATCTTTATCTGCTGGTTCACTCCTCAAATGGCCACAACAGCTGGAGTTGGGCCGATCTGAAACCAGGAGCCAGGAGCTTTTTCCAGGTCTCCCACATGGGTGCAGGGGCCCAAGGACTTGGGCCATTCTCCACTGCTTTCCCAGGTCTTAGCAGAGAGCTGCATTGGAAGTGGAGCAGCCGAGACTTGAACCATTGCCCATATGGGATGCCGGCACTGCAGGCAGTGGCTTTACCTGCTATGCCGCAGTATCGGTCCCCTGGATATATTACTGATAATAAAATTATGACTAGAGAAAAAAATTAAACAAGATTAAATTGATAATTTTCCATCTTAAAATAATGATATTAGTGTTTATGGATAATATTGATCAAATAAATAAAAATTTCTGTACTTATTGAAATTATTTTCACAAAAGCAAGAGTCAAATTTCAAAAAATATTTAGTAATCAACTAAAGAAACAATCAGTATAAACTCAGTGCTATGTAGTCTGTTTCATCTAATCTAAGATGCCTATGAAAATTTTATTAATCTAATCCTAAATTTTCCTTGTATTTCCTGAGGTTATTTTCATAGATAAATATTTGAAGGAGATTCTAGGCTAAAATATTATTCATCATTGTAAAGCTTATTTAAATAAACTACATAGATTAACCATTGATTTTTTAAAAAAAAAATTCTCTCTGTCTCTCTCTCACTGTCCACTCTGCCTGTCAAAAAAAAAAAATATGCTTGAAAATCAGTTACAGAAGTAGAGGGAGAGGCAGAGAGACAGCCTTTCCATCCACTAGTTCATCCCCAGTTGGCTGCAAGGGTCAGGGCTGGTCTACTCGGAAGACTGGAGCCAGCGCTTCATCCGGATTTTCCAGGTGAGTTTCAGGAGCCCAAACACCTGGGCCATCTTCCACTGCATTTCCCAGCCCATTAGCAGAGAACTGCATAGGAAGTGGAGCACCCAGGACAAGAACCAGTACCTATATGGGATGCTGGCTTCCCAGGTGGCAGCTTTACCTGCTATACTACAGCGTTTGCCACACCATTGACTTTTTTTGTTGTTTTTGACAGAGTGGACAGTGAGAGAGAGACAGAGAGAAAGGTCTTCCTTTGCCGTTGGTTCACCCTCCAATGGCCGCCTCAGCCAGCGCGCTGCGGCTGGCGCACCATGCTGATCCAAAGCCAGAAGCCAGGTACTCCTCCTGGTCTCCCATGTGGGTGCAGGGCCCAAGCACTTGGGCCATCCTCCGCTGCACTCCCGGGCCACAGCGAGAGCTGGACAGGAAGAGGGGCAACCAGAACAGAATCCAGCGCTGCCACCAGGACTAGAACCTGGTGTGCCAGGGCCGCAGGGGGAGGATTAGCCAAGTGAGCCGTGGCACCAGCCACCATTGACTTTTAAAACATAATTTGCTTTTCGTTAAAAGCTGCCTCCTTTACAAGATGCATAATTGAATTTTGAAATTTCACATGCTCAACTTGAAAATTACCAATTATGAAAACAGGAGAATTATGCATTTCAATGGAATAAGTCAAACTCTCTCAAACTGCCATGGTAACTCTAAGAGATGATTCAAGTTGAATGAACAAATGAATTTGATTTTTATAATTGTTATATAGTTAAATAATATAATGCATATTTTATAAATGTAATATAATTAATTACAGATTCATCTGCATATGGTACATACACTATACATGCACACATAGATATAAAAAGAAAAAAACAAAAGAAAAAGAGTGAAGGGCAGAGTGTGATAAACAGAGATTCAGAAAGAATACACCTATTATTAATAAGAAGCCTGTTTTTCTATATTAGCAGGTCACGAGAAATGGGAAAAGGCAGACAAGAAAGGAGAATTGCTAATAGAATATTCTTTTTAAATTCCTAGCAAAGGGAATATTTTGGAAAAGCCCCTCTGTAAAGGCATTGCCTGAAAGCACCCTGTTATTGCTGAAGGAGAGATATGAATGCAATGAAAGCCAAGAAATTATTATGATTTTGTTTGGAAAATCACATTGAATATTACATATTATTTCCAGAAAAATTTATTTTCTTTGTGAACACTGAAAATATATTTTTCTTTTCCAAATTAAAGAATCATGATTTAAAATTCTAGTTTCAAAATAATATGATTATGATAATATTATAATCAAGCTAAACTAATTTTGATACATCTGCTCTTTTTCTTCATTAAAAATGAGGGTCTGAGGTTTTTCAATAAGAATTTCCACATGAAAATGAGAGTGTTTATAACATATTGGAACAATTTAGTTCACTCTCCTTTTCCATCCAGATTGATTCAAGGAAATGGGTATTAGAATGAAAACTCATGCTCGTATTTAGATGATTACTTATTGAATACTGTTCAAGGTCTGTCTAAGGACGAAGACAACTTTGGCTCTAGCTGTGACTTCTGAAAACCATCCAGGAAAATGTTCAGAAATAAATAAATGGTGTGTTATAAAATTCCCCAAGATGGCATGATCATCATACGTTATGTAACTATATATTTTCACACCAACATTCCTGTGGTTGCATGAATGACAGACCATTGAGGGGGTAGTGAAGCTTGGCACGCAATAAGTCTGGACATTTTTATCACAAGAGTAATTCTATGCAAGATATTTAAACGTCCATAAAGCTAGATCACTTAATGAGCTCTTCCTAACCTCTTTAGCTACAAAATGGCCTCTTCCCTTTATTTAGACAAATAGTATTTACATTTTGATGTAAACTTCAATGCATTAATTGACAGTGTACATAATTCAAATGTAGATGAGTAACAAGCATGAACTATTTGTGATTGGGCAAAAGTCCCAATTCTCATTTGATAGAGGTAGACAGTCTCTGATGTCTTATCTTCTTGTGAACAAATGAAAACTCAAAAAAAAAAAAAATTAAGGAAGGAAGGAAGGAAGAAAAGAAACCACTGGAAAGTATGCCATTGTTGTCATGATTTATTTTCCTGACCATCTATTGATAGCAGCTCCCCCAATAGTATGCATGGACATGCTAAGTTGTGAAAAAGTTAATCATCTTGCACTCATCATATATTAGTCAACATTTTTTTAATATATTCAAGCCTTGCTGCATAGTTGGAAAATTTGGGAGTGAGTCATGGAGCTGACTTCCTATCTTTGGTAGTCCCGAATTCCATGCTGTGAAGGTGGGCAGATAAGAGAGTTAAAGAACATTTCAGTAGGAGAACATAAGCAGATGTAAGTCAAATTTCAAAGAAATATAACAATACACTAGTAGCTTTCAGAGAATGAATATCAGACATATATTTAACTCCATTAAGGTTATGTGAATACTGAGAAAGAATTCAAAGGTCATGTTTATTCCCGTATCTTTGTTGCAACTCATCATTATAAAGAATATCTGCAACTCTGATACTTTTATTTGATTCTATTACTCTGTCATGCTTGAAAAATAGACAATACAGTGTAGTATATACGAGAATTATAAAAATTAAAATTAAATAAAAAATCTGAGTGGTTTTAAACAAACCCAGACCTTCAAGGGCACAGCTTGTCTATCTAGGTGGAAAGGCAATGGAAAATTGTGCTCGGAGAAGCAACATTACAAACGAGAGAAAAAGACTGAGAAAATATTAGCATTTCTTTTCAAAGATACAAAGCATTTTTTTTTTTCAAAGAAAATTTTGTGCACAAAATTTTGGAAAAGCTTTGTGGGGGGTTTTGTTTACTTTTGGGATAAAACTGGCAACTGTGGGGAAGGGAGGAGGAAGGCATTGCAGTCCGTGTGCTTCCTGTGTCTCTGTCTTCTGTACCCCCACAGCAGTGCATGCACGATGGCCCTTACAGCTGGACCGCTCTTTCTTGTGCTCCCACGGAAGCAGGGTGGAATAGCTGGGCAATAGGAGGCACAATAAGCCTGTGAGTGGGAAGTGCTTTGACTGTTTTTTTTAGAGATATGTTTTATAAATACTGTTATTATTAAAGCTATCATTAAAGCTGAGCCCTTGTTTTAGCTGATGGGTTTCTAGAGGCAGTGGGTGGGTAGCAACCTGCTTTGCCGCCCTCCTTACATCCTCTTAACTTCTCTCTGTGCCTTGCATCTCAGGGCTATGGCTTTTCTTCACTTTCACCAGGAGCTCACCCGCTGCACTTCACAACGAAGGTCAATCCCCCGAGAAGGAGAGGACAGGCAGGCAGGAAATCTCAGAAGAACAAATCAAAGTAGCAATTTTAGTAAAAATAACTGGATTTAGTTTGTGATAAGATGGCTTTTTAAAGAGTTTTCCTTGTGCACGCACTCATTACTGTGTCTCCCACACACTGCAATTGTCCAAAGGTGTCAGCTGGCAACCGAGTCTAAATCTTCCTCAGGCATTCTTACAGTTCCTCCAGCTGCCTCTTCACCACCTGCCTGAGGCCATGAGATGAGCACTTATCAATTGAATCCTGTCCTCATTTATTCATGCACAAATCGGCACATGTGCAAGTTCTTCACATCCAAGGCACCCATTCCATAGACACGTTTCTGAATGTTTTTTCTTTTTCTCTGTTAGAAGTGTATGAAATTGCATTTGTGATATCCAACATTTAATATCCTCCCACACATATTTTAATTGTAGCTTGCGCCTAAGAAGACTAAAATCATAATTGAAGCAAATATGGATACAGGAAAAATATGCTACTAAGAGTTGACTCTTAAAAAAATACTCTGAAATGAGAAAGTCCCCACAAAAGATTCATGATCAAAGGTGAACTTTGCCATGTTGGTTGCACTGCAGGTTGAAAGTCAGCGATTTTCTGAACTTGAGACTTTGAGATGATTATTTCATGGAGCATCCAGAAGTAAATGAAGTTACTCTTTTCATGTGAGTTAAGCAACCTGGGAACAAGTAGTTAGTTGTTAGGTAAGATTTTATATAATGAACTCTGAGGCCTGTTTGAGGACAGGACTTTAGGCCACTTGTCACACACCCGCCCTCCACCCCACGCCCAAGTTTAGAGATGAGGAAACTGATAACCAAAACTGTGAATTCCCTTAAGTATCACATAATTTCTTACAGATTTAGGACCATAATCAATTCTCTGATTCAATGACTGTTCTGTCCATTAATCCTTAAACTATTGCACCCTATTGTTTCACTGCTATTGAGAAGATTTGAAAACAATCATTCTTATTTTAAGAATGATGTATTTTATGAGAAAAAAATAAGATAAATTTTGAAAATGAGACAGAAAAATTTAATATATTAAAATAAAAATCATGTACCAAAGAAAATGGATATTATTTTGACGCAGCTCTTTCACATTTTCTCTCTTGCTTTTCCAGCATGGGTGAATACATCTACATATGTGCGTATATGTGCCTCTGTGTGAATGGCATACTTTCATTTAGCATTTTTCACCTCCAAATGCATTTATAATGTGTTTTGATTACTGTTATCATTTCTGCCTAACAAACCTTCAAATGAGACCTGAACCCCAGGCGAAGAGGTTGCTCTTCTCCTATTAGGAGATATAAATGCCTACAATGTGATTCCTTTAGCCAATGGATTGAGAGAATGAATATCTCATGGAACAAATTTTAAAAATAAATAAATAAAATACTTGACAGTGGAATCTGAATATATAGCCATATTGGTACACTGACAAACCAGGAAAAAGACAATTTTTGTTTTTTAAATCAAGTTAAGCTCTGATAAAGCAAAGGGTAGAAAATGGCATTTGTTAGATTAAGACAAATATTCTTGCATCTATAATATGTCAAACATGGTTTTAGGTAGCAAGAACAAAAAGATACCAGAGACACAATCCCAGTGATCAAATATTTGACATTTTGATGCTATATCCCAATGCACATGCCACTGACTACAGTAACATTTTCCAGTATAATGAACATACTGTGAGTATGTGCAAAGTAATATAAAATGGCAGAAAAAATAATGAATTGATTTTGATGCATTTTAGTAGAAGACTGCAAACTCTTCCAAGAAGGAAATATTTGAAAATTATTATCCCTGAAGTCAAAGGTGGAATACTTCACAACTTAATTGTTATGATTGGATGTTAGGTTATATGCTGGAGGAATAATAAAATATTTGTTTTATTATTAATTTAACAAAAAAATATAAGGATATGTACCAAGTGCCAATCACTATTCCAGACATCATTAGCCTACAGTCCAAGTCCTTACCCTTTGGAAAAGAAGATAAAAATCTCAATTCTGAAGCAAAATTCGATGCCTAGAGATATATTTTAGAGATAATGTTGTCAACATACAGATTTATGAAAGCCTTATCATAAATTATAATCATCTTGGAAAGTGAGGAAAAGTGGGCAAGAAAAGAAGGGGAAACTGATCCTTGGGGCTCCACAATTGTAAAAGAAAGGAAGAAGACGAGAGTTTAAGAGACTTGAGAAGAACCATCAAGTTAGTCCAGGAAATGTTCAAGTAACCATGACAGTGAGGACCAGAGGCAGCAGAAGGAAGTGCTAGAAGGAGGGAGTGATTAAAGAGTGCATCGAACACTGGGTTCCACCCTCGGATTCAGCAATCATGAGGTCATTAGCGACCCCAAGATTTATTTTGATGGACTGTGTATATAGTTTTAGTTAAAATCATCCGCCATAGGGATATTAAGTTCTTAACAAGGCAGAAATTGCACACCATCAGATTATCTTGAAAATACATGTAAGATCAGAACTAGTATTTAACATTTAACATAGAATTTGTAAGGTAACATGACTGAAGAGATAGCAAGAGGATTTTCTCTAGAGTGTTTGGGAAGGAAGCATGATGAAGTCAAAAGAAAATAAGATGTGTGACACCAAAGACGCTGAAGAGTATGAAAAATAAGTACACAGCTTTTCCTCCAAAGCAGATATGACTTGATTCCTTGTTTCCTTTGCATCAACTCTTGCTCTCATCCCCTTTTTTGTTTTGCTTTTCTCCCCTTCCACTTCTTTATGCTAATTCTCCCTTGGTCCTTGTCTAACCAAGAAACCACAGTCCTATCAAAACACCTCCTGACAAAACTGTTCTGACAGTTATTGGGATGTCAATGTGCCAACGATATCAAGCAGAAGAAACAAAAACTGGAACAACCTCCAAGCGCCCCAATAGCAAATTTCAGAGCAGTTAGAGATGAAAATTGCTCCCTGAGCCAAACCACATAATTCTCTGTCATACTGCCCACCCTCCAGCAATTAAATACTGGTTTCACTCAGGGAATTACTTGGTCTTCAGATACTGATATGCAACAGTTGAAGAAAGCTTTTAACCTCCACTTGAATAACATAACTATTGTTTCCCTTAATAAGAGAAGTCAGATAGTAACTGCAGAAAGATTTGTTCTCCAGAGAGTCATATGAAGACAAAAGCCATTCTTGTTTGTTTCTAATGAAAAAATAAGAATTTTGCAACCAGGGAAGACTTCATGATAAGTGGATATGGGGAATGGATAATTTCAGGAGATGAGAGCAAGTTAAAAGGCGAAAGTAGAAGGCAAGGAGAGCTTATACGTTACTAACGGTGGAAAGTAGAACAAATCAGTGCAGACCACAGGAGAACTTCATAGAAGGAAGATACGGAATTCTCTTTTCGTGGCTTCTGTTTGTGCAAAGAAATGAGTCACACTGTAAAAATCAGGAGGGCAGAGGTACATGTTAGCATTTTAAGGAGAGATGAGGAGGTAAGAGATAGAATTTTCTGCATCATTGCTACCTAATTTATTGGATCTAATCTTGGAATTTGGGCTTGTGAATTGGCTGGGAAATGTGAGAGGACTGAAAGACAGCACTAAGAACTGTTTGGGATGATATACCGGGGAAACACAATTCGAGTGTATATAGCATGTGGCATAAAAAAAGAATTTGAATGTTATTTTATAACCAATGAGGATATAGGATTTTTAAGCAAGGTAAGATTGTCTCTGTTATAAATATGCTGCTTTATGATAATTTTAATAACATATTTGAAACACATTCAGTTTTCTCTATAAAATATTAGTGATTATAACCATAAGTGTAAGAAAGAAATAATTTGTGTCAATGTACACTTAATAACTATTGTGTTCAAGCTGAATCTATAATGACATTTTGGCCCAATAAAATGCCTTTTAATTTGTTAATTACATATTTTTGTAAGTTTCTTTGGATACCATTGGAAAATATAAAGAATGAAAACAAATTAAATTCTATCTTTTGCGAAGTATATTTCAAAAGTCCATGTTTTAGGCCGGCACCGAAGCTCAATAGGCTAATCCTCTGCTTTGCGACGCTGGCACATCGGGTTCCAGTCCCGGTCGGGGCACTGGATTCTGTCCCGGTTGCCCCTCTTTCAGGCCAACTCTCTGCTGTGGCCAGGGAGTGCAGTGGAGGATGGACCAAGTGCTTGGGCCCTGCACCCCATGGGAGACCAGGAGAAGCACCTGGCTCCTGCCTTCGGATCAGTGTGGTGTGCTGGCCACAGCTTGCCAGCCGAGGTGGCCATTGGAGGTGAACCAACGGCAAAGGAAGACCTTTCTCTCTGTCTCTCTCTCTCACTGTCCACTCTGCCTGTCAAAAAAAAAGTCCATGTTTTTCTTTTCTTTTTTTGAAGATATTTTGTTTAGTTATTTTGAAAGTCGGAATTACAGAGACAGAGAGATAGTGATCTTCCTTCTGCTGGTTCACTCCCCAGACTGGCCACAACAGCCAGATCTGCACCAGTCTGAAGTCAGGGGCCAGGAGCTTCTTCCAGGTCTCCCATGTGGATGACAGGGGCCCAAATATTTGGGCCATCTTCTTCTACTTTTCCCAGGCCATTAGCAGGGAGGTGAATCAGACAAGTGGAGCAGCCAGGCTAGTAACAAACACCCGCTTGGAATGCCAATGTCGTTCACAGGGGCAGCTTTACCCCTTTTGTCACAATGCCAGCCCCAGATCATGTTTTCCTTTTTTTCTAAAGATTTATTTATTTATTTGAAAGGCAGAGTTACAGAGAGGCAGAGAGAGAGAAAGAGAGTGAGAGAGAGAGAGAGAGAATCTTCCATCTGCTGATTTTTTCTCCAAATGGCCCCAATGGCCAGAGCTGGATTGATCTGAAGCCAGGAGCCAGGAGCTTCTTCCAGGAGCAGGGACCCAAAGACTTTGGCTATCTTCTGCTTTCCCAGGCCATAACAGAGAGCTGGTTTGGAAGAGGAGCAGCCAGGACACCAATCAGCGCGTATATGGGACGCCAGCACTGCAGGCGGCGGCTTTACCCGCTAAGCCACAGTGCTGGCCCTCAGATCATGTTTTTCTGGTAAAAATAATACTTGCTATTTCTTGAGAATTTGGAAAATATAAAAATGTGCAATGAAAAACTAAAAATTATTTATAATAGTAACACACAGAAACAATTTTAACAATTACAGCATCTCTTATGATATATCATTACTTATTTACTTGACTATATAGGGTATTTACAAATGCAAATTATATTTGTAAAGAAATTTGTCCAGGAGAATTGGTGAAGTTTAAGAATGGACTGTATTACTGTAATCCAAAAGTAGTTATTTTGGAAAAACACATCAAATTAGACAAATAAAAGGATGAAACATTATGTACCAGAATCCGAAGATTTAAAAGATGTTGTTATAGTCTCCCAGAAGGTGGCTCATCTACATCCCTTCCCCCACTCTAAGTCTCCAACATGCCCTGGACCCAGATCAAGAATAAGCCTTGACTCGTTCTGAATCATAGAAAAACATGTATTATATTGCATTGGGAAACTCAGTTCAAATAAAACCAGGTCAGGTTAACCATATGGCAGTGTTTTTAAGCTGTCTGCAAGTCCTTTTATCAATGCAGCTTATTATTGTGGCAGGGCAAGGTTTTCTGAGTCAGAAAATGTGCATGTGTTTGGCCAAAGTTTTATATTTTGAAGAAATTTTAAAATTAAAGCACTATATGCAAAATAGAGCAAAATAATTTTAAAAGGCAGCATCTGGAATTAGCCTCTCTCTTCATAAAGGAAATACTGAAACCATAGGACTGAAAAATAGATTCCCATCAAAATATTTTATCCTCAAAGTAACTATTCCATGTTTGGAATCTTATTTAAAAGATTTATTTATTTACTTGAAAGTCAGAGTTACAGAGAGAGAGAGAAGAAAGGCAGAGAGAGATTTTCGATCCACTGGTTCACTCCCCAAATGGCCACAGTTGCCAGGGCTGGGCCAGGCCAAAGCTGGGAGCCAGGATTTTCCTTCAGGTCTTCCTTGAGGTTGAAGGGGCCCATGGGGTTGGACCATCTGCTGCTGCTTTCCCAGGTGCATTAGCAGGGAGCTGGATGGGAAGTGGAGTAGCCAGAGGAGAACAGGTTCACATATGGGATGCCAGCACTGCAGACAGCAGCCTAACCTTCTGTGCCACAGCACCAGTTCCCATGTTTAAAATCTTAAAATAAAATTTGCAAGGTTTACTGTGATGGAATCAGGTAACATTTGAGGGATCTATTTTGCTTGTGGGCTCCCCTCAATACTCAGTTATTAATATCAGTGATTGATCAGCCCCAGAAAGACAAAGTGACTTGGTAAAAGATACAGAAATATGCAAAAATCAAGAAATAAGGAGTGATTTGATTATAGTAGACCTTAAAAGAATACTGAGGGGCTGACACTGTGGCATAGTTGGTAAAGCCACCATCTGCATTGCTAGCATCCCATATAGATGCTGATTCAATTCCCAGCTGCTCCACTTCCAATCCAGCTCTCTGTTATGGCCTGGGGAAGCAGTAGAATATGGCCCAAGCACTTGGAGTCCTGCCCTCGTGTGAGAAACCCAGAAGAAGCTCCTGGATTCTGGCTTCGGATCCAGCCAGCTCCAGCTGTTGTGGCCTTTTGGGGAGTGAACCATCAGATGGAAGAACTCTCTCTCTCTCTCTCTCTCTCTCTCTCTCTCTCTCTCTGCCTCTCCTCTCTCTGTAACTCTGACTTTCCAAGAAATAAATAAATCTTTTAAAAAAATGCTGGAATTTTGAACTGAAGTTTTGCAGGAAACTACTAGAGTGATTTGCAGAGGCAGAGACCAGTCACACACACACACACACACAAAAACAAAACGGGAGCTTATTCCCTGAAGAAACCAGATATGAGATGTATTCAGAAGAGTCTTGCAATGCATAGGAGATCCCACAAGGAAAAGATACACTCAGAAACAAAAGCTTCAGATGCATATTAAATATTGATATAATACATGTGGAAACTTTATAGAATGTAGTCTTCTCATAATTCAACAAATTTTAAATAAAAATTTATAAATTTAACTACAATTTATTTTTAAGGCTTAACCACTTAGAAGTTAAAAACTATTTTATAAGCCTCTTTAATCAAAAGCAGAAATGAAATTTTAAGATATCTAACATTCTGCTAAAACAGACCCTATAAGGCTCCACCCATGTTGGAGATCTGGATTAAATTCTCAGCTCCCAAATTTGGCCTGTTCCAGCTGTGTATTGCTGTGGGCCCTTGGAAGAATGAAATAGTAAATATGAGATCTCTCTCTCTCTCTCTTTCTCTCTCTTTCTCTCTCTTTCTCTCTCTCTCTCTCTCTCTCTCTCTCTCCTCTCCTCCTCAAATAAAAAAGTAAAAAAATTTAACTGAAAATTAAATTAGAAAAACAATGTAAAAGCAGATTAACAGTGCTGTATACTTTGTGTGTCTGAGTGGGTGCAGTCTGTTGAAATCTTTACTTAGTATATACTAAGTTGATCTTCTGTATATAAAGATAATTGAAAATGAATCTTGATGTGAATGGGATGGGAGAGGGTGTGGAACTGGTGGAAGGGAGGTTATGGGGGGAAAATCCGCTATAATCCAAAAGTTGCACTTTGGAAATTTATATTTCTTAAATAAAAGTTGAAAAACAAAAAGGAATTGACAAATACAAACAAATAAATAGAAAAGGGGCAACTGATTTTAAAAAGTGTTTTTTAATATTTGCATTAAATGTGCTAAATTGATAAACCTCCTGAGGATTTGATTAAGGAAAATAAAAATATAATAAATTAGGCAAAGGTTTTTTTTCAATGTATAACACAGATTCTGGCAAAAGTAATAGAACTAGAAGAGAACATTACCCTTAAATCTATTTAGAAGTCTAAAGGAAATAGATGATTTGTTAAAAACATATAAATCATCACAATTAACTTTAGCATGGCAAAGTTTCAGTATGTCAATTTCCAGGAAAAATTTGGAAATATAATCAATGTTCTAAACATTGGAAAAGAGATGAGGACCAGATATATTCACAATTGAATTTTGTTTAACTTTATATAGCAAATCATTCCTAATTTATTAAAATTCTTTAGTCAAAGACAAATGGAAATCTCCCAAACTTATAAAGCTAACATGTATTTAGAATCTGAACCTGTTGTGGCAAAAATAAAATGTTATACACCTATTTTTTCTCATGAATGTAGAGATAAAATTATTTGCATAAAAGTTCAAAGAATCCTGCAAAACATTCACCATTCACTATACTATGGACAAGGAGAATTAAATCCAAGAGTGTGAATAAGTATAATAAGAAATAAATAAAATAATTTATTTATTAAATATTAAAAATAATTAATACATTTTATTAACTCAATCATCCAAAATAAGGGAAAGTATGATCATGCAAATAGATGAAAAATGAGAATTTTACTACAATCCAGCAGTAACTCCTCACAAAAAATAACAAGGAAATTGTCTAAATACAATAGCATTACTTAATAAAATACAAACATTATATACTTCAGTGACAAGGCTAAAATATTTTCATTTAAAATTCAGAATTATGGAGGAACAATTCCTGCATATAGTCATTACTCTGAATATTGTCTTAGGTATTCTAGCAGAAGTAATGTTAAGGAAAACAAAATAGCTAGAATAAGCCACAGAAAATTTGCAAATAACACGATTCTTTTTATTGAAATACTTACATATACAAAAATATATACATTTTAAAAAATAGAAATATATGAGTTTTTGTTAAGATTACAAACCCATATATAAAAGCACTTTTAAAAAAGGAATATATGAAGCTACAGGGGATAGTCAGGGCTCTTATATTTTAGCTCCTTTACAGTGCGTGGTTAATTTAGAGACTTAACATTTAACGATGCTATATATGCAATGTTGGCTCCTAATTTTAATTACACATTAAATTAAATAAGAACCATAAACACTTCAAATGCTGTAGTTGAAAATTACCTGGAAGGTTTTCAATTCTAATCATGAAGCCACTTCAGAAACTCCTGTATAAATCACAGAGAGAAGCGAGTCAAGCTCAAAGCCTGCCTGGTACAGGAGACCATGATGTCTCAGGAGTGTGCTCCACACTGAGCTGAACCACTTCTTCCCCCAATTTTTCATATGAGCCTCAACTCTGTCCCCTGAAAGCCCTCATAGCATATGCTTTAAACAGCTACCCCTTTTCCATCTTTCACTGACATTTAGTTACAGACTATCTCTTAATTCCCACAGCCCTCATAGTGAAAAAACAGTGTTACTCCTGCCTTTGCAAATTGTTTACATCATCTGTGAAAAGACAGATGTTACTACAGAGCCCAGTATTTGTGGACCAACTATACAGTGCTTGACAGATGGAGCCAATATCTGCAGAACTGTCTTTGTAGTTTGCATTTTCCCCCAGGAGCTTAAAACCATGGCTGTTTGAAGAAAATCTGAAAATTTTACTTCTTTACTGCACTAACATTTTTTTTATAAAGCACAACATTAGGATTCACATATCTGTTCTTTTTGTTTTGACTAATTTGAAATAGCATTGGGCAAAACCAAGTGTCTCATATCATTTTAAGAGAAAAGCTAATTAGAGGGCTTCTTATATTCACTTATTTTATACCTTCAGCCACATCAGCATTCCTGCGTTCAATCCGTTATCTTTTTATTTTTTGACAGGCAGAGTGGACAGTGAGAGAGAGAGACAGAGAGAAAGGTCTTCCTTTGCCATTGTTTCACCCTCCAATGGCCACCGTGGCCAGTGTGCTGTGGCCGGCGCACCGCGCTGATCCGATGGCAGGAGCCAGGTGCTTCTCCTGGTCTTCCATGGGGTGCAGGGCCCAAGCACTTGGGCCATCCTCCACTGCACTCCCTGACCACAGCAGAGAGCTGGCCTGGAAGAGGGGCAACCGGGACAGAATCCAGTGCCCCAACCGGGACTGGAACCCGATGTGCCAGCGCCACAAGGTGGAGGATTAGCCTATTGAGCCACGGTGTCAGCTCAATCCATTATCTTTTAAAAAATGAAATTCTTCCTCCTAAGGAACATACCTCCAGTCTATGTATTCCTACTTCAAAGAAAATACACCTACACTTCACATATCATGGAAATTTAAACTTACATTATTCTGTAGACTCTTTTTTTTTTTTTTTTTTTTGACAGGCAGAGTGGACAGTGAGAGAGAGACAGAGAGAAAGGTCTTCCTTTGCCGTTGGTTCACCCTCCAATGGCCTGCCGCAGCCGGCGCGCTGCATCCAGCGCACCGTGCTCATCCGATGGCAGGATCCAGGTGCCAGGTGCCAGGTGCTTTTCCTAGTCTCCCAAGGGGTGCAGGGCCCAAACACTTGGGCCATCCTCCGCTGCACTCCCTGGCCTCAGTAGAGAGCTGGCCTGGAAGAAGGGCAACCAGGACAGAATCCAGTGCCCCAACCGGGACTGGAACCCGATGTGCCAGCGCCGCAAGGCAGAGGATTAGCCTGTTGAGCCATGGCGCCGGCCTTCTGTAGACTCTTATACAGAAGGTTTGGTCATGGCCTATCATGGGTCAATTCTAGACAATCATTTCAGTTCTTATAGTTGAGGGTTTTTGAAACAAGCACAAACAGATGACCACAAAGGTGGAAACTGTAGCATGAGAAGCAGATTGTTTATCCTAGAGAAAATGAACAGTGTCTGAAGCTTATACCAGATGCTTAGCAACTACTGGGAGAATGGGGAAAGCTGATATCAGTTTATTGAAGGGAGTGCTTGATTGCTCTGTGTCATGGGAAAGAAATATTAGTGGGAGACCAACCTTATTTCAAATATTATAAAACGTTCTTGCTATTAGAGCTATTCCAAAATGAAATTAGCTGCCTTGTAATGAGTTTATGATCCCATAAGGAATGCTATCCAAAAAGAGGCCAGATGATTTCTGCTGAAAGGAAAAAAATCAAAGAGAAAGTGATCAACTCTGTCAGATATTGTAGATAGAAGGTTATAGTACATGAAAGTACTTAAATTGGCTATTAGTCTCAGCTATTTATAGGATCACATTCACATGGAATAAAGTGTTTAAAAATATTGTTCTGTAGAATAAGGAATTTTCTGGTAAAGACTTTAAATTACTAACACATCAACCCTCTACACTTTTATATTACGTTTAGGTTGTCAGTCAAGAGTGTCATTTTGTATGCAATTAGAATTTCTTGAATTGATGTCTTTTCAATATCTATTAAAAATCTATAATTTTAAATGTACACAAATTGAATTATTTACTAAAGGTAAAAAATAACAGCCTAAAATAGAAGCAAACATGAATATTGGTTTTACTCTACTGTAGATATTATTCTAACACTTTACATGGATCCATTCATTTAATCCTTAGAAAACCTTTATTTGGTATGATCATAGTCCTTTCACTAACAGAATGAATGAAGTACACAGAGTTACCATTTGCCTAGGGTCACTTAGCAAGTAAGGTTGCAGTACAAGGATTAGAATCCAGGTAGATGGGATTAAAAATCCAGGTACTGAAGCAATCGCTCGGGGGAAAGGAGTGACCAAACAGGGATTCAAACTTAAGTCTTTTTATTCCCACCAAACTTTTTCATATATCCCAGATACTGGAAATCTCCCTGATTGGTACTGGAAAAAGAGAGAGCAGGAATTATGTGCAACAGTTAAGACACAGCCTGGGAGAACATGCTTCCCATATCAGAGTGTCTAGAACTGAATTGCTGCTCCCTGATCCAGCTTCCTGTAAAGGTGCACCCTGGGAGGGAGCAGGTAATGGCTCAGGCACTTAAGTCCCTACCACCCGTATCAGAGACCTGCATTGAGTTCCAGGCTTATGAATTCAGCCTGGTCCAGCCAGGATGTTCCAAGCATCTGAACAGTGAACCAGCGAATGGAAGATTCTTTGTCTCACTGCCTTTCATATACATAAATAAATAAATGATTTGAAAAGACAAGTATATCTAATTTATATAATTAGGTTGAAAGGAGAAAAAGTGCCTGAGATACGTGAAGGAGCCTGGGCAAGCTGAGAATTTTTCGCCTGATATTAAAGAACTGGTCTTAAAGGGGGCAGAGGATCACTTGATTTATTTACTTCCATATTATCAAACTCATCATCAATCACCAAAAAGGTACACTAAACTTCACTAAGATGTCTGTCTAAATATCAAAGAATGTAATATATCCCAAAGTGGCATGATACATTAAGTAATATGATAAGTACTATCTAAATGAGATCCATGGTCTTATATGAACTTTGTTGGTAAAATATATTGATGTAATTCTTTCACTTTAAAAAATGATTTCATATTTAAAATAATTTGGAGTCTATCATTAAATGCTATCATATTCCCAACAAATATAATGTTTTTGCTGAAACAACTTTGATACAGGTTAAAAGAAAACACAAAATATAAAGAAAGTAAATATATTTCTTCTCAATTTTAACAGCACGATACTGTCATAAAAATTGATGCAAAGATCAACGGAACAGAATAGAAAGTCCCGAAATTAACCCATGTACATACAGCCAACCAATTTTTAATAAAAGTGCTCAGACCCTACAGTGGAGTAAAAATAACCTCTTCAAAAAAAATGTGCTGGCAAAACCTGCAGAAGAAGGAAATTAGATACACACCTCTCACCAGTTACAAAAATGAACTCAGGATGGATCAGAGATCTAAATTTAAGACTTGAGACTATGAAGTTGCTGGAATAAAATGCTGGAATAAAAGAATCACTCCAAGACATTGGTAAAAGGGACAACTTCTCGAATAAGACCCCAAAGCATAGGCAGCAAAAGCAAAACTAAACAAATGGGGTAATGACACACTCAGAAACTTCTGCACAGCAAAAGAAATGATCAATGTAATGAAGAGAAATCCATGTGAAAAAATATTTTTGAGCTACATATATGAAAAAAGATTAATATTAAGGATATATTAGCAACTTTAAAAACAACAACAATAAAACAATAATCAATCCAGATGAGAAACGAGCCAAAGACCTCAATACATAGTTCTCAAAGGAAAAAAATACAAATGGTTAATAAATATATGTAAAAATGCTCAACATCAATTGCCATCAGGGAAATGCAATTCAAAACCACAATGAGATAGCACCTCAGCCCTGTCAGAAGGACTAAGATCCAAAATACTGAGAGTTGGGGGCCGGCGCTGTGGCGTATCTGGTAAAGCTGCAGCCTACAGTGCCGGCATCCCATATGGGTGCTGGTTCAAGACTCTGCTGTCCCACTTCTGATCCAGCTCTCTGCTATGGTCTAGGAAAGCAATGGAAGATGGCCCAAGTCTTTGGGTGCCTGCACCCACCTGGGAGACCTGGAAGAAGCTCCTGGCTCCTGGCTTTGGATCAGCACAGCTCCAGCCATTGAAGCCAATTGGAGAGTGAATCAGCAGATGGAAGACCTCTCTCTTTCTCTCTGCCTCTCCTCTGTGTAACTCCGACTTTCAAATGAATAAATAAATCTTAAAAAAAAAAAAAAAAACAAAAAAACACAAAATCCTAAGAGTAACAAATGCTGGCAAGGATATGGACAAGGGTGAATGATGGGAATGTAAATTAGTGAAGCCACCAGGGAAAACAGTAAGAAAATTTCTTTAAAAACTAGAAATAGACTTGCCATATGATCCAGCAATCCCACTACTGGTATATACTCAAAAGACACGAACACGTTGTATCAAAGAGATACCTGCAACATCATGTTTATAGCAGCACTGTTCACTATAGTCAAAATTTGGAATCGAACAAGGTGACTATCATCAAAATAATGGATAAAGAAAATGTGGTATATGTATATAATGGAATACTATTTAGCTATAAATAAAAAGAGTGTAATTCTACCCTTTGCATCAAAATGGCTGCAATTCAAGGACATCATGTTGACTGAAATGAGCAAGACCCAGAAAGACCAATACCACATGTTGTTTCTTAAGTGTGGGAGCCAAACTGTAAAGGAAAGAAGGAAGGAAAGAGGAAAGGAGGGAAGGAGGGAAGGAGGGAAGGAAAATAAAAACAAAGAAAGAAATGCCTGTGGGTACCAGTATCGCTGCAAATATAGTTTTGTTGAACTCTATTTTATACCTTTGTCAAACCAATGATTAAAATGTTATACTACTACAATTTTGAGGATCTGCAACTACTTTAAAATTTATGTATATGAGTGAAATTATCAATTTCCATAAAATTACTGTTTATAGCTATTGCCTATATTCCAACTTAACTGGGTCTTTTTGGTTTTTACTTGTTAAACTTCTTTTGTGATGAAGTATTAAGCCTCTTTACTGTAATGTAAAATGAAAATATGTTATCTCAAAACTAAGAAAAGAAAGAAAGGGAGAGCTTGAATGGGTGGAGAGGATGGAGGGAGGTAAGAAAGGAATATCAGTATTTTCCTAAAATTGTATCTATAAACTATATTGAATCTATTACAAACTAATTTAAAAATAAAAAATCCCCTCAATAAAAGAATAACAATGAATTCTTTATAAAATGGAATAATTCACTGATAAATTAGTTTTTCTATCCAAAGAACATGTGGCTCTAATTTTAGCCACAGTGTACTAAAATTAAAGGTCCCCATGATAAATTTCCTTAATATTATATTAATTATTGATCTTCTCCACTGGACTATGACTCAACAGGTATAACAACCACAACCAATTTACCTACAGGCACTTCTAATAAAAAGAGAAATAAATCATATCTGAATTGAGGAAATTATTTCTAAGACTTTAGTCATCAGATGTGGCCATAGAAAGATACAAGGGTTGGAAATGTTGCTACTTATGTTTGGGGAAATGTGATAAACCTCCAATGAATTTACTTCACACAACACTGTCTCTGTGAAAGCTTAACATAAGAATGGCAAACTTTCATTAACTGATGTTTCTTTCTGCCTCCAAACCTTTGCGTAACACAAAAACAATCACACAATTGAAAATAATCCTCACTTACCAAGGTCTCCATTTCATCAAAAATATACACTAAGAGCATTACAGAAGTATACTCTCTGTCCTCTGGGGATGGTCAATTATGGTGAGTAATTTATGAACAAATAACTAAAGATCTGTAAAGGGGTAATACAGAAACACACACACACACACACACACACACACACACACACACACACATCCCAAGTCAACTGATCTTCATTCTAGGGAGTTTTTAATCTAAAGAGAAAATAAAACAACACATTTTAAGTTATGATAGGCATAAACCCATGTAAACTCCTGCGAGCCTGAGGGAGTGCTGAATCAATGAAGGAACTGATATCTAACTAAATCTTCACAGATTCTTATATGGTTTCTGTTTCATTTTTATTCAGTGGTTCATAGGTACTCTAAGCTCCTCTCTGTAATGTACCCTGGCTTAGGGGAGATTATCACATGCATTTAAAAGCAATCTTTAAACGATGCTTGGAAGCTATTTGGGTGTGTGTGACATGTACACTACTTTTGATTTGAAGAACTTGTGGAAGTTCTGCTGCGTGTCACTAAGATTTCCCTGCATGCAAGCGGTGACAGCTTATAATTTTTAAGGCCATTGATTTCTATGATCAATAGTTCTCAGACTGAAACTACCCCCAATGATTTTTCCAATTTCTCTCACTTCTGATATCTTTTGCAATTATTTTGTAAAATGTCTTTGTTTCAAACAAATTGTGCTTCATATGTCTAAATTTCTTCCCCAGTACACTCCTGCCAACACAATCTGTCCTTCTGATTGTCATTGCTGCCTGCTATCAGGATAGTATAGGACATTTTGGGGAGAAGTCATAATGTTAATAAGAATTTCTATAAAATATCTCCAATATTGCTCACATCATTTGTCATATCCTAATACTCCAGCAGTATTATAATAATGAAAAACAGAAAATAAATATTATTTTTGCAACATATAATTATGCTTCAAATGATTCATGTTTCTATATTTATCTGAGATTTAGAATGGATTCCAAGTAATCAAAGACAAATAAAAGAGCCCTTGTTATTTGTATAGAAAATTTTAAATATGAATCAGTTGTCAGAAACCTCACTTTCCAAGATACTTGTTTATGTATTAAACGTTTTATCTTTTTCTTTAGAAGTAATCTCCCAAACTTGGCAAGGTACTTTTTGGTAGTAAAACTGAAATTTTTTTCCTTTAAAATTATTTTTCCTTCCCATATGTTTGTTTGTAGTCTTTATAAATTTGTACTCCTTGTTTAAACAATGATTTGGATTTTTTAGGATAAAAGGAAATAAAAGGATATGACAAGTTACTATTTCTTTTGCTTTGTTTTAATTATAATTTTTACCACTTAGAAACATTTTCACAGAGTTTGAGTTTTGTGTAAAAAATACCTATGGAGCTAAATAACAGTGTCTCACATTGAAGTCTGAATACCCATTTGGACAATGGAGAGGATTTAAATATTTTCTCATTGAATAAAATTGATTGCGTATATTTATCATTAAAGATATTATATTTTAATGAGAGATATTTAATTTATTATATTATAATACCTTGTTCACAGATATGACATTTGCTTGGTTTCAGTGCAATGTTCCTTCAATATCTATGGCTGTTTTCTGTATGTTGTAGAAGATGAATTATTTTGAAAAAAAACGAAGTTTACTGGAAAAGAGAGAAGATAAGTTAGGAGTTCTCTTTATTCAACAGATCTATGGTACAGAAATAATACTACATAGAATGTATGATAGATGGGGTCAGAAAAGAGAGGAAAAAGAATGAGAGTCCATTCCTAGTGAGCTGCAACTCTGATCAGATGGTCAATGGGAAATAAGGTTGGCAGATCATCGCAGGTGACAGTAAGAGTTAAGCAGTTGAGTTTCTAACAGCCAATAAAGAGGTTGGAAGCCAAAAAACAGTAGAGGCGAATGTGGTCACCCCAGCAAAAGGAGCTGGTTCATAAATCTGAGCCTAGCATCTTTCTGTCATTAAAACAGTTCTACAGGATAAGCAGCTGCCTTCCAAGTTACCCAGCAGACTTCCTTGAATGTGACTTGTACTCATTTTCCATTGTTACATAACGAATTGCCACAAACTTAGCAGCTTAAAATGAAATCCCTCCATTTCTGCACAATTCTCTAGGTCAGGAATCTGAGTAGACCAAACAGGATTCATTGCTTGGGGTTTCACAAGGCCAAATTCCAAGTTGCGGCCAACCTGGATTTTTTTATGTAGAGACTCGGGGAAAATTCAATTTCTGGGTTCATTCTGATTGTTGGTGGGATCCAGTGCCTTATGGTTGGAACTCTGAAGCCCCTTTCTCTTGCTGACCATGGACCAGGGGCCACGCTCCACTCTTCGATGCCATGTGCATTCCAGCTTGCGCAGCCCTCTGTGGAGTGGTCCATCATTCCTTCTCTTGACAGAATCCAACTTCTTCCTCTGGGAGCAGCTCCAGAAAATTTTCTGATTTTTAATGAGTCACTCAAGGATTGCGTGTGTGAGCCAGCAGTTGTGGCATCAGTTGTTGGGCTTACATCCTATAGTACCTAGGTTCCTGGACTAGTTCAGCTCTTAATTTTACCTTCCTGCTCTTGTAGATCTTGGGAGGCAGCAGATGATGTCACAAGAAGTTAGGTCCATGCCACCCATGTTCCAGACCTAGATTGAATTTCAGACTCCTGGCCTTGCACTGTTTCTCTCTCTTCCCCCTCACACCCCACTTTTCAAAATATTTTTTAAAAAAAAGGCTATCCCAGGTATATCTGTGAGCACAGGTTAAGTTCCATATTTTAAAACTGGATCAATTGATTAGCAACCTTAATTATATCAGCAAATACCCTGTTTGCCATGTAATGTAGTCCTAGGAGAAATGTCTTACATCCTAGAGGAAGGAATTATATAAGGATTAGGATATTGAACATAGTCCTCAGAAGTGAGTCTAAGACTTGCATTCTGGAACCTTTATGAATGTGCATTGTTAAGTATTTGCATTGAATAATGGACATTATTATATAATGAACAATGGACTTTTTTTTTTTTTTGATAGGCAGAGTGGACAGTGAGAGAGAGAGACAGAGAGAAAGGTCTTTTTTTTCCGTTGGTTCACTCTCCAATGGCCGCCACGGCCGGTGCACCCGCTGATCCAAAGGCAGGAGCCAGGCACCTTCTCCTGGTCTCCCATGCGGGTGCAGGGCCCAAGGACCTGGGCCATCCTCCACTGCACTCCCAGGCCACAGCAGAGAGCTGGCCTGCAAGAGGGGCAACCGGGACAGAATCCGGCGCCCCTACCAGGACTAGAACCCGGGGTGCTGGCGCCACAGGCAGAAGATTAGCCAAGTGAGCCACGGCGCTGTCCGAACAATGGACATTTTTAAAAGTTCACTCAACACCTTGACGTTTCCCCATAATCAAGTTAGGATAAGTATAAATATAAATATATTACAAGATTATTATAAATATAAGATTACTATAAATATAAGATTACTATAAATCATCAGTTAACTTGAGAAAGAATCTATCCCTATACCTTAATTTTTGAAACATGGTTATCAAGGCAAAACAATGACAGATGATGACAAGATTTGCATCATTCCTATATATCTCCTCCCAAAGGGAGAATGCATGGCGGAGGTGAAGGCAACTACACATATAATTAAAAATCTCACTACCGTTGTCTACAATTTAGGGGGCATGTGAATAATAGGCTATGCAGAAGGCTAAGGAAACATAAGAGATAATTCCTTTCATGCAGAAGTAGGCTCATAGCAGCTTAGCAACTTGCCAGAGTCAAAAATTTGTCATGGTTTGCCATTGACTTTTTCCAAGAATGGGAAACAAGCTGGAGACAGAAAATCTATTTATTCTAATTGCCCAGAATTAATGACCTTCAGCAAAAACAATGACAACAAATCTAGTAAAAGCAATGGAAAAGCAAAACCTTGTGAGTAAGATCTCACCCTCTTAGGGATTGTGAGGTGGGCTGGAGGACTAACAGGGCAGCCAAGGGAAATCCTTCATTAGCACAGAGCAATGCCACAGCCCAAACCCTGGGGTTTGCCTATCATTTCACTGACTTAGCTGGGAAAGGACTGGGGGTAGCTGCTAGAGAGACAGGTAGGTTAGGAAAATTCAACATCTGGGCATGATTATCTCTGGAGAAAGTTTCACACGTTCCATCCTGCTTTGGAAAGAATTACAGCAAGTTTAAGGGGAGGATCCATGAAAATACAACACAGGTCTACTGAACACCAGTGCATGGTTGTAAAAACAATTTCAGAAGGAAAAGCAAGGACCAAGCCCAGCAACCACAATTGCCTAAACCCTAGCCAAGATATCCAGTTACCCTTTTTGTACCTACCCTTAGGCAGTGAAATCCCATACAGACCACAATCTTCAAACTGAAGCTCTAAAAAAAATAAACAAATAGACCTGTAAGCTCATAAAAAAGGAGTCAAAGAGAATTAATCTTAAAAAAATAATTTGAGGTCTTGGAGCAGTTTTCATATTAATCACAGTAAGATAAAGTATGTGACCATGCAGCAATGAAAAGTAAGAGAAGTTTTATGGGTTTTGGCCAAACTAAATGGAGCACAAATGCTCTGCTCCACCTCAGGTGTCAACAGGCTCAGCTGTCTTCCCATCCCAGCTAACCATAGATTTCTGAGCTATGGGAAAATGAAAGTGAATCCTAAATCCACTGTCAGAAGCAAGGACGAAATATTATTTTGCATTCTGTCTTTATGGTATTATCTGTGAAAAAAGGCCAGAGAGTCCTTAATAGAGTACTTCATATCCATCTTAGCATATGCTTGTTCTTCAACTTGTGGTAACATCTAACAAATATTTTTGCCTAAATCTTTAAGACTACCAAAACCAAACATCCAAAAGTGTTCATGGAATGAGATGAAAAGCAGCAGGAGAGGGAGAGCCAGAGTTCAACTGAGCATGTTCAAATGAGAAAGAGAGGGAGAGAGACACAGAGACAAAAAGCGCGGGGAGAATAAGAATAAGAATAAGAATAAGATTACGAATAAAATTAATTATTCCTAATAAAATGATTAATATGGTTTACTTTAAAGACACACAGAACTCAATAACAAGACTTTTTTTCTAAGCACATGTGAAACATTTTCAAAAATTTATTTTACTTCTAAAGAAATTCCAAACACATGTGCATTTTTTAATTGTCCATGCTGTGAATAAATGTGTTTTAACCTTGATTTAAAGCAATATAGATTAAAATTATATTTTAATTTCTTCAGTTGTAGTTAATTTGCTTTATAAATATTCTTGAAACTGTATATTTTGCTTATATTCTTGAAACTGTATATTTGGCTTATATGTAGCTTTTATCATGAATTAGGTCATTATAATTCTAAAATTATAAGAAATATACAAATAAAATAAATATAAGCAAAATATGTCACAGTTATAATTTTGCTTATTTTTAAAGCATATTTATGGAATACTATGAGAAAATACTTTTAAACCAATTTATTCCAGGTGCTATAAAAGGTAAGAGGAGAAATATCATTCATACAGTACACGTGAAGGTGGGTTACAAATACAGGAAAATGTGACATGAGACCAACAAGTGATGTGTATGAACGAATAAGTAATTTAGCCAGTGATCTTGAGCATTTTTTTCATGTGTCTGTTAGCCATTTATAGTTCATGTTTAAAAATTCCTGCTGATGTCCTTTACCCATTTCTTAACTGGGTTGTTTGTTTTATTGCTGTTGACTTTCTTGAGCTCTTTATAGATCCTGGATATTAATCCTTTATCAGTTGTGTAATTTGCATATTTTCTCCTACTTTATCGATTGCCTCTTCACTTTTTTTGAGTGTTTCCTTTGCAGTCAGAAGCTTCTTAGCTTGATGTAATTCCATTTATCTATTTTTGCTTTTTATTGCCTATGATCCTGGGGTCTTTTCAAACAGTCTTTGCCTATGCCAATGTCTTGCAGAGTTTCCTCTAGTGATTTCCTCTAGTGATTTAATGGTATCAAGTGATAGATTTAGATCCTTGATCTATTTTGAGTTGAGTTTTGTAAAGGTATAAGGAAGTGTTCTTGTTTCATATTTCTGCACATATAGATCCAGTTCTCCAAACATCATTTTTT
Organism: Sylvilagus floridanus; assembly: GCA_949820135.1. Lineage (NCBI taxonomy): Eukaryota > Metazoa > Chordata > Mammalia > Lagomorpha > Leporidae > Sylvilagus > Sylvilagus floridanus. Next base: position 24,592,289 of record OX463245.1, on the reverse strand, counting down.
GAAGAAACGGTCTTTTCTCCAGAGTTTGATTTTAGCTCATTCATAAAAGATTAGTTGATTGCAGCTGTGTGGATTAATATCTGGGGTTTCTATCCTGTTCCATTGGTGTATATGTCTATAATCTTAATTCTTATTTTGTGTCGTCTTTTATTTCTTGCTTTAATGTTTGTAAAATTTTCATTACAGAGATCTTTCACATCCTTGGTTAAATTTCTTCCAATGTACTTAGTTTTTTGGTAACTATGGTGAATATTATTGATATTATGAGTCTTTATCAACATCTATTTAATATATACAGTTTTAAAAGCATAATGATACATCCCACACCCCACTCCATTCCCAAGACACTTGGTATTGAAGCTGGAGAGAATGAAGTACAAAGGGAAGTGTTGAAGTAGAAAAGAAACAATGCAATCCACAAAATGGGAAGAATACTTCACCAAAAACACATGGGGGAGACACTTCAATCTCATTAATACATCGGGCATACAAATTATTATATTTAGTGTTTTTGAGACATTTGATGTTTAAATGTATAAATGAAGCAATACCAAGTGTTGGTGAGAATGTGAAGAAGGAAACTTCTTGTACATTGCTGGAGCTAGAATACATGAGGAAGGCAAAGTTGGTGAGTGATTTGGTAATATTTAGGAAAATACAGCAAGACAAAATGCATATCTTAAAAAAGAAGTAACAAAGGCTATCTATCAAACAGTGCTTGTTTCTTAAAAGAAAACTGATTTGTTTCACCTGACAAAATAGGAATTTAATTCATTTGGTAATATTTAAATATTTGTAGTTATGTAATTTAAATATTTTTCAAAAATTTAATAAATGTAACACTAATTGCAATCAGAAGCTTAGGTCATTACTCTTTCAGATGCATAGATGTGAAAAACAGGAAAGAGCAGTTGACAAGAGTAGTTCAACCTCTCACCAGTATTAATTATATTAAAGTATATAAAGTATAAAACGAAGACCCTTTATGCATGCAATTATATGCTTCATCATTTGACACTGATTCTGGAAAGGCAAGTCTAGTAAATATTTTCACTATTTTTCTTGGTTTATACTTAATAGAAAATGATATTTGGCTACAAATAATACAATTACCCCAGTCAACAGTCAGATTAAAATGACATGTAATGATCTGGTTTATATTGAGCCTTTAAAGAGGCTTCTGACTGTTTCATATTAATACCTTCAATTTTTTGCTCTCTTGAAAGCATTGTAATTAATTACCTAAAATAAATAACTAGGTAAAGATAACAGCAGAACAAGACAGATCATAAATGACTGGGATTAATCATAGACTTAGCCTGACTCATTCACCTGTGCAAGGAGTTTCTAATTCAGAATCTGAACCACTGAGATATATTTCCTTAGGGGCAGGAGAAGTAGACAACAGGAATGAATGCGAATATCAACAGCTTCACCATGCATCACACTTCTTTGGAAAGAACTATTTGTATTTATGGAAATCTCTTATATGCAATTATGCATGCAATTGTTTCTGATCTAGTTAGGGACTGATTGTTTATAATCATATAGCAGAGGTGAACTATGAGGCACCAAGTCACTGGGGCTTTTCCCCCTCAACATGTAGCCCTGTCATTATGATGCCAAGCAATTCTAGTTAAAAATGAAAAAGCCAGGTTCTCTTTTACAAACTTATTTATTTATATATATTTATATATTGATTATTTAGACAATAAGAGCCCATAACAAATATAGTGTTTTTTCTTTTTCCCTTACAATTTTATTACTAATTAAATTGCAGTAACTCTTCTTCCTGTGTGTCTTTTTATGCCACTGCATTTCCTAAGCACATGAACATAGGTAGTAGGACTAATATAGACAAGAAAGAAGAGTGACAGTTACTGATACTAACACAATTCAATGATGTTAAATTATTTTCTAACTCATGCACACTTTCGCAATGACTATACAAAATATATTTTAAAATTTATAAAACCATTATATTAAAGTATTCTATTTATTTCTAACAGCACGGTTATGCACAGTCATGTACAGCACCAGATAGTATAGATAGTCAATATAGCAAAACAAAATAAAGTTCTTGATCTGACGACTGTAAAGCACAGAGATGTGACATGGCTCTCTAATGATTAGTTTCCAATTCTGGATCTGGTTTTGTAGAAACACTGTGCTCCCAAGCTTAGCCTATCTCTGTGACTTCTTACCCATGAAAAAATTACCAAGAATGATTCATAGCTAGATTGAATAAAAGGGTTCATGATGGAAATACACTCATTTCTATGCAAGTGATGATGACAGATGATTCATTTTCTTATCACTTCCTAGGGCATAATTGGCATTGTTAATAAAAATGAGATTCAGTAAATTCATTGGTGAATACTCTAAAGGATTATGTTAGGATTTAGATGTGAGGAGTTGTTTTATTTTTCCTATTTCAGCATTCAAAGCAAGCCACAGTCAAGAGGTAGTTAACATAAGACCTTAGTACTTTTCCTAAGACAAAAACATATCAGTCATAAGGCAAAAAGTTGATTATGATTTTATTACTTTACACAAAAGATTATTGTATGTAATATGCCAAAAATAAGACTCCATAATTATCAGATTTGTATCATCTGAATATCCTGATGACTTTGAAAGTTTTGTTTGCAAGAGTTTGTTATGAATGATGCTAAAAGAAACTTGATGTCTGAACATATAAGACTGTTTTTTTTTATTTACTGTGAGCCAGTCTTCTAATTTTTCTAGCTTCCAGATTATTGGAAAAATTTTAAGGAAATTCGATAAGTCAAAATTATAAATATATTTTCCAATTTGAAAAAAAAAAAAACAAGAGATCCTTTGGCGGGCTAGATAATCTTCAAGCAAAACTCTGTATTTTTAGATGTACTCTCAGGAAACCTAAAAGCTTTATTTTTGGCAATACGAGTCAACATGCTGTCAGTTACCTCCTCCAAGATGCAATTACAGTCAGCACTAAATAATTTTGAGCTTCCGGCAAGAGGCTATATTCAAAAAGGTTTCCACAGACCTATAAGCAAATTCACATTTTATAAAAGAACTAGCAGAGAAAAACCTCACTTGAGCCATTTTCTGGCAGTTAGGATACAGTGGAAAAGTTTGGTTAATGGCTGGTTTTTTATTATTGAATATTATTCTCATGTAGAAAAACATTAAGATTAGTTTTCCCTTTAAAATTTGCCAAGAAATTCTTTGTCACCAATTTAAAATTCTCTGAGAAGTGAGAGCACATTTAAAAGTCACCTGAAATTTGTTGTAACTTTTACTATGATTATTAGTCTTACTCTTAATATATTAATATGCATTACACATCATCTATCTGGTCACAAGTTGCTCAAAACATAGTTGTTTAAACATAAGTTTGAATCCTCAAAATATCTTATAAAAGAAGTTATGAGAAGTTGGCGCTATGGCATACCTAGTAAAGCCACCACCTGCAGGGCCTGCATCCCGTATGTGTGCCAGTTCAAGTCCGGACTGCTTTGCTTCTGATCCAGCTCCCTTGCTATGCACCAGGGAAAGCAATGGAAGATGGCCCAAGTTCTGGGGCCCCTGCATCCAAGTGGGAGACCTGGAGGAAACTCCTGGCTCCTGGCTTTGGCCTGATCCAGCTCTGGCCATTGTGACCACTTGGGGAGTTAACCAGTGGATGGAAGGTTCTCTCTGTCTGTCTGTCTGTATTTTTATTGAAAAGTTATGAGATAGATAACATTGCTTCCATAGTTCATTTGTACAAACTAAAACAAGGAATGAAAAGCTGTTCATCTAATATCCTTAATGATTTCAATGATATTCACCAATATTTTCCATTAAATCCTCAAACACAATTGTCATTGTCATATAAGGAATAAAATGTCCCAGGGAAAATTCTTTCAATGGATATAGGAATAACTCTAATTTATGACTAAAGCCCATGTGCAAAGAATATTACTGAGATTGCTCTTCTCTGTCAAAGACACAAAAATGATGAAAAAGCAAATTTATTCCAACAAATGGTGAGACATATTTAGATTAAATATGGAAGTGGTAAAGATGGGCTTCCATATAGTCAAATAGTACTTTCAATTAATGCATGATGCACAGTAGAAAAATTGATGATACGTGAATATGATGCCCTGAGAAGAGGATTATGGGTGTTCTAAAATAATCCTATCTTTCTATAAAATGGTTTTACTGTCCAAGTGAGTAAAAATATCTTTTCCCATCACTTGCCTCATTATTCTAAGCTCATCACAATAACAATAGTGGGTAATAGAAAGTGCCATTTAAAGTCAAGTTCATGTCAACTTTCAACATAAGAAAAATTTCCACAATGGACATGATGAGAAGCCAAAGAGCTGTATCATTATATGTTTTGTTCACTGTTAAAGGATCCAGATAAATTTCTAAACAAGTATATTTCATCAGAGAACAATTTATTATGAACTATTAGCTCTTCTCTCCAAACGCCAAGTTCATTTCTTTTGAAAAATATTGTCTCAGTGAGAGATTTTCTGAAAAACTATATGACTTCATTTATGTTTATTATTGCACTGCTTTTCATACTTCCTTTTCATTAAGAAAAGGTTTATTTAAAGATGTTTATATTGGAGCAGGCATTGTGTTGTAGCAGGTTAGTTTGCCGCTTGAGACATCTGCATCCCATACCTGGTATTGAGTCCTGCCTCCACTTTCCCACGCAGTTTCCTGCTAATGCACTTAGGAGGTAGCAGGTCAAGATTCATTTACTTGGGTCCCTGCCACCTATGTGAGAAACACAGATGGAATTTCTGGTCAGGGTTTTGGCCTTGCCCAGCCCTGACTTGTAAGCATTTTGAAAGTGAACCATCAGAAGGAAGACAACTCTCTCACTCTTACTGTCTTTAAAATAAATAAAATTACTAAATACACATTATTAAAATCCCTGCAGAATCCTTAAAAATAAATGAAAATATTTATACTGAGTTTATGCTATATGTCTGTCTCCATGGGATTTCAGAGTTGATTATGATATGCTATATCCAACAAGCTTTTCAACAAGTAATGAACTTAATACCAACTAGCTGTATTTCAACACTAATTTAACCTTACGTGTTCTACTTAAAATGTTCACGACACCAAAACTTCTTCAATATAAAAATAACTAGGATGTATTCAAAATTTTTATATCATTGTTGGCTTGGATAATTTAGAAATGTTTTATTTTCAATCCACTCAAACTAAAATATATCTCCATAGTCTAAAATAACAGAGGATATTGAATATAAATATTATGCTGATATCACACACAGGATATTTCACAGAAGAAACTTTCAGAGGGAATTCAAAAGTGAAAAACAAAATCTGCCTTATAAATAATCTGAACAATGCAAATTTCAGCAATAATGAAATGACACTTTATACCCACCAGCTCAATACATGTGAGGTAGCGTGTGGAGCAAAAAGAACTGTCATATAGATACCATGACAGTAAATTAATGCAGCCCCTGGGAACAATTGTGGCATTTTATTGTGGAGTTTACTTACGTGCAAATTCAAAGTTTGAATTAAATTTCTAGACAAATTAGTTAAGAAAATTCCTGGGCTTGTGTCCAGAAAACCCATTAAAATACTTATGTACTTTCTAGATCCCAAATTCCAAAAACCCAAAATGACTGGAACCTTTGATTAGTAAATACAATCACAAAGTGATTAGTGAGCTGCAAACATCAACATGAATGAATATCAAAACCCACAATTGGATATAGAAAGTAAGACATATAAGACATATAACACATATATGCCTGTATAAGAACACATACAGTGACCCAGTGGGAGTCTTCTCAGCAGAAGCCACATCCAGCTGCACACCTGGTAACAGGCCTCACATCTGCACACCCTGAAGTGGACCCTATCCCAGTTCCAGCCCTACAGACCACAGTACTGGAGGCAGTTCAAGGGACCAGGCAGGATCCAGGATCCACACCTGCTTGCACTTCGACTGGCAGATTAGCCAACTGAAGACACCCCACCGTGGACTTAGCAATGGCCGTGAGATCCAGTTGCAACCCCACTTGACCAAGATCCTGGATGCAACCTCAGCCACACATGAGCATTATCTCTAAGTATATAAACTTGAGAAACACACAAGTTATATGATAATAAAGTACATAATATACACCAACAGTTAAATGAAAATTAAGAAAAATCTAGAATTGGAATTATGATGATAATATAGGAAGCTGACATGGAATGTCAATAATAATAATAATATTATAGGAAGCTGATATGGAATGCCAATAATAATCTATTTTAAAGTTCATTATTGAAAAATTATTTACTATTCCTTTTCCTTCATATATTATATATGCTGTTTCATTTGTGCAAACTGATACATTGAGTTCATCACTACAATAGAACGGATATAAGCATTGTTTCTTTTAACCTATGAATTCACAAGAGGCACAAAGAGGTAAAGTCTTTTGGTTAAAGTCACTTTGCTTATAAGACATACAACTGCAGTTTAAAATTGGTCTAAAAGTTGATGACTGCCTCCCAGCCATGCACTTGCATTTGAAATGTGATACCTATTTGGATAGGGAGCATATTGAGACAATAATCTAGAAATCCATGTTTTTGTCCTGTTCTGTTTAAATGGTGCTGGTTGCTTATTTGACAATAAAAATATTATCTACTTGAGAAAAAGGAATTTAAATTCTAAGAGAAACATAAAGAATCAACATTGTACTTTGGTGATTCTTCAAAGAATTGTTCAGGTTAAATGGCCAATGGAATAGAAACAATAGTACCTAAATAATCTTGAAGTAATATGCTACAGTAAAAGGTTCACAACCCTGGACTGTGAAATATGAAACTGCTTTGAAACAGACTACCAGATATCCCTTCAGCACTAACTTCTGATGTTATTAAGGCAGAAGAATAGGACGTCCTCCGTTTGTATCTGCCTACAGCATCACCAGTTTAACAGCCATCCACAGACGAATCTTCATTTCCGGGATCTTTGGGATTCAGGCAGGAGGCTATGAAAGCATGGTGGAGCCCAAGACCTAAGAGGGAAGACTGGCACCTGGGTGGAAGTGCATTGACCATAACCCCAGCTCCAGACTCAGACCCAGACCCAGACACAGCCTTAGTCCCTGAGGGATGTTTTTTCCCTTTGGTCCTGCTGACCAAGTCACCTGCCATGAGAACTGGTAAGAATCATGACCCTTTGTCTCTTGGGTGACAGACTTGCCAACCTCAGTCTAACCTGAGGACTCTGAAATGGCTCTAACCACCGCCAAGTGTGATCTGGGAGCAACCCCGTGTGCTTGGGGACCTGGAGGGAGACACTCCTTATGCTCTTACTGCTCAGGCTTGCAGCTTCAGTCCCATGGCAGATTCTGAAACATCGGTGAAACTTGATGTCAGCCCTCAGCTGCTGTTTGAAATTGATCTTGCCTACTCAAAGATCCAGAAGCAAGCACACTGTACTTCAGTCCCACAGCAGATGCTAAAACTTCCCTGTAACTCAGAACAAGTCCTTCTGTGCTGTTGTTTTAAAGTAGTCAAGCCTGTCCTGGAACATGGAGAGAGGCACAGCCATCTGTGTCCTTCAGAGAATTGTAACCAGCAGACCTCAGGTGGACTGGCCTGTGACTCCAGGGGAAGTGTTTCTTGTCCCAGCCCTTCTCACCCGCAGGGTAGGACCAGTACTGCCTATATAAGAACACATACAGTGACTCAGTGGGAGTCTTCTCAGCAGAAGCCACATCCAGCTGCACACCTGGTAACAGCCTCACATCTGCACACCCTGAAGTGGACCCTATCCCAGTTCCAGCCCTACAGACCACGGTACTGGAGGCAGTTCAAGGGACCAGGCAGGATCCAGAATCCACACCTGCCTGGTCTTCGGCTGGCATTTTAGCCAACTGAAGACACCCCACTGTGGACTTAGCAATGGCCGTGAGATCCAGTTGCAACCCCACTTGACCAAGATCCTGGATGCAACCTCAGCCACACATGAACCCAAGAAGACAAAGTCTTTAAGTACTGAAGCCAGTCTGTGAAGATTGGAAGAGATGTTTGCTCCTTAAAATACACAGACACCAATGCAAGGCTACACAAATAATGGAGATTCAGGCAAACCTGACGTCACCAAAGAAACTAATGAGGAGAGTTTCCATAATAGAAACCAACAAACAAAAATCTTTGAAGTACCTGAAAAAAGAATTCAAAATAACTGTCTTAAATGAGTGCAGGGAAATGCAAGAAAACACAGACAACTTTAAAAATAGTAACAGAATGGCTGTCGCCGCGGCTCACTAGGCTAATCCTCCGCCTGCGGCGCCGGCACACCGGGTTCTAGTCCTGGTCGGGGCACCAGACTCTGTCCTGGTTGCCCCTCTTCCAGGCCAGCTCTCTGCTGTGGCCCGGGAGTGTAGTGGAGGATGGCCCAAGTGCTTGGGCCCTGCACCCCATGGGAGACCAGGAGAAGCACCTGTCTCCTGGCTTCGGATCAGCGCAGTGTGCCGGCCGTGGCGGCCATTGGAGGGCGAACCAATGGCAAAGGAAGACCTTTCTCTCTCTCTCTCTCTCTCTCTCATTCTCTCTCTCTCACACTGTCCACTCTTCCTGTCAAAAAAAATAGTAACAGAATGTATGAACAAAATGAGTGTTTAATAAGTTGGAGCCATGAGAAAAAACGAAACAGATGTTCTGTTATTCTTGCTGTCACAGCTCTGGTGACTAGGAAGTCAAGCATAAGGCACTGGCAGATTTGGTGTCTACTACGGGCCCAGTCTCCACCGCCAAGAGAGCAACTTGAACAGGATACCTGCAGAAGAGAGGAACACTGAGCCTCGCATGCACAACAGTGGGGGAATGAGACAGCACCCCCTCCCGCCAGCATTTTCTGCAACAGCATGAATCCACACACAAGGGCAGAGCCCTCGAGAACACCTCCCGTTACACTCCATCTCCCAACATAATTGTATCAGGGACTGAGCTTCCAGCACATGAATCTGAGGGGGACGAAACGTCAAAACCACAGCATGGTATACACTTTCAGACATGGGTACATTCCAGAAAGTTATTTTGCATCATGATGACTGTAGTTACTAATTCTATAGTGCTTATTTGAAATTTACTAGAACAATGGATTTTTCATATACACAGTTACTATGATACTAATGACTGTGCTACTTCATTTGACTGTGGTAATTATCGCACAACGTATGCCTGTACCAAAGTTCACATTCCACATATTGAATATATATAATGTTTATCTCTTATCTCACTTTTTAAATTGTAAAAACAAACCAACTATATCGAAAATCTCTTGTTGGGGAGACTGGTGTGGTTGTGTGGTGGGTTAAGCAGCCGCCTGTGACACCAACATCTCATATGGACACCAGTTTAAGTCCTGGCTGTTCCATTTCCAATTTAGCTCCCAGCTAAGGGCCTGGGAAAAGCAATGTTAAATGGTCCATGTGCTTTGGCCCTTACCTGCCACATGGGTGCCATGGAAGGAGCTCCTGCCTGCAGTCTGGACATCTGGAGTTGTGAACCAAGGAATGAAACATCTCTCTCTCATCTCTCTCTCTCTCTCTCTCTCTCCCTCCCACACACACACACACACACACACACACACTCACTCACTCACTCACTCTCACTCTGACTTTCAAACAAATGAAGTTTTTTAAGAGTCTCTTATTGGATATGTGTGAAGACAGAGAAAAACAGTGAAAATTAAGAGAAAATATACCCTACAGTGAACTAATTCACTAGATTAATGGGCATAATACTTCAAAATAATAATGATAGAAGATGTTGCCAAGTTGTTATAATAAAGAGAAATCAGAATGATAGCTAATGTTGAGAATCTGCTCTGTCCTGTACCATGTTTGTGGAATGGCTATGAAAGTGATCTTTTCTAAATTCTGTTTCCTAACAGCTATTTGGATGCCTTCTTGCTATATGAATGTGAAATTGTTTAATAAATATATCAGTAGTAAATACACTTTACATTTGTATGTCAAATATGCTTTATAGTCCGCTTAAATTTTGAAAATAATTTTTGATATGAAATTTATGGAACATAGATCAACATTTAAAGTGAAGAATTCAGTAACATTCAGTATACTCATGATATGGAAACACTACCTCTAATTGTGAACCACTTCATTTCCTCCTAAATAAACCCCAGCCACATTAAGGAAACATTATTTTTTAGTTTACACTATAGTTTTTCCTGAAACTATGCACCCTTAAGGGCAAAAACAAATTATCAGAAAACAAATCACTGGGCCAGCGCTGTGGCACAATGTGTTAAGACACCACTTGTGACTATGGCAACCTACATTGGAGTGCCAATTCAGGCCCCCATTGCTCTGCTTCAGATGTAGCTTCCTGATAATGTACTTGGGAAGGCAGTGGAAGATAGACCAAGAACCTGGGCCCATGCCACCTTTGTGGGGAACACGGATGGAATTCCTGGCTACTGGCTTCAGCCTGGCCCAGCTTTGGTTGTTGTGGTCCTTTGTAGAGTGAACCAATGGATGGAAGATCTGTCGTGTGTGTGTGTGTGTGTGTATCCCTCTCAGTTTGTCACTCTACCTTTCAAATAAATAATTCCCTTTAAAAGTTATCCTAATAACACAAAAATACAAACCGCACTTCCTGCACTAATACCTCTAAATTATCATATCAGCATTTCAGAGTTCTCATTTTGATGGTAGCAGCATATAGATAGGTAAACAGACATGGGAATGTATCTTTTGTCTCTTTAATGTGATTAATGGAGTACAATAAATAATATTAAAAATATGAATCTTTCAAAATAATAAAAAATTACACATGCTAGCAGGATGTATATGTGACAAAGTTAAAAAAACATTAACAACTTTTTGACTAAAACAGAGTTAAATGCACTCTCAGTTAAACATGAATATAACATTTAATGAGGCAAAGCTTATTTACATGGTGATGAGTAACTTTCCCTTCATAGTAAATTTACCAAACTGGCATTGTCTATTTGAAGTAGAAAACTATGTAGAATACAGGGAAAAATTATTTAGTATAGTGAAGCTATTAAATTAGAAGCATGTATAAGTTTTCCAAGAAGTGTGTATATCAGTGAACATAATGCCCCCACATTTCAAAGCCTCGGAGCAGGTAAATAAATCAACCATAAAGGCGAACAAGTCAGTTGAAACCTGTCCCCTTGATAACTCCCAAATCCCACGATTGAAATTTCACTGCTTATGCCTGTAAGTCAAATATTAATAATATCTTAATAACTGCAATGGTGTTCCATGACTATTGCAGCCCGAAAAATATTATCGGAGATAACAAGCTGCTTAGGATAGCTGGAAGTAAACACACATTAACATACTAGAATAAATATGTCACACTCCCGTGCTGGTCCTGATTGGAGACATCCATATCTCATTTTTATTTTCACAATTATGCTGTGAGGTAGATAATATCATTATCACAATTTTACAGTTGAGGGAAATAAACCTCAGTAGGGATGAACAGCTTGCACAGAATCACATTTTTGGAAGGCCTATTCTAGACTTAAAATTCAGTGTATCTGACTTCAATAACAACCTCAATATTATCTGAGCAATTTAAAAAATTTCACCCTCTCACCCTTAGTCACCGTTCCATATTTTGCATTTAAAATACAATCTTATTGTTTTTTTTTACTTGAGTGCAAAGCAATATTTTGCACTATTAAAGCACAGAGAGTAAAGCTGCTGTCTGCAGGGTTGGCATCCCATATGGGCACCTGTTTGAGTCCCAGCTGCTCCAGTGCCAGTCCAGCTCCCTGCTAATGAGCCTAGGAAAGCAGGGGAAGATGGCCCTAGGGCTTGGGCCTCTGCACCCATGTTGGAGACCTGGAAGAAGCTCCTGGCTCCTGGCTTTGGATTGGCCAACCTCCAGCCATTTCAGCCATTTGGGAGTGAACCAGCAGATGGAAGATTTCTCTCTCTCTCTCTCTCTCTCTCTCTCTCTCAATCTCTCTTTCTCTAACTCTTCCTTTCAAAGAAATAAAAAAAAATAATAAAAGCATCAGCACTGCAGACCAATGACTGAAAAAAAGAAAGAAAGAAGGTATAAAGAAAAAAAGGAAAGAGTATAAATGGAAATAGTGTAACCTATAATACCATCTCATTTAGAAGACATTTCAGTATGTAGTCGTATGCTATTTTTTCCTAAGGATATAAACATACCTACGAGTGTGTGTGTGTGTGTGTGTGTGATATGCAAGAGAGAATAGAGAAGAAAAGAGAGAGAGAGAAATTATCTGGCATACGTTAAGACATTCCATGTTGTTAATTTTTTAATATAATCACTTACTACTGTTACTTAAGCTGTGACCATCAGTAGATAACATCATTATCACCATTTTACAGTTGAGGGAAATAAACCTCAGTAGGGATGAACAACTTGCACAGAATCACACTCTTGAAAGACCTATTCTAGACTGAAAATTCAGTGTATCTGACTTCAATAACAACCTCAATATAGCTGTAGCTCATTATTTTTATTGCCATAAAATAATCCAATGCATGCCTATGCTGTAATTTATTTATCAATTATACTTAAAATGGACATTTTGGCTGGTGCCAGCTTGAGGTTTTTGCAATATGTTACTTTAAATACTATTTCATATTTACTTTGATACACATAGTATATACTTGTTTTCCAGGAGTTGGGTAAGAGTCCCCATATAACATTCAACAAAATTCTCTTTATTTTTTTAAAGATTTATTTTATTTATTTGAAAGACAGAGTTACAGAGAGAGGGAGAGACAGAGAGAGAGGTCTTCTATCTACTGGTTCACTCCCCAGATGGCCGCAATGGCTGGAGCTGTGCCGAACTAAAGCCAGGAGCCAGGAGCTTCTTCCAGATCTCCCACGTGAGTGCAGGGGCCAAGGACCTGGACCATCATCCACTGCTATCCCAGGCCACAGCCAAGAGCTGGATGGGAAGAAGAGCAGTCCAGACTAGAACTGGTGCCCATATGGGATGCTGGAGCTTCATGCCAGGACTGTTAAAGCACTGTGCCACAGTGCTGGCCCCCAAAATTCACTTTAAAAATTACTTATTATTGGGTAGACAGAGAGAGAATAGGTTTATACAAAAAGAACACCCATCTGTTGCCCCTCCCAACCCCCCCACAATGCCCACAATGGCTGTGGATGCTGAAGCCAGGAGCCTGGAACTCAACCAGGACTCCCAAATTGGTGGTGGGAACCTGATTGCTTGAGCTATCACCACTGTCTCCCAGGATTTGTATTAGCAGAAGCCAAAGTCAGAGTCCAGTGTAGTTACCCTAGATAGTCCAGTGTAGTACCCTAGAGTCTTAATCAGCATCTTAATTACTGTGCTAAATGGCTCTCTGCAACAAAACTATCTTGTAGAAATACCACCAGGACTGATTTCAAGTTACCAAAGGTCTTAGAGTTGAGCCTCAAACTTCAGAAATGTTAACAACTATCTGTCATGAACCAATGCTAGTTGATATGAGCATAGCAGAGCTAAGTATGAAATGGAATTTCTGAATTATAGAATATGTACGTGATTGACTTTAGCGGCTAATGCCAAACAGTTTTCTAAAATAGCAGCATCAATTTAAACCCCTATGAGCAGCATGAGAGAGCTCCCTTTAAACATTTAACTGTTACATTTAAGTTTTGGAGGATATGTGATAGTATCTCCTTGTGGTTTTATTTTCCCCTTCCTTGTTTACTAATAAGCTTGATCACCCTTTCAATATACTCATATCTCTTCAACTCATTGCCCGTTTTCTGCAGGATTGTCTATTTTCCCACCACTTCTAGATCTTAGATATTTTTAAAGATATAAACTTTTTAAAATTTATTTTATTTGAAAGGTAGTTACAGTGAGAGAAGGAGAGACGGTGAGGCGGGTCGGGGGAGAGAATCTTTCATTTGCTGGTTCACTCCCTAAATGGCTGCAATGGCCATGGCTGGGCCAGACTGAAGCCAGGAGGAGCCAGCAACTTCAAATGGGTCTCCATGTGGGGTCAGGGAGCCATCTTCTGCTGCTTTCCCAGACACGTTAGCAGGGAGCTGGATTGGAAGTGGAGCAGCTGGACTCAAACCAGTGCACATATGGGATGCCAGCACTGCAGGTTGTGGCTTACCTTGCTACACCACAATTCTGGCCCCAATAAATATTTTATTATTGGGCATTGCCTAAAATAGTCCCTAACAACATGGCACCTGGTGGATGTTCTGTGGGCATGTCTGCTGCCACTGAAGTCAAGCCACGAGAGATCGGACCACCTGCAGGGATAGGTCCGCTTTAGTTCAGGATACATGGGCAGTGAATGATCCCTATATGCCCCTGTGCATGGTCCACCCACGCCTGCATGAACTTTTCGCTGATTGGCTCCCCTACTGCGCATGTCTTTCATAAGCTTTAAAGCCTGTACACTTCCTCAATAAAGTAGTTCCTGCTTCCACAGAACTCACAGGTGCTTGCTGTGGTGTACTGACCCGTCGACCCTGCCTCTCCCATTCGCCTTGTCGGGGAGTGCTTGTACTGCCCCCTGCTGGTCAGGGGCCAGCCTCAGGCTTAAGACCCCAACATTTTATTTATTGAAATTTCTTCACCAAGACTATAGCTTGCCTTTGCGTCCTTTAGGGAGTCTTTTAATGAACAATATTAATATAGTCACATTAGCATTTTGATTTATTTCATAAATATTTTACTCATCCTAGGACATGACTATATTCTCCCTTATTGACCTCCAAATACTTAGTTGCTTTGCCTTTCATAATTTTTATTTATCTACATACAAGTAAATTTTGTGTTTAACGTGAAGTAGGATACAAGTTTTATTTTTATTTGTGTATATATAAAATGCCATAGCATGATTTATTGGAAAATATTTTCCTTCCTCAGCTCTGGAGTAGCACTCTTTTTATACATAAAGACTCCACAGATGCTTTGGGTCTTTTTCTGGGATCTCTATTTTATTCCACTGCTCTATTTGTCTATCTTTACAAGAATATCACACTCTTATTCACAGTAACATTATAAAAAGTCTGGGATAGAACAAGCCCACTCTGTTCCTCTCCAAGAATAGTATGTTTCCTTTGAGAAGTAGATTTGGGGCAGGCATTTGGCATAGCAGCTAAGATGCTTCTTAGGACACCCACATCTCATGTTGGAGTGTCTGGTTCGAATCCGGGATCCTCTGCTTCTATTCATCTTCCTACTAATGTGCATCCTAGGATATAGCAGGTAAAAGCGCCATCACTTGGATCCCTGCCACCCACATAGGAGACCTGGATTGAGTTCTGGGCTCCTGGGTTGAATTTGGCCCAGTCCTGGCTATTCTGGGCATTTGGGTAGTGAACTAAGAGGTTGAAATCTCTGTTTCTCTGACACTCTGTCTCTGACTTTCAAGTAAAACAAAAAGTAACAAAAATGTTAATAATCAATTACAATGCACTGCTCATATTTAAAGTATAAATTTGACAGGATCAATATATAAACACTTTTTAAAACACAGCAAGATGATGAACATATCCATTCCACAAGGTTGATTCCTGTACCTGTCCATTCCCTCCCTGTCCCCTTTGTTTCAAGGCACCCAGTAGTCTGTATGCAAGCAAAAGAATTTAATCTATGTCTTCTAAAATTGTATACAAATGAAATTATGTAGTGCACATTCTATGCTACCTGGATTTGTTCACTCAACATAATTATTCTAAGAGTTTATGTGTTGTATGTATAAGTAACTATCCCTTATTGCTGTGGAATGTGATTTTTATGTACGGGTACTCCATAATTTGTAATTCACCATTGTTGATGCTTAGAATCCGCCTATTACAATTAGAGTGCTGTGAGTTTTTGTGTAAATATGTATTTTAATTTATCTTAGGTAACTATGAAGTAGTGAACTTACTGAGGGATAAAGTTGAAATATGCTTACCTTTGTAAGCAATCCTGTCAAATTTGTTTCAAAGTGGTAGTGTAATTTTATGTTTCCATAAGAAATAAGACTTGCTCCATATTCTCAGCAACATTTGTTATGACCAGTCTAGGTTTGTACAGTCAAATTGGTTTGTAACAATATCTCATTGTGGTTTTAGTTTTCAATTTTCAAATGATGATTCTATAGTATGCAGATAAAGCAATAATTAAAGGAGGAGGTATAGAACTTAATCTCTATATTGTCTTGACTTATTTGTTATCCATAAAACTACGTAGAGCATCTGTTCAAATCTTGCATGCATATCTTAATTTGAGTTGTTTGCTTTTTGAAAACTGTCAATGTATATTCTTCACCTCAATTTCTTAATGGAAGTATGACTTATTTTATTGTAGTATGTGGTTTATCTTTTTTGATTCTTTGTTTATGGAAGAAAAAACAGTTTATTTTTTTTTCATTTTGGCGAGTATGAACTTATGTCCTGAATATTACAGTTTTAAATCATTTGAACCATTTTTTTGGACAGGCAGAGTGGACAGTGAGAGAGAGAGAGACAGAGAGAATGGTCTTCCTTTTTCCATTGGTTCACCCCCCAGTGGTCTCTGCGGCCTGCGCACCATGCTGATCCGAAGCCAGGAGCCAGGTGCTTCTCCTGGTCTCCCATGTGGGTGCAGGGCCCAAAGACTTGGGCCATCCTCCACTGCACTCCTGGGCCACAGCAGAGAGCTGGACAGGAAGAAGAGCAACCAGGACAGAATCCGGCGCCCCGACCGGGACTAGAACCTGGTGTGCCAGCGCCACAGGCAGAGGATTAGCTTATTGAGCCACAGCACCGGCCTTTGAACCATTTTTTTTTTTTTTTTGACAGGCAGAGTGGACAGTGAGAGAGAGAGACAGAGAGAAAGGTCTTCCTTTTGCCGTTGGTTCACCCCATAATGGCTGCCGCGGCCGACGCGCTGTGGCCGGCGCACCACTCTGATCTAGTTTTTAAAATCATGTTCACTACTTTTTGGTTTAGTCACTGTAGTTTGTAAATATAGAGCATATAACAAATTTTATATCAAACTTAAAACTACTCCCACTCTGACAGAGAGTCAGATATGAGAATAAGTACATAAAGAGGTGTAGGGAAGGGTGGTAGCTAATGGGTTAAGACACATAACAAGGGCGGGTAAAGCCCGAAGATAAAGCCACTGCCTGCATGGCCAGCGTCCCATATGGGCACCAGTTCCAGACCCAGCTGCTCCCCTGCTAATGAGCCTGGGAAAGCAGTGGAAGATGGCCCAAGTCCCTGGTATCCTGCATCCACATGGGAGACCCAGGAGCTCCTGCCTCCTGGCTTCAGCTCCACCTATTGTAGTCATTTGGAAAGTGAACCAGAGGATGGAAGATCTCTCTCTCTCTGCCTCTGTCTCTTTGTAACTCTGCCTTTCAAATAAAATAAATAAAACTTTTTAAAATAAACATAAATAAATCTTTAAAAATAAAAAGACTCACAAATTTTATTTATTGGGGTATTTTTAAAAATTTTATTTAAGGTATATAAACTTCATGTATTTCATATATACAGATTCAAAGACAAGGTAGGGTTAAAAGGAGATAACGATGGAAAGAATCTTTTCATTCTCTTAAATGCATTTTTTGAAGAGCATAAATTTAATTTTGATGAAGTCATTTTTTTTAAAAAAAAATTTATTTATTTATTTATTTATTTGAAAGGCAGAGTTACTGAGAAAGAGAGAGAGAGCAAGCACTTCCATCCACTGGTTCACTCCCCCAAATGGCAGCAACAGCCAGGGCTGGGCCAGTAGAAGCCAGGATCCCAGAGCTTCTTCCAGGTTTTCCACAAAGGTACAGGGACTCAAGGACTTGGGCCATCTGCTGCTGCTTTCCCAGGCACATTAGCATTAAGCTAGATCAGAATTGGAGCAGCTGGGACTTGAACCAGAGCCCATATGGGACACCAGCATCATAAGCAGAGGCTGAACCCATGGCCAGCATCCTATTGAATGGGGAAAAGCTACAAGCATTTCCCCTAAGATCTGGAATCAGACAAGGATGCCCACTCTCACCATTGATACTCAGTATAGTCCTATGGTTAAAAAAAATGAAATCTTATTGTTTGCAACAAAATGGATGAAACTGCAAAACACAGTACTTAGTGAAATAAGCCAGTCCCAAAAGGAAAAAGTCCATATGTTCTTCCTGATCTGTGATAACTAATAGAGCATCTAAACAGTAATCTATAGAAGCGAAATTGACACTTTCAGACCCAATGACTTTGAACAGCCCCTATCTCAACTGTTGAGTAACAGGTTTTTTTCTATACTATTTATTGAACTTTTTACTTTGTATTAAGTTAATCATATGTGTATAGAGTTAATTGAAAATAGATTTTAGTAAAAACATAAGAATGAGAATGGGAGACAGAGGAGGAAGAGGGGTGGGAGTGCGGGTAGGAGGGTGGTGGGAAGAATCACTATGTTCCTATAGCTGAACTTATGAAATGCATGAAGTTTTTATTCTTTAAATAAAAGATTTCTGGAGAAAAGATAAAGTTAATCCAGAAAATGTGAATTCAGACTGGACCAGACTGAACCCAGGAGCTAGGGACTCAATCTGGGTCTCCTATCTGTGTGACAGAAACCCAAACACTTGATCCATCACTGATGCCTCCCAGGGTCCATATTAGCATGCAGCTGAAATCAGAGGTGGAATCTAGACTCAAACTCAGGCACTCCAAGTCAGCAGGCATGCATTTGCAAGTCTCAATCACTGTGCCAAATTATCATCTCTTTACCCCCCCCCCCTTTTGATTGTTCTTTCTCTTTTTGGTCTAAAAAATTCGTTTCCTATTTGGTACTCATTTTTCCTTTATGAGAATACTCATATTGACTTATTTTTATTATTTTGTGTCTTAGAATGTAAGGACATTTTCTTACTTTACCTGATGAGCTTACTAGGAAATCCAGGCACTGTTAAAAACTCTTTGAGTTACATACTCTATAAATAGCATCATTTGCGGGGGGGAAAAAAAAGGCACATTACCTAATCAATGGGCACCTACTGAAACATTAAGTGGAAAGTGTCACATTGGAAAAGCTCCTTTGAGAAGCAGATTTAAAAAGCATTAGAGCATTTGATCAGAAGATTTTGATTGGTGGTTCATATTTAAAATGATTGATCATCTTTCAATATACTGTCTTAATGATATTGCACATTCTTTATGCAACATATACTTAACAATCACTCATTAGGTGCCAGGAAGTTTTAAAGACTCTGATACTGTGAAAAAAAAAGAGAGAAAAATACTTCAGAGAGTTTACATTCTATTCTGTATCTCTCTGGTAGATGACATCTTGCCATATCTTAGTTTCAAGTCTTCCAATAATAGACAACACATAAGTGAGCAGTTTAATGTAAGCCATACAAAATGTTTATAGTCCATATGGCCAACATTTATTTTCAAATAACTGCAAGTGTCCCCTTATAATGGAATGATAATACACCAGTAAGTTGAAATTTAATTTTATGTCTTTAGATTAAAGAAGGCTTAAGAATAAACTTTGTGCTTCATTTAAAAATTTGTCCTCATAGTTATTTTATATAGACACAATGAAGTACAGATATATATGTTAGTAAAAAATTACATGAAATTAGCCTGCTATAAAAATGATACCATCTAGGAGCTGGTGCTATGGCACAGCAGGTTAATGCCCTGGCCTGAAGTGCCAGCATCACATATGGGCACCAGTTCGAGACCCAGCTGCTCCACTTCCAATCCAGCTCTCTGCTGTAGCCTGGGAAAGCAGTGGAAGGTGGCCCAAGTGCTTAGGCCCCTGCACCTGCATGGGAGACCTGGAAGAAGCTCCTGGTTCCTGGCTCCTGGCTTCGGATTGGCCCAGCTCTGGCGGTTGTAGCCAACTGGGGAGTGAACCATTAGATGGAAGACATCTCTGTCTCTCTCTCTCTCTGCCTCTCCTCTCTCTGTGTAACTCTGACTTTCAAATAAATAAATAAATCTTTTTTTAAAAAAATGATACCCTGATACATTGAACACTTACCATGTACCTATTGCTCTTCAAATCCATTTAAGAATAGTGAAACTGCCCAAGATAACTAACAATGCTAAGCAGTGGACTGAGAGTGAGGGCAGAAATTAATATCTGGTTCTACTTTTTAACCATTATACTATGCTGATTTTACATATTGGTTTAAGAGTATAGTGGAGTGTTTTCAGATTGGTTTAAATTAAGCCAAAATCATGAATAATTTATAGCTAGTCTAGCATCGAAAAAACTGATCAGTAGAGCTCCAAGGTTAACAAAAAGATATGAAACTCAGTAAAGAATGTAAAAAATGATGTGCATTTTACCAAAATTTCATTTGTGTTGATCATTTGCATTTTGATATTTCTCTACACATCCTTGCACATGCAGTGCTCAATAACTATTTTTACTTTGAGATAGCCGTTCTCATTGCAAAGACACTATTTTGGAGGGCTGCATACTGTGGATTTTTAGAATCACTAATAACTGACAGTCATGGAGACTAAACCACAAACTGGATGTGTGATCTTTAGTCTTAGAGAATTGACTCAAGTGTCACTTTTCGCATCCATGAGAAACGGATATCTAGAGGATCATTCTGTATGAAATTAGACACCATGGGACAATTACAAGGACAGCATGCTACCAAAGTGATGATAAAGACTCTTTAAGAAGAGGTCAGCAAACTCATGGATTTCCTTTGCACATGTTGAAGGAATAATATTTAGCCATCAAAAGTTATGCTGGAAATTCATATAGCTGTTACAATTTCATTATGCTGCAATTCACCCTCCATAATCCTTTCCTTCATTCATTCATTCAATCGCTTCGTATTTCTACGTATCAAATCTTTTTTCTTAGTAATTTCCAGGCATTCCAATTGGAAACAGAATTATCATGTGTAGAAGGCTACACTACACATCACCAATATCTCTCTGAAGATTCACCATCTCCTGGTCAGTGCTCACAGAATCTTACTGAATGTGTTGTATAGACTTCCATTTCCTTTATTTTTAATTATTTATTTGATAGATAAACAGAGCTGCCATCTACTGGTTAATTCCCCAAATGCCCATAGCAATTAGGGCTACAGTCAGCAGCCAGGGACTCAAGTAAGATTTCCCATTAGGGTGGTACTGACCCAACTACACGAGCCATTCATGCACTTCTACCTCCCAGGTTCTGCATTGATGGTAAGTTGGAATCTGGAGCCAAGAATCAAACCCAGGTACTCCAATAGGGAGGCAAGTGCCTTCACAAATAGGTCAAACAATACACCACAGACCTCCAATTCTATGATACTTAGAACACCAAAGTTTTGTTGAAACAGGGTACTCATTTGAAGAATTTGTTGAAAGCTAAAAGAATCAGAGCAAAAGATGCATAAAGGGTAACACAAATCGAGAACACACAAAAAGTTTTACTCACAGTACCTGGAGAAGTATGAGGAGGAACCTTGGAAGAGAATGCCTTTCCCTTACCTTGTCCTCTCAACTTTGGGCTATATTGTATGATGATAAAATGACCGATCTTAAAGAAAAACAGGGTCAGCTGATGTTTAAACCTTTTCTGATGTCTAATAATATCAAGGTTTGGACACAATACAATTAAATGTGGCTCTGTAAATGACTATTTAAGCCCAAATAAATCATGCTGAAAATATAATTGTTCATCAACCTGTAAAAAGATAGATGAGAAGTATTCATTGAATAAATATCTTAGTCTAATTTGATCCTGTTTCTTATCAAGGGTAATAGAAGGAATGGAGTTCATAACAGTTGAGCCACAGAATAAAATACAAAATTCGTAATATAACTATTTGCAACTAATGGCAATGCAATATGCAAGCAAAGAAGGAAATGAGGTGGCATGCAAAAGACACTCCAAAATTCTTAAAAGAAATCTTCAAAAATTCTTTAAAAAAATTAAATATGATACTTCAATGATGGTTATTGAAATTGTGACACAGTTGTGAAAACAAACCAAATCAAAAAGTCTGATTGCAATCTAGTTAGGATTATGTAATTATAATGGCTGACAATAATAAATAATATCTACATTTTCATAAGTGTGTGAAGAATTATTTTACATTTCAGGCAGTGACAACAAATTATCTTCAGGGAAATGATAAGAAACACCTAGAGCTGAAGCAGCAGGGCTAAGAGACTCCAGACAAAGAAAAGATAAAGGGGAATTCTTCTTCCAGCCATTAGGGCAAGATCAAAGCCTTACTTTGATCCTTACTAATAATCCAAGAGTATAACAAAATGAAAGTGTGAGTTGTGAGTAGGAAACTGAGAACTGTAAAAGATGGTAAAAAAAACAAATACAAGTTAATCAATTTGGGAGTGAAAGAGGTGATATAGGATTTTGGAGGGATATAAACATAGAAATAGTGTTTCAGTGCAATTTTCCCTCTTTAAATAATATTGAAAAGTGAAGAGAGAGACAGTATTTCTAAACCAGTAATAGAAGCACGGTTACTCTTTCTTACTAATTGCCATTCTAAATGGATTGCAGGGAACATGAAGGGAAATCACTATTTTCCAGTTAGGATTTTCACTTACATCCTCACTCCCAAACCCTGTTCCTACTTTGATTTGCTCAGCTGGCCATTGAGTCTTCAGGTTTCCATTGTAAGTTAATCTTTCATATCTTCCCCCAAATCAATTTACCTCAAACACAACATCCCGCATTTGACACCTTCCTAAGGCAGTGTGTCTAATGTACTTGTGACTCCTAGAGAGATCTCTGTTCATGACACAGGCCTTCTTTCCTAATCCTGCCCAACTGCCAAGGGATCAGGCCCAGAACTTAGAATGCCATTCAGTACTTTGATCAGACAATCTGGATTTCCTGTTTCTCTTTGGATTTTCAAAAAGAAAGAGGAAAATCTCCAAAGTATGCCTTTTGAATGGAGGCACTTATTTAATTTGAACCAAATAATTATATATTTGTAAATTACTACTTTTAAAATTGTTTTTATTTTTAAAAATTCAACATAAAAACTGTATATATTTATGGGATGTCATTTGATATTATAATATATGTTTATATTATTTAATGTCCAATCAGGATAAATATATATATCTTAATAGTGAAAACATCCACAATCCTTTCTAGTTTTTTAAATGAATAAATGCATAGTAAATTCACGTTATGTATATTCACCCCACTGTACAAGAGAATCCTAGAGCTGCTTACTTTCAGTGAACTACAACTTGCCATTCAGGTTTCTTCCTTTCCTTCCACGCCACTTCTCTCTTCAGCCTCTGGTAACCGCTATTGTAATTATAACTTCTGTGAGGTCACTTTTTTTTTTGAGTCCAAATCCAAGCAGACTCACATAATGCATGACTTCCCACACTAGGCTTATTTCACTTAACGCAATGACCTCCACTTCCATACATAGCTTTTAAAATTTATTATTCAAAATTAGGGTTATATGTGGACATGGAGTCAGCATCAAATTGTAGGGTCACCCTTAGAATCATGATTTTATGTATTCTAAGAATAGTTAATTTGCAAAATGCTGATGTCTTTTCTGCACACAAATCACTGGTCTGTTTGTTAGTTTTGGAGGCTATGATGACAACAATAATATACTTAGATCTAATGACAACAATAAAATACTTAAATTTCACCCCAGTTAGAATGGCTTTCCTACAGAAATCAACAATCACATGCTGACAAAGATAAGGGGGGAAAGATGGTGCGGGAGGAACTGTGCAGGTGAGCGGGGGCGGGGCGGGCTGCTGGGCCACGTGTGCTTTCGAGGGCTTTTAAGTGCAACTGAGCGAGGGCTTCCGCGAGGAGAAAAACCGCCTCCTGCCTGGGTCACTGAGGCAGGCACTCCTCTGCTATCACAGGCTCTCGGTTCTAAAGTTTTAAAGAGGACGAAGACAATGGCACTTCTAGTTGGTGTTGTTTTTTTGTTTTTGTTTTTTGTAAATAACAGCACTTTGTTACAGAAACCTTACAAACCTCTTCCTAAAGACAGTCTTCCTCCAGATCCAGGCAAAAACACGTCAAGATGTGTAAATGACTATTTCCTGACATAAATCCTTTTTTAAATTAAAATGCAAATGTTCTTCAGAAAAAAAAAATGTTCCTCCCACAATATCTGAAAGAGTTCTCTGAACCCCATGTTCATTGCAGTTCAATTCACAATAGCTAAGATAAAGAATCAACCCAGATGCCTATCAACTGTTGACTGGATAAATAAATAATAGTACATATACAATATGGAATACTACACGGTGGAAAAAAAAGTGAAATCCTGTTGTTTGCAACAACATAGATGCAACTAGAAACAATTATATTTACTGCAATAAGTAGGTCCCAAAAAGACAAATACTCTAAGTTCTCCATGATCAGTGGTAACTAATAGAGTACCTAGAAGGTAATCTGATGTTACTAATAGAGTACCTGGAAGGTAATCTGTAGAAGTATATTGACACTCTGAGATGCAGTGATTTTGAACAGCCCTTGTCTTGACTATTGAGGAACAGTGTTTTTGTTTTGTTTTTTTCTTTCTCTTCATACTATTTGTTGAACTCTACTTACTATAGGATTAATCTTATAAGAATAAGATTAACTGAAAATAGATCTTTGTAAAAAAAAAACAAGAGTGGAAGTAGGAGAGGGAAGAGGAATATAGGCAGAAGTGCATATGGGAGGGAAGGTAGGAAGGGAAGAATTGCTATATTCCTAAATTTGTATATATGAAGTGCATGAAGTTTGTATATCTTAAATAAAAAGACTTCTAGGTAAAAAAAAGATAAGTAAAATAAAATTTTAAAAATAAAATGAAATTTGCTTTTAGTCATGTGTTTTTGTGTTCTTATATAACTTCGTTATAGAATAATATGGTTTTTGAAGCTGTTCAAATTTTTCGTAGATACTATATACGTTAAAACTAAATGGTATGCTACAAATGAATAATTATTGTGTTCTTCACTAGGACCAGGCCAATGCTGAGCAATTACAATCTGTTTTCTCATTTCATCTTCATAAAAAGCAGAGTAAGATGAATGTATTTAGTAATATGCATTATATACTTCAAAAGATTTTAAGAGAGGATTTTGCATGTGCACACTGTAAAAAGTTGACACAAGTTTAAGGTGACTGATAAGTTAGTTACCCTAAGTTGGTCATTTCTAAATATATACAGGAATCAAAACATCACATTATACTTCACAAATATGTACAAATACTATATGTCAATCAAAAATAAATAATTTTAAAAAATATGAAGAAAAGGAGTTATTAAGATAGAAAGATTAAACACATTGTCCAAAGTCACCAAAATTAGTACAGAAGTCACTTCATTATGTAACAAATGTGTCATCAAAATAAGCACTAGCTCATTGGACTTACAGCAGGATTTCATCACTGAGCTTTACAACACAATACTTGGCATTTGATACACAACTGTTGATGTTCCAATATTATGTTCTGGATGTTCCTCTTCATATTCATAAGGTAGAATACTAATCACAAACTTGATGGCATCAGGAAAGGTTCCTTCTGAGGGTGATTAGATCATGAGAGTGGAATATCCACGCGTGAGATTAGTACCCTTAGGAGAAGATACATATGGGAGCTTTTCTCTGCTCTCTACGTGTGAAATACAACTAGAAGAGGGCTTTCTGCAATCGAGGGAGGAGCACTCATCAGATATAATCTTCAATCACCTCGAGCTTAGATTTCCCAGTCTCCAGAAATCTAAGAAATATGTTTACTATTTAAATCACCCAGTTGACTGACACCACGGATCACTAGGCTAATCATTTGCCTGCAGCGCCGGCACACCGGTTTTAGTCCCGGTTGGGGTGCTGGATTTTGTCCTGGTTGCTCCTCTTCCAATCCAGCTCTCTGCTGTGGCCCTGGAGGGCAGTGGAGGATGGCCAGGTCCTTGGGCCCTGCACCCACGTGGGAGACCAGGAAGAAGCACCTGGCTCCTGGCTTCGGATCAGTGCGGTGCACTGGCCGTAGCGGCCACTTAGGGGGTGAACCAACGTTAGAGGAAGACCTTTCTCTCTGTCTCTCTCTCTCTCACTGTCTAACTCAGCTTGTCAAAAAATTAAATTAAATTTTAAATCACCCAGTCTATTATATTTGTCATGGAAGCCTGAATCGACTACAAAATGTAACCTCTAGCCCAGAAAGGATTCAATCAATGGAATACAGAGACCCAGGATGATATATTGGGTGGTATAGTGAATTATATACTCCTTAGCTTCAAACACCCCAAAGAGCTGAGTCTCTACCACTGGTCACACCTGTAAACAAAAGCACAGTGTTCTAATGGGCAATTGCAGATAATCTTGACCTTTCTGCAGATATATATCTATATCGTTATCTATACCTATATCTATATCTGTATCTATATCTGAATCTATATCTATCTATATCTATATCTATATCTATATCTATATCTATATCTATCTCTCCCAAAATCATCAGGAGAGACTGTAGCTGTATTATGTAAGTTCTTAATGATTTTCTTTATTAATGGTTTGTAGTGACAGGTCAAAATAAATCACATTCAAATTAAAATAAGGTAAAACATTGAAAGCCCACACTTATCAATTCATCATGTATGCTAAGGTTCTATTATGGAATTTTTAGAAGCTACTTTAGGGGCCAGCACTGTGGTGTAGCAGATAAAGCCACCACCTGCAGTGACGGCATCCCTTATGGGTGCCCGTTCGAGACCCAGCTGCTCTTCTTCTGATCCAGCACTCTGCTATAGCCTGGAAAAGCAGTAGAAGATGACCCAAGTCCCTAGTCCTCTGCACCCACGTGGGAGACTGGGAAGAAGCTCCTGGCTCCCGGCTGTGGATCGGCACAGCTCCAGCCGTTGTGGCCAATTGGGGAGTGAACCAGCAGATGGATGATGTTTCTCTCTGCCTCTGCCTCTCTGAAACTCCGCCTTTCAAATAAATAAATATATCTTTTAAAAAAGTTACTTTAGAGGGAAGCGGAAAGAGGAGACTAGAGCAAACAAGGCTTGAACCCTGCGGGGAAAAGTTCACCAGGCTAACTAGAAGAGAGAGAGAGAGAGAGAGAGGGAAAAAAAAAAAGTGACCCATACGGACACGAGTTTCTCTCTCTCCGCTCACCTCTCAAAGGTGAGCAAGACAAAGAGCAGGCGCCATTTTGGAATACGTCATAAGCAGGGCGACCTCGGGTCTGCACCGGCCCCGAGCCTAGCAGAAAAACCAGACTCTGGGTGGGAGGGGTGAAATAACAGGAGATTAGAACCTAATGAATGTGTGGTGCTAATGAACTGAGACTATGAAAAAAGAGACGGTGGGGGAGAGAACTCACGGAAATCACGAAGTCATGTGAGTACTCTCCAGAGACGCTACAGTTCGGTAGCCTTGGTAGCCCAGTGGTGAGACTGCAGGAGAATTGAGCCCACACTAAGGGCCGCAAAGATTCCCTCTCTGGTCCTTGGGAAAGAGCTTCAGATCTCTGGCTCCTGTGAGTATATCATTCGCCTGCTAACCACCCCCAATTCCATTCAGCTGTGTGGAATTACTTCCCTTTTGAACCAAAAAAAAAAAAAAAAAGTAACAAAGAGAGGTTGACCACGCCTAACCTGGGAGTGTCTCCTTTGACACACCCTCAACCCTGAGGAACCAAACAGAGCTCTCAGGCCACACCCATCTCAAGCCTCTAAGGCTCCATCAAAAGCAGACAGTCCACTTAATCTAGAGTCATAGTATAACGAGAAAAAAACACCACAGTGAAGAAACCAATATGCCAAACAACAAACGCAAAAACCGAGGTAACAAGAACAAGGAAGACACTATGACACCCCCAAATGAAAAAGACACCCCAATTCAAGATTATGAAGATGATGAGATAGAAGAAATGCAAGAAGCAGATCTCAAAAAATTGATAAGAACACTAAGAAGTACTCAAAAACAAATTCTTGAACTACAGAAATCCTTAATGGACAAGGTAGAAAAATCTCTCTCGTGAAAATGAAATATTAAGGAGGAATCAAGCTGAAATGAAACAACTAGTAGAACATGAAACTGTGATAGTGACGAGAAATCATAATGAAGTGAAGAATTCAATAGATCAAATGAAAAACACATTAGAGAGCCTTACAAACAGAATGGGTGAGGCAGAAGAGAGAATATCGGACTTAGAAGACAGAGCACAGGAAAATATACAGTCAAACCAAAGAAAAGAAGAGGAAATTAGAAATCTAAAAAATATTGTTGGGAATCTACAGGATACTATTAAAAAAACCCAACATTCGAGTTCTAGGAGTTCCTGAAGGCATGGAGAGGGAGAAAGGATTAGAAGGCTTTTTTAGTGAGATACTAGCAGAAAATTTCCCAGTTTTGGAGAAGGACAGAGACATCCTAGTACAGGAAGCTCATAGAACCCCTAGGAAACATGACCAAAAGAGATCCTCAACACGACACATTGTAATTAAACTCACCACAATGAAACAGAAAGAAAAGATCCTAAAATGTGCAAGAGACAAATGTCAGATTACTCACAGAGGATCTCCAATTAGACTCACAGCAGACTTCTCATCAGAAACCCTACAAGCTAGAAGGGAATGGCGAGACATAGCCCAGGTACTAAGAGAGAAAAACTGCCAGCCCAGAATATTATATCCTGCCAAGCTCTCATTTGTGAATGAAGGCAAAATAAAGACCTTTCATTGCAAACAGAAATTGAAAGAATTTGTTGCCACTCGTCCAGCCCTGCAAAAGATGCTTAAAGATGTGTTACACACAGAAACACAGAAACACGGCCATCAACATGAAAGAAGGTAAACGAAGGGAACCTCACAGCAAAAGATCACAGGGAATTCAAAGCATACATTTGGATAAAGAAATTATGGGACATGTACTCTATAGAATACTATACAGCAGTCAAAAACAATGAAACAATGAAACATTTGCAACAAGATGGAGGAATCTGGAAAACATCATTCTGAGTGAATTAAGCCAGTCCCAAAGGGACAAATATAATATGTTCTCCCTGATCGGTGACAACTAATTGAGCACCAAAGGTGAAACCTATTGAAGTGAAATGGACACTATGAGAAACAGTAACTTGATCAGCTCTTGTGCTGACTGTTGTTGTACAATGTAATACTTTATCCATTTTAGTAATTTTTTTATTCTATTACTAGTGGTTGAACTCTGTAATTAACAAACAGTTATTCTTAGGTGTTTAAATTTTAACTGAAAAGTGATCCCTGTGAAATATAAGAGTGGGAATAAGAGAGGGAGGAGATGTACAATTTGGGACATGCTCAATCAGTCGTGCCCCAAATGATGGAGTTAGAATCGTGCCAGGGGATTCCAATACAAGCCCATCAAGGTGGCATGTACCAAGGCCATCTCACTAGTCCAAGTGGTCAATTTCAGTTCACAATTGATCACACTGATAGGTCTAAGAGTCAAAGGGATGACACAAACAAGACAAGTGTCTGCTAATACTAACTGATAGAATCAAAAAGGGAGAGAATGATCCAACATGGGAAGCGAGATACACAGCAGACTCATAGAATGACAGATGTCCTAAATAGCACTCTGGCCTCAGAACAGCCCTTAAGGCATTCAGATCTGGCTCAAGAGCCCATGAGAATATTCTAGGCATGGAAAGCCAAGACACTCTGGAAAAAAAAGAAGACCTAAATGAAAGATCTCTGTGAGTGAGATCCCAGTGGCAAGAATGGGGCCATCAAAGAAGGAGGTACCTTTCTCTGAAGGGAGGAGAGAACCTCCACTTTGACTATGACCCTGTCGGAATAAGATTGAAGTCGGCGAACCCTAAAGGCTTCCATAGCCTCGGCAACTCATGACTAGAGCCTAGGGAGATTACTGACGCCATAAACAAGAGTGTCAAATTGTTAAATCAACATCAGGAGTCACTGTGTACTTACGTCTCATGTGGGATCTGTCCTTAATGTGTTGTCCAATGTGAAGTAATGCTATAACTAGCACTGAAACAGTATTTTACACTTTGTGTTTCTGTGTGGGTGCAAACTGATGAAATCTTTACTTAGTATATACTGAATCAATCTTCTGTATATAGATAATTAAAAATGAAAAAAATCTTGGTGTTAAATTGGAAATTGCATAGAAAATTAATCAATTAAAAAAATATGTCATGTAGGATCTCTGTCCTTAATGTGCTATACATTGTGAATTAATACTATAACTAGTACTCCAACAGTATTTTTCACTTTGTGTTGCTATGTGAGGGCAAACTGTTGAAATCTTTACTTAATATATAGTAAACTGATCTTCTGTATATAAAGAGAATTGAAAATGAACCTTGATGTGAATGCAAGGGGAGAGGGAGTGGGAAAGGGGAGGGTTGCGGGTGGGGGGGAAGTTATGGGGGAGGGAAGCCATTGTAATCTATAAGCTGTATTTTGGAAATTTATATTCTTTAAATAAAAGCATTATATAAAAAAAAAGTTACTTTATTCTCTATACCCTATTATTGGGCTAAAAGACAACACATTTACATGTAGCATTCACATTCCTTTGCAGGGAGAGATTAAATAAAGTACACACAGTATGATCTTCTGATTTTGAGCACCTTCACATTAGAAGATTTCTCTGGGTCTTTTAAAACTGTGATTTCAGTTTCAAGTGAGTTGAATAATCTTTCCAAAACTTTGGAATGTCAAGTTTTTGGATGAGGATTTACTTCTTTGAATTCAACATAAATAGCGTTATTACATTACAGTTACTTACAACATTACCTGAAGTTTAAAATATACGTGACTCTTAACCATCTACATGGGAGAAATGGGGAGATTTTAATCAAAGACTGCAAATTTTCAGGTATAAGTTGAATAAATTCTGGAAGTCTAACATACAATATGGTGGCTATGGTTAACAATACAGTATTGTTTACTTAAAATTGGCTAAGAAGTATATCTTAATTGTTCACACTGCATACATTGCATAAACACAGCATGCATATAAAGTATCAATTGAATGTGATGATGGATGTGCTCATTAACTTATAGTAGTGATTTCAAAATATATATGTGTAAGAAACTGTCACACTGTACACCTTAAAAATATACAATTCAATGTGTGTGTGTATTCAATAAACCTGGAAAAATAAATAAAATGCAAATTTAAAAATAAATAGACAGCAAGAGAAGTACTCAGAAAAAAAGTCAGTATTTGTTATTTCAACAAAGACAAATTCTTTAGCTAACGAGTTTTAGAAGCTAAATCTTTTTATTCTCAATACCATGAGACTTGCTCTGTCTTTCTAAGTAAAAGTAGGTACACTGTGTGTGTATATGTGTGTATGTTCATAGAAATAATTACATTAAATAGACTAAACCATCTTACCCTATACAATGCAATGCTTGAGTGAACTAATTGTAGTTCATATTTTTATATGCTTTTCTTTGTTCTGGAAATGAGAAAGTATCATGAATGGAAAGAAATATTGAAAGTATGAGAAAATAAAATATCCCCAAAATTTACATCTCTCTCTGTATTTACGTAAAGAGAGAGTCTTAAAATGTCAGAAAGAGATCTGAAAATTAAACATCATTTTTCCAGTATTCATTTGATAGATGAGTACACAAAGGCCAAGGTTTTCGAAAGAACTCCCCATGATGTAAAGTACAACGCTGGTGTTCATCGTCTATGTAAAAAGCACTATCTCATGTGAATAAATTGTTACCAATCCTTATAAAACAGCCTATTTTGATCACTCTTTTGTCATTCAAGCTATTATAAGAATTCAAATTAGGGAGGGTTTAATATGTGCAGACGGCCAGTGGGGCTGGGGGTCGGTGGGCCCCTTCAGACGTAGGTGGAATTGAAGTAGGCAGGCATGCAGGTTAAAATCAACTAGGTTTGCAAGCTGGAAGACCACACCTTCACCATGCCCCGTGTGACCCTATGTCCTACCTGATACCTTCACCAGGCCCCCGTGTGACATCATGCCCTACCTGGCCATACCTGAGCACCCACAAGCCACTCCCCTGTGAGAAATATATAAAAGGCAAGGAGTGTCCCAAAAGGCGCTCTGCCTCTGCTTTGCTGCCGGTGATAAGCGGTGGATAGCAGCTCAAGGCGCTTGCTGCACGTGGCGTCTGGCCTGCTCTCTGCTTGGTAAGGATGCGACCCTAGTTTCCAGACTTTCCCCTCTCTTTAAACTGAACTATAGCCCTCACTTTCCTACGCACCTTTCGCACTAAATAAAAGCCTAAAAATGTACCACGCTGCCTCATTTATTGATGCCAGTATTTAGAATTCTTCTCTAAATACTAGGCAAGAACCCTCTCGGGCTTATTAATATTGGGGATTTATTAATAGGCATATGGTGATATCATATGGTACTCCAAATTCCAGTAACATATGTGGCACCCCAGATGGTGCTTCTGGGGAACTTTAAGGGCCACATTTTGACATATATTTTAGGGGGTCATTTCCGATATCAGAATGTCCTTCACAAGCAAGCTGTCAGAGTTGGCTGGAAAGTCTGTGTCCAGGCCAACTGGCATCTCCCCCACTAATAGCTCCTTGTGCTGCATGTGTGACCCACACCTTCAGGGTGGGTGCAATCTTTCACCGAGAGCTAGAAGGGGAAAGGGATGGGGAAGGGGCTGAGCTCCTGGGGAGAGTCAGACTGATTCTATCTCCTGTGACCTTATAGCTTTAAATCACACCTCCAGGGTGGCTGCAAGCTTTCACCCAGAGCTAGCAGAGGTGGCTGAGCCTCTAAGCAGACAGTCTGCAGGAGGACCCCTCCCATCTCCAAGAGCCCCAAGCCTATCAACACAGTTATGTGAAACCTCCTGTCCAATGGGCACCCCAATAGGATGACCCAGTGAACATATAGTAACACCTTAAATACCCGGGACACTTCCTCAAAGCCAGTGTCCCCCACGGGCACTCCGCCTGGTCTCCTCTCAGACCAGGCGCTTTCTCTGTCGCTTGCCGATTGAATAAAGCTTTCTGTCTCTTTGCAAATTGTTCCCAGCTTTATATTTCTATACTAAACTGAGGAAAAGAATCCATGAGACTGGCTCCTGCAACAACCCTCCCCTCCGTGACCAGTGACAGTATGCAGGGACACCTGGGCAAATTCCTGAAGGATAGGAATAATTTGATCTGAGTGAAAAGTACACCACGAGTGGGCAAGGTCAGCTTATCAAAAGTGCATCTGTAAAACATTGATTTATTTCACTGAAACAATTTGTACTGCAGAAATAAGGCCATATTGCAGTACCGAGGTTCAGGTTCTGGCTCTGCTACCAATTCCAGCTTCCTGCTAATAGACACCCTCAGAGACTCAAATCATTGGTCTCTGTCACCCATGTGGGAGACCTGGTTTGGATTCAGGGTTCTTGGTGTCAGCCTGGCCCAGCCCCAGTTTTTATAGGAATCTATGGGGTGAACCAGTGGATGGGAGATCTCTGTTAGTCTGTCTCTCTCTTGCAAACAAAAATATATTTATTTTTAATATTTAATTTTAATATTTAATTTTAAATATCCTATTTAACTATTATCGTTTGTTGCCTGAAGAGATATAAATAAAGGTTTATTGGAATGTTTTGTTATCCCTTTGCCTTGAAAGAGTAATTAATTTAAGAGACCTTTAATCTTATCTTCTATCAAGAAACTGGAGCAGGCATTTAGCCTAGTGGTTAAGATGCCTGCAACTCACCCTGGAGTACCTGAGTTCAGTTCTTAGCTGTGGCCCCTGACTATAATCTCCTGTCAATCAGACCCTGGGAAGCCACAGTGATAGCTGCTTTGGGGATTCCTGGAATGAGTTCCCTCTTCCCAGCTTCAGCCATGGCCCAGACAGCCATCATGGGCATTGGGTGTGGCGGGGATGGGGGTGGGGGCAAGGAATGAACTAGTGAACCATCAGATGGGAGTGTGCTATCATCTCTCTCTTCTCTCTCTCTCTTGCCCTCAGATACACAATATTTTTAAAAAGATTTATTTATTTATTTTTGACAGGCAGAGTGGACAGTGAGAGAGAGAGAGAGACAGAGAAAGGTCTTCCTTTTGCCATTGGTTCACCCTCCAATGGCCGCCTCGGCCAGTGCATTGCGCTGATCCCAAGGCAGGAGCCAGGTGCTTCTCCTGGTCTCCCACTCAGGTGCAGGGCCCAAGCACTTGGACCATCCTCCACTGCACTCCTGGGCCATAGCAAAGAGCTGGCCTGAAAGAGGGGCAACCAGGACAGAATCTGGCGCCCCGACCGGGACTAGAACCCGGTGTGCCGGTGCCGCAGGCAGAAGATTAGCCTATTGAGCCATGGTGCCGGCCTTATTTATTTATTTTAAAAAGAGAGTTACAGAAAAAGACAGGGATCTTCCATTCATTGGTTCACTCCCCACATGGCCAGGGCCAGCCTGGGCCAAAGCCAGGAGCCAGGAGCTTCTTGCAGTTCTCCCACTTGGGTGCAGAAGCCCAAGCACTTGGACCTTCCTCTTCCACTTTCCTAAGCACATTAGCAGGTTGCTGGATTGGAAACGGAGCAATCAGGACAGGAACAGGTGCCCATATGGGATGCTGGCATCACAAGTGGCAGCTTAACCTGCCACAGCATAATATTGGCCCCATAAATTAAATAACAAGATTTTTAAAATTTGTTCTCTATTAAGAAACCAAGAGCCCAGAGCTGGAGCAAAATTTTTATCCTAGTTTCTACAAATAGCTGTTCTCCTGAATATGTGGAAATCTCTGAAGATGATAAAATTTGTTACTCTGTGAAGAGAGAGTAATTCCACATGTATACAGAGGTGGCTGAACTATAATGGGATGAATTAGACCCAGCAGAAGACACTTGATGATTGGATGGTACCCTATGCCTTGGGATGCTGGAAGAATTCTGCTGATGGGAAACTGAAATCTGACTTGGATGTCACATCATGATCCACAGGGTGCTTTCACATGCCTTATTTTTTGAGCCCTTGTTAGCACTGTCCAACACGGGCGTTGTCACACAGTTTTCACAGATGAGGAAACAGGTTCAGAGAAGCTGTTTGTCCAAGGTCAGGTAGCAATCACAGGCAGAATCAGATATTGAGTTTCCCAGCCCAGAGATCTTCTTACAAACTCTAAATGTCTGTACAGATTAGATTGAAAAATTAAGCATTTCCTCTATTAATATTTATGATGCTAAGAGAAAAAGTGTCGAAGATGGCTGAGAGGAGATTTGAATTGCTTAGGATGAAGCACTGGAAAAGAAGCAAACCAGATACACGAGCAGAGGCCAAGGTTTCTGAGCACATCAATGAACCATCCGTGCTTGAGGAGAGTCTGGTGGCAAATGTCATGGGAGTCACAGATGGAGGAAGTTAGCAAGAAATTTTTTTTTTTTTTTTTTTTTTTTTTACAGGCAGAGTGGACAGTGAGAGAGAGACAGAGAGAAAGGTCTTCCTTTTGCCGTTGGTTCACCCTCCAATGACCGCCGCGGCCGGCGCGCTGCGGCCGGCGCACCGCGCTCGTCCGATGGCAGGAGCCAGGAGCTAGGTGCTTTTCCTGGTCTCCCCATGGGGTGCAGGGCCCAAGCACCTGGGCCATCCTCCACTGCACTCCCGGGCCACAGCAGAGGGCTGGCCTGGAAGAGGGGCAACCGGGACAGAATCGGTGCCCCGACCGGGACTAGAACCCGGTGTGCCGGCGCCGCAAGGCGGAGGATTAGCCTGTTGAGCCACGGCGCCAGCCTGAAATGTGTTTATTATAATGGGGGATGTTTAACATGAGTCATTTAGATATTGATATGCATTTTAGCTTAATGTAAAATGTCTTCAGTATGTTGATTTTTTTAATTGATACAAGGTCCCTCTTCTATTCAGTCATTCTATGTTTATCAATTTCTCATCTGTGTTACCTATAAATGGAACAACACAATGGTCATAATTCTCTGTTGCCTGATAAATTATTTTATTTAAATCATGTTAGGGTTGTGAATATGACATAGCTTTTGCTTAGATAGTAAATTAAAAATTGAAACATTCTTTATCTCAGAGGCTTTCTCTCAAGCCCATGTCTTAACACTTCCTTTCATTTCTTCTTGGCTGAGCTTCTGACAAATTCTTCAAGCAGTGAAGTAGCTTCCATGATAAGGATTCTTGGATTTGCCCTTTGAAAGGCTTTAGGTAAATTTCCTATTTTTCTAGAAAAAGTACTATTAGTACTGTCTTTTTTCCTGCAGACTTTAAAAATTATATTGGACAATTCTGTTGAATTATTATATTATGTATGTGTTGTGCATAAAATGGATTAGTATTTGAGCGTATATCTACAAGTGTCCTGTTACTGCTGCACTTTTATCGAAAGTATCAGAATCACTTGGCACCACACACAGTATTCAGTGTACTTCTTATACAGTAAAATATTTGCAAGGGTTTAAGATCTCCTGTTGCATTATAAAGGGACTTCCAAAAGTGTGCAGAAAATTGAGATTAAAAGATAATTCAGGGGTTTAGCATTGTGGTACAATGTGTTAAACTGCTGCCTGCAATGCAGGCATCCCATATCATAACACCTATTCGAGTCTCAACTACTCCATTTCTTAGCAAATCCCCTGATAGTGCATCTAAGAAGAACGTAGATGTTGGCCCAAGTACACAGATCCCTACCACTTATGTGGAAGCCTGGATGGAGTTTCTGGCCTGGCACTAGTTGTTTGGGGAATGAAGGCCTCTCTCTCTCTCTCTCTCTATATATATATATATAGATAGATAGATAGATAGATAGATATAGATATATGTTTCAATCTACCCAGTCACTTGCCTTTTAAATAAATAAATAAATAAATCTCTATCAATAGAAATGAAAAAAGGTAGTGAAAAATTTCTTTGAACATTTTGAAGTACCCACATATTTCATGATAGTGAAGCCTTATTAAATCCTAGATATTATAGCCTTATTAAATCCTAGATATTATATAAATTTATTGGTGATATAAATGAAAAAGCTATTGGTTTAGATAGCAAAAGATGCAATATGAATATACAAATAAGAAACAAAAACTGGTTGAACACCTACTTTGTGCATACCAACTTAACTTAATTTATAAAATTTATACATTATTTTTATAAATTAAAAGCTTAATTTTTATAACAATATTTTTACAATTTTTACAATAATTTACAATTTTTGTTTACAATAAGAATTTTGTTTACAATAAGAATTTTGTTTACAATAAGAATTTATAATAAGCATCAAGTGATGTGGTTTTCCCACACAACTAATCAATGGTAAGTATGAGGGCTAGCGCTGTGGCTCACTTGGCTAATCTTCCGCCTGTGGCGCAGGGCTCTAGGCTGGGCTGCTCCTCTTCCATTCCAGCTCTCTGTTCTGGTCCGGGAGGGCAGTGGAGGATGGCCCAAGGGCTTGGGCCATGCACCCACATGGGAGACCAGGAGGAAGCACTTGGCTCCTGGCTTCAGATGGGCGCAGTGTGCCGGCCATAGTGGCCATTTGAGGGGTGAACCAACGGAAGGAAGACCTTTCTCTTTGCCTCTCTCTCTCACTGTCTAACTCTATCTGTCAAATAAAAAAAAATGGTAAGTATGGAATTCAATCCCATAGCTAACCACAACTCTTTTGTCCTTTACAACATGTTGATCTTCAACATTCAGCTATGATCCTTACCCTTAATACATAATGTGGTGACTAAATTGCAGAGACATGAGAAAGTAAAATGATGTGAACATATCAGGATAATTACAAATGTTCTCTTGTGAGGAACTTGTGGGTGGCTACACTGCCTGTGATTAAGTACTAACTGATACCCTGGGTCAACCAGTAGCTCATTTTGGCTTGATGGATAATGTGTGGCATGATTTTGGCAAAAGCAGCAAAATGAATATTTAATGAACGTATACTATGATGTCACACAACACACAATTTAGTACTTCTGCTATTTCATGTACTCAGCCTTAAAATCACTCTATTTGCAAGCAAGCAGGTTTTTAGCTAGAGTAAGTATCAGAGCCCACATCTAGATCTACCATGTTGTATAAATGTCTCAATGTTAGGTTACAGTAAACAGAATGCTACGGGTGTGGCAGGGAAAGGAACTTGCACTGTTATATATGCCTTGGAAATAGCTTAAG
Source organism: Sylvilagus floridanus (assembly GCA_949820135.1). Taxonomy (NCBI): domain Eukaryota; kingdom Metazoa; phylum Chordata; class Mammalia; order Lagomorpha; family Leporidae; genus Sylvilagus; species Sylvilagus floridanus. The sequence goes on along the minus strand of OX463245.1, from coordinate 24,554,166 downwards.
ATTTGCAATAAAAAAATGCATTATTTTTCCCATTTCCTTACATTAAAATCACATATAGGGTTTTATAAGTGATATCCCTGAACTAGAAAGAAGATCCAGAGGTCACTATCTGTGGAATCTAATAATTTGAGTTGACTTCGTTCAAGACAGTTGGGCAGTGGGCAGGGATACGTGTTGTGTTACAGCAGGTTAGTCCCATGGCAGAGTACTCGGAATTGAGTCCCATCGTGCTTCTCATTCGTTTTCCTCTAATGCAACTTGGAGGCAGTAGATGATGTCTCAAGCACTTTGGTTCCAGCCACCCACGTGAGAGAAATGCATATATTACAGCTTGAATTTTACCTTTAGAAAAATTAGAAAACTGTATTTCTTTACTATTTTATTTTCAGTGCCTAGGAAAATTACCACAATAAACATTTGTATTTATGAATAATGCCTCATTAGTCAATGTCCTCATATGGTAGACAAGATATATATGCATACTCATCATCTCTTTACATTTGGTCCATTTTGCAGAAGTAACCAAGAAATATTCCAGCAATAAATTAGGAAGACATTTCTAAGATGATCTTATTTTTATAAGATTTATTTATTTATTTGAAAGTCAGAGTTACACAGAGAGAGGAGAGGCAGAGAGAGAGACAGAGGTCTTCCATCCACTGATTCACTCCCCAATTGGCCACAATGGCCAGAGCTGCACAGATCCGAAGTCAGAAGATAGGAGTTTCTTTCAGGTTTCCCTTGTGGGTGCTGGGGACCAAGGACTTGGGCCATCTTCTACTGCCTTCCCGGGCCATAGCGGAGAGCTGGATAGGAAGTGAAGCAGCCAGGACTCGAACCCGCGCCCATATGGGGTACCCATGCTTCAGGCCAGGGCGTTAACCCGCTGGGCCACAGCGCCGGCCCCTCTGGCATATTTTTGAACAATCAAAATGAAATGTAAAAGTTGGAGCCAGTGTTGTGGCACAGTGGGCCTCAATGACCAGAGCTGCGCAGATCCGAAGCCAGGAGCCAGGAACTTCCTCCAGGTCTCCCACATTGGTGCAGGGGCCCAAGGACTTGGGCCATCTTCTACTGCTTTCCCAGGCCATAGCAGAGAGCTGGATCAGAAGTGAAGCAGCCGAGACTTGAACCAGTGCTGTTATGGGATGCCAGCACTGCAGGCTGCAGCTTTATCTGCTACACCACAGTGCCGGCCCCTTAAACCTTTTTTTTTTTTTTTAATGTAGAATTTATAGATAATATTTTAAGTATGAGATGGGACTTGGATACTTGGATTAGATAATCTTTAAGTTTTTTATACCAATCCTAGAATTTCATATTCTGTTTCAACAAGATTTAGTGAAATGTTAGCAGGATATATAAAATATACCAACTCTTAGATATTCAGGGAAGTATTTGACTGAGTTTATGATTGAAAATAAACCTGGTACAGTTTATTTCTTCGTTGAACAATGATTTCTTAATGTCTTACGTTCACAGATCATCACTTTGTTTAGTCTGTTATAAAATACCATAAATCTGGGAACTTATAAATAAAAGACATTGAATTCTCACATTTCAAGATATTGAGAAGTCCAAAATTAATGCACCAGCAGATTTGATGTTGGTGAGCACCTGCTCTGATTCATAAACAATGTCCTCTTGCTGTGCCCTTACATAATGGAAGAGCCAAGGGGTCTCTCTGGGCAATTCTTTTCTAAAAGCATTAATCCTGTTCATGATAGCTCCATACTAATGATCCAATCACACCCTCACCCCACCCCAAGGCCTCACCTCCAAATCACATTGGGGACTAGGTTGGAGAGGCAGGGCAAAAAATTCAGACTTTAGCCATTACTTATATTCCACTACGTATACATGGATGTCTCAGTGGTTTCTGAAAAGAAGGAGGTTAAAAAGGGCAGGTACTCATTAATTTCATATTGTGCTGAGAAAGCAAAGATTGAGAGATGTGATTTAATACAAGATCTCATAAGTAAAAACTGAAAAAAAAAGTCAAACAGCTTTTGATTTCCCATCTTATCTCTTTTTATATCATTCTTCCTTCTGAACATTTTTAAATTTTATGAAATATATATTTTAATTTTTATTAGTAATAATTGCATATATGTGTGGGCTATAGTGTATATTTCAATACATATATACAAGGTGTACATATGAAAATAGGATAATAAATATTTCCCCTCCTTTGACATCATTTTATGACTGTGGGCTTAGAATTTCTTTCTTCTGTTTATTCACACAATATATACTAGGTTATTTTGAACTACAGTCTCCTCATGTATAATATTACATTATATAAAATCCAAGCATTAAACATAATATTATTATAGTACAATAAAACATATTATTCTCATTATTTGATTAAATGAAATATTAACTGTAGATCAAGTGAGGTAAACATTTATATGGTTATAATTAATGGTTATTTTTAATGTAGTTGAAGTGCTAAAAGAGACACAGGTCAGAGTGAGAGACAGAGAGAAAAATTTACCGTCAAATTGTTTCTCCCCAAATGCCTAGCTGGGATCTGGGAGCTCAATCTTTGTCTCCCATGTGACTGGAAGGGATTCATTGGCTTGAGCTATTAACTTGCTGCCTCCCAGGGTCTGCATTAGCAGGAAATTGGAGTCAACAGCCAAACCTGAGTATCAAACGCTGTAAGAGGTATATAAGAGGTACTCTTACATGGTACGCAAGTGTCTCATAAAACACCTTAATAGCCTGGCCAAACACCTGCCCCTACAACTATTATTTATCTGTTCACTAGTTTATTGAGTCTCCATAGTAGTTGATGGCAAGACTGATTAGAGGAAGGTTTCTGTCTCTCTTGTTACCTAATTTCAATTATATAAAGAACGTTTATCATTGAGTTTTTTTAATATTTGTTGCTTGAATGAATAGTAAATGAATATGCAGTTTAAAATGTTAGTCATAAGGCTCTTTATAAAATAAACGTTGGGCAATATACAAAACAAGAGATTCAACAACATTTTTGTAAATAAAACCACATAAAATTCATAATCATAAACATGAGTTTGTGAAATGTCACAAATAGGACAATCCAAGATTCAAGATTAAATGTGTGTAGAAGAGGCAATTAAGTGATCGTCTGCATCACCATCTTTTAATGTACTATTTGGACAGTGTAGGAATACGAATTATTGTTTAGTCAAAATGGAGCTTCAGCTCCATATTCTTGGTTCATTTATCTTTCTTTTGGGAATCATCTATTATTTTGCTAATCCTAGTAGTTTCTTGTTATTTTCACTGAAAGTAGAGAAGGATTGTGAATTGTGATTGACCTTCAAAGAGAAAAAAAAATTGGATCCTGATCAGTGGGAAGTATTAAATGATATGCAGATGTAAGAAGATGATAAAAATAGATCTAGGATATGGATTTTGAACTTGTTATCAGGTGGTAAGACAGAGTAAGTTCACTGGGGTCTCAAGAGGCTGCTCTGAAATAATACATAGTGAATGGATCCTGGTGTTCATGCCATTGTTAAGATGGACAGGCTGATTTTGCTTAATCTTCAAACGCCTACAAACCTTCTTTCATTACATGCTTTGCAAAGAAATTTGTTCATTCTCCTTGTTTCACAAAATATCTGGAGTTTCACTGTCTTATAATTAATTTGGTGACTTTGAAAATAGTGACACAAACACATTTTGGATGGGAAAAAAGCACTTGTTATTTTTAAGAAAATATAGCAAGCTTTGAGTTCATTTGCAAAAATTATATATTATCTACCTTGCAATCTGTCCCTGTGATATATGTGTATTACTTAAATTTATTTTTCTGATGAATGCTATAAATAGAGGGTACACTTTTGGTATGATATTTAAAATTATGAAGATAAAACTAACACAAATTTTGGAAGTCTGTTAGAAGTGGAATGTCATGATAAAAGGAGGTGGAATATCAATTTTAATAGGAAGTTAGCTTGTTCAAGAAAAAAAAAAACAGAAAGAAGCTAGTAGTACATTATCTGGGAACAACTTGATGCAATCCAGAAACACATTGTTTATATATGGGACAAAAATCATGGATATTCTAGTCACCATTTAACACAAATATATTACCTTCTGCATTTGTGGCTCCGCAAAGCAGCAAATTCAATTATTTAGGAAAAAGGGTACAGCCTTGATGATACACCATCAGCTTGAGAAAAGTCACTTTTCAAGAAGATGGCACCAAAGACAAAGAAAGAAGCTTCTGCCCCTCCCAAAGCCAAAGCCAAAGCTAATCTTTGAAGGTCAAGAATTCAGTGCGTTACTGACGCCATAGACAACGTCAACAATAGGAGTCACTGTGCACTTACTTCCCATGTAGGATCTCTGTCCTTAATGTGTTGTACAATGTGAATTAATGCTATAACTAGTACTCAAACAGTACTTTACACTTTGTGTTTCTGTGTGGGTGCAAACTGTTGAAATCTTTACTTAGTATACACTAAATTGATCTTCTGTATATAAAGATAATTGAAAAGGAATCTTGATGTGAATGGAATGGGAGAGGGAGCAGGAGATGGCAGGGTTGTGGGTGGGAGGGAAGTTATGGGTGGAAAAAAGCCACTGTAATCCATAAGCTGTACTTTGGAAATTTATATTTATTAAATAAAAGTTTAAAAAAAATTCAGTGCTGAAAGGCATCCACAAAATAAAGACAATCCACACGTTCCAGCAGCCCAAGACAGCGCATCTCTGGTGGAAGCTCAAATATCCTCAGAAGAGCTCACCTAGGAGAACCAAGCTTGACTACTATGCCATCAACAAGATCTCCCTGACCACTGCGTCTGTTATGAAGAAGCTAGAAGACAACACACTTGCATTCATTGTGGATGTCAAGGGCAACAAGCACCAGATCCAACAAGCTATGAAGAAACTCTATGGCACTCATAGAGTTTGGCCAACGTCAACACTTTGATCAGATCTGATGGAGAGAAGGCATATGTTCAACTGGCTCCTGACTATGATGCTATGTGTGTCACCAACAAAACTGGGATCATCTGAACTGAGTACAGCTGGTTCATTCTAAATATTTTTCACTATAAAAAATGGAAAAGTCCACATGTACCACACAGATAGTAAGAGACTGTTGTTGAAGGTGGTGGTGTTGGATGGAGTGCATAGAGGAGAGAAAAGAAGACACAAACACAGGGGAAGGACAGAGGAAGAGCCAAAGAAATTATACCTCCCCTGAGAGAGGATGGGGTCTCCTTGCAATATCTGTCACTGTCTTGATATTACTGGTGTGGCTGCTTTGGCTGATGTGAATGGTAAGCCCCTCTGTCTCTCTCTCTCTATGAACTATGATATCTCTACTTTATAGGCAGTTAATTCTTTCAGCAGGGACACATTTTCTTTGTGTCTTATCAAGCCATTTCCTTCTTTTCTTACCTTCAATTTTTCACACTGAAAAAAAATTACGGGATTTCTACTTGATTTTTTTGTCACAAGTGTGTCAACGGACATTAATAACAAGAAATTGTGACCACTGTTGTGGTGTAGTGGGTAAAGCTACCACATACAATGCCGGCATCCTGTGTGGGCACTGACTTGTGTCCTGATGGCTCTTCCAACACAGATCCCTGCTAATGCACCTGGAAAAGCAACAGAAGATGGCCCAAGGCCATCCTGTGGGAGACCCGTAAGAAGCTCTTGGCTCCTGGCTTTAGTCTTGCCCAGCCTTGGCCATTGTGACCATTTGGGAGTGAACCAGTGAATAGAAGATTCTCTCTCTCTTTCTCCCCCACCCCCACTGCTGTGTGTGTGTTTGATTGTCTGTCTCTCCCTCTCTCTCCCTGTGACTGTGCCCTTCACACAAATTTAATAAATATTAAAAAAAAACAAGAAATTGTTGATGCTAGAACTATCCCTGACACCAAACTAGTTAATTATTATATTACTACTACTACTACTACTACACACACACACACACACACACACACACATCACTTAAGGTGTGTTGCTATAATGTTATAGGAAGATATATGGAAATACAGAGGGAAAATTGCTTATGGAACTTAAAAACTGTAGGGGAATCTTAGTTTTAATAATTTTATAGCAGTCACAGCAAACACTTGTATAGTATTTACAATGAACCAGATATTTTTCCAACTACTTTATTTATATTAATTAACTCAGCCATGTCATGGCAGATATTTTGCCCATTTTACAGATGAGGAACGTCTATATTTTTGTCTTACCCTAGAGGCCATGAGATCCAGAGGGTAGAAGGTCTTAATTTTTCAGAAATATACAAACACAGAATTATTTGAAACAATAACACCATAGTTCAAGGTAGAGTTTTGGTTTAAGAGGAAGTAAAACTTGAAACAGTAAAAATGAATGTCTGAAAGTCAAAATACATTCATTTTAGTTCTTATATGTGAGGTGCCTAGTCATATTTAGAAAAGTAATTTTAGCTTAGCTTATTTTTCCCATTTTGACATTTAATCTGAGAGCAATTCCATATCTTATATATTTTATATCTAGAAAATGCCATTTTTTTTCTATCCCCCAGCACTTCTGTATAGAACTGTTAACTAGATCGTATTCAATTGGAGTCACAATGACAACATTTTACTATCATCCCTCAGAATCCAGTAAGAGTAGATGGGATTTTTAGTCATATGCATTTGTGGTATTTCTGCTTTTCTATTTTTTATGTTCCTATTAAAGGGATGCATTTTTGGGAAATATTTCCTTAAAAACCTTGGAAGTTGAAGGTGATGGAGATCTAATTAAGGGATAACGTCTGCCAAGTAGAGATTGCCCCCCCCCCGCCCCCCATGATGTTCAGCTCTCCTGCTGGATGCAGGGTAAAGGGCAAAACGGAAGCATTGGTTTTCCAAGCAGGAGACACTTATGAAGTGACAATGCCCTATTACAATTAATTTACTTGCAGTTTACAAATGACGAATGCAAGAGTAATTGCAGCCCCTGTGGACCAGGAAATATTGTTCTCTTGGTTCATTTCTTCTAGCCAGTACAAATCACAGTTGGCAATTTGTATGCAGTACTTGGTGTTTCCTTCTGTCTAAAGTTTATCCCTCTCATTCTCTCTCATTATTATTCTCTTGCAATTTTTCCTTATTTGCCTCCTAATACCCTCTCAGTTTCCACTACCCCCTTCCTTTCTGTTGTAGTTCTATTGCTTTTTAATTCTCTTACCTAAGATAGATGAAAAAATTATTTCTAACCCTAAATGTGCATCTGAGTAATGGAACATTTTATTAAAAGTAATTATCTATGGGCCCCACCCCAGGAGATTCTGATTCAAGAAGATTCACTGGGCTGTGAAAATCAGCAGTTAGATGATCTATATTTTTTGAAGTTTCCCATTTGATAACTATTTGTAGCCATATGGGGAGAGCCTTCATTTATATCCTTCAGTTTACCCAGTCACCCTCCAATTGGTTATTTCAAAGCAATAGGCCTCCTGAAATGCAAAAGTGGTGCATCATGTACCTCAGAAAAAATGCTCTCCAATAGAGGTTCCAAATCCACCTGATCTCTGAACCCCCAGTTAGCATACGAGCTTGGACATAGATTCGATACTGCATGTTTCTCTGGTTCCCTACTGATTTGATGAATAATACCACGTGTTTTAGCCAGTGGGCCTTCTGCCTAGGGAGGCAGTTTTGAGAAAAGCCGACTATGAATGCAGGGCCTCTATTTTAAACACAGTTGTCGGGACTGTGAGCCCTTTCTGGATGAAGGAACAACCAGTAACTATTTCATAAACATCTTTTCTTGCAACAATAACATGGAAAATAATTTGGAATTTTTAAAGTAAACTTGGGTATGCACACTCATCCTCAAGGAACACAGACGATTTCATCATATGTTAGACTTGCAACTCATTCTGTGTATTCCCCATGATTACACATTTAAAGTGCTTCTCATCTGAGGCTACCAGCAATGCACTAAAAACTATATTACATATATATATATATATATATATATATTTCTTTGCATACCTACATGCTGATGTCCTAGTGACAAATTTCTAAAGGAAAACTGCTGGTCATATTTTAATCTGAAAAACGTCCTTTTCCTGCATATATCATGCCCGATCTGAAGTACATTCTTTATTCCTATATGAGAGACTAAAAAAAGAAGAATTAATACCCTAAGGATCACACAGCTTTTAAAGGGTGGAAGACTGAGTATAACCAGGAATTATTCTAAGTGACTGCTGATCTCATCAAACAGGTAGGTAAAAATTTTATTAAGCCCAAATGGATTCTTTTCTTAGCAGCAGTTTTGTTGAGATATAATTGATGCACACAAAAAACTGCACATATTTAATGACCAAGTTTATGAGTTGGGGTATAAGCAAGCACATGTCACTATGACCACAATCAAGATCATTGATATATCCGACACTTCCAGGTTCTCTCATGCTTCTGCACTTGTGGGCTGTGTGTGTGTGTGTGTGTGTGCATGTAACCACATTTAACATGAGATCTACCTCCTCAATCAGAGATCAACTCCAGATCTCCCTGAGATAATAATTTCCAAATGAATCCCCAAATCACTTTCCACACACATTTGGAAACCCAGAACCCAACAAGATATTTGCAGCATATCAAGCACTATACATTCTTATGATCAGCTGTGGTTCCTGAGGACTGATCTCTGCAGAATTCTTGTTTCAAACCTGACCATTGCTAGTCAGCTTTGGTATCACTTCCAGCCAGGAATGGACAATCAGTCCCATACCCCAAAACCCCAATAACAAGATCATTGCATGTAACACCATTCACTAAAGACAGGACACTGGCACAGAGTAAACACAGAAAAGCTAGAAGAGCAAATAACTGAATACTATCCAACCCCTATTCCCACTATTGGGAATTATTTACTATCCATCTTCCCTCATTCTGGGACATGACCACCTTCTCTGCAATGATTATCTTGGCTGAGAATTTGAATCCTGTGGAGGCAAATATGCTGTCCTATAGACACCACTCACATAAGTAAGATAGAGTCTTTGGGAGGTGAAAACAGGAAATGAATTTTAATTCAATTGTTCCTTGTAAATTCTAAGTGCAGCCAGATCAAAAATTATGGTTTTAGACCCTTGATCCAAATCTCATCTTTCCAGATACCAAATCTGCCAGTCCTTTGGCCTCCCACACAAAATCTGCCACTACGGATTCTTGCAGAACAAGTTATTTCTTTTCTTCTACCATTCTGCTTTTTCCTCTGCACATTGCCTAAAGGCACACCCTTTCATACTCAAAGAAAAGTTTTTTCCAAAATGAAAGTGAAATTCTCTCCTAAGAGAAAATCTGTCACTCTTGTAAGGTGACGGGGTCAAATTTCAGCCACTCTCCAAGAAGGGGAAGGAGGTTTCTCCTTTTCTCACTCATCTTCATAATATTCCTTTACATTCTGAGTAATGAATATTTATTTCTACCCTCAAGTAGATCCCACAAGTGTTTGTGGCATCAATGAGGGAAAATAGCAATTAAAGTTGAAAAGATGAAGTAATCATTCAGAGAAACCTCTACCGATGGCAATCAGTTTGTGGTGCGTGACATAAGCACAGGACCTAGAGGTAATTGGATGAGAACCAGGATGTGGCCATTGAATCAATGTGTGCCTTTTCTCAGCTGTGCATTTGACAGCCATTGAGATGTTGACTGCTAACCCTGCTACATGAACTTCCGGGAAGTACCCACTGCATGCTTTCCTAAATTGCCATACGACTCTCAAGATCATTTACCTCCCATTTGTTAACATTTGAAGAAAAAAAATGTACAAATTTCAACTCTCACACTTTGAAATGAATCAAAGTTCATAGTTAATATATTTCTTTTTGTTTATTTTTAACATATTTCTTATAATAAATCACATACACCTGAAAATCATTGTAATCTCTTTGATTCGTTCTAAACTTCTTTTATAATACTATTCTATGAGGCAAAGACCTTACCTTTGCAAACAAGTTTGATCACACACTTTATAAAACAATGGATCTTTCCTGGCACAGTCATTTCCTAGACCTTAGATACAAGAAGCTATCTATTAAGGATTGGCCCTGTGGATCGTTTCCATTATTGTTACATTGATATCATTCTGCATTGCCTGAAAGATCACAAGGCCCAATGGAGACATAAAGCACAAAACTAGTTCCTTTCAAGTGATATATATGAGGATGCTTTAAAAAGTTTTTGGGAATGCATAGTATGGAAAAACTATGCATGAGGGTGGCATCTAATTCACCAGTTAATCCAATCCAGCTTTCTGCTACGGCCTGGGATAGCCGTAGAAGATGGCGCAAGTCCTTGGGCCCTGCACCCACGTGGGAAACCCCAAAGAAGCTAGTGGCTCCTGGCTTCAGATCAGTGCAGCTCCAGCAGTTGTGGCCAATTGTGGAGTTAACAATCGGATGGAAGACCTCTCTCTCTCTCTCTCTCTCTCTGTCTCTCCTCTCTGTGTAACTCTGAGGGCTGTGGGTGGGAGGGAAGTTATGGGAGGGAAAAAGCCATTGTAATGCATAAGCTGTACTTTGGAAATTTATACTTATTAAATAAAAGTTAAAAATAAATAAATAAATATTTTTTTTAAAAAAAAGTTAAAATGCTCATACCCTACATCAGAGGACCTGGATTCTACATTAGCTCTGGCTACTGCCTCCAAATTCCTGCTGATGCAAACTCAGGGAGGCAGCAGTAATGGTTCAAGTAATGGGGTATCTGCCACCCACTTGGGAGACCTAGATTGAAATTCTTTCTCTCAGCCTTGGCCTTAACCCAGGCCAAGCCTTTGTAAGCATTTGATAACTGAACCAGTGAATAGAAGTGCTCCTCCCTCCCTCCCTCCCTCCTTTCCTTCCTTCCTTCCTTCCTCTCTCCCTCCCTTCCTCCCTCCCTCCCTCCTTTCCTTCCTTCCTTCCTTCCTTCCTTCCTTCCTTCCTTCCTTCCTATTCTTCTCTCTTCTCTCTCTCTCAAATAAAGGAAAAAATTTAATGCAATTATGCAAGAAAAAAAAACACCATGTATCGATACCAAAAAAAATTTTTTTCACCAGAATATACTTAACTACTTAACTTTAAATCCATTTTTCCAAAAATTTTTAAATTACTCCTATGTTTGCACGTGTGTGTGTGCATGTGTGTGTGTGTGTGTGTCTGTATTGAATACATTGATAGGTCAAGGCCCTCATCCATGAAGAATATACATTATTATTAAAACTCCTCATGTTTAAGAACCAGTCTCATTCAGGGTAGCCTCTACATAAAATTTAATGGAAATACACACTAGCCTTTCTTCTCTCTGACTTTTTCTTTCACCTCCTTACTGTCTTCTACACTGTAGAGGTACCCTCTTGAGAGTTTCTGAACTGTTTTTTTTTTTTTTACCAGAGAAATCACAGAATCTCAAGAACTCAAGACAGTGTTGAACATCTAGCTGTCATGCCAATAAATAGAAGCCAAGTCTCTCAACATCACACACATAGAGTAAAAGTTTACTTTTACATAAGATGTCTTAGACTGACAACATTTTGCAGCCCTTTCACATATTATAGTGCCTATTTTGCATAAGTTCACTCCATGTCCATAATCATATTTTAAAGATAAACTGATACCTGTTGCGCTATAATCTCCTGTAAATAGTTCAATTAAAGGGTTGTTGTTGTGCTGCCTTGAATAACCTATTCAATTCTAAAGATGAAAAGGATAGGAAAATAACATAAATGATCTATTGAAAATCTGAGCTCCAAAATAATTGAATAATGGAAGGTACACATTCATATCTAAAGAATTTAAACAAGTTATTTGAGTTTAGTGCATGCTTTATTTTATATGTTTACATGGAAATAGACATTTGGTGTGTCATTGAATAATTTAAAGTAAACGATATTCCTTAGAAATGAAGGAATTAAAGTGTTCTCCATATCTTGCTTTCAATCAAGCAGAAAAGTTTTATTTATTTTTATGTTTAAAGATTTGATTCTATGATCAGCTGAAATATATTTAGACAGGACAGATAAAATATTTATTCTATATAATTTTTACTTTAATCCTTTGAATATATGACATTCATACTTCAGAAAATAAAAAGAATGCAGAAATAACAAAAATAGGTAGAAGATGCAAAAATAAGCCTTTTATTTCAAACATTCAGCAAAAGTTCCTCAGAGATTATTTTTTTTCTTAGCTTTCCATTGTAAATATGGTGACATAGTTGAAGAGAACGGATGACTTCCCAGATGAAGAAAGACCACTGTTCTATTAAAAGCACACACATAGGCCTATTTATAGGGAAGTCTTTTCCTTATTAGGACCAAATTAACCAATGAATTCTCTTTCTAATTCAATGAAGATGAAATTCTCCTAACCTATACAGATAGACATAAGTAAAAAAGATTTTGCAGTAAAATATCCTTATTTTTATTCCACACAAAATAATTATCAGAAACTACCCTCCCATGTTTCTCAGTCATCTGCTAATGCACTCATTCCCTGCCTGAATTTTCATCACTTTCTCTTTTGTTTTTAAGTCTTTCAATCATATGACCAAGACTGGAAATGTCTTCTGTTTTTAGGAGGCAGATAGGGCTGGCTATAAAAGGGCTGGTTACAGTTCTCCTTCTTTTAGATTTCTCTTCATTTTCAATATACAACACAGCTGACAGTGATAACATATAATTACATCTGTTATTCTCTCATTTGGACTATGGTAGAGGTTATAGTAAAAAGATGCAGCCTAAAGTTTCCAAAGTACTAATTTTATTGCCTCATAATAAATCACATTTGTTTTCTCGTGGAACTGGAATGTACCATTCTTTGTACCATACCCTCTTAGTGAAAGCTTTCCAAACCCCTGTGTCCCTACATGAATGAGACTTGATCGTGGTATAGGTGGCTTGGTAGAGCCCAGAACTGTGCTGCAGGATGGCCCAAGCATCCCCTAACTTTGAGAATCACCTTGAATCCCAATGAGTTCTAAAGGCAATGGGAAGAGAACAGAAAACCTTTTGAGCAACCTTCTTGTGCCATGAAGGAGATATAGAAAGGAAGTAGACGCTTGTGTTGGATGCCTTTAAGAGTATAATTTTACTTCTACCAAGTGAAACACACATAGGACAAATGGAATCTGTAGAGTAAACCTTAAAAAAGGTTATTTAAATATGGAAAAACATTTGTGTGTCTTGAAAATTTTTAATCAGTGGTACTTATAAAGTCTTTAAAATTCCTTCTAATAAAATTCAGATTAACCAAAATCAACAAAACAAGCTCTTTCCTTTTGCCTGTGCAGATGTGAGAGTTCTGTTTCTTAATTCAAAAAAAAAAAAAAAAAAAGCTTTACTTGAACAGTGACTCAAATGAGATAGTATCAGGAATATTTGAGATGGATTTCCCTCCTCCATCTCCTTCTTCTTCCTTCCTTCTTGTTAATCTTGTCTTTTTCCACCACTCCTTTGCATACTTCCTGACAAACACTCGCTCCTAAGATCCATGCAGGGAACTTATCAGGCACAGAAAAAAGGAATGAAAGGTACAGCCACATGGACCCTGAGATGATCCACATAGACTAGAAGAACTCTCATCTCTGGCCAGAGAAAAAAGTAATGTCAGGACATTGCTCTCTGGGCAGAAATAGCTAATATTTACAGATAATATAAAAACTGTCATTTCATCAACCTGTGTTAGGGCATTTTTAGTATTTTTATGGCGATGTTAATTTGACTTTCCCTGATACTCTGCCTACATTTCTGTGTATAAAATCAAGTTTGAGTGACCCTCGGATGTATTTTAAAGGATGCATTTTCCCAAGCTGCAGCTTCTTGTGCTGTAGTGGATGGGAATATAAATAGCCACAGATAAAATGTGGCTGATAAGAAGAGAGTCCATGGAAAGTTTCTCATCCTTTAAAGGACCTGCTTTCTGTATTTAGACAGGGGAAATAAGCCAATGCTTGGGGTGACGACTTAACTGACTCTGATCAGTATTTTGGTGTTGTCCCTTATTGCTTAGCGCCAAAACTATTGAAGCCCAAAGTAGCAACATACTTATTATGAAGCAGCAGTCCCCCCCCTTAAAAAAATAAAAGAAACAAGCAAAGCAAGAGAGGGAGGGAAATAGTGCAAGATGTGGGGTAGGTAGAGAGAGAGAGAAATGCATGGCAAGAGGCAATTTCATGTTCCAAAACAAATTTCTTTTTTTTTTCTTTTGACAGGCAGAGTGGACAGTGAGAGAGAGAGACAGAGAAAGGTCTTCCTTTTGCTGTTGGTTCACCCTCCAATGGCCGCCGCGGCTGGCACGCTGTGGCTGGCGCACCGTGCTGATCCGATGGCAGGAGCCAGGCGCTTCTCCTGGTCTCCCATGGGGTGCAGGGCCCAAGGACTTGGGCCATCCTCCACTGCACTCCCTGGCCACAGCAGAGAGCTGGCCTGGAAGAGGGGCAACTGGGACAGAATCCGGCGCCCCAACAGGGACTAGAACCCGGTGTGCTGGTGTCGCAAGGCAGAGGATTAGCCTAGTGAGGCGCGGCGCCGGCCCCAAAACAAATTTCTTTCTAAGACCCAAGAATCAGAATTATTTTTATAGAGTCCATATAATGTTAATAGTAATGGTTAACAAGTACTAAGAACTTTAAACATATAAACTACACACAAGTCCATGTCTAATAGGTTCTTTTCCTCTTCCTCACCTGAGCATCATGGGAGGAATTTGGCAATTTGCTCAATGAAGGTTCATTCTTATCTTTCATAAATTGCCTCTTCCACTAGTTTTAATTCTAATACTCCTTAATTAAGAGACACATCCTTTGTCTCATTCCTGCCTCAACGTAAATTATGTAGGTTCTCTGAATCCAAGACCAGATATAGGAAAACAAACTTCATCTTCTGCCCTCAGTATAGAATTGGAATTCTTAATTACGGTAGGAAAGAAGGGACAAATTTAAGAGAGACTTCTGAGATAAGAGAAAATTAAAATTGATCCTATGACTGTGAAAAAATGAGAGAGTAGAAAGAATCAACAGCAAATCAAATATTTTGACTTGAGTAAGTAGTTTTTTCTAGAACTTTATAATATATGCATTTTGCTTTTAGAAAATGACTTCAATCACTATCAGTGCATTTCAAAATTGTGCAAATGGCAAAAATAATGTATTTAATCTAAAGAACTGACATTAAATATTATCAATATATGTAAAGTTAAAGAAAGGATGAGTATTCACTCAGTTACTGTGTGAGTTTTCTCCTAGCTTCCTCTATTTTGGGTCATGTACTTAGAGATGAGTAAAAGACTTTACCAAAAACACACTTTGATGGAATTAAACAAATGAAATTACAATAGCCCTTTTCCATCTTGGTCAGAACAATGTAAGATAAATGAAAATAATAACAATTGACATATATATTTATATATATTTATCACTATCTCTTCTAATTTCCTCACTTCTCCATGTAATGACTTAAAAAATCTAATAATGTCAGCTCATTTAAATAGCAATATAATATCCTTATTATTTGTATGCTGAAGGGAAGAAGCAGAGTAGCCTTGACCCAAAACCCACAGATATTTCATGTCACATGAGTAATAACAGACATGGCCGGAGTCATTTCAGTAAGCAGAAATGAAATTCAGCAAGGACCCAAAGAGCACACACTTAATTGAAGGCACTTTCCACTTATGTTGCTAAGCTTCTGATTAGAACTATGCTTAGTAGAACAGAATTCTTGCCCTGAGAATGGATTCCACTATATAACGTAGGTTATGTACATTTGGTTTAATTTCTTCATTTGCAAAATGGGCATATGAACAACATCTACCTAATTAGGTTTTAGTAGGAACCATGTAACTCACTGACTGCATAAAATAAGTTTTCATTAAATGCTATCATTATACTTGTCATCAATATGCTTGATCACAAAGATTTTTTAAAGATTTGTCTATTTGAAAGGCAAAGTGAGATAGAGAGGGAGAGAGAAACACAGACAGAGAGACAGAGAGACAGACAGAGAAAAGGAGACATAGAGAGAGAGGTTTTCTATCTGCTGGTTCACTCTTCAAATGGCCACAACAGCTCCGGCTGGGCCAGGCTGGCAATCATATGGGATGCCCGCACTGTAGGCAGCAGCTTAACCCCCTGTGCCACAGAGTTGGCCTCCAGACCACAAAGATATTTCTTTACCCTTTGCTTGAACTATTCTCTTGTGTTCTAATCCCTATAAAGGTAAGTCTACAATACAATAAGTGGCCTTTCCTCAACTCTACTGTAAATGGACATAATTGCCAATTCTCTATTTGTGTAACACAAGCATACATCAGTAACTATCTCCCAATTATATTTTAAATAGTCAGATATAATCAAAGCAAAGACCTACATACCAGATTGGATTGCAAGGTCCTTTATGAAGGGAAAAAGCTGAAAATTACAAATGATTTAAACTTTCATCAATAGAAAAATAAGAAGCAGTTTATAGTTTATTCTCACAATAGAATGTAATAGAATATTTAAGGAAGAAGAAGATTCTAAATATACTTTGATGTGGAAAAAACATTAAAAAAGCAAAAAAAAATAAAATGTTTAATAGCTTTGACTTGACTCCTACAGAAAAATATGGATATATTATATAAATAACATATATTACATATTATATTTATATAATTATATATTATATATCTATATAGTATAAATATATAAATACATAAAACATAAAATTATATATTTATATATTATATAAATAACATGTTTCTCCATTGTTCTTTGATTTATGATTTTTGTCTGAGACATACCAGAAACTAAGTCTTTGGCAGAAGTTTTTTTCATTTTTTTTATCCTACATGAAGCATGGATTATAGCTTTCTTTGCTTGAGGAAACAAAATCTCTATTTTAGATCTTTCCAACAAAAAACAGAAGATACCATTCAACAACAATGACTTCAGATGTAGACAGTACTTGAATTGAGGTGATTGGACCTTTATGCCCATGCACCCTGGATATATACTTCTTTCCTGCTGAAATACAGAAAACCTGCTCTAGTGTTGTTTGATATGCAAGTGACATATGTAACTCCCTTCTTTAGCCCCATTTAGAGTCTATATGCCAGGTACCAGATGTCAGTGTTAAACAGATAGGCTTTACACTTATCAGTTTTGGTGTTCTCAGGAAGAAATGGTATACAAATATAGCAAGTCATCGTTAAATATCAACTTTCCCTTCCTATAATTTGATCATTGACGTGTTCAGGATCCCTAATGAGGATTTTCTTAAAATAACTCTGGCTTAATATTCACCACAACATATTTTGATATGGGTAAATATTGAAAAGCTTTTAGAAAATATCCTCAAAACAGGAAAAGGATAATCTGTTTGAGGCCATTTTGGTAACGCAATTATTTTACTGATAATTTGGTGGCATTGGATTGAAAGTCCTAGCTTATCCTGGGCTAGAATTACAAAAGAAAATGAAGAATCAAGAATAATTTTCCATTCAAAAAGTCTATAACTGAGTTTCTTTTTTAGTCATAGAAACATAGTAAAAAAAAAAAAAAAAAAGTAGTAAAAAAAGCCTGGTCCTGAATTTGGATTTAGTTCTCTTTGGCAAAAAGTATTCTGGCTAAATAAGACAAAAGCTCATCACATAGTTGAATATAGTGATCCACACTTGTTTTGGTCTCTACCAATGAAATGCCATTTTATTTTTTGCAAAACATGAGACTTTATTAGTAGAGGCCTCTTGGCTATAGTAGTAGCACTGTTTACTATATTTAACATAATTAACATTTAGTAGCTAAATTTTAACCCAAGATCTTTATTCGCAAAAGTTGTCAAAGATTGAAATTAAGGAAATTACACCTACTATTTTGAATGAAATATTGTGGTGTGTGAGTGTGTGTTACCCATACACACCTAGAGAAAGAAAGGTTATGCATGTGTGTAGAGAGAGGCAAGAGAAAATTTGTAAATGAATACACACTTCATAGTAGGGAAGTTGGTAACTGTGAGGGTAATGTCCCTGCTTCCTAAAATCTACTATGTCTACTATGTCTAAGAATCTTATTTCAATAGAAAACTATCACATCAAGTCTCAGAAATCCAGAATAAATGTGAATATATAAAGGGGAAATGTGATGCATCACAGAAAACAAAGCAAATAATCCATTTCTCAGAAGGACAATTTATTTCAATTTATCAAGGTCTCTTTGGTTTTAAGTAAGGACTGTGGTGATAACACATAGGGTTCAAACTGCACTAAGAGACATTGTGGCTACCTAGCCAGAAGCAAAGTGAAACAATGGTGGCTGGGAGTGAAAGTACTTTGATTGTTTCACTGAAAGACATTCAACCAACTCAAAGAAGGCCACAAGGCTGTACTAGAATCCAAAAGAGGGCTTATTCTGGAAGAGTAAAAATGTTTATATTCTAAGTCTTTAGTTATATCTTCTCATGTTTGGAAAAATATCTCCTTGTTACATTTAAAGTATCATCCTTCACATTTAATCAAATAGTCCCTGTTTTCTCTGATATGTAATAGCTAATAAATCTAGTATAAAAATTGCAATGTTCATGAATGAAATCAACATGTTGAAATTTGATTAATGTTTATAGCCTTTGTCTATACACCTGAGGAACAGTAATGTTTCTACCTGAGTTCTTTATTTAGAGGAGGTTTGAACTTGCATTTATAAAGCAAGTTGAAACACATTATATCTAAAATTAAAAGAAAAGGGGCCGATACTGTGGCACAGTGGGTTAATCCATAGCCTGCAGTGCCAGTGTCCCATATAGGTGCCAGTTTGAAACCAAGCTGTTCCACTTCCAATTGAGTTTCCTGCTAATGCACCCGAGAAAGCAACAGGGAATGGACCAAGTTCTTGGGCCCCTGCATCCACCTGGGAATCCTGGAAGAAGTTCCTGGCTCCTGGCTTCGGCATGGCCCAGCACCCATTTTGCAGTCATTTTGAGAGTGAACCAGTGAATGGAAGATCCTCTCTCTCTCTCTGTCTCTCTCTCTCTCTCTCTCTCTCTCTCTCCTTCTCTTTAAAAAAAAATAGAAAAATAAGAAAGCAAAGAGGGTGTTGTGTTCAGTACCCTCCCCAAAACAACTCACAAAAGGCAGGCTGGATGCAACAGCAAGAGGATTTATTACCAGCTAGCTGGGGCTCTCACCGGCACATAGGACGCAAGAAACCCTGCCTCTCCCCCCCCCCCCAGCATTTTTATGCACTCAGTAAACAAGCACATACGTCACTACACATGTAGGCGGGTTCCTTTTTCGTTATATGGCAAATTTACCTAATTTACCTAAATCTATGCATTTTATTGGTGTATTCGAGCAATTCAGGGGCTAGGCATCACACAAGAAGGCAGAAGAAATTTTTTTTTTTTTTTGACAGGCAGAGTGGACAGTGAGAGAGAGAGACAGAGAAAGGTCTTCCTTTATCCTTGGTTCACCCTCCAATGGCTGCCACGGATGGCGCACTGCGGCCGGCGCACCACGCTCATCCGATGGCAGGAGCCAGTTGCCAGGTGCTTTTTACTGGTCTCCCATGGGGTGCAGGGCCCAAGCACTTGAGCCATCCTCCACTGCACTCCTGGGCCACAGCAGAGGGCTGGCCTTGAAGAGGGGCAACCGGGACAGAATCCGGCGCCCTGACCGGGACTAGAACCGATGTGCCGGCGCCGCAAGGCGGAGGATTAGTGTGTGAGCCACGGTGCCAGCCGGAAGGCAGAATTTAAATTCCAGGAATAGTTTCACTCCTGTACCCTTTGGCCTGTCTTTTCTGGCTTAAAATAAGGCTTGTCATGGAGGAATGGCAATTCTCCCAACAGGTCCTAAAAGCTCCTGAGACCATGACTTAGCTTGACTTTAATATGTTGCCCCATATTTTATATCACTTAATCTTAACGTACTACCCACTATTAAGTCTTAACTCCAAATGTACTTAATCTAAGTTAACTTAGGGTTTGAATTAATTACTTATAACTGAACTCCACAAAGGGAGGGTGAGTAGGTAGAAAGCATTGCTATGTTCTTAAATAAATAAATATATATATGTATATATATGAAATACATAAAATCAGCTCTGTTTGTACAAATAAATTTATAAACATGAAAAAGAAAGCAATAAAAAGGAAACACATTTATCCAACATTAGCTGTGTGCTAAATCTATTTTTTCTGAGACACATTATCTCATTGTGACAAGCAAAACAATAACACTACAAAAATGCTCATATCCTAATCCTCATGCATCATGAATACTTTACGTTATATGGCAAAAGGACAGAACAGACTTAATGAACATTAAGGAAGTTGAAGTTGAGAGATTATTCTGGATTATTTGGGAAAATTATTCTAATCAATCCTTACAAGGAGAGGATCACCTTGGGCATGGTCAGAAAGCCAGAAAGGTGAAAAGTTGAGGAAGACTCCACCTACCCTTGTTGGCTTTGAAGACAGAATGAGGAATTCAGCAGCCAAGGAATACAGGAAGTTGTTACAAGCCAGAAAAAGCCAGACAACACAATTCATGCATAATCTAACAAAGGGAATACAGCAGTGCTAACATGCTTCTTTTAGCTGAGAATATTAACTTTTAAAAAAAATTTAATGTAAAGAAAACAGATTTAATGCATTTCATAGATACAGTCCAAGAAGACAAACACACTTTCCCCTTCCCAAGTTACCCCTCAAACCTCCTACTTCATCCCCTCTTTTGGTCAGTTTTTGCAAAGATATAATTTTAATCTATACTATATTGATGGGCTTAATCCACCACTAATGATAATACATAACAAGTAAAAAGCAAGAAGACCACAGTCATACAGGAGTGTAACAATGGCTAAAAATGACAATCATATCACAAAATGTCCATTTCATTACTATACATTTTTTGTATTCTATATTAACTGCCAAATATTGGAGAAAACACGTAATATTTGTCTTGTTGAGACTGGATTATTTCACCAAATATCATGGTCTCCAGTTGCATCCATTTAGTTACAAAAGCCAGGATTTCATTCTTTTATTGGCTGAGTATTTGTCCATAGTTTCTATACACCACATTTTCTTCATCCAGTCATCAGTTTATGGAAATCTGGGTTGATTATATCTCTTAGCTATTACGAATTGAGCTGCAATAAATAAGGGTGTATAGATAATTCTTTCATATTCTGATTTCATTTTCTTTGGGTAAATTCCCAGGAGTGGGATGGCTGGGTCATATGATAAATCTATTTTCAGATCACTGAGGCATCTCCATAGTGTCTTCCATAATGGTTGTACTAGTTAACATTCTGATCAACAGTAGATTAGGGTACTGTTTTCAAGACATCCTCACCAGCATTTTACCATGTTTTGATTTTTAGATAATAGTCATTCTAACTGGGATGAGGTAAAGCCTCACTGTGGTTTTTATTTGCATTTCCCTGATGACTACAATCACTAGCATTTTTCATGTGTCTGTTGGCCATTTTATTTAATCCTTTGAAAATGCAAGTTCATGTATATTGCCCATTTTTTAACTGGATTTTTTTATCGTTGAGTTACTAGAGCTCTTTATAGACCCAGATATTAACTCTTTATCAGTTGCATAGTTTGCAAATATTTTCTCCCATTATGTTGGTTACCTCTTCACTTTGCTGAGTGCTTCCTCTGCTGTGCCGAAGATTCTTAGTTTGATGT
Organism: Sylvilagus floridanus; assembly: GCA_949820135.1. Lineage (NCBI taxonomy): Eukaryota > Metazoa > Chordata > Mammalia > Lagomorpha > Leporidae > Sylvilagus > Sylvilagus floridanus. Next base: position 24,532,500 of record OX463245.1, on the reverse strand, counting down.
AATCACATTTTCTAGTTTTGCCTTTATCACCTGTGCTTCTAGGGTTTTTCCAAGAAGTCTTTGCCTATGCCAATATCCTGCAGAGTGAATGTTTTTGAGTTTGACCAGGTAGAACTTTCTTTAGAATTTTTGCATATATGTTCATCAAGGATATTGTCTATAGTTCTATTACACGTATATTTTTCTGGATTTGGAATTAAAGTGATGTTGGCCACATACAAGCCTTTTTGGAGGATTTCCCTCCACCTTCAACTGTTTTGAATAGCTTGAGAAGAACTGCAATTTATTCTTTCAAAATTTGATAAGATTCAGCAATGAAACCATCCAATACTCAACCTTTCTTTGTTGAGAAAATCTCCAGATTGATTATTGGTCTTTTTAGGTTTTCTATGTCTTCATGACTCAATTTTAGTAGATTGTATCTGTGCATAAATCTACCCATTTCTTCTTGCCTTGCAAGAGCACTCTATTAGTTTATAGGCAATCGTATTTTTAACAAATTCAATGCTTTCTTTAAGGTTTTGTAATTTTCATCGTAGAGATCTTTAATGCCCTTGGTTAAGTTTATTCTAAGGTATTTGATTGTTTTGTAGCTATTGTGAATGGGATTGATCTTAGAAGTTCTTCCTCAGCTGTGGCATTGCCTGTGTATACAAAGGCTGTTGATTTTTGTGCATTGATTTTATATCCTGCTATTTTGCCAAACTCTTCTATGAGTTCCAATAGTCTCTTAGTAGAGTTCTTTAGGTTCCCTAAGTAAAGAATCATATCATCTGCAAAGAGGGATAGTTTGACTTCTTCCTTCCCAATTTGTATCCCTTTAATTTCTTTTTCTTGCCTAATAGCTCTGGCTAAGACTTCCAGAACTATATTGAATAGCAGTGGTGAGAGTGGGCATCCCTGTCTGGTACCAGATCTCAGTGGAAATGCTTCCAAATTTTCCCCATTCAATAGAATGCTGGCTGTGAGTTTTTCATGAATTGCTTTGATTGTATTGAGGAATGTTCCTTCCATACCCATTTTGCTTAGAGTTTACCAAGGGGAAATTAAATTGGCAAACAACAAAGCTGTCTGCACATTAATGTTTATTGCAGCTCAATTCACAATAGCTAAGACCTGGAACCAACCCAAATTCCCATCAACAGTAGACTGGATAAAGAAATTATGGGACATGTACTCTATAGAATACTATACAGCAGTCAAAAACAATGAAATTCGGTCATTTTCAACAAGATGGAGGAATCTGGAAAACATCATGCTGAGTGAATTAAGACAGTTCAAAAGGGACAAATATCATATGTTTTCCCTGATCAGCGACAACTAATTGAGCACCAAAGGGGAAACCTGTTGAAGTGAAATGGACACTATGAGAAACAGTGACTTGATCAGCTCTTGTCCTGACTGTTGATGTACAATGTAATACTTTATCCATATTAGTATTTTTTTTGTTCTAGTACTAGTGGTTGAACTCTGTAATTAACACACAATTATTCTTAGGTGTTTAAATTTTAACTGAAGAGTGATTGCTGTTAAATATAAGAGTGGAAAAAAGAGAGGGAGGAGATGTACAATTTGGGACATGTTCAATTGGACTTGCCCCAAATGATGGAGTTAGAAACGTGGCAGGGGATTCCAATGCAATCCCATCAAGGTGGCATGTACCAATGCCATCTCACTAGTCCAAGTGATCATCTTCAGCTCACAATTGATCACACTGATTGGTCTAAGAGTCAAAGGGATCACACAAACAGGACTACTGTCTGCTAATACTAACTGATAGAATCAAAAAGGGAAAGAATGATCCAACATGGGAAGTGGGAGACACAGCAGACTCATAGAATGGCAGATGTCCTAAATAGCACTCTGGCCTCAGAATCAGCCCTTAAGGCATTCAGATCTGGCTCAAGAGCCCATGAGAGTATTTTTAGGCATGGAAAGCCAAGACATTCTGGAAAAAAAAGAAGACCTAAATGAAAGATCTCTGTGAGATCCCAGAGGAAAGAACAGGGCCATCAAAGAAGGAGGTACCTTTCACTGAAGGAAGTAGAGGACCTCCACTTTGACTATGACCCTGTCAGAATAAGATCGAAGTCAGCGAACCCTAAAGGCTTCCATATCCTCAGCAACTCATGACTAGAGCCTAGGGAGATTCCTGACGCCATAAACAAGAGTGTCAAATTGTTAAGTCAACAACAGGAGTCATTGTGTACCTAGGTCTCATGTGGGTTCTGTCCTTAATGTGTTTCCAATGTGAAGTAAAGTTATAACTAGTACTGAAACAGTATTTTTACACTTTGTGTTTCTGTGTGAGTTGAAACTGATGAAATCTTTACGTAGTATATACTGAATCGATCTTCTGTATATAAAGATAATTGAAAATGAAAAAAAAAACCTTGGTGTTAAATTGGAAATTGCATAGAAAATTAATCAATTTTTAAAAAAAATACATCATGTAGGATCTCTGTCCTTAATGTGCTGTACATTGTGATTTAATGCTATAACTAGTACTCCAACAGTATTTTTCACTTTGTGTTGCTATGTGAGGGCAAATTATTGAAATCTTTACTTAATATATACTAAACTGATCTCCTGTATATAAAGAGAATTGAAAATGAATCTTGATGTGAATGGAAGGGGAGAGGGAGCGGGAAACGGGAGGGTTGCAGGTGGGAGGGAAGTTATGGGGGGGAAGCCATCGTAATCCATAAGCTGTACTTTGGAAATTAATATTCATTGCATAAAAGTTTAAAAAAATTAAAAAAAAAAACAAATGCAATGCTATTTTGTTGCATTCAGACCAACATTAGATATTGCCATTCACTCATTTTCAATAAAAATATTAAAAGGGTAAAATATCATTTGGGTATTTTTCTTTATGTAACTCTTTCATCATTACTAAAGTTAGGCAGCTTTTCTTATGTTTATTATTCATTTAACATTTGAAAAATTAATCATCAATTTTTCTTTTGGATTACTTGTCATTTTTGTATTGATTTTAGAAGCTGAATTATTAATTTAGCAAACAGTGTTTTTCTCAAATCTGTTGCCTTTTTCCCCCAATATGTAATAGTTTTTATGAAACAAAGTTTCATTCTTCCATGCAATAAAGATGTATAAAAGTTTCTAATTCTTCATTTCCCATTTTGTTGATATGTTTAAAAGCACTTCATTTTAAAATTACTAATATAGTCATATTGGGCTACCATAAGCAAATGTCACAGACTGAAACAACAGAAATTTACACTTACAGCCCTGTAGGCGGACATCTGAAATCAAGGTGTCACTATGGCTGGGGTACGGTGAGGGTCTCCTCCCAACTTGCTGAGAACCACTTTCTTACTATGGGCTCGCATGGCCTTGCCTTGGCGCATGCACACAGAGGGACTGCTTGCTCCCTCTCCTCACGGGACCTGGCACTGGATCTCATTTAACCTTCATTTTCTCCTGAAAGCCAGTTCCAAATACAGTCTTCCTGGGGACTGGGCTTCACCATATGAAGTTTGGGTGGAGAAGGGGATGTGCATTTCAGTCTATAGCAATTAGATGAAGGCATTCTTATGTATAATTTCTGATACTTGTGGAAATTTAGGTGTTTAATTCATCTAGAATTTTATTTTCACATCCCAAAAGAATTGGTTTTCTAAAATATGGATCTAATTCCTTGTTTTTCCATACTGGTATAATTTTTCAAATATTATTTGTTACATGGCCTATTCCTTCCCCACTAATATGAAATGCCAAAATTATCATATAAGGTAATACCAGAGATGCATAAATTATCCTGTACTTTCTTCTTTTCCATTAATTATGTTGTTCCAGAACTAAACCCACATTGCTTTAATTCCTTGAGCATTTTTGTATGCTTTGACATTTATTAATCATCAAAAGGTTTTTCAAATTTTCTTGACTATTTTTGACCAAATTCTCTTTAGTTTTAGAATGTGCTTGCAATATTTCATTTAAAGGAAAAAGAACCATTTGGGAATTCATTATCCTTTAGTAAGTGAATGGAGTTTTCTTCTTAGGACTCAACCCGCTCCGGCAGGACTGCAATGATGATGGCCAAGGATATGTTTCTCCATCTCTGGTTCCTCTTTACCTCTCATTGGCCTCCTTCTCAATCAGCATCTTCCCTCCCAAGGTCAAGATGTCTACCTGGAAATTGCAAATTCCTGTGCAAGCAGGCAACTCCTCTGAAATCAGTGCATCTGTCTGTTCTAACGGTTCCCAAATTCTGTCACCATCTTTGACTTCCAAAAGTAACATGTTCTGCCTTTGGCTAGCACAGTTTGCTGACTATGCCAGCTAGTCAGTGAGTTTGGCTTATCCGTAACGCGAACACAGAGAATAGAGTGGAGAGAAGTTTTTCTCAAAGTTAAACCCATTTTATTTGAAAAAAATAATTGATTTGGATAGTCAAAAGCAACACATATGCACTGTACCATAATGTTTTCTTTTACTTTTTCTAATTCCTTTTATTTTTTCCCTTTATTGACTTCCATTGAATTCAACTTTCTTTGTAATATAGTTTTTTTCTCCCTTTAACAGTTTGACATTTTATGTCATATTTTGGTCATTTCAGTACATAATCCTTTAAAATGGTCATTTGCTGGCAATATTTGACTACCCAGAATATGAACTCCCATCAAACAAAAGGATTCTCTCACCTTGTGATTCTTAATGGAATCAAAAAAGCCAGTGTTTAGTCTCTACATCCTGGCAAATGGGGGCAGATAAGCAGCCAGGTTAAACCAGGTATATATCTTGGTGTGAGATATGAAGTAGAAATGAGACTTAGGTCTAGACTATAGTTTGCTCTGTCAGTTGATGGTACAATCTGTTATCCAGTGGCATCAGGGGCAACATTGGCCTCCAGTTTCTATTCACAGGATTAGCACCAGCATGCTGAATAAATGGGTTCTGTGATTTGACCATGAGTGTTTTTCACAATTGAGCTTCCTTTGACGTCTGCAAATCTTTAGCCCTATATTCATTTGCTTTCCTTTTATTTGTAAGGCAGGGAGATGGAGAGAGATCTTCCATCCACTAATTCTGTACGCAAATGCCTACAAAAACCAGGGCTGGGCCAGACAGAAGCCAGGAATCCAGAATTCCAAACTGGTCTCACCTAGAGGAGACAGGGGCCCAACGACTTCAACCAGCACCTGATGCCTCCCAGAGGGCGTTAGCAGGAAGCTGCCTCAGAACTAAAGGAGCTGGGATTGGAAAGGGCTCCTCAGACGCAGGATGCCAGAATCCCGAGCAGCATCCTAACCGCTGTGTCAAACATCCATCTTTACACTGTGCTCATTTTTCTTTGCTTATTTATTTTATAGAACATACTACAGTATATATTTTTTATTTTAACTGTCTATTTGCATCCTTTTCCAAGTGTTATGAAAGACACTTTGACTTTACCTAGTATTTGAGCTCCTAAATTTTTAAAGTTTTTGAAACACTGTCAAAGGTGCTGTAATATACACGATATATTATAATGTGTACATTATAATGCATTATCTTTGAAGTTCAGATGCTTTGGTTCTATAAATGCATTTTATATATACCACAGATTGTGTTATTGTACCTATACATTTATTGCGCTATATTGTAATTAAAAATTTCTACTTTATCAATAGTTTATATGTATTCTTATCTTCATATTTATGTATATATATTTATTTTGCTAATTGTTTATCTTATTAACATTATGACTGTACTTCTCATTTTTTCTATTTTTGTATATTATATTTTTATGAATTCTATGTTGGAACTTTTTAAAAATGAAATTTGCTTGTTTTTCCTTTCATATCTCATTCACAGAGTTTTCTTTGAAAAACTTACAAGAACCTGAGATAATTTCTTCTCTTTTTTCCTTGTTGATATTTTTCTTTAAAAATTTGAATGCCAATATAACAAAATTTTATTTTACTAGATATTGTGAAGACACTATATTTTTCAAAGTTTTTTCTCCAAAATAGTTAATTAATTCCATTCCCATTTTCTAAGTAATTATTTTCACATTTTTATAAGATGACATTGTTGCAGCCAGTGCTATAGCTGCTGCCTGCAGTGTCATTATTGCATTTGGGTGCCCCGTTAAAGGCGCAGCTGCTCCACTTCCAGTCTTGCTCTCTGCTATGGTCTGGGAAAGCAATGGAAGATGGCCCAAGTCTTTGGGCCCCTGCATCTGCATGGAAAGACCCGGAGGAGACTCCTGGCTCCTGGCTTCAGATCGATGCAGCTCCTGCCATTGTCATCTGGGGAGTGAACCAGTGGATTGAAGACTCTTTCTCTCTCTCTCTCTCTCTCTCTCTCTCTCTCTCTCTTTGCCTCTCCTTCTCTCTGTAACTGACTTTCAAATAAATAAATCTTTTAAAAAAAGATGACGTTGTTAACTATATAGCCAAATCTTTTTATAAATTTTCTAAAATGCCTCTTATAAAACAACTGTTGGTGTCCAGCATTGCGGTGGAGCAGTCTCCCATATGGGCTCCAGTTTGAGACCCGGCTGCTCCACTCCCGATCCAGCTGCCAGCTAATGTGACTGGAAAGCAGAAGATGGTCCAAGCTCCTGGCTCCTGACTTCAGCCCAGCTCAACCCTGGCTGTTTCTGCCATTTGGGGAGTGCGCCAACTGATAGAAGTTCTCTGTCTCCTCTATCTCTGTCTTTGTCTCTCTCTCTGTGTGTCTGTCTCTTCCTCTATGTAACCCTGACTTTCAAATAAATAAATAAATCTTTTTTAAAAAATTGTCAATTACCTGAGTAAAATCATATTCTATTTATTAAACATTCATTTTATTTTACTACTCTCTTACAATTTTACCTCATTAAAATTTTTCAAAAATTTATTTTATTAATGTAATATTAAATTTAAAATTTGAGTTCCATTGAACAAAAGAATTATACAGGTGCCTATAATTATTTGTTACAACTTATTGTAATAATTCATAATAATGTACTAATGTCTCAATTGTTTTATTTTATAAGATATATTTATTAAAGTTGCTTTTCAGAATTCTGAAGATGTTTATGAAGATATTTCGGCAGTTTTAATATATAGCAAGTAAATATCTCAAATACTTGTAATTTTATTTGATTTTTATAATTACAAGAAATATCTTTTTAATGCATTTTAAATATGCAAAATTATATTATTGATGGAAGGCTGTCACAAATAAAGGAAATCAAAATAAAGCAACATTTAACTCTTTTTTAAGAATTCTATTTAAAATTGATTTTCTTCTGTAGATAGATTATTATATCAACTCCAAAAGATTTTTAAAAAGATCCCTTTCAAGATAATCACTTGTGCTATATTTGAAGGCTATATTTTAGTGCCTACAAATATTATCATGTTGTGAAATGTGTGAATCTTGAATTAAACTTTATTTGAAATGAACACTCTACCAGATGTTCACTTAAAAGCTGTTTTAATTTGTTTTATAGATAACATCATAAATATGTTAGCAATTAGATTTTTTTATTATATAAACATACTGTGTCTGCATCATTTGCTAGAATTAAAGAGCTTAATCATGAGGAGATTAGCAAAATATAATATTGAGATTCCTCCATAGTGTTCTTCTTTTTAAATGTCTTCTAGAACTATTTCCTATATAAAGATATATGAGATGCCAGCACTGTAGGCAGAGGCTTAACCTCCCATGCCACAGGGCCAACCCCAAGTGTTATCAACTCTTACAAAAATGTCAACTTGATGGAGCTTATATGGAGAAATAACGTTCACATTTTATATATTTTTAAAGAAAATAGAAATGACAGATAAAATACAAGGCATTTGGTTAAATTTGAATTTCAAATAATTAAAAATTTTAATATATCCTATATGATATATTTGAAACATACATATATATAAATTATAAGTCAATTATCTAAAATTGAAATTTAGCAGGGTATAATACATATGCAAACACACCCACACACACACACACACACACACACACACTAAATAGGGCAAGCCCATCAGAAAAAACCTATTTTTTACTACAGATTTATGAAGAATTTCTATTGTGTTTGTCTAATATGTGTTTATCCTCATAAAAACTTTTCCTAAATGTGCCCATAAAAGAAGAGATAAGTAATACATCTAATTAACAAAAATTCTATACAAACTTTTTGTTTTGAACAATATTTTTTGATTTAATTAAGACCCCCATTTAAAATCTTAGCTTATTGAACTCTCTCTCTCTCTCTCTTTTTTTTTTTTTTTTTTTTTTTGACAGGCAGAGTGGATAGTGAGAGAGAGAGACAGAGAGAAAGGTCTTCCTTTGCCGTTGGTTTATCCTCCAATGGCCGCCGCGCCCAGTGCTCTGCAGCCAGGTGCTTTTCCTGGTCTCCCATGGGGTGCAGGGCCCAAGCACTTGGGCCATCCTCCACTGCACTCCCTGGCCACAGCAGAGAGCTGGCCTGGAAGAGGGGCAACTGGGACAGAATCCGGTGCCCCAACCGGGACTAGAACCTGGTGTGCTGGCACCGCAGGCAGAGGATTAGCCTAGTGAGCTACACCGCCGGCTTAAACTCTTTTTTTTTAAAGATTTTATTGATTTGAAAGACAGAGTTATGGAGATGGAGAGGCAGAGACAGAGAGAGAGAGAGAGAGAGGTCTTCCATCCACTGGTTCACTCCTCAAATAGCCCCAACAGCCAGATCTGGACTGAGCTGCAGCCAGAAGCCAGGAATTCTGGGTCTCCCAGATGGGTACAGGGGCCCAAGCACGTGGGTCATCATTGGCTGCTTTCTCAGGCACATTAGCAGAGAACTGGATTGGAGGTAGAGCATCCAGGACTTGAACCTGCACCCATATTGGATGCTGGCTCAGCAGACGGTGGTTTAACTCACTGCACCACAGCACTGGCCCCTAATTTGACTCTTTAATAATTTTATTTATGAAAAGTAAATAAAATTTACAAAAAGTAACCCACATTATCTTGTAGAAAGAATAGCTTTCATAATCTTTAAGTCTTTTTTCAGGAATCGAAATTATTACTCCAATTCTCTTATTATTCAAGCAACCCTCCTTTAGACAAAAGCTTTCAGGTACCACATGGGAGTGCTACTTTTATGTATATTAAAGTACTTCTTAGGAATTTAGATTTTGTTTTAGCACTGGATTTATTTATCTTTATTATGGTTAAGATGTTGTTGATACAAAACATTTTATTTGACACATGGAAAATCAAACAGTTCCATTTATATTTTATAAAATAAAAGTATTTTATAAATTGAAAATGCTAGTGTTATAAAAATGTCAAATGATTTTTTTCTGTATTATTCATAGTTTGTTCTTTTTTAGCTTGCTTTTTTCTCTGTCGCTTACTTTGCAAATAATTTTGATTTTCAGTACTTCTAAGTTATAAAAGTTTCTGGGTAAAAAGTTGGGAAGATAATGATAATGAAAATGATAATAATAAGAATCACAGAGGGCCGGTGCTGTGGTGCAGCGGGATAAGGCCACGGCCTGCAGTGCCAGCATCCCATATGGGAACCGGTTCAAGTCCCAGCTGCTCACTTCTGATGCAGATCTCTGTTATGGCCTGGGAAAGCAACAGCAGAAGATGGCCCAAGTCCATGGGCACCTGCACCTGCTTGGGAGACCTGGAAGAAGCTCCTGGCTCCTGGCTTTGGATCAGCTCAGCTCTGGCCATTGTGGTCATTTGGGGAGTGAACCAGAGGATGGAAGACCCCTCTCTCTTTCTTTCTCTCTCTCTCTGGCTCTACTTTGCTCTGTAACTATTTCAAATAAATAAAAATAAATCTTTAAAATAAAATAAGAACTAACATTCACTTGGTTTTCTACTTAATCTTCACAACCCTAGAAGGTACATGTTGTTACTATCTTTGATTTACAGAGGGAACTTAAATACAGATAATTTAAATAATTGTTTAACTTTTTGTGGATTATAAGTGGCAAAGCAGGATATTAGGCCCAGGTACCTGGACTCCAGTGTCTGCTCTTAATTTTATCTTTTGAATAAGGACAATTTTGAGAGTAAAAGAGCACATTAAAATTTAAATTATTTAATTTTACAAAAAATTAATATCACTACATAATAGATATAAAATGATGCATTTGTCAGCCATTTCAAAAGACAAAATTTCTTCCTTTTAGATAAAAAACACCATATAACAAACACCCTACTTATGTTGATCAAAATATATTTTCAAAATAAACACAGTATCACAGAATAATTAATTTTAGCACTTAATCATAGTGCTTCTTAATCAATTTCTATCTATCCAAACCTATAACATTGGATACTCCTTTTTTAGATTTATTTATTTGAAAGTCAGAGTTACAGAGAGAAATTTTCCATCCAATGGATCATTCCCTAGATGACTGCAACAGCCGGAGCTAGGCCAGGGCGAAAACAGGAACCAGCAGCTCCTTCCAGGTCTCCCACATGGGTGGAGCGGGCCCAAGTATTGGAGCCATTTTCCACTGCTTTTCTCAGGCCATTAGCAGGGAGCTAGTAAGTGGGGCAGTCAGGGTTGGTACCAGCACATATGGATGCCAGCGTCACAGCCAGTGGCTTTATTATCTATGTCATAACACTGGCTCCTGGATACTTTTTCTATAAACACACTTTTTAATGCAGTCTTACTGTTTTTAATCTTTTACAAAGCCAGTACAATTTTCTTCCATGTTTCATTTTATGGTTCATGAGTTTGAAGTATGATAGAATCTTCAGTTGACTTCTCTCTATATAGACCAGAATACTTTTAATTTCAAAACAAATATAACTAAAATTCAAATGTATCATTTTCAAAAAATTGGCAATAGAGTCAACAATATTTCCAACTATTTCACCTTTTACTAAATGAATTTACAAAGAATTATTCTTATTCTATGGATTGGATTAAAACTGAATCATTATTGAAATTAATTCATTTTCTTTTGGAATTAGATAGCACTAATATTATACTGACATATTTTAACTCTGCCAAATTCTTTTACTCAGGAAGCCAACATGCTAACAGTTTTCATAAGTACATAAGAAAAGTTAAAATTAAAAATTAATTAAATGTATAAGAATAATCATTTGAAAGAAAAAGTAAGAAACGTCTGTGTGTATCAATATCACTGCAAATATAGTTTTGTAAAGCTTCATTTTATACCTTTGCAAAATCAATGGTTAAAAATGTTATACTACTATTGTTTGAATGATCTGTGATTGCTTTTAAATTTATTGTATATGGGTGATATAGTCATTTTTCCATTCCATTATTATTTATAGCCATTGTCTATATTCCCACTAAACTAGGGTCTTTTTGCTTTTTACTTGCTACACTTCTTATTTGGCAAAATATTAATCCTTTTTGCAGTAATGTAATTTAAAATATGTTGTCTCAAAAGCTAAAATAAAGAGAGAATAAAGGAGGGTGGAAAGGAGAGGGGTAAGGAGGAGCAAAGGAATAGCATTATGTTCTTAGAATTGTAACAAAGCATACTGAATGTTAAAAACTACTTAAGACAAAACAATTTTAAAGAAAGAACAATTCTGGGGCCAGTGCTGTGGCATAGCAGGTAAAACCACCACTATAGGTGCCGGTTCAGGTCCTGGCTATTCTACTTCCGATCCAGCTCTCTGCTATGGCCTGGGAAAGCAGTGGAAGATGGCCCAAGTCCTTGGGCCCCTGCACCCACGTGGGAAACCTAGGGGAAGCTCCTGGTTCCTGGCTCCTGGCTTCGGATCAGCACAGTTCTGGCCGTTGTGGCCATCTAGGGAGTGAACCAGCAAATGGAAGACCTCTCTCTCTGCCTCTGCCTCTCTGTAATTCTGCCTTTCAAAGAAATAAATAAATCTTTTAAAAAAGAATAATTGACAGATATAAATAAAAAGTGATACGTAAATATGGAAATGCACTTTCTGCCATTTCGTGTAGTAATTATTTATTTTGTATAGTTTTCTGCAAATGATTACTAGTTTTTGAAGTAGATGCAACGGTTTGCCCAGCAGGTTTGCGTCTTGGGCTTCTTGTGTCCCATGACATCAATCATCAAACTCTTGAGAAATACAAATGTAGTACTTATTTTTGTATGATAGATCCATGTTCATATTGTGAACTCATTATGGTTTAAAGAGTATCTATCAAAAAGACAAAACTTAATATTACAGATTTACACTACAAACCTACTGCAGTATTTCAGACTGTTCCCTATAAACCCTTAGGCAGAACCATACACAAAGTATTCTCTAGTTGCCCACATTTCTACTGACCAAGTAACTTGGTGCCTGGGCTGCTTCATACATCTTGAGGCTAGCAGTGGAGTCCACAGCACAGCTGACTCCAGCACAAATGCCCAAGAGCAGCTGAAGTGCACACCTTTCACAGCACCAGGTCCCTAGCTTTCCCTATTAGCACACACTGCTTTATAAGCAGGACCTGATGATAGATACTCAAAAGAGAGATGTCAGATTAATTCTGGGAGGAATGGGGCAGGAAATTTGGGCCATTATCAATCTTCTTGAAGATTTCATTATCAGTTGAAGTGAAAATTCCATTCACTTTATATGTATTTCAGAAACTTTATTAGACAAGTCTATGACAGAAGCTAGACGTACAATATGGAAGGATAAATCCATTCTGACTTATTTAAATTAACTACTGCTAATAACTTATTCATTTTTTAAAATGTGAAAGATGCAAAATTAAACAGGATGTTGAATGGGAAAGGCACAAACTAGAACTATTACATGCAAAACAGGATGGGTAATCTTTCTAACTCACAACCAGGATGCCACACCATTTGTGAAGCAATTTATTTTTAAATAATTAATTCTTCTCTCACTCATTGAAGCCAAGAAATACTCTCATTCTTTGAACATTCAGAAATGTGTCTGGAAACTTATTTTAGCCCGTGGGGTAGATTTAGAACATCCTTATGCTGGTCTCATCACTTTTTAGAACAGGTCAGATCATTCCATCTCTGTGGGCAAAGGTACTATTGTGCATTTACAGTGGTTTAATGTCCATTATGTCAATGTTTATAACCATTGTGCTAGGTACTATGTTGAAAGATTAAGGTATGGCTCTTCAAACTCTTTTTCTTTTCCTCCATACAGGAGCAGTGAAAAGCTGAGTGCACTGGGACATATGAATTAAGTGCACAAATCAGGGGACTCTTTCTGATTTAGGATGTTAATCTTTCCTACCTAAGAAGTTTCCTCCCAGAGCCAGCATTGTGGTGCAGCAAAGTAAGCAGCCACTTGGGACGCCCTCAGCCCGTATGGGAGTGCCTGAGATCAAGCCCCACATCTACCTTCCATCCAGCTTCTTGCTAATGCACCAGGGACTCAGCAGATGATGGCTGAAATAGTTAAGTCCTTGCCACCCATGTGGGAGCCCAGATGTAACTCATGGCTACTTCTGGCTTTGATCTGGCTCAGCCCTATCTATCACCAGCATTCGGGACTTGGAGAGTAAAGTAGCCATTTGGAGAGTGAACCAGTGAATGGAAGATTCTCTCTCTCTCTCTCTCTCTCTCTCTCTCTCTCTCTCCCTCCCTTTGTTCCTCTCTTTGTGTCATTCTGCCTTTCAAATAAAATAAATAAATTTTATACAGTTAGTTTTCTCTCAAAAGCTAGAAACCCGACCATAATCTGAAAATAGCAGAATCCTCTACACAAAGACCAACCCTCCTGCCTGCAGTTTCCCTTGTTACTGTCTACTCAACACCTCTTCTCACTGAGGAGGAGGGAGGTCCAAGTTTGAGATTTAGAAAGTAGGATAAACTGGCCTCTGTGCTTTGCTTCTGGGCTATTCAGGATTATTGGTTGGTAATGGCATTCTCCACAGGGCCCAGTCTTGCTTCCTAGAGTGCTCCAGAAGGAACTGAGTTAAAATACCATCTCGTCATTAAGGAAGACTTTATCTTCTTTTTTCCTTCCTTAAAATCTGAGGATGGGTGATAGTTCAACAGTTAGTACAAGTTTTCTCCTATAATTTGACCAAATATTTTTGTTAATCATCAATATTTTCAGTAATACAGAGAAAATATCAGGTGAGTAGATTTTGCACATCATCAAAGATCAATGGCATATAAAGGATAATCCAAATCCTTCAACAGGGCATGCAAGCTCTCTATAATCTGATCTTCTCTGTATTGTCCAATTCAGTGGCTATTATCCTTATGTAGTTACTGAGTACTTGGCATGTGGCTAGACGAAATTGAGAATCTTGTGAATATACATACATACTAGATTGTGGTGACAGTAGAAAAAAAGAATAAAACATATCATAGTGTTCATATGAATCATGTGTTGTTATAATAATTTTGGATATACAGATTTAAATACAAAAATTAAATTGTTTCTTTTACTTTTTCAAAAAAATCCATCTACTAGAAAATTTAAATATCCACATGGCTGGCATTTTATTTCTATTGAACAGTACTGGTTAGATACTGCTTTTTAACTTAAAGCCCTGTTCTTTTTAATTCCTTAGCTATGGGTTTATGTTTCAGAATTTTGCAAATAGAATATTCTGAGCCCATTACACTGTTGGACAATCATGCTTTACTTAGTTCTTCTTCTTCAGTTCTCTCTTATGGAACAAATACAATTCTGACATTCAAAAAATGAGCAGCTAAAAAGCATAGTTGATAAATCATTTCTCTGCAAAGCCATTTCTGTTTTCTAGGTCACTTACTTATGCCTACGTTCACTAGTGGACTTGTGACATTATGCTGTGATTACTATTTAAACGTGTGTCCATTTACTCACCGACAAATTCTTTGAAGTCAGCAATCATGGCATATATACTTAACCTGGTATGTAGTTTTCAATGTATGTTTCATTAGTGGAATCAAAGCTTAGCTTTCTATATTCTGTTATTAATTTGAATTATTATCAACATGTAATTTACCATATTACATCAAAATAAAATAATAATGAGAATTACTTATACTAAAGTAGATAAAATAATTGTTTTTTTTTTTTTTAAATTAGAGGCACTGGCGCTGTGGCATAGCAAGTAAAGCCACCACCTGCAGTACCAGCATCCCATATGGGAGCCGGTTCAAGTCCTGGCTGCTCCACTTCCAATCCAGCTCTCTGCTATGGCCTGGAAAAACAGTGTAAGATGGCCCACATCCTTGCGCCCCTGCACCAAGGTCTCCATGTAGGAGACCCAGAAGAAGTTCCTGGCTCCTGGCTTTGGATCGGTGTAGCTCCAGGCATTGCCGCCAACTGGTGAGTGAACCAGTGATAGAAGACCTATCTCTCCTGCCTCTCCTTCTCTCTCTGTATAACTCTGACTTTCAAATAAATAAATAAATAAATCTTTAAAAAAATTAGAACAGGTATCAAAAAAGCAGTAATAATAGAATGAATTATAATGTTCATAGCACAGTAGAATGACTAGTTAATCACCCTGTATATATCAAAAGTCTAGAGGAGAGGAGTTTTGAATGTTCCAACACAAACAAATGATAAAGGTTTGAGGTTATATCAATGCTAATTACTCGAAATGATGATTATACATTGTATAAATATGTTGAATTACCATCCTGTAGTCCATAAGTGGGTACAATTATTATGTATCAATTAAAGCTTAAGAAAAATTAGAAACAGAAACTGAATATGATTGCCAATGATTGTATAAGCATCATGAATTATAGTTGCAGTTACATAAAAATAAACTAATTTTACATGAAAGCAAACAAAAAATTGTTTTGAAAGTTAACAATTGCCAAAACTTTCTGCGTACTTACTTAAATGTATGTGGCGTCATACAAAATACTATCTATAGGATGCTTCATCCAGATTTCACTTTATACTCTGCATGACAGTTTTAGATGTGAGGACACCAAACCTAGAAAGGTTAAATGACCTTCCTAAAGCACCCTTACAATGAAGTAAATCGGAGATGTAACACAGGTAGTCTGACTCTAGAGCACTTGAATTTTTAAACTTTTGGGGATGAATTATAATATGTGTATCCCAGTAGGCTTAATGACCAATAAAAATGGAATATTTTGTACATCTAGGTAAGTGGATTTTCTTTTTATAATTCAAGCTGGACTCTTTGTTTATAGGCAGGCATCACAAACATCACTGGGTCAGTTCTCTGTACAAAGAATGAAAGGCATAGAGAAAAATCTCAAAATACTTTTTTCTATCAGAATATCGTATCAGAATGTTAATAGGTAGACTGGCAGCAATAAAACAGGGAACAGGAACGTTACCTTGAAAATAGCAGAGAAAGCTTTCAAGGTGACTATCGTCTTTGTCTTGAACCAAAACTTTAAAACCACGGCTCAGAATTTTTCTATTCTCCACTCCATAGTGCTATTTCTGAACTCTCTCTGTCTTCCCTTTCTGAAGTCATCTGAAAGACATTGGCAACAATATTTCTAAAAATTGTTTCCCTTGAGGCGGTATTCAGATAAGGGCAGGCACTTACCTGAGGTCATCAGACAAGCAGGGGGCTTGAACAGCATCTGTTAAATCCTCAGAGACACAGTGCTATCTGTAAAGTTCAAAGCAAAGATCAGGGTCTACCTGCCCTTCAGGTTTCTAAAATCAGCCACTGAGGAAAGAGGAGTAAAAAGGATGTAGAGAGATGCCACATCTGCAGGTCCATCCCCAAAATGCCTGCATAGCCCCCAGATGAAGTCCAAGCCAGGAACTAGGAATCCAATCCAGTGAGCGGGATCCAATAAGGTAGCGGAAACCCATTTTCTTAAGCCATCACCACTGCCCCCATGGTTGTATTAGCAGGAATCCAGAATCAGAGCCAAAGCTTGGAATCTACTCTGGTACTCTGATATGGGATATGGGCATCTTAACCACTAAGCTAAATGCCCATAGTCAAGTTTAACAGTCATTGTGCTTGAGTTGTTTCTGATGCTGTCAGTAGATTAGGTAGAAGCCTCTAAATACTAAAATCTAGTGCTTAAAAATTTAAATATCAATTTTGATTCTCTTAATATTCTTCAAATAAGACCTGAGACACTGGCACAAAACTTTTTTCTAAATAACTATAGGAGAAAATTAGTTTTTATCTACCCACTTATTCCCAAAGAATTGGCCAATGGTGACTCTGCTCTCGTGCCTGGGTCAACAATTACCAGGGATGTAACACTCAGAGAGATGTGCTCAACACTTTTTTGAACACTGACTTGAATAGTCAAATGAAGCATTCATTTCTGTTCACAGAATATGAATCCTAAATTCAAAGAGAATCCATGGGAGATTCCACATGAAATTAATTGAAAATACCAATGTCAGTAATGATGATCCATTTTGGAACTGAGGATAAAGTAATAAAAGATCTGTGTTGGTAGATTAATTATAAAGCGGTAATATGATTCAGATTTCTTTCAGTAGAGATAGGATTTCCTTAAACAAAGTGAAAAATGTATAACATTATCATTAAATATCATAAAAGACAGTGCTATATAGGGAAGGAAATAGAATATCTTAAAGACAAAGAAATAAAATTGCAAAAATTATCAAACTAAAATACTTTTCTATTAGAAAAATCAAAATGAAAATTTATTTTAGCTTCATGTTAGTTCAAGCCTGTGTTTCAAGAAATGAGAGGAAGTACTTTTTATAATTTGGCAAAGAGGTAATATAGCAATATGGCTTAAAGAATTATCCTAAATATACTAAAGAGCATAATCAGAAGACTAACTTGACAAGGTTAAAGTATGGCTCTGCCTTTTAAAATGTATGGATACCACTTCAATCTTCCCTCTTCCTATACCCTTTTTACGTGCAACTTGTCCAATTCTGTCATACTTAGACAAACACAGATTTAGAATCTGTAAGCATCTACTAAAAAACCTGCCCGTTAACATTTTCATGACATAGTAAAATGTTTTGGTTTTCTTTATATTTTACAGTCTAAATATCATTAGGTGTCTGAATGAGTACCTAGATACATAGAATCCATTCAATTATTCTTTTCATATTTTCATTTGAATTTCTTCCCCAAAGCCCTAACTGGGCAAGAAGGAGGAGGAACCCTGACAATTCAGTGGGCCCCACTGTGATTTTCAGGACAGGGCTCTGTTTAACCACTGAGTTTCTATTTATGGGAATTCAGATCTATGTCTAAGAAGTGTAATCCCTCTTTTCCTTTACTTTAAAGTCATACTGCCTAAGATAGACATAGTTTTGTTCAAAGAAAAGTTGTGAAGTGGGAGTGAAAAACCCGATTTGCATTTTTAAAACTTTTATCCACACTCATATCCTAGCCAACCAAGTTCTCATTTTCACTGCAACAATTTACTCTCCATATTCATTGTCATACTACAGCATCGTCCAAGTTCATAGCAGAAGACTCTGTGTAACACATTTTGTTCAACATTTTTCAATAGCTCTTATTTCCTATCTATAGCTCCAACTTTCAGTATTAAATGGGCAGAACCTGCCACAGCTTTCTCAATATCTCTTCTCCTCTGCGATTTGCAAGAACGTATTTCAGATAAATTCAAATGAATTTTCAAACATCTATTATGCTAATCATCCTAAAATTATCTTACTCTGTCATAAGGTTCTTCTGTTTCCCCCCAGGAATTAACCCAAGGGGCCACACCAAAGGTAAACAGCCCTGTTGTTACACTGAAAGACCCTCCAGAGGCAGGTGCTAAGTGCAGTGCCTAACATGTCACTTGGGGGTTCAGCCTGCTTTGTGGCCCACCTAGTTCATCAGCCTCCTGCAGCACTATCATCCCATATGGGCACCAGTTGGAGTTCGGCTGCTCCACTTCCCATCAGCCCACTGCTAATGCACCTTAGAAAGCAGCAGAAGACGGGCCAAAGTGCTTGGGTCCCTGCCATCCTCATGGGAAACCCAAATGGGAGTTCCAGAACCCTGGCTTCGGTCTGGCCCAGCCCTGGCCATAGAGGCCATTCGAGTAATGAACCAGCAAATGGAAGATCTCTCTCCTCTCTCCATCTCTTCTTCTCTCTCTGTAACTATATTTCAACTAAACCCATAAGTCTTTTAAAAGAAGAAAAAAGATGTCCCTTGGGACACCTGCATCCCATAACAGTTACAGAGTTTGAGTCTGTGTTTCACTTCCAATTCCAGATGCCTTCTATTGTGCACCCTAGGAAGCAGCAGGTGATGGCTCAAGTACTTGGGCCTGCGCCACTCACAGGGCTGACCCATAGTGAATTCTGGGCTCCTGGCTTCAGCTGGTCCATCCCCACTGTTGTAGATGTTTGCAGAGTGAACCAGAGAATAAGAGATTCCCTCTCTCTCTCTCTCTCTCTCTGCCTTTCACATAAATAAGGAAGGAAGGAAGGAAGGAAGGAAGGAAGGAAGGAAGGAAGGAAGGAAGGAAGGAAGGAAGGAAAGAAAGAAAGAAAGAAAGAAAGAAAGAAAGAAAGAAAGAAAGAAAGAAAGAAAGAAAGAAAGAAAGAAAGAAAGAAAGAAAGAAAGAAAGAAAGAAAGAAAGAAAGAAAGAAAGAAAAGGAGGGAGAAAAGAGAAAGAAAGACTGTTACTGGTGAATGGCAGGATTCTGGTCTTTGCACAAGAAAGAATTCAGGCATGAGACAGAGAGAGTGGAAAGTAAAATAGCAAAGTTTATTAGGGAAGGGACATCCATAAGAACGGATGGGCACCTCTCCAGACAGAACCTGAGAGAGAGTGCCCAGTTGCTCGGACTGGGGAAGAGCGGGGTTTACATGGTTGAGTGGAGAGAGTACAGGCGGGCGGCTCAGCAGAGAGGCAGAGGGCTGAGCACACCCAGTCCAGTTGGGGGGGGGGGGGGAGTGTTAAGGAGATGGGTCTTTGTCTTCACACATCTCCTCCTGAATAAATGGGTGTAAATAAATGGTGTAAATACTAGAAATTCCTATCTCAGTTTTCCCCCTGAAGGTATCAGACTGGAGGAAGCCTAGCTGGCACCGCCCTGGGTTTAGAGGAAGGGTGAGCAAGACCCCCTGGAGGATCAGGATGGGAGCAGGGTATTTGAAATGCAGATGCTGGGCTGCATCTGGAAGATTATCAGGCAGAAGGGGCGGGGACCCCTATCTGGCAGGTTATTGGGTAGAAGGAGCAGGGCAGGATGCAAATCCTGGGCTGCCCCTGAAACCTTACCAGGTTGACTTTGAGATGCATATGCTGGACCTAAATGTCTCCTCAGGCCTTTGTCACACACAAACAAGCTCCTATCTGACTTCCTACCTGACAAGACCAGGAAAATAGTTCCTTAATTTACTCAGAAATAATAAATGTATTTTTTTCTTTCACCATATTAGTCATTTGTGTGATATATAATTGGATTTTTATAATTACAGTCAAGTAATGTTTTTATTTGACTAAAAACAATTTGAACAAATTGACTTTATGGTTAGATCATGAGGTTGAATATTTATGAAACTAGTACATATTAAATTGTATTTATATCATAAATAAATACATTAAAGAAGCTTGTCCACTGTAAATAATCTTTAGCCGAGCAAACAGATTGTATAAAATGTCACAATGTTTCTCGAGGGATACAATAAAATATATATTAAAATTATTTTACTAAAAAACATTCAGACATACAGAAAAGTACAATAAACAATACAGAAAGTCCATAGATCTGTTAGGTAGGAAGTCAGCTATGAGCTTATGTGTGTGTGACATAAAGGCCTAAAGAGAAGACATCTATGTCCAGCATATGCACCTGCATCTCAGAGTCATCCTGACAATGTTTCAGGGGCAGCCCAGCCTTCGCATCCTGCCCTGCCCCCTTCTACCTGATAACCTGCCTGGTGGGGGTCCCCGCCCCTTCTCCCAGATGCAGCCCAGTATGTGCATTTCAAACACCCTGCTCAGGATCCCCATTCTCCAGGGGGTCTTGCTCACCCTTCCTCCAAACTCAGGATGGCACCAGCTAGCCTTCCTCCTGTCTGATACCTTCAGGGAAAAACTCAGAAGTTTTTCTATTTACATCCAAAAAGCCCTTTGTTCCAGGAGGAGCAGAGGTGGGGAAGCAAGACCCATCTCCTGCCTGTCTGCTGAGCCGCCTGCCTGGCCAGGCCAGGTGTACTCTCTCTCCACTCCCCCCCCCCCCAGTCTCTCAGGCTCTGTCTGGAGAGGTGCCCATCCATCCTTACGGATGTCCCTACCCTAATAAACCTTGCTATTTTACCTCCCACTACTCTCTGTCTCACGCCTAAATTCTTTCTTGTGTGAAGACAAGAACCCTGCAAATTTCTCCGGTAACAGATCCATCACCTAGATATATAATTATTTAGATTTTGGTATTTTTGTCCCAACTTTATTTTTTTAAACCAGTTTTTCCTTCCCTTTCTACTTTGCCTAAATATTTTAAAGCAACTATCAGATACCACGTTATTTCATTCCTATGTGTCTCAGTATGTTTCCCTAAACTTTGAAGAATTTCCAAATAATTCATAGAAAATGCATATTTTACTTCCATTTTTCCATGACTTTTTAAACATTTTCTCATATAATTGCAGTGCTATTATCACAATCAACAAAAATCTTCAGTAATTTCTTGATATTATTTCATTTATAATCTGTTAAGATTTCCTCTTTTTTAAAAATGTCTTTTTTAAGTTATTTTGTTGAAAATGACATTCCAACTAAATATTGTATAATGTGTCCCTTGATTCTGTTGTAATTGAGAGTAGGAACATGGAATTTTTTAGGCCTTTAATTTATCGAAGAAACTAATTTAGTTGTCAAATAAAGGAATTCACAATCTAGATTTTTTTTGTTTCCTTATACTGTCCAAAAATATGTTTCTCTGTCCTGTATATTCACAGTAAAAATTGGTTCTAGAGTTTCCAATAAATTAAAATTCACCTATTTTGGGAGAGAATGCTTTATTAAGTAACAATCTGACTTATTTTCCACTAATGGTGCTAAGATTGACCAGCCTATTCAGTTGATGACCCCTTGATCTTGCCTTTGTAATGTCTCTATCAATTTTCATCTAACACTTTCATCAACTAAGTGAAGTGGGCAGGCATACAAGTTAAAATTGCTCAGATTTGTGAACTGGATTTCATAAGGATTTTCGTCCGAGTCAGATTTTTTAAATTGAAGTATTGATGAATTTCTAATTCTTTCATTTATTTCACATCCGTGAGCTGAATTCTGTAAAGAACATTTCTTAATTAATTATATCAAATATTTACATTATTGTTGCTGAAAAGGGAAAATAATTGCTAATTGTGTCTTTCGTTAGCAATCTTTTTAATAACAAGCTTCAATTTACAGTGATCACTAAGTTTCGACTTAGAGGTTTATAACTGCTGTTATGAACTCAGCTTTTGACATAAATTTCATTTTCAACATATGACCTTGTTGGAGATGTATTACAAGTAAATATGCAAGTTATTTACTTTTGCATAATTTATTTAGAATTTAAATATTGTGGCAAAGGTAAAAAAATCAATTATATCCATTGAAGTCTTGTATTTTTTCTTAAATATAGCTAATCTCTTAAATATGTAAGCCTCAGAAAGCTTTACTTACTGAATTTTTTAATTAAATACACATTTGTATAGATATGAACAATCATTAGTTAATATTTTCACTTGATTAAGTAGCAAAATGGTGTGTAATGTTGCAAGTAAGACAGCAACACAAGTGTTAGCCTTGATAAAACAATTTTGTTATAGATTTTCTTAGTAGTCTTCTTCCCTTATTTAATGCACAAAGTCTGTACTTTCTATTTTAATGCTTGGTATCTATTTCTTGTATTGAAAACCAAGCACCATTTCTCTCAATACCCTTGCCCAAAGCAGAAAGCATTCTATTCAAAGTCAAGATCAGCTTTGGGGGTTCGTCTCAGGCCTTGCAATCTTGAGTTCTTAAATCACAGATTCTTACCTCTAAGTATCTCAAAGATCAATCTGTTTGACCTATTTTCAAGCAAACTTTTGATAAGTTGTTATGTGCCAAATTCTCTACTAGCTCCGAGAAAATACAGATGAGTTTGTCAATGACCATTTTGCCCCACTGGTCTACAAGGGAAGATATTTAGCCAAAGTACCACACAGCATTATGTAAGGGGGACTGGGCAGTACCAGCAAGAGTACTAGAAATAAAAGTTTCTTGCTTTGGAAAGGCCCATGAGTAGGTTTTACAACCCTTTCTAACATGACTTTAAAAACAGTACCTGGGACAAGATCCATCATGGCAGAGTGGTTAAGCTGTTCCTTATACTGTCTGCTTCCAGGCCAGCTCCCTGCACATGCTCCTGGGAAACCAGCCAGCAGATGGCTTAAGTATTTGGGTTCCTGGCACCCACATGGGACCCAGATGGAGTACCAGGTCCTGGTTTTAGTCTGGCCCAGCCCTAGTCCAGCCCTGCTCCTTGCAGACATTTGGGGAGTAAACCAGCAGACAGAACATTCTCTCTCTCTCTCTCTCTTTTTCTCTCGCTCTCTCCTGCTCTACCTTTTAAATAAATACATAAATCTTTAAAAATAAAAAAATCAGCATTTACAGCTGTTTGGTATTGAGAAGAAAGAACCCAAGTCACAGGTTTTCTCTCTCCCATTCCATTGTCTTTCTTAGTTATAGCTCCCCCTTGACAACAGCCTTTTCCTCTTCTTGTCACTACACTCAGTTTGAATATCATCATTTTATCACATGTTACTTTATGCCACTTGCTTGCACTTCTCTCTCTTATGCCAGAGGAACAGATACACATTAAATTAAGAAATTATTATAGTATTTTTTTAAAAGCAAAAAGAAATCGGACAGGGGAAGTAAGATAGAAAATGGACTATATGTTTATAAGTGAATAACACAAATTTCTAGCTCATAAAACAATTAATCTAAGACACCGTAATTTGGACTCAGACTTCATAGCAACATGCCCATTCCCTTGTGCTCAGGTTCACATGCAGCCATTCCCAAGGAAGCACACAGAGCATCTTCAGCAATCTTCCTGTCTCTTATTAGTCTGGCAACTGAATAAGTGATGAAGAACAGAATTATACTGTATCTCCACATTAGATCACCCAAACCTCATTTAACAGCTACATAAACCTAATAGATTGTTCTGCAAATTAAAGGTCTACATACTGCTGTTAACAGAATACTGCATTCTACTCAGAGCCCTTGTGTTTAGTAAAGATTTCTCCACATACTCACCTAAAACTATATTTAAATAGATGCAACTGGTTCCCTGGGGAGGAATCCAATGTCACTGGTTCAGGACAACAGTGAGAGCTTCAGCTTCATTTAGCTTCACTGGTTTGTTTTCTGGAAATAGAAAGAACAGCTAGGATAATATATGAGGAAGTGACTACACTTCTGCATCTCCCAGGGAGGATTTAGAAAACTGACAGGCATTGTGTTAAATCTGCCATATGAATTATCACATCAACTGGAGATAATATTGCAGGTGTTGTTAATATCTGGAAAAAATGATGCGTAAGAAAGAGGGGAAAAAGCTTCTATCAGATAATACCTGTCTTAGTAAAAATAGAAGTTAAAGAATTCATAGACTTCTGCCCACGGGCCTTTATAAAGGACAAGTGCTCCTCCACTCAGCATTCTCTTAGTGGCTGGATTTTATTCCTACTGTGATAGGTGCAATGACTGTTATTATCATGTGTGACAATACATTTAGATGCCATGCCAGCTCAAGTGAAAATAGCTGGACTCTGTCATAGCATGGCTGTTAGAAGAACCAGCATACTACAAGGATTGCTGTGTGGCCTCAAATTTCACTAAAGGCTTACAATGAGCTGAGTTGGGAAGGGAGTTTTGTAATACTGGGATGTAAAGATTGAAAGTAACTTTTACATATTGGATATGCTAAAACGAAAGATCTGCGTGTGGCTGTGCATGTGTGTGGGTGTGGTGGGAACCAGTTGGTACAAAGAAAGCATCTTGGCCAGCGCCGCGGCTCAACAGGTGTTTTATTTATTTATTTTTGACAGGCAGAGTGGACAGTGAGAGAGAGAGACAGAGAAAGGTCTTCCGTTGCCGTTGGTTCACCCTCCAATGGCCGCCGCGGTCGGCGCGCTGCGGCCGGTGCACCGCGCTCATCCGATGGCAGGAGCCAGGTGCCAGGTGCTTTTTCCTGGTCTCCCATGGGGTGCAGGGCCCAAGCACCTGGGCCATCCTCCACTGCACTCCCGGGCCACAGCAGAGAGCTGGCCTGAAAGAGGGGCAACCGGGACAGAATCCAGTGCCCCAACTGGGGACTAGAACCCGGTGTGCCGGCGCCGCAAGGCGGAGGATTAGCCTAGTGACCCGCGGCGCTGAGAAAATAGAGTTGTTTCAGTCACCCCAATACATAGACTCTCCCCCAATCACTGGGCTTGTCTTCATTTAAAGTGATGCCAACACCTGGAACAAGCCTGTTAGATTAGCTAGCAATATGACAAAAATTCTTTTCATTCACTCAGCAGAAATATGCCTTGCAATTAATGTTAATCTATTATTTTTACTGACAATGAAAACTAGGATGTATAATAATGTGTACAGATTTAACTAAGGATGTTTATCCTAAGATTATTTTTTGTTGGCTTCAATTTGTAATAACATTTAACACCTCTCTGAAAAAAGGAAATGGAATTCTCCCTCTTTGCCCCAATACTTGCTTGTTACTGCCAGGGTACAGCAGTCAAAGTGCTCAGATTCAGGTGCCACAAACTTCAGAATTTCTCTCCACCCAAGGGTGACAACAGACATATTTTGTTTAGTCTGTCAACAAACTATTGATAACTGATTAGAGAAGACCCATTTACCAATTAGATGAATGTAGGAAAAAACTCATTGCTAGCTCCAGTGGCGTTCTCCTAAGTGTGTCATCATCCTAAGGAGTTGTCACCATGAGGGGCCAGAGGGAAAGAGCACCCAGGGCTCATCACATACAGTGAGAGTCAGCTCTGCTAACAGACGCGTCTTCCACTCAGGTGAAGGATGTCCTCACAGACCAGGTAAAATGTACTTCCCACCCAAAAGAGAAGAGAAAGAACACAACCCTAGCACAGTAGTGGCTATTATCCTTGGGGTCAGGACAATCTCCTAAGCAGAGACTGGCTCCCAGGAAGTTGAGGCTTGATTCTCTGCAGGGCCAAAGTCCAATTGTTCTCCAGACTCCACCTGTGTTTGAGGGTCCTTGTGTCCTTGCTAACGTTTTAGAGGCCGATGTCAAGGATTGGCAAATGCAGAGCAAGCTGAACTGTGGTCGTGATCTCCTTTTTTGCTGGTTTATTTGGTTTTTCTATCTAAAGAGCACCACAATACTGTGCTCAACAAGGCTTTAAGAGGCTCCTTCTGTATTTCCACAGATTCCAAGAGTTAAGTAAGAATCAAACTTTAATTTGCTTTGAATAAGGCTAATTACAAGTCTATGTGTTCAGAGGTCCTCAGTTCTTTGGTGTTGAGATGTTCTTTCTGATACACGTTCCTCTAGGGCTTATCTTTTATTTCCTGCTGTTCTCACCTTCTCATGTACTGAGGTCAGATTTATCTGAGAGGGATTTTGGCTTATGTATCTATAATTCTGCCTATTAAATTTCTGTGTAAGAATAGGAACAACGTGTCGGCCTTATCAGTGAAAACTTGGCCCTCTTTACCATCAGATTTTCAGCTTCCATTAGGATCATAGTAAGCTAAGCTAAAGGAAGAGGGGGGAAAATCTGCCTTTATAAAGGTCAGCCTTCTTAATTAAATGAAACTCGGGCAGCAGCCTTAGGAAATGAGGAGACTGTTGCCTGTGCTGTTTCTGAGGAGAAACTACAGAGCATCCAGGTGAGGCTGCCAAAGGAGAACCTACAGAGCATCCAGATGATTCTGCCAAAGGCAGGGCAAACTGAATGATTCCAAATGGCTAGGGGGCTGCAGCAGGCCACGGTATCTCCTTTTTCTGCAAACAGATGAGCCCTGCAATCGTGCTTCATGGCCAGCCCACTTCATTGTCCCTTCCTTAGGAATTCCGTGGCCCTTTCTGTTTTCACTAACAGCATTGTTCAGCCAAGGCCAACGTAAAGGAAAATTCACGAAAGAGGTTCTGAACCAGGTACAATCACATTTGGAAGTTCATTTAAACGCTTTGAGGGATGTATTAGCTTCTCCTGTCATAGAAAAGCCAATTGAAATTCAGAAAGGTTAATTATTTGAGCCAAGGTCACATAGCTTGTGAAGTGTAGGTAGGCTCTGTCTCCAATTCTGGTCCTCTCTTCATAAGAGATGTTGGTATTGCTCTGGTTCCATTCCCACTGCTTTCGTTCAGAAACATCCTGCATGGCACCTGGTTCAAGCCTGTTGCCTCTCAGGATCACAGCACAGGCAGATCTGCCTGGACTTTCAGCCTAGCTCTGTCCTTCCCTGCCTGTGATTCTGTTGTTCTTTTCCAATAGATCACTGGACTCTTCTAGTTGATCAGGAGCCCCCAACAAGTCTCTACGTGAGTAAATGACACCAGAGATTTCCCAATGCATTAAGAAAACCACAAATTCTGAGACTGATTGTTTCTAGCTTCTCTCCTTTGGTGGCTGGATCATTCCAACCAGCCTCATACAACATAGCTCTGGAAAATGACACCACGACACGGCTCTCCATTTCAAAAATTAAAGTGTTCTTGATCTGTGATTGATTGATTGTATTTATCCTTGGAAAATCCTAAAGTGTGATAAAAAAAAAAAAACTATCCCATAATCCTAAAATAGAAAGAATCCCAGGCTCCGCTATTTTAAAAAAATCCAATTAGTTAGATTGATTAAATCTCTTGCATTTGACTGGCTTTGCAGAAGGTGTTTCTGTTTGGGCCCAGTTGCCACACTTCGTGACTCCATAATGCACCACTTTCCGGGAGCCATTGAAATTGATGTGATGTGGTGATATCTTCCATGGTGATATCTTCCAAAATAAAAAGCAGTGAGGTGACAAGGTTGAGAGTAGTGGTTTGCAATTAGAATTACCAGACCTTTTAAACCATTGTATGAGTTTCCCTCCAGGCAATTAATTCAAAGTCTCTGGGATTGTATCTAGGCACGAACAAATGTATTAAAGCTACTGGCATAGAGTATAGGAGTTGGAGACAGGGAACTTGACTTTGAACCCCAGTTATAATCTCTCTAAGCTTAATTTTTTTATCTGTATAAACAGAGACTATGACTTGTTTCTTGCTTCATAAGAATTTGAATATAACGCTTAGCGCTTCTCTTCTAGCTTAAAATGGCAAGTAATGACTATCATTGTTGGTGTTAAAGAGACATAGCGTTGCTGATGTAAAATCTTAATGTCTTTGAAAATAAAAAAATAATAATACATTATCACTTAAGGCTATTCTCTTCTCAGAGACTCAAAAGATATGTAAAATGTGACCAATAAGCCTGTAACATGAGTCAAAGTATAATTCATCCAATCAAACCTGTAAAAACCCTATTAAACCCTAAAAATGGAGTCTACTAAAAACTGACTGAAGTATGGCAATGAAAACCTTGCCATGGGAGTTTTGCTTTTGATTGATTTTTCTTTCCATTCTAGTCTCTGCTTTTTCTCATACATCCAAATTACTTCACCTCTCTCTCAAACTCGAATCATGAATTTATAGTGACCATTAGTTAGACCTCTAGTGATCCCAGGCACTTCAGTTAACCTTCTCTTAAGCAAACTCCCTCACAATGCAAGCCCAACCAACAGCAAGCATTACCCATTACATTTAATGGAATCTTCTCGAACATTAATCATCTATCTTCTCTCCAAGGCCAGGTACATCTCTTTCTTGAACTGCTTAACCTACTATTAGCTCTTGATTAATCCTTTTCCTTTTTTTTTTTTTGTGGCAAAAAACAGCACTTTCTGAAGAAGAAATATCCAGAAATCACTCTCTGCATTAAAATATCTTTAACTGCCCTATTATCTACAGAATCACGCACTAAGTCCTTATTTTTACATACAAAAACCTTCAAATTCTTGGCTTTAACCAAGCCTTCAAAAATCTTCCCTCTACCCACCCTCTCTATAAATGTGCTAGCCTGTACACTATTTTCACATCCCTCTCTGAACACGCCTATGTGTCTTTTCACATTGTGTTGTCCCTCTGACTTGTTTTACTGTGCCCAAGCTCTTTGCATAGTTAACTTCGGACTGACTTCCCAGGCTGAAATCATGTGTCATTTCTGGTGTCCTTTTCTCAGTCCTGCCAGCCACATGTCTCCGTTCCTCTTCTGGGCTCTCTTTTTTTTTTTTTTTTTTTTCAAATTAAAGATTTAATTTATTTAAAATTCCAGTAAATTATTCAGATCGTATGACAATGAAATATTTAGAATCTTGCCTGTTAATTTGTGTTTTTTTTTTTTTGCTTTTATTTAAAGAATATAAATTTCCAAGGTACAGCTTGTGGACTCCAATGGCTCCTCCCCCCCACAACTTCCCTCCCTCCCGCCACCCTCCCCTCTCCCGCTCCCTCTCCCCTTCTGTTCACATCAAGATTTATTTTCAATGGGCTCTCTTTCGTAACATTTACTGTGCTTCATAGAATTGATCATGGACATCTGTCTCCCTCAGTACCCTGAGGGCCCCTGGAGAAAACAGTCCATAACTAATGTGTTGGTCATAACTTTTACCTAATGGCGGAGGTTGGGGGTAAAGTGAGTAATTCAGTTAAAAATTATTTCATTAGATATAAGACTTGCTAGACTGTGCTGAGAATCTTTAGACATTTTAGGTGAGGCAGAGACTCAGACTAAGGATCAATAAATGAACTATTAGACACATTTTATTCAGCATGGGTTAGGAAAATACCTGTTGAAACAGAAACTTTTCCCCCCTCCCTACCTAAAGCTCCAACATGGGCTAGAAGAGCTAAGAAGTATTCAGAACTGATGTTAAAATATAATGTGTTGGGGCCATCACTGTGGTGTAGCGGGTAAAGGCACCACCAGCGCCAGCATCCCATATAGGCACTGGTTCAAGCTCCAGCTGTACCACTTCTGATCCAGCTCTCTGCTATGGCCTGGGAAAGCAGTAGAAGATGGCTCAAGTGCTTGGGCCCCTATACCTGCATGGAGACCTGGAAGATCCAGGCTCCTGGTTTAGATTGGTGTAACTCCAGCCATTTGGGGAGTGAACCAGTAGATGGAAGATCGATTCTCTCTCTCTCTCTCTCCCTCGCTCTCCTTCTCTCTCTCTATCTCTGTAATTCTTTAAAAAATGTAATGTATTGAAGTGAAATGGACATTTTGAGATTTGATGATTGTTTATAGCCCTTGTCTTTTCTGTTGAGCAACAGTGTTTTTTTTCCTTCATACTATTTGTTGAACTCTTTTGCTTCGTGTAACGTTAACTTTACAATAATTAAGTAAATTGAAAGTAGATCTTTGTAAAAATTAAGAGTGGGGATGGGAGAGGGAGGAGAAAGAAGGGGTGGAGCATGGGTGGTAGGGGGGGAAGTATCACTGTGTTCCTAATATCCATATATGAAGTACATGAAACTTGTATAACAAATAAAATGTAAAAAGAAAGGAAAGGAAAAGTGCTGCTCAGACACTGGTATTGACACAAATATAAACATTAAAGGAAGTGAATATGATTTAGTTTTGTTTTTGACCATCTCTAAAGCATAATATTTGTGTGTGAGTTTTGAATGTGAACATTTTGGATCACAAGGAAGCACTCAGAAGTCATATTGTAGGGGCCGGGCCGGTGCTATGGCGCAGTGGGTTAATGTCCTTTCCTGAAGTGCTGGCATCCCATATGGGTGCCGGTTCTAGTCCCGGCTGCGCCTCTTCCTATGCAGCTCTCTGCTATGGCCTGGGAAAGCAGTAGAAGATGGCCCACGTCCTTGGGCCCCTGCCCCCCTGTGGGAGACCTGGAAGAAGCTCCTGGCTCCTGGCTTCGGATTATTGCAGCTCTGGCCGTTGCAGCCATCTGGGGAGTGAACCATTGGATGGAAGACTTCTCTCTCTGCCTCTCCTCTCTCTGTGTAACTATGCCTTTCAAATAAATAAATAACTCTTAAAAAAAAGAAGTCATGTTGTAAAGTTTGTTCTCCAATACTACTTTGCTTATGGAAAACAGAAACTAAGCAAAGGCTTTTAGTATAATAAAACATCACTTCTAAAACATTTTTTCCTCCATGGAATTCCAGATAAATATGTTTTTAGGAAGATAAATTAATTAATGGAATTAATTCCATTAATAGTATTAGAAACTATTCACCAGAAATATTAATAATTCATTAATGGCTATTTAAAAATAATCACTAAAATTGAACTCACTTTTTGTAAGTATTCCTTGCATGTGATGTTAAATTCAAAAGTCAAGTTGTGTTGTGGTAATCTGGAACTGCCAAGAATCCTATAACTAGCTGGTGTTACAATGGTATATATTAGCATCGATTTTAGACTAGCTTTATTTTGTTATCCTCCAGGAAGTATATTTTCTCTGAGAAAGAGAAATTAAAGAAAAAAAGGAAAGAAACCAAGAAGCTAAGAAGCAGGGGGGCTTAACAAAGAGAAAAAAAAAGAGAAAGAAAAGGATCAAAGGAGACATAGAAAAGCAAGAAACAGTCATGGTAACTTAAAATTGAGCAATAAGAAGTCTGCAAATTGGTGTCTTCCCTCAAGCTCTGTGGGACCTGGATCAGGTCTCACATTACTTTCACAGGCATCATTTGCCATTGGGAGAGACACTGCAGGCTGACACGCCCTCTTCAGACACCTGAGGGAATGAATAGAACATCATGAAAGGTGAGGGCACCAACCCATAGGCCATTATTACTGACCCTGAAACAGATACACATATACCATGACCATCAAAAGAAGATTTCATGCTTAGACTCTCCAGGATGATTGATGTCAGCAGTCAGTGTCTGTCAACTAAGCCACATGTCAGATTCACCTGGGGAGCTTTAAAACACTACCAGTTCCTTTCTCCAGAGATTCAGGTTTAACTGGTCAGACACATGACTTGGGTTTTGTATGTTTGTTCATTCTTGAATGATTGTAATATGACCTGGAGTCTTGAATTGCCATTATAAAAGAAAAATTTCAAGATATACTATCTTTTTTTATTATTAAAACAACTAACCTTTACTATTGTGAAATATTAAGCTTTTATCTATTGAAGTCTAGGGATATTTTCAGAATGCTTTTATCCCATTCATCCAACAACATAGAAAATAATTGATTTAATTATTTTAACACATGTGCAAGGTGCTACATAACAACTTTTACATCTTATTTAATTTCATTTTAATATTTAGCTTTTCCAGAAGCACCAAGTCAGCCTGAACCCGAAGTACATACATCTTTCAGGAAATTTTAATATCTTGCCCACAGCACTGGTACTATGCTGAATGAAAACATCCAGTACCAAGTCCATGATGACCTCCTCCCTTTCTGTTGAATTCATGGAAGAGAATTGACCTAATCCAGAAACAGAGCTACCATCACGCCAACAGCTACTTTTCTTCTCAAGTGCTATGGGGATAGCTCCTAGCATTAACCACTGCGTTTGTGAGATGACACAGTGAGGGTATACATATCTTCATAAATCCTTACATCTTATTTAAGTGCCTGTCAACATTCTTGGTTTTCATCATACCTGAGCTTTCAGATGTCTGCCTTTTTCATATCAAAGTACCTCATGAAGTCCTTGAGTGCATGACAGGAACTCCAAGAGACAAGTTCAGGCACAACTGATAATAATCCCAGAATAGAGATGTTGGAAAGAACTAGTGGAAAGAATCCCAGTGCTGCATTTGGAAGATATAGACTAAAACTGACTTGGAACACTCCCAAAACTCTGATCCCATGACCCTGAGCAGGTCGTTCAGCTCTTGTAAACTCCAGGGTCTTTACGAACAAGAGAGCAGTTCCTGCCAAAGCCAGAACACAGCAGGAATAGGAGCTCAGAGGAGGCCATCCTCAGAAAGACATTTTACAATTTCCTCAGCACAAAGCATGTGAATATTTTTGTTCCTTTTCCGTCTGAGGTGTCTCCACTCCTCTCCAACAGGCACCTGGACTGTTCATGCAGCAACACCATGGACAAAGCTCTGTGGGACTCAGAAGACCCCAAGTGACCAAGCAAGTGTTCTGGCATGGCCGGCTGAGGCCAGAGTTTGCAGACTGACATAGAGAGAACAGAGGAGACAGTGGTGTCAGAGGCTAAAAAACAATCAGAGCTAGTTAATGTGTAATCCCACTATGCTTTCTCAAATTTCTTTTTCAAAATATTGTAATTATGCACTTCTTGAAAGAATATATGTTTGATGACCATTTTTCTTGATGGAATAATCAATGGATTCTGAGAAGAAATAGGGGCAAGGTTCTTAAGACTACAAAAAAAAGCTAATATGAGAAGTCTAAATTATATCAGGTGGCAAAAATAACAGGTTGAGCCCAGTTGCTGAAAACATATGAGTAATTATGACCAACCATGCAGTACCAGGAAAAGAAGTGAGGAATCCTAATATGCTTATTGACTTTTATCTGATATGCCACAAAGAACAGTAGGCAACACAAAATTAATGTTTCTTTATATTTTTAGTTACCACACAAAAATTGGACATATTTATGGTACACAATGGATAATCCAATGCATGTATGCAATGTTTAATGATCAAATCAGGGCAATTAAAATTTCCATCTCCTTAAAAAATTGACATTTCTTTGTGCTTGGAATTTTCAAACACTTCCATTCTAGTTTTTATAAAATATACAATAAATTTTCAAAAACTCCAGTCAGCCTACTGTGCTATAGAAATTAGAACTTATTCCTCCCATCTAACTGTATTTTAGTCCCAACCTCCCTCTATATCCCCTAACCATCTAGCTTTCCAAGTCCCTGGTGACCATATTCTACTCTTTACTTCAGTGAAGTCAATTTTAAGGTTAAAACAAATGTGTTTATAGCATACAGTCTCAAAATAGCATGAACCTAGGGAAACTTCTTTCGTGTAGCTTTATTCCACATACTAAACTAATCATAAAAGAGTAGTTATTGCCTGCTAGTTAGTTACTATGAAGCAAGAGCTATATTCTATTATCTCAGGTAAATTCTACTACATCCCTCAAGGTGATTCCAATCTTACCCTTTCCAGATGATCATCTGCAGGCTGGGAAACTTGCATCAGCAAGGTACTGGGGTATGCTGAGCCTAATGAATTATGTGTTCAGCTGCTTATCATTCTCACTTCCTTTTGGAGTCAAATCTGCCTTTACTTAGTATCTACCACTTAAGAATGCACTTTTTCTTTTGAAGAGCTATATTATTCACAAATAGCAAAGACATAGATTGCAATTATCTGTATCTCATATATTTCTCAGTAGTTAGGTAGATAGAGAAATCATCTTGGTTTCTAGTAAGCTTAAATCTGGTGAGGTTCTATGATTTTCATGGTCCATACTCTTTTTTAGTGTTTATTTACTTGAAAGGAGTAGTGAGAGAGAAAGAGAGAGAGAGAGAGAGAGAGAGAGAGAGAGAGAGAGAAACACTTCTATCTGCTGATTTACTTCACACATGCTCACAACAACTGTGACAGGATCAGGCCAAAATCAGGAGCCAGGAGCTACACCTCAGTCTCTCATGTGGGTGGCATGGACCCAGGTCTTGAGTTATCACCTGCTGCCTCCCAGGGTAAACATTGGCAGGAAGCTGGAAGTGGAAGTATAGGAAGGAGGGAACCCACGTACTCTAATGAGGAACACAGGCATCCAAGTAGTGGCTTAACCCACAGTGCCACATGACTGTCCTAAACTCCTAGTACTGTAGGCAAGAAATTGTAAAAATAGAATTTTCAATTGGAAGCAAGAAATGTTAGGAAAATGATAGAAGTAGTTTCAGTTCTTAGTAAGGAAGCATTTATTTGGAGAAATGAAACATCCTTACATTTAATGAATTAAGTTAATGTGTTACAGAATTATTTTGGAATTTATGTTTATTTGGAGAAAATGATTTTAACAAGGACACTTTAATTTGCAGTAGGTACAAAAATAAAAATGCAAATAATATTTTTATGTAATTTCTATTGCTAAAATAGCACTGAACTGTATCATTGGTGGTATTTACAGCCTTAATGAAGAAGTCATTTGGTGATAATGCTGACAAATTTGGCATTTTATTGAGTCATATTGACACTACTCAACACACAAGATAATTCATTTTCCTACAGTTAAATCCTAGCAGAATCCATGATTCTTATGTTTACGGCAAAATTAAGGTCAAGACCTTGGTAAAATATGCTAAGACTGTAACAGATATTCTCAGATTAAGTCCTATTTCTATTAAAAACTATAGAGATGATTAGTTGTGAGAACCTAGAACCACAGAATTTTGGAATCAGGTGAGATATTTAGAGACAATCTTTCTTACTATTTTAAGATTGAGGAAACTGACTCTCAGATAAGATTGACTGGGGCCGGCATTGTGGTATAGTGGGTAAAGCCACCGCCTACAGTGCCCGCATACCATATGGGTGCTGGTTAGAGTTGCAGATGCTCCACTTCCAATCCAGCTCTCTGCTATGGCCTGGGAAAGCAGTGGAAGATGGCCCAAGTGCTTGGTCCCCTGCACCTGCAAGGGAGACCTGGAAGAAGAAGCTCCTGGCTCCTGGCTTCGGATTGGGAAAGCTCTGGCCGTTGCAGCCAATTGGGGAGTGAAGCAGCGGATGGAAGACTCTCTCTCTCTCTCTCTCTCTCTCTCTCTCTGCTCTCCTCTCTATGCGTAACTCTGGATTTCAAGTAAAATAAAAAAATCTTTAAAAATAAAAAGATCAACTGATTAACTCAAGGTCTCAGAGATGTTTAGCAGTGTCTGAATCAGAAGTGAAGTCATATCTACTACCCAAGTTGTCTCTCATTTGTAGCAAATGAAGGAATATTTTAATATCTTACATAAAATTATATTAAAATAAATCATTATCTGAAGTATTATTAGATATAGGAGAATTAACAGAAAACCACTACATTATTTGGATCTTTTTTGATTCTTGTATTCTTGTACCCAGATATTGCCCAACTATATATTTTAAATTAAAATCCAAATTTCAGGAAATATCATTTCCAGGCATTAAACAAATGTCAAACTAATATTAAATGTGCAAAGCACTTTTATAAAAAGTTCAGTAATATCATTAAAGATCAGCCAATATTAGCACCATGCTAGTACGTGGGTGGTGCCTTTTTAAGTTAATGAGCAAATATTTTCTCAGTTGATCTTTCACATAATTTAATATTATTCAGAGTTTGGTTCAATACTATAATTCCTATGAATCACAAAAGATTTGGCAAGAAATGAGCAAATATTATCCTAGCTAAACCAAAACCACTGCAGTGAATTTCAGTTTTTCTTTCATGTATAAATCATGTTGACAATGAAACAGTATCATATTTAGAAGAAAAATATATATTTTAAAATGTCATCTAGTTTGTCACTTGTGATTTTTAAGACCTGATATAGACAGATTGGGAATTAGAAAATCTGAGTTGTGTATAATCTGTCATATATCATGTCCAGAGGGATTCTGGCTCCAACCTTTCAATCCTCAACTAGGATTGACTTTTGCAGAGCCCAGACACCAGATCAGTGAGAATACAACTGACTTTCATTACAATAATACAGCTGGAAGGCTAATTATTCCTCCCCGTGTTAGCCAAAGACACAATAGCCTGAAAGTTGATACTGATACCTTTCTTATGCCCATTTTCTGCTTCTGATCTTTCAGCTAGACTAATATGGTAAGATGGTACTCGCTGCCTTAACTTTACTTTAATGGTTCTTCTTTTTTTTTTTTGATAGGCAGAGTTAGACAGTGAGAGAGACAGAGAGAAAGGTCCTCCTTCAGTTGGTTTGCCCCCCAAAAAAACCGCTACAGCCGGCGCACAGTGCCGATCCAAAGCCAGGAGCCAGGTGCTTCCTCCCCGTCTTCCATGCGGGTACAGAGCCCAAGCACTTGGGCCATCCTCCACTGCTTCCCGGGCCACAGCAGAGAGCTGGACTGGAAGAGGAGCAACTGGGGCAGAATCCGGCGCCTTAACCGGGACTAGAACCCTGTGTGCCGCAGGCAGAGGATTAGCCCAGCCTACTTCAGTGGTTCTAAGGTTTGTATAGGTATCACGATTCTTAGAAAACTTGATAAAAATATAGGTTCTGTCCTATATCAAAGAAGCAGTGCCTCTCTGAACAACTGATTATGATATGCACCAATTTTGAGAAACGCTACTTTTATGTGTGCTGTTACTATTACTCTTTTAGATAACTTCATTGTTACTCCACTGGTCTACCAGATTATACCTTCCTTCTGCACAGACCCATTCTTCACCCCATCAATATATATGTGCAAGTCCTAGAATTAAGATAATAATAACAATAATGACTAACTATCCCTTTCGATAAAAGTCCAAATTTCTTATTTTGCATTCAAAGCCCTTTCAATATTGGCATTTTGCAGTCATCTCCAGCCTCATTTTTCATCATTCTAAGTGATTCATGAATTTCCCTCCCCAATGCACAATGCTTTCATAGAGCCCATATTTATTCAAAAATTACTTATTTTTTCCATCACAACACTGAACCTAAAACTGGAGATAAAGTAGTGAATAGATGAAAATCATACAGATTCTCAAAAGTGAAAGGCATAGAAACAACAAGAACATTTAGTTCAATTAGAATTGTAGGGTAACTGTAAGACTTCATGAGATCACATGACGTGGACTCTACCTGGCTTGGGGGTTTTCATGTTGGCTTACTTAGAGGATTGATTTTGAAGCTTAGGCTTGAAGAGTGGATGGAAATCACCTAGATGAATGCAGGGGGTTCAGAAAACGTTAAAAACAAGGAAGAGAGTATCTGAAAGTTTTTTGGTGAGAGGAGAATAACATTTTCTAGTACTTATAAGTACATTATGTAAATTAACACAGAGGTAGTAAAGAGATGAGTATAGAGATAAGTTGGCAAGAGGGGCCATTGTTTTTCTTTAACCCAAGGAAAATTTGGAGAGACTGAACACTTTTAAGCAGAAAAGTATCTCAGATTTGCATTTTTAACTATTATTCTAACTCCAATGTAGAGAATAGATTAGATTATGAAAAAATTGGATAACATACTTTAGAAGAGGCTATTGCAAGCAATCTGAAAGAAAACACATTTGGCTCTACTCAATATAATGGTTGCAAGAAAAATGTTCAGGAATGACAAACAATACATACTTTGCACTTTACTCAGATAAATATCTATTTTGCTTCCTCTCACTTGGTTTCCTCTGCAAGATCTAGATTAAATTGTGTCTTCCTACTCTGTATTAATTTAGTACAGAGAATTTACTGTTCTTAAATTTTAATTATCAGATCATCCAACTCTCATCTATCTTGGAATATAAAATATAAAAATATTAAGGGCAGGGACTATGTTTTATTTAGCTTTACTCTCCTCTGCCTGACTGAATTTCAAAAAATATTTGAATCTATTGACCTTGAATTTACCAATCATGTGATTTTGGACAAGTAGTTTAAACTCTTTGGATCTTAATTTCATCACTTAAGAAGTAATATCATCCTTTTACCCATTTTGAGTCCATGGAGTGAAGTCCTGGCAAGTAAATTTATTTTCTTTGGCACTGAGGATATACTGACTTCGAATTAGATAGATCACAACAGTAACAGCTTAACCAAAAAGGATTGAAGAAAGGGACATTTTATTGATTGGGAAGAATTCAGAGCTCAACAAAACATATGAAGCACCGAGGAACTCTGTTATCAAAAACCATTTATCACTTCTACATGTAAAGATAAGGGCAAGGAGCAGTGCTAGTGAAGTCTTCAGAGAGATGAAGTTGTAGGCATGGGCTCTCTACCAGAAGCCATGGCCACATGAAGAGTGGCACTGTTGATGAGGGCCAGGTGGGGAAAGGTGGTTGCAGACAAGATCCACCACCAAGCTACCTCTTTCTCTGGCCTTTGTTATCTGTGAAGTCTTTCTCAATGCTTGAGTCCATCTGAAAGCAAAAGAGCAAGAGAATTCCAGTGATTCCATTATTGAGGTCAATCCCCCCAGACCACTCTTTCTGACACAGAAAAAGGAAGAAAATATCTAGGGAGGCAAGTGGAGAATAATTTGAAAGAGAGAAGACAAATATGCCATACTTTAAGAAAACCTTGGTGAGCAGGTGTTGTGGCACAATGATGGTTAAGATATGCTTGGGGTGCCCACATCCTTTTTCAGAGTGTCTGGGTTTGAGCCTCTCTTCTGCTTCTGATCCATCTTCTTGCTAATGCATACCTTGGGAGGCAGTATGTGATGGCCCAAGTACTTGAGCTCTACCACCTAAGTGGGAGATCTAGATTGAGTCCCAGGCTCCTGGCTTTGGGCTGGCCTGATTCTGGCTGTGGTGGGCATTTGGGTGATGACCCAAAGGATGAGAGATCTCTCTCCAGCTGTCTCCCTGTCACTGTGTTTTTATCTCTTAAGAAAATGAAAGGATAAAGTAAATGGACAAAGGAAAGGATAAATTAGATAAACGCTCAGGCCTGAATCTCTTCCTATCTTTCATATTTATATGCTCAACTATATTTGAATGAAAATTATAACACATACCCAATATATATATATATATATATATATATATATATATATATGAGCTTGGGAGATGGCATTTAGCCTAGTGGTTAAGATGCCCTCCCCCACATGAGCATGCCTGGGTTTATTTCCCATCTCTGGCCTCTGACCAGCTCCCTGCTAATATAAGGCAGCAGCGATGCTTCAAGTAGCTGGGTTCCTGTCACTAAATGGAGACCCGGACTGAGCTTCCAGCTCGTAGCTTCATCCTGGCCACTGTGGATGCAGAGTAAGTCAGTAGGAAATGAAACAGCAGCCTCTGTGCTCTCCTTCTCCCTCTCCCTCCCTTCCTAATTTTCTTCCTTCCTCTTTCCTTTCCTCTAAAATGATTTTTATTATTATTTATTTTTTGAAAGGTAGAGTTACAGAGAGAGAGAGAGAGAGAGAGAGAGAGAGAAATGTCTTCCATCCAGTGGCTCACTCCCCAAATGGCTGCAAAAGCCAGGGCTGGGCCAAGCCAAAGCCAGGAGCAGGGAGTTTCATCCGGCCCTCCCATTTCATTGCAGAGGCTCAAGCACTTAGGCCATATGGGATGCCGGTCGTGGCTTAACCTGCTGTGGCACAGCATTGGCCTCTGAAATAATGTTTTTTTAAATTAAGCTATTAGGGCAGGCCTTAGGCACAGTGGTTAAGACACAAACTCGGGTTGTCTGCCCTCCGTATCAGAGTGACTCATTGCCAGTCATAACTCTGCTTCTTATTCTAGCTTTCTGCAATTGGCACAGAGGGAATCAGCAGCTAAAGGCTCAAGTCCTTGGTCCTGTCATCCACATGTGAAGCATAGACCTGCAGTTGTGGATATGTGGGGAGTAAAACAACAAGTAGAAGATCTCTCTCTCTCATAAATAAGTCAGCTGAATATTCACATAAATTTCTTTAAGGCTATTGTAGCCCTAATAAAATGCTGGTTTTCCATGGGAACTCAAAGACAAACATTCTCTATTTAATCTGATTCAAAATATTGAAATCTCATGATATAGAAGTATGAAACCAAATGAAATTCAGTACATTAAATATCAATTGAAAAATTATTTGTATTGAAAAACAGAATTACCATTGATCTACTATATGTTGGACGGATACTGGAGACTCTACAGAGCTTACACTATAAAAAACACAGAAGGAAGATATTGTAAGCTGTAACTTTCTGGAAAAGAAATGAAGGCTTAAAGCAGGAGCTAACACAACTTACATGGCACAGATAGAAAGTGGGAAAGCTCGTGAGTTTCACTCAAGTCTTTAATTCTGCAGGTCTCAGGCTCTTTCATATGCCATAGTGTAATGTTGCAATGGATGTGCCCACAGTTGGAGGCTAAAGAAGTGAGTTTGGTGAGTTCCATGTTTCGGATATAAGAGAAACTCTGAGAATTTACTGTCAATTCTAACTAATTGAGAAAAAATATTTCAAGAAATGAAAATTTTGAGCCAATCTGTTTAGGGGAAATGAGATGGCTTAGTTTAGCAAGAGTTCATGTTATTCAACTGGAGTTTATTACAGAGAGAAATGAGCCGCCTCTAGGGCCTGCCTGGAGTTACTAATCAGCAGGCTGCACTTGAAAAATCTACTCTTGGCAGCCTGGAAAGACTCAAGACAAGATTTACAAGAGACACTCAGTCATGATGAACCATTCATAGGAGGGGTGTATTCGCAAATCTGCCTTCCTGGAAAGCCTCACATGTTTCTTTTCATCATCTACCTACCTGCTTTATAGACTCCTAAATTTCCTTTTGTAATTCAAAAAGCACCCTGATTGGTTTCTATATCCAATGCCTATTTCTCGGTGCTAGGGGGTAGAAAACAAAATAGCATACTCTTTCCTCTCATTTTGTTTTATTATTAACTTATTTATTTGTGAGAAAGGAGTGAGAGAATATACTTCTATCCACTGGTTCTCTCCCCAAATACCTGTAAGTACCAAGACTAGACTGGGCTGTCACCACATGGGTGACAGGAACCCAATTACTGGAACCTCACCACTGCCTCCCAGAGTCTGTGTTGGAAGCCAGGAGCTGCAGCCTGGTATTTCACCAAGGTACTCTGATGTGAGACATGGACATTTTAACTGATGCCTTAACCACTAGGCAAAATGCCTACCTCTGGAGATTTTTATCTTGTAGCAGACACAGATCCATGACCCAGTAAAAGAAATCCAGTATGGCCGGTGCTAAATAGCTGTTAAAGGTGTTTTGGAGACAAAAGTAAAAGTATTTTTATCCTTAGGAGGTTAGGGAGGTTAGTAGACTTTCTTTTCAAGACCTTGATCTTCAAGGATGAGAATTAACTTGTGATGTTTTAATTAGAGGAAACACTAGCCATGTAGACCTTGATGACAAATGCAGATAGATGGGTATGAACAGAGTGGAAGACAAATAAAAAAAAAAGACCTACATCTTTGTCAGTAATAAATTAACTCACCAAAAATATGTGTTTTCCTTGTTACACTTACCTTTTGGCTATGAGTGCCTGTTATGCCACAATCCAGATTAGTAGGCAGTACACAGGAGGAAAACATAGCTCATACATCACTTTAGAATGGATTTCTTACCTACTTCACTGAAGATAAGGGACATTATTGATTTGATTAGGGTGGTTCAATTAGCAGAGCAAACAGATTTCTAGACTAGAGAAAAGGTTAAATGACATTTATCTTTGATCCATAGAAATTGCCAAGGCAACTGGTATTCACTTTCTCCATCTCCTAAATCAGTGTGCCAATGAGTGATGTATTACCTAAACAAAGGAGTCCCAAGCCTAGGTGAACATGATGTGTTTTGAGAGCCACTGTGCAAATATAGATTGTAGCAAGGTTTTTTTATAGACATATATTTCACTTGGCAAATAAAGGGGAAAGGGAATAAATACAACCCGTGAAAAACATGTGAAGTCAAAGCAAAAATCCCACAATATCTCAGTAAACGAATGATAATAATTTGTAGAAAATATAATATTGCTATTAGAAATAATGTTGCTGACAAAAAAATTTGACTACTTTAAAGTACTGCTCAACTGTGAAAGCATACCAATTACAACACTTTCTTTACTCTTCTGTAACAAGCAGGCTGCTTTGGTTACAAGCATGAGAAGCCAGCTCTAAATTAAGCAGAAAATAAACATTGTGGAAGGTCATGGGCTGGCTTAAAGGACTAAGGCTAAGACGACCAGGAAGCTCAGTAGAGATATGAAACCTTTAGCTCTGGGGATCCAGATGGGGGAACAAACTGAAACCTCTCCTCAAGAGACAGTGAGAAAAATGAGCTCTGTATCAAGTCGAGTGACAGCTTTGATAAATTATGTTCAGGGAGGAATGAGCCTGCATGAAGAAGAGTGATGTGGATGAAAGCAAAAACATGTACTTTACAACCCCTGAAGCAGAGTCAATCAATATGCTTGTACTTTACTGAGTGTTGATGCCTTGATGAATTATATTCACTTAAAAAAGGAAACAGCTCAATGAATATTCTATATAAAGAATACACCTTAAAGGAAGCAACATGAAAAGTAGAAACAACAATAACACTTTATTTTTTTCCAACTTGGTTTTCCTACCTTGACATTCATCAAAACATTGCAAAAAAAAGGACAAGTTGTGCAATGATAAATTGGCTAAGGCTGACAATGCACAAGTGGTTTGAGTCGAATTTATAATGAAGTCAAAGTTGGTTCTATTTGATATGTGCCAAATTTTATTGAAATAAATATGTTTTACATAACCATAATAATACTCAACTCTCACCAATGGATGATTTTATTTAACTGTTTGGTACAATAGAATTTTAAAACAATAATTTGGATGGTGTGCTAATGTTAATCTCCACATAATTAAATATGAAGCTCTTGGTGAGCTTTTAAGAGCAATTTCAGGGGCTGGCATTGCAGCATAACAAGTAAAGTTGATGCCTGTCACACCAGCATCCCATATGGGTGTCAGTTTGAGACCCAGCTGCTCCACTTCCAATCCAGTTCCCTGGGAAAGGCAGCAGAGGATGGTCCAAGTACTTGGGCCCCTGCACCTACATGGGAGACCTGGAAAATTTCCTGGTTCCTGGCTTCAGCCTGGCCCAGCCCTGGCCATTGCGGCCATTTGGGGGATGAACCAGCAGATGGAAGATTGATCTCTCTCTCTTTCCCTCTCTCCATCTTTCTCTCTCTCTGTCTCTCCTTTTCTAACTCTGCCTTTCAAATGAATTAAAACAATATTTTTTAAAAAGTAGTTTTAGTAGAGAAAGTATGAAAATTTCCTAATAACACAGTAGAGACTATTTTTTTCATGAGCCTAGAACTCCATCGTACACTTATTATCTATGTAGCACTGGGCAGCAAAGTTAGCCATTAAATCCATAATCTCCTCATGCAGGATAGTACTAACTAATTACTATCCAGGTCTATTTTCCAGTGTTGTGAAGTATGTCAGGAAAAACTATTGGTAAAATTGCTTTGCAAACTACATAGCACTCGACAAGTGAAAGAGTTAGTCTCATTAATATTGACACATAACTTAATCAGAAAAAAATAATACTTCAGCTCCTTGCCTAGAAGCTGCAAAATAGTATTAATAAAATTTAGTTTCATCCTGGTTTGGAACACTATTTTACAAACCAAAACAACTTTTTTAAGAGTTAACTTTAATATGCTAAGTTTATATTATAACCCTTAAAAAGAAGTAACTTATTCTGTATTGCATAGATCTCCATA
Organism: Sylvilagus floridanus; assembly: GCA_949820135.1. NCBI lineage: Eukaryota > Metazoa > Chordata > Mammalia > Lagomorpha > Leporidae > Sylvilagus > Sylvilagus floridanus. Next base: position 24,488,274 of record OX463245.1, on the reverse strand, counting down.
AACAATTTGTTCTTTGAGACTGGGTGAAATGGCACACAAAAGAGCTTCAGTTTCAACACTACCTTCAACATGACAGAGCAGGAGCCCGATTAGTGTTGCATAAATCTCTAAGTATTGGATAGTGGGCTTGCTGCTTAGCGGTCCCACATGACACTGTGCTTCCTTTACACCAAGTCACTAGAATTTCTAATTGCTCATTAATAGAAATCATACTGTAAACAGCCTGTGGGAACCACCTTCTCCTGCCCAAGTCTTGGCATTGGCAACTAGTGCCCCAGTAATATTTACTGATCCCCATGGCAACAACGTGCTTTACCTTGTAGAAATCCTAAAATTGTAAGGACTCCATTGTTCTTTGTCATGGTATCACAACCCTAAAATAACTACCTTGATGTGAAATATAAATTCTTTAAAGGCCATTTCTAAATGAAAAGTTTCTACAATATGCAGATGTAAAGTCTGATATAGCCTCTTCACTGGATTTTCATTCTGGAACAAACCTCTTACCATTCTGTGTAAAGGTCAATGGGTCTTTCAAAGAAGTGAGTTAAAGTTGTCCTATTTAATTTGTTACTTGGTAGAACTTTAAATAGAATGTGTCAATGTTGGGGCCGGGATTCAAATGGTATCCCTACACACTTGGAGCAGCACTCCATGGACAACTACTCAAGTAAATGGGCTGCTAAGATTTAGGGATCAAAACTCCCCTGTTTTGCAGGTTCGCAGTAAGAAATTAGAGTTAGTCAAATTCCTAAAATTCCCCCATTTATGGTGAGATCTTGTTAGTTTCCAGATTTCTAGATTTATTAAAGTATACTGGCTAAAATTCCAAATGTCTGCATAAGAAGATAAAGTTCTACTCATAAATTATATTGGGGTCCTCAAAAGAAAACTATTGTTTGAATATTAAGTAGTAGTAGTAGTAGTAGCATTTTATCTCATGGTCAGACCTGATGCTCTTCAAGTCTGTAGGATTAAACACATTTTAACAAAATTAGTGTTCCACAGAACATACATTCCTATAACCACATTATAATTTTTGTTTCAGAGAGAGTAGGTGGTGGGGCAGGTATTGCATTTCCCCTCCTCCGATGTTTCAAATGCATTAACACTCAGCAGGTGAAACTGAAATACTTGTTATACTTCAAAACTATTTCCTTGTAGGAACTCAAGTGATTACTAATCCAGGGTTGAGAGAACTGCAACTGGATGTGTCACTCACTGCTTTCTTTCAGTGGAGATTTAACATTTCTATGCATGTTAACACTCTCTTCTGGTAATACAAGCACTCAGAGCCAACTCTTCCACTGTTCTCTCTTGAAGACCTGCTGTTCTCGCTCATTTTTCAAGTGTTTCATGAACAAGTAAGCTAACTTGACATTGTTGTTAAGAGGAGCATTTCAATACTCTGGATCCACTGACTGTGCTCTGAATAATTTGCCCCCCATCCTTTACACTATAAAGGGGACCAGATGAAAAACAGCATTGTGCCTGCAAGTTTAGGCAGAATGGTGCCAACAAGCATAAAGGCTGCCCAAGCTGGAGCCTGGCTCTCAAGGTTCTCCACTCAGGCTTTTCTGTTTGTTTATTTGCTGGTTTCTTAGAACTGGCATTGTCTAATGAGAGTGCTCACTGGGGAGGATTAGAGGAAGAGAGCAAATGAATTTTAATCCTCTGAAGTCAAGAACTTCATCTTCTTGTATTTCTGTTCCTTGTGGTGACTAGCCCATCAGTGCCTTATAGAGTCAGAGGAACAAATAAGAAAGAGAAAAAATATAAGAGGCTTTTGAATTATTATGTCATCCTTTAAAAATACAAACAAGAGAATGTTTATCAAAAAGAAACCTATTGAAAAGAAATCCTAAGTGAAGCACAATGCATATATTCGAGGAATATATCTTTTACACAGTCCTGTGTCTGTTTTTTTTTTTTTTGCAACTGATGTGTGTGGTGTGTGTGTGTGTGTGTGTGGTCTGTATGTATGTGTATATGTGTGTGTGATATGAAGCATGACTATAAAATTACAAGGCTTACAGCAGCATACATATTGAACACATAGTAAGGCTTAATTAAGTAAGCTCTGCTGAAACTGTAAGTGGTACCAAACACAGAATATTGCACTTATAGTTTGTTCAATAATAAATATCTATTGAGCAGTTCCTGTGGTCTGTATCAATAAAATAATTATATTCATAGGGGCCTGAAATAATGATATTACTTCCAACCACAGTAAAGAGAAACCCACTAACACTAAAGTTGATGACTAACTATAGAAGCGAATGTATCCATTTAATGAGAAAGGATTTTTATGTGTTCAATATACAAAATGTTTCGCAAAGTCATTTTATCATTGTAAATTCAAATTCTAACAGCACAGACGCTGTTATTAATAATAACCAGAAAACCTTTTTCTCTCCTCCATAGACAGTAATACAATCCATGAATGCAGTGTGAATGTGGCTGCAAGAGCAGAAACGAATCAAGACAGTTCTCAATAACTGCATACCCAGAGTCACTATTGGGTGAGTTTGCATTTATCTTGAGCTACATGCTACATACAGTCTCACAGGGGACAACACCTCATTTTGAAAATTAACCTCAGGGCCTGTGTTGTAGCACAGTGGGTTAAAGCCCCAGCCTGCAGCACGGGCATCCCTTATGGGTTCCAGTTCAAGTCCAAGCTGCTCCACTTCCAATCCAGCTCTCTGCCATGGCTGGGAACATAGTAGAAAATGGCCCAAGTGCTGGGGCCCCTGTACCTGTTAGGTAGGAAGTCAGATATGAGCTTATGTGTGTGTAACAGGCCATATGTCCAGCATATGCATCTGCATCTCGAAGTCATCCTGATAATGTTTCAGGGGCAGCCTGGTATTCACATCCTGCCCTGCCTCCTTCTACCTGATAACTTGCCAGGTGGAGGTCCCCGCCCCTTCTGCCTGGCAAATCTTCCACAATCTCCCAGATGCAGCCCAGATGCAGCATTTCAAACACCCTGCTCAGATCCCCATTCTCTAGGGGTCCTGCTCACCTTTCCTCTAAACTCAGGATGGCACCAGCTAGGCTTCCTCCTGTCTGATACCTTCAAGGGAAAACTCAGATAGGAGCTGCTTAATATTTACATCCATAAATCCTTTGTTTCAGGAGGAGATGTATGAAGACAAAGATCCATCTCCTTAAAAACCCCCAGCCTCAACTGGACTGTGCGCTTAGCCCTCTGCCTCTCTGCTGAGCCGCCCACCTGACCTGGTCAGGTGTAATCTCTCCACTCAACCATGTAACCTCCTCCCCCCCCCCCCCAGTCTTAGCGACTGGGCACTCTCTCAGGCTCTGTCTGGAGAGGTGCCCATCTGTCCTTATGGATGTCCCTCCCTAATAAACCTTGTTATTTTACCTCTCACTACTCTCTGTCTCATGCCTGAATTCTTTCTTGCGCAAAGACAAGAACCCTGTGATTCTCTGGTAACATACCCACCTTGGACACCCATAATAAGCTCCTGGCTTCCAATCCGCTCAGCTCTGCCCATTGCGGCCATTTGGGGAGTGAACCAAAGGAAGGAAGACCTGTCTCTCTCTGTTTGTGTGTCTCTACCTCTCTCTGTAACTCTGCCTTCAAATAAATAAAACTAAATCTTAAAAAAAAAGAAAACAAACTTTACGTCTTAAATGTCCCACACCAAGTTACCGTCATTCACTGCTATTTCTTGATCCCAACACCATGCTTTGAGTTTTGCACCTTTATGACCTTGATGGAGAAGCACAGAAATACTTAGAGACACTTGAAAACATCTCATTACACTTACCAGTGTCACTTGACTCTGTAACAATTTAAAAACATCACAATGACTAACACTGTCAAAGAAGAGCTTTAGTTTCCATTTACCTGTACCCATGGATAAGAAATATGTTGAATATTTTGGCTCAGAGATTCTCCCTTCCATCAAATGCAATTGAAATTTCACATCCAGGATGAAAAAAACTAAAAAGCAGAGTGATTTACTGAGCTTGCTTTCCTCGTTCTAAATTGTTTCAAGAGAAGCACTGGTTCTGAAAAAACATATCTCTGAATAATGTGTGTGCATTTTTCTTAGCACTTGCTATGCTTTTTTCTTGAGTTAATGAATAGCATAGATGACATACTTCAACTTACAGGTGTAGGTAGCAATAATGAATCTCTAGACTTAACTAGCTCCTAAACAAAATGTACAGCAACATGACACTTTTCAAATACTTCTGATTTGTCCACTGCAACCAATGTCCAGGTATGTTTGAAGAATTTCCTGGGCTTACCAGCCTTGCTACTGCTGTTTAGGCCACTGAGGCCTAAACCCCCAAACCCAGTGAAACTGGGCACAGATAGTCTAAGGGCTAGTAGAATGGTTATTGCTTGGGGAAGCCCCTCCCTGGGGCCATTCTAAACTGCTAATACAATGCTTTGTAAACTTCAGGAAGGAATCTTTCTCCGGGGACCCCCCCACACCTCATCGGGGTCCTCCTGGCACTCTGCACCTCCCCCACAAGCAGCTTAAGAAGGGACTCTGCCTGCTGCCCAAGTGGAAGGAAGCCTGGCTCCAAGCCCTGGTCACTGTCTGGGCAGGCTGAACCCCTTCTCTGAAAAACAGGTCTTCCTCTACCAGCTGCCTCCTCAGCTTTTCAAACCCTAAAAATCCTAAAACCTAACAGCCACTGCTCAGTTTCCCCAAGTTAGCACCAACCTAACATACTACATTTTATCTGTTTCAAACTAGCTTGACAGCATGCTTCCTTATTTATCAGTGTCTTAAATTGCCATATATATCTATGTATGTGTGTGTGTGTGTAAATATATATATATGTGTGTATATATATAAATATATGTGTATATATATATATATATGTATATGTGTGTGTGTGTGTATATATATATATAAATGTTACCGGTGAATGGCAGAGTTCTTGTCTTTGGGCAAGAAAGAATTCAGGCATGAGACAGAGAGTAGTAGAAAACTAAAAATAGCAAAGTTTATTAGGAAAGGGACATCGGTAAGGACAGATGGGCACCTCTCCAGACAGGACCTGAGAGAGAGAGCACATTGGCTCAGACAGGGGAGGAGTGAGGTTACATGGTTGAGTGGAGAGATTACACCTGACCAGGTCAGGTGGGCGGCTCAGCAGAGAGGCAGAGGGCTGAGTGCTCAGTCCCGTTGAGGCCAGGGGGTTTTTAAGGAGATGGGTCTTTGTCTTCACACATCTCCTCCAGAAACAAAGGATTTATGGATGTAAATATTAAGAAGCTCCTATCTGAGTTTTTCCCTTGAAGGTATCAGACAGGAGGAATCCTAGCTGGTGCCATCCTGAGTTTAGAGGAAAGGTGAGCAGGACCCCTAGAGAATGGGGATCTGAGCAGGGTGTTTGAAATGCTGCATCTGGGCTGCATCTGGGAGATTGTGGAAGATTTGCCAGGCAGAAGGGGCGGGGACCTCCACCTGGCAGGTTATCGGTAGAAGGGGGCAGGGCAGGATGTGAATACTGGGCTGCCCCTGAAACATTAACGGGATGACTTTGAGATGCAGATGCATATGCTGGACATAAATGTCTTTTTTTAGGCCTTTATGTCACACATACATAAGCTCATATCTGACTTCCTACCATATATATATATATATATATATATATACACACACACACACACATATATATACACACACACACACACACATAATCATTTCCTGGGGTCCAGTTACAGTGTGGAGATAAAACGGTACAGGGATGCCAACTTTTTTCTCTACCCAATTGTTCAACATTTTGAATAACAATAGCTTGAAATGGCCCTTATTTCAGCTCATTCCTTTAGCTCTCCCTACCATATCATTCAATGACACAGATGCAAAACCAAACACAAACAAGCAAAGCATCCCTCTCTTCTTGATTGCTCTTCATTATTCTCTCTGTCTGTCTCCTGTTTACTTGGAGGGAATCTCAGGCAGTAATCATCCCTAACTGGATTATCTCCATGGGAAGGTAGAATAACCGTTAAATACTACACTACTCCCAATAATGAGTAAAGCTTTTCAGCACTGATTTCACAGTCAGTGAATCTTCCTAACTGCAAACTTTTGGTGGATTGAGGGAAATGACCACTCACAAATATTTATTCAGGAATTTATTTATTTACAAATAGTATACCAAATCAGGTATTATAAACAGATTATTATAAAGTGTATTAGGCACAGTTCCTGAATTCAGGAATATTCTAGTCCTGTTACAAAGGAGGATTTCCAATCCTCATAGAGAGCAGAAATAATAGAATATTGTTTGTTTGGGTTTGCTTATTCTTTTTCTTTAAATTAAATACAGATGTAAATTCTTAAAAAATCAACAAATACCACCCCCACCCTTGTTTCTCATGGAGAAAGATCCCTGTTTGCAAAGACAGGAGAGGAAAAGAATCTCCCTGGGCTCCTATGGTGAGGTAGTAGGGACCTTGAAGCCCAGAAGGAATGTGAGAGCAGTTTGGGCTTTCATTTCTATTGTCCAGGGACTCATAAATAGAAGCTTGAACAATCTCTTTGTAAATAAAGAGCAAATGTTTCTTGCAGATTGTGGAACCTAAATTTGGAAAGGGGAAACAAGAGAGCCGTCATTTACAATGGCACAGAAAAGCCCAAACTCTATCAACAGACACAAAGGCAGGGTTGAGTTCACCCAAGATCATCTCCTTGCATAAAGCTGTCTGTTAATTTTCAATTTCCAGTGTGACTCCATCATGTAGTCTGATATATGAAGACAAGGACCCACACAATCAAGCATGTTACAAATTCTGAGGATATATGAACTAAATATTCCAGTTATGTAGGGCTGTTAGGATTATTTGAGACCTCCTAGAAGCTACCTTTATGGTAATTACTATTATTTTGATTTATAAAGCTCAGGCATCATTTCAAATGCAAGTAGACTTATAAATATGGCAAATTAGGGCTGGCGTTGTGATGTAGGGGGTAAAGCCACCTCCTGCAATACAAGCATCCAATGTGGGTGCCCATTCAAGTGCTGGTTTCTGATCTCTGAGATCTCTGGTTCTGATCCAGAGAATGACCCAAGTACTTGGGCCCTGTCACACACATTGGGAGACCCAGAAGAAGCTCCCAGCTCCTGGCTTCCACCTGGCCCAGCCTGGCCACTGCAGCCAACTGAGGAGTGAACCATCAGATGAAAGATCTTTCTTGTTGTCTCTCCATCTGTGTGTGTGTGTGTGTAATTCTGCCTTTCAAATAAATAAAATAAAATATTAAAAAAGAAATGGCAAATCATTGTTGAACTTGTTGAAACACAAACACTTCATTCTGACCAGGGATTATACACAACTACACATTTCTTCCTCCTCCTTCATCTCTCATAACATTTTCTCTATTGGAATGAATACTTAACTTACAAATCCATACTTTACTTTTTGAGTAAAGAAGGCATTAAGTATTTTCTTCCAGAAGCAGCCATGTAAGAACCTAACAGATTATTTGGGTCTGTCAATGTAATTTTATGATTGCTATAATACATACTATTATCAAATCTCAAAAAGAAGGAAAATTAAATCATATAGAGAACAGTGGATAGAGCCACAACTCCTCCATTCAACACATCTGAAGTCAAATTTTAAGCTTTCTACAATGAGCCCTGTCAGGTTTCTGCTATTCCCTTCCCTCACCCTAAACATCAAAGTGGGCTCCTCACTGTTACCCAGATTCTGCATGGACTCTTAACCTAGATTCCCCCACATTTCCACTGACCCTTGACTCAGGCACTCAAGATGTGTATGTTTGTTATCTGAACTGCATCAGTTTCTGTGCCTGTCTAAAACCTACCTCTGCTTGGAGAGCTCAGAGTCTCATTAATGCTGATGCAATTATTCTATGACATTGTTCATTAGCTTTAGGATCAGAAATAATTCATTCATCCATCCCTGTAATCATATATTCCATTAAATGTTGTGTTGAACACCTACTCTGTTCTTAGTCCTAGTGATTCAAATACAAATGAAAACCTATATCTTTGTCTTATGTTACTTGAAGCCTTTTGAAATATTTCAATAAAATAGTAATTACTACCTTATTATAGAGTGGGATGGCAGAGGTGTGCGAATTCTGCCTGGAACATCTAAACTGCACTAGATGGGCCTTCAGGAAGAACAATTGGTCTGAGCCTTGAAATTCAAGGACAATTAGCTAAATAAAAAAAGAGAATAAAGGATATTTCAGACAGAAAGAATATTCATAGAGGATATAGCCAAAGAAGTATGAGGAAACAAGAGATAGTATACATGAAAATGATCATGGAAAATGCTAAAATTTCTTAAATCTTAAAGAATACATATATATTTTATTTAGTTTTTAGATAAAAGCAAAGAGAGATCTTTTATCTGCTGATTCACGCCCCAGATGGTTGCACTGGCCAAGGCTGAGCCATGCTGCAGCCAGGAGTTAGGAGCTTCTTTCAGTTCTCTCATGTGGGTGGTAGGGTCCCAAACATTGGGGCCATCTTCCACTGCTTTTCCCAGGCCACTAGCAGAGAGCTGGATTGGAAGTGGAACAGCTGGGATGTGAACAAGTGCCATATGGGATGCTGGTGTTGTAAGCAGCAGCTTAACCCACTACACAACAGTACCACCCCCCCAGCATTAATTTTTAAAAAATAAATATAAGAGACAGATAATATTAAAAGCCATACATATGAGTGGTATTCAAAAACTACTAGTGAAAACATATTGTGAAAAATTAAATTATGCATGTATTTCAGAAAGATACTTTGCACCAAAATAAACTTAACTTTTAATTCAATTTTTCCATGAAATTTCTGAAGTACATTCATACCTTTTGATGTCTGCTGCCACAGTCTTAAACTAGGATGAAGCAAGATGTCTTAAGCAGCTTTCAAGCACACAGTAATTATTCCTCTGTATCTGTCATCTACACAACAGCGTAGATGACCTTCTAAAAATGTATATCTGATCATGTAGTATTGTCCCACAAATGTTGCATTGATGTAATTCTAAAGAAGACCATTATCCTTAGTGAAATAAGCCAGTCCCGAAAGATAAATAACATATTCCCTGATTTGTGGTAACTAGTATGCAGAGTACAAACAAATGAATGCATGTAAGTGCAAGGGAGATTTTGAGATTTGATTATTGTTTATAACCCTTATCTATACTCTAGAGGAACATTATGTTTTCTACTTACTATTTCTTGAATTCTTTACTGAGTTGAGGGTTAAGCTTGTGGTCATGAAATAAATTGAAAGTGCATCATTGCAAAAATGAATAGAAAAATAAAAAATGAACAAGGAGGAAAGGAAGGGGGGGAGGGAGAGGGAAGAAGGGAAGGTAGGGTGGGAAGCATCACCATGTTCTTAAAACTGTAAATATGAATACATGAAATGTGTTCCTTTTATATAAATTTAAAAATATATTTATATTTAAAGTAATAAAAAATTTCCCTCTAAAGACTTCACATTTGAATTAAAGCACATACAAAAGTGAACTATTAGAACTAGGGAAAAATAAAGTGAGATTATTTTTAAAGTGAAAAGGTAAGTCTGTGGTAGAATGAGGTGAAAAGATCATGTCAAGATGGGCGCTGAGGTGAGAAGGTCATGTCAAGATGGCTGCTGAGGTGAAAAGGTCATGCCAAGATGGCTGCTGACAACAGAAACTGCCTGGAAACAGGCTGTGATTGGATGGCTTCGGAAACCACATGACAACAGAGCCTGACTGATAGCAGGCCGTGATTGGATGGTTTCAGAAACTGCCTGGCAACAAGAGCCTGACTGGCAACAGGCTGTGATTCGTTAGGGCATAGACCACCCCTTGACCAGATTGGCTGCCTTTGCTATATAAGCAGCTGCAGGAACTGAAATAAACGAGTCTGCAGGTTGCTTGCCTCAGGCCTGCTTTCACCTGACTCCTGGGGTCTGTGTGGTGACTCCGCCCCTCCTCCCCCAACCACGCTCCTCTCAGAACCAACTCTCTCAGAAGAAATCAACAGCAACATAAGTCAAAGTGTGAGAAGATACTTACAGCATAGGGTATATGCATAAAATTAAAATAAAAATCCAATAAAAGGCACAAGTGTCACTCCCTTCACAACAGAGAAGTGTGGAATAGCAAGTAACAATATCAAATCCCAAGAGATATAGAAAGATTCCTGTTTGAGCTTATCTGTATATCAGTATATACAGGATGCACAATATAAATAAAAGGATAGTATACAGAAAAAAATTCCATTTTACATACATATCTTCTTATAAGTTTGTGATTTATATTAAGTAAAAATATATCAAGACCAAAATAGGACTATAGATTTCAGAAAGACTTGGCAGAGTACCTGTAAGTGAGGCGGTCTCTACCCTGATTGCTGGCTTGTAGGACTGTATCTTGTTGGGGACCAGGGATACAAGCTGACCCAACAGGAAGACTGAGAAACTCAGTGTTTGAAAACAGACGTTTCCATCTGAGATGCTTCCATCAAAATTTAATTTTTCTTTCTGTATGCCTCAGTGCTTAATTACTATATATACAAAAAAACTTAATTCAGAATTCTATTAGTTCATTTGCTTCTGAGATAGAATATATTTTATTAACAACTAATGCAGACATGGAAGATGTGTTATTTTATTAGAATCAAGGCAGGCAGTTATAGAAAACCAGATTACAATTCCACATATGATATAACAAACTGGATTTCAGACTCACACATGTTAGTAGACATCTCATGATCTGACATTTCATTTGCCAGTTTGGCTTGTTTGTAGCTCCAACCCTGCAATCTTAATGATTATTTGACTTTAGACCATCTAAAAAAGCACTATGGATGTGACAGAGTTTATGCAGTCTTGTAAAATTAGAATGTGAGTATATAGCTATAAATCTGTGATGACATCATAGATAAAGATGTAATTGAACGTCCAACAGTCAGTTTAAAGAAGAGTATCAGACAGGCAGAGTGCGTTGGGTGCCAAGAAGAAAAACTGAAAATAAGAAGAATCAAATAGGAAATCTGGGAGTTTATTTCCATAAATTTTGACATGAACATGAACACCAGGTCAAAGGAAGCCTGCAGGTCCTATTTAATATGCTTGAATTTTTAAGAGACTGGGCCAAGTCAGAAAAGTGCTAGCCCTGGAACTATATTAAACTCTTGTGGCTTTGCCAATAGAGCTATCTTTCCCATTAAATTAAATACATCAATCAGTGTGAAGCTACACTCATACAAGGTTAGTAGCCAATTTCTCCATTAGGTGAAAGATAATTATGGCTAATAGTAAGGTAATCAAAATACTTACTAAGCTATAAATTGCTATAAATAACAGAAGCAAGCCATCTTTGCTCCCAAATACATCACCTATCATTTTAAAAAGACCTCTGGCTCCTCATTGGCTCTGTAAAATTCAGAATCCTTTAAGCTGTCATAGGTTGCCCTTTTCATTGTTGGATGATGCTTACCAGATATCCAACATTGTTCACTTGCAGCAGATACAATATTAAACTTGACACAGTACCAGCACTCAAGGAAGTCACAGTATAATTGAAGAGAATATGCAGCCCCATGATTCTATTCAGAAGAATCAGCAAAATTCAACTGTAAAGTTGAGGGATAGTTCAAGAAATTCTTCACAGTGTTTTAGTTTTTTTATTGAAGGACAAACAATATTTGAAAAGGGAAAGAATTCTAGAAAAACAAGTACAAAGGCTTAATCATAGATATTAAGTTATGTGTGGGATTTAAGCAAGAGTTCATTAAAATTAAAATTAAAGAATAATTAAGCCTTTCCCAGCCTGGCTGTCATGTCTATTTGGGGGTGGGGGGCTGAACCGATGGATGAAATTTGATCTTTCTCTCTCTCTCCATCTGTAACTCTGCCTTTCAAATCAATTGATAAATATTAGAAAAAGAATAAACTTAATGAAAAAGAATATATGAGAAAGAATGATAGGAGATGTATCTAAATGAAACATCAGTGAAGTTTAAATTTTATCTTGTGATCACTGGAAAACCAGAGATGGTTTATCAGAAAAATCAATATGGAATTTTTCTATAGTTAATGAAGATATCATTATAGATTTATGCTTTAGAAATGCAACTCAAATGGACCATGACATGTACGTGAAGAGACTGGTATTAGGAAGGTCAGGTCAGAAACTAATTCCAGGGAAAAATAAGGGAAATCATGGAAATTATGTTGGAAAAAATACAAAATTCAACAAGATATTTCAGATGATCTCAATGAATCTAGGGTAGGTTCAAAGCACAGTTGGTGAAGGAACTAATTTCATGAGACGTTCTAGCCTGAAACACTGACAGGTGGTATCACCATCTATGAAGAAAGGAATCAACACAAAGGGAGTAATTTGAGTGGGAGAAAGCTCCTAGCTCTTCAGTTCAGTTTGGAATGTGTCTTATTTTTTAGGTCACAGCACTATTCCAAAAGGAAAGGTCAAATACAGCCAGAAATGGTAGAGAGAGAGAGAAAGAGAGAGAGAGACCGAGACCGAGACCAGAGGGAAGGGGACCATGAAGAAAGAGAGGTATTTAAAATTAATAGCTTGTACATTACAGCTGTGATAATAGAAACTGATTCTCACAAAGGATAGAGAAGAAATAGAAGAGAAACTAAAATAAATGTCTAAGTTTTGTATCTGATATCTAATTGTCCTTCAAATAAGATAATAAAATTCAAAGGGTAGAAACCTTGTTAGATCTGTACTTTGTGGAATAACTGTATTTGTAAATATTGGAATATATTTGACCACATCTAACAAAAATGTTATCTAAAGAGTTAATTGAAATAAATAGGCAATTTGGGCTGACTGTTGAATTCAACTTTGAACGTTAGTATCCAAAAAGAGAGGGATAAAAATATATTAAAATTTTATTTCATTTAAGCTAATTAATAAAATACATTCCGAGTGATAGCCCTAAGTTCTGTTAAATTTTAAGTTCTTATTACAGGGTAATAATATTGATGTTTACACCATCTTTCTTTTATATAAAATTTGTATGCATTTGAAACTTAGAGAGATAAAGCTCCCGTCTGACGATTTAATCTTAAAATGCCCACAACAGCTTTTACTGAGCGAGGCTGAAGCCAGAGGCCAGGAACTCAATCTAGGTCTCCCAAGTAGATGGAAGGAATCCAACTACAGGAGCCGTCACTTGACCTCCCAGCATATGCATTAGCAGGAAGTTGGAAACAGGAGCAGAGTCAGGACTCTAAACCAGACAGTAGGATATAGGTTGCAGGCATCCCAAGTGTTGGCTCAACTGCTATGCTAAATCCCCACACCTACCAACTTTTCTAAGTGACATATCATATACAGATAATGTCACAACAGTTCAGCCCAGGAATTAAAAAAATATTTTAAAAATATTTTTAATTTCTTAAAAAATATTTTTAAGAAAGATAGATGAACTTTTACCTTATACATGTGAAAATAAGAGTTTGCTCTATATGCTTTTTCACATTAAAAATGTACTGAATTAAATACTGTGTTCTTTTAATACATATGTATTCAGTTGCTATCCATGCTTTGACATACTTCGGGGCAAAAAATGCACAATCTTTGTGTTACTGATTACTATCCAATGAATTATTTGCATTTATTTTTAAACACTGGATAAAAATTTAAAACAAAACAGCTAAGAAAATTATAAATGATTATAATGTAAATTTCTAAATATCTATTTTTCAAATTTGCAAATCACCATTCTGAAATTGAAATCTATCTATTTCTTTGCTTCTTTTCTGTATTTCTCTAATTTTTCCTTACTGGCCATATTTATCAAATCTAAAGATAACTAATGGGTTGAGGCATGGGATTATACAGCCATAGAGAAAATTCAACTGATTGTAGCCATTAATGCACCTGGTAGTAGAAAACATTAGCGATTTCTTAAGATATAGATGGTTCAAAGGTAGGCATTTAGCCTAACAGTTAAAATGACAGATAAGAAACCTCACATCGGAGTACCTGGGTTTGATTCCAGCTCCTGACTCCAGCTCCCTTTTCTGCAGACTCTGGGAGGGAGCAGTGCCAACTCAAGTGGCTGGATTCCTGTCACGTTCATGGAAGACTTAGGTTTAATTTTCACTGCCAACCTAAACCCCAGCACATATCCCCAGCTGTTGCAGATATTTGGGGGGTGAAGCAGAAGAAAGAAACTCTGTGTGTGTGTGTGTGTTTCTTTGATAATTTTTAAATTTAATATAGATATACAGATGGTTCAGACTTCTGCATCTAGAAAGATGGTATAGTTTTCTCTATTCTACACACTAGGTACAATTAAAAACCCAGAGAACTACATGCAGCACAAACATGAAACTGATAGGTAGAGAGAATGTAGGTCAGTGAGAGGGCTTAGATCCCATTAATGGCATAACAATTAATTTCTTGTGTCTTCTTTTGCCTCATAAATCCCCAATTTGAAATTAGTTGGTGAGAAAGGTACTATCAAAAAATCTGCTCACCCAAATCAAAGGATTAAGAAAAGGACTGAATAGAAAGAAAAATTTTAGACAAAAATATCTTACTCCAGCTAAATACTACCTCAATATATGCCAAAAAAAAGATATATTGGGAAGCTTAGACTTTCATGCTCCCCAATCTGTGCAAGGTACTCCATGACCCTGACAAAATTACTGCCTGAGAAGACTAAGTAAGGAATTTGGACTTTCATCTTCACCAGTAGTAATCACCCAATACCAAGCGAGTGAGTGGAGAGCATGGACTTCCACATACATAGACATCCTATTACTCTTCATGAGGGCAATCTTAGGGGTGGCAGAACTTTCTCAGTTGTCACTGAAATGTAGCAATGCCATTTCTCCTTCATCGTGTCATGGATGCCATACAAGGAGCAGAAATGAGTTATCACAGCTTCTCCCACCAGAAAAGTAGCAGTCAAATCCTAGAAAAAGAGCCAAATACTCACGTACAATCAATAATCTCTGGTGTTAATAGAGACCATGTGGGAAACCTGGACACTTACTCCAACATGGCAATAAAGAGTCCAGCAAGTCTACATACCTGCAAGCATCATTTTAGAGAAAACCTGTTTAAATCGAGATTTAAATAATATTCAGTGTCATAATATAAACTCTACTGTCAAGAATCTTCTATCGCCGGCGCCGTGGCTCAACAGGCTAATCCTCCGCCTTGCGGCGCCGGCACACCGGGTTCTAGTCCCGGTCGGGGCGCCGGATTCTGTCCCGGTTGCCCCTCTTCCAGGCCAGCCCTCTGCTGTGGCCCGGGAGTGCAGTGGAGGATGGCCCAGGTGCTTGGGCCCTGCACCCCATGGGGAGACCAGGAAAAGCACCTGGCTCCTGGCTCCTGCCATCAGATGAGCGCGGTGCGCTGGCCGCAGCGCGCTGTCTGCGGCGGCCATTGGAGGGTGAACTAACGGCAACGGAAGACCTTTCTCTCTGTCTCTCTCTCTCACTGTCCACTCTGCCTGTCAAAAAAAAAAAAAAAAAAAAAAAAAAGAATCTTCTATCAAAATCACTTGTCATGCAAAGAACCACCAAAATCATGAACAGAATGAAAAGCAGAAATTGATAGATAAAAACAGTGATAAGGGGCCAGCACTGTGGCATAGTGGGTTAACACCCTGGCCTGCAGTGCTGGCATCCCATATGGGCACCAGTTCGAGACCTGGCTGCTCCACTTCTGATCCAGCTCTCTGCTATGGCCTGGGAAAGCAGTAGAAGATGGTCCAAGGTTTTGGGCCCCTGCACCTACTTGGGAGTCCCAGAGGAGACTCCTGGCTTCTAGCTTTGGATTGGCGCAGCTCCAGCTATTGTGGTCAATTGGGGAGTGAACTAGTGGAAGGAAGACCTCTCTCTCTGTCTCTACCTCTCTCTGTAACTCTGTCTTTCAAATAAATAAAATAAGTCTTTAAAAAAAACAGTGATAAGATAAATATGCTACCATGAACAATTACAAACATGCTTGAAACAAACAAAAATATACAAAGTTTCTGTAGAATACAGCAAATATGAGGAAAAACATGGAGAGTTTAGAGCTGAAAACTACAGTAAACAAAATAAATAGCTCAATGGATGCACTCCAATTGCTTAAGCAAGTTGAAGGGGGCAGAGGAAATAAATCAGTGAATAGGAAGCTGGAGATATAAGTTACCAAATTGGAAAAATAAAACAGACTGTCAAAGACATGTGGACTGCAAACACACTTTGCATTATCAAAGACTCACAAAGAGATGAAAAAGAGGGAAAGGCAGAGAAAGTACTTGAGGAAATAGTCACTTAGCAACGTCCAAATGTGGCAAAACATAAATTGCCAGATTCCAGAAGCCGAATGAGTGCCAAACAGGATAAATTTTTGAAAAACAACTATTGATTAATGATGTCAGATTCAAGCTTCTGAAAACTAAAAGAAAGAAAATATTGAAAGTAGTAATAGAACAATGACATCTAGTAAGAGAAAAGGCAGGTTGAATGCCAGCTGATTTCTCACCAGAGACCAAAGAAGTTAAAAGGAAGTGGCAGAGTAGTTTTTAAGCAATACAGGAAATGAATTTGCAAGGCAGAATTCTATATCCTGTGAATATATATTTCAGAAATTGAAAGTAAATGAAAACATTCTGGGATAAAAGAAAATCAAGGAAATTGTAGCAAACCTCTCATTCATGGGTTCACTTCCCAAATGGCCATGAGGGTCAGGGTTGAGCCAGACCAAAGCTAGGAGCCAGGAGCTTCATCCAGGTCTCCTATATGAATGCAAGGGCCATTTCTACTGCTTTGCCAGGTGCATTAGCAGGGCATGGCCAGAAATGGAGCAGCCAGGACTTGAACAAGTGCTCATGTGAGACGCCAGTGTCACAGCCTGCAGCCTTACCTGCTATGCCACACACCAGCCCTGGGTTTCTTTCTGTAATGCAACTTCATGAGTGTGAAGGCATCTCTCTGGGGCCTGTTCTTTATGCCTTGGGACTGAAAGAGATCTCACCCCCTGATAACTAAAGCAAGTACGAGTATTTCTCTCTCTCATGATTTATTTATTATAAATGGGGAAAAGAAGGGAAATCAATAACAAAGGGAAAAGTGAGTCAATTTTGTTTTTGGAGAAATCACTAACTATACTGTAGAGTGAGTGGCAATTCACTGTACTTATCAGACTATAATCTCACTTGTAAATGTATGTAAAATTGGGTGATGAAATTAAGTAGTGAAAATGTGACTACTCTAAAGATACCAACATATAAAGACATACTTAGGCTTTTTAAAATTGACTTCAACAAAATCCAATTGAATATCTAGCACAAGCCTAGACTATCTAGGGTATAAAATGTGAAGGTGATAGAGATAGGCATTTTGTCCTTGAAGAACATACACCATATAGAAATAATCTGAACTCTTAAAAAAACAATCTGGGCAAGATCAACTTCTGACATGACACTATTTGTAGCTCCTCTGACTCACTCCCCAGTGAAATTTATAAAAATTATTATATTTTAAAGTGAACCCTCTGGATACTTCTGAAAACATAATGTCTAAGAGAAAGTAATAAATGAAGAAATATCAGTCAAGAAAATCTCTTAAAATACAGTAAAAAGGTGAAAATCTATTGTATCTGAACCAGGAAGTCGTCTTCTGTCCTCTACCCCAGATCAGTGAGGTGGAGCTGTCCCTCCTGACTTCTGAAGCCAAGCACAGAGTGACCTTTTCAGAGGAGGAGCAACACTGTAGGGTTTTTTCATCCTGCCCTCGACTGTCAGCTGCTAGGGCTAAATTCTGGGAAAACGTGGTCAAAAGTAGGGTTCCCTCTTTGTCCAGTCCTCACTCACAGGATGGAGGGTCTAACTGCTGCAAACACTGAGGCTCTTGCTCCATATCCCAAGGGAACGATGATCCTACACCAGAAGAGTCAAGTTGAGCGACCTCAGGCTGCAGTCCCATTCTTTTCACCAAGATCTCAGTTAGAATCTGTCATCCATACTGAATCTTGACACTGTTCTCACCTCCAGATGCAGAGCCTTAGCTCGACCAAGAGAAAAGGAGAACACTAGTAAGATGGATTTGAAAATAAGAGGGAACATTATTCCTGACCTTTCAGAAATCAAAAGTGTTATGAGGTGGCTGTGTGCAGATTTTGCCTCCAAAGTAAGAAAAGAATTGAGGATAAGATGTAGGTAAAAATCAGTGGAGAAGTAAGATTTATTTGTATGCAAAATGAAAGTACAGGAGTTGCACTCCACGAGGCTTGGGGTCATCTTTAATATGATCTGATTGCCTAGGGAGTGGTGTCTGGGATGAAACTTAATTGAATATTCAAAGAGGGTGGAGTTTGGGGACCAGACTTAAGTGCTGCTCATTTCCTTACGCATTTTTGGAAATCTAAGCAGTGTCATGGCATCAGGTTTATGATGGGAATGGCAATGTTGGCCATGGTAATTTTATTATAATAACTGTATAATAAGCTAAAGCTCATCTCAGGGGACACAGTCAGCAACCATGCTGGTTATTTTTAGCTAGTATTGGTGGTAAAGGTAAAGTGCTGAAGCTGCAAGAAGGGGGATTTAGGATGACGCAGGCACTGCTGCGGTGAGGCTTCCGGAGGGTCCTGGTCACCACAGCTGCTCCATGCTACTAGCTCCCTAACAGGGCAAAAAGCACTACAAGGAATAAATGGAATAATAACAGAAGAAGAAGATTTTAACTAAAAGGAATAACAATATAGGAATGACAGAAAGGTTTTATTTTTATTTTTTTTATTTTTATTTTTTTTTTTTTGACAGGCAGAGTGGACAGTGAGAGAGAGAGACAGAGAGAAAGGTCTTCCTTTGCCGTTGGTTCACCCTCCAATGGCTGCCGCGGATGGCGGGCTGCGGCCGGCGCACCGCGCTCATCCGATGGCAGGAGCCAGGTGCTAGGTGCTTATCCTGGTCTCCCATGGGGTGCAGGGCCCAAGCACTTGGGCCATCCTCCACTGCACTCCTGGGCCACAGCAGAGGGCTGGCCTGGAAGAGGGGCAACCGGGACAGAATCCGGAGCCCCGACCGGGACTAGAACCCGGTGTGCCGGCGCCGCAAGGCGGAGGATTAGCCTGTTGAGCCACTGCGCCGGCCGATAGAAAGGTTAATAGGCATAATAATCATACATCCACAAATTAGATAACTTAGATTACCAGAAAGATATAAAGTACCTAAACTGACTCGAGATGAAATAAATAGATCTATAACAAGAAAGAGAATGAATCAGTATTCAAAACTCTAAGAAAATCCAAGACCCAGATTATGTCACTGATGAATTTAATCAAGCATTTAATGGAGAAATCATTAAAATACTTCACAAACACTTCCAAAATACAGACTGATGAAGTTTCTTCCCTGTGAATTATATGATGCAACTGTTACTCTGATACAAAAAAAAAAAAAAAAAACAGATTATAAAAGCACAAGAAAAGAAAATTACAGACCATATCTCTCATGAATATTGGCACATAAAAACCATCAGTAAGATAATAACAGAGTTCAGCAATAAATGAACTGTACACCATGACCAAATGGGAAAAGGTAAATTTGATTTAGCTTCTAAAAACTAACATACATAAATATCATATCAAAAGAGTAAAAAACAAACATTTTATGATCATTCAGTATATGCTAAAATAGTATTTAACAAAATACAATACCCTCATGATTTTTTTAAAAAAAGAAAAAAATGAACTAGGAGTAGATGAGAATTTCCTATTAGAATAAAGAGCATACCAGAAAACTCCACAATAATAGTGAAAAACTGGATGTTTTTTCATACAATTAGGAACAAGACAAGGATGTTTCCTTTAGCTACTTATGTCAGTATTGTACTGGAGGTTCTAGACAAGGCAATTAGTAAATAAATAAATAAATAAAAATTAAAAAAAAAAGACTTAAGAAAGAAAGAAGTAAAACTAATATTATTGGGGCCGGAGCTGTGGCGCATTAGGTTAACGCCCTGGCCTGCAGCACTGGCATCCCATACGGGCGCCGGTTCAAGTCCTGGCTGCTACACTTCCGATCCAGCTCTCTGCTATGGGCTGGGAAGGCAGCAGAAGATGGCTCAAGTCCTTGGGCCCTGGCTCCTGGCTTCAGATGGGAGTAGCTCTGGCCGTTGCAGCCAATTGGGGAGTGAACCAGCGAATGGAAGACTTTCTCTCTCTCTCTCTCTCTCTCTCTCTCTCTCTCTCTTTCTGCCTCTCATCTCTCTGTGTAACTCTGACTTTGAAGTAAATAAATAAATAAATAAATAAAAATGTGACCCTTGAAAAAAAAAAACTAACACTATTTGCAGATGACATGATCTTGTACATTAAATATCCTAAGGAATCTCTTAAAGATTATTACTACTAATAAATAAATTAAAATTACAGAATACAAAATCATCATATAGAAATTACTTGTATCTCTATACAATTCAGTGAACAATCTGAAAGTGAAATTAACAAAGCAATTTCATTTCTGAATACATCAAAAGAATAAAAATATCAAGGAATAAATTTAACAAAAGAAGTGCAATGGTTATATTTATATTTAAAAACACTGTCTAAATAATTTTTTAAAAATCCAAATAAATAGGAAATTATCTATGTTTATAGATCAGAACACTTAACACTGCTAAGGTGGCAATGTTCTCTAAAATGATCTATACAGACTACAGATAATCTCAGTTGGAACCCCAGATGACTTTAATATAAAAACTGATGATCTGGGTTTAAAATTCGTATTGAATTGCAAAGATCCTGAAATAGTCTTGAAAAAGTACAAAGATGGAGAACTCATATTTCCTGATATCAAAACTTGAAAACTTGATACAAGGCTACAGTAATCAAGACAACATGGAGCTGGTATTAAGGATAAACAAACAAGTATAGGTCAATGAATAGAACTGAGCATTCAAAAGTAAACCCGTACATCTCTGTTCAATTTATTGTCAACACGGACAGTCAATTCATCAAATGGAGAAAATAATAATCTTTCAACTAAAGTTACTTTGACAATTAGATACCTATGAAAAAGACTGAAATTGAAACCGTATCCTATCTCATATATGAAAATTAACTATAAAAGGATCAAATGCCTAAATCTAAAAGCTAAATCCGTTCAGTTCTTTGAAGAAAGCATGGGATTAAATCTTTGTAACCATGAATTTCACAACAGATTCTTAGCTATGACACCCAAACCATGAAAAGCAAAAGAAGAAAAAATATTTGATAGATAATTGAATGAATAAATGAATAATTTCAACTCTAAGTAATATACTTATTACTTAGTCACATAAAATTATTCAACTACTCTAACACATCTTCATACTTGTGCTAAACAGTTATCAAAAAAAGAATATTTAAGGCCGGCGCCGTGGCTCAACAGGCTAATCCTCCGCCTTGCGGCGCTGGCACACCGGGTTCTAGTCCCGGTCGGGGCACCGGATTCTGTCCCGGTTGCCCCTCTTCCAGGCCAGCCCTCTGCTGTGGCCCGGGAGTGCAGTGGAGGATGGCCCAAGTGCTTGGGCCCTGCACCCCATAGGAGACCAGCACCTGGCTCCTGCCATCGGATGAGCGTGGTGCGCTGGCCGCAGCGCGCTGTCTGCGGCAGCCATTGGAGGGTGAACCAACGGCAAAGGAAGACCTTTCTCTCTGTCTCTCTCTCTCACTGTCCACTCTGCCTGTCAAAAAAAAAAAAAAAGAATATTTAAGTGCAATTTCATTTTTCTTCTAAGAACAAATGAGAAAAGCATGTATTATATTCAGTTCCCATCACATAGTAATTACTCAATAAATAGTAACTAGCTTTATTCTTTCACCAAGCATTTATTGAGTATCCATGACATTCTAAATACTGTACTTTGGTGTGCAAAGTAATGATTGATACAGAATCCTTATCCTCAAAGAACATATCAGTGAAGTCTAAGATGTAAAGAAGAGAACAATTCTAGAGGATGATAACAGTCTAATGGCCAAAGGCAGAGGGAAAAGGGGAAAAAGCACAGAATGCCATACAATATATAGTATGAAAAAAAACTATGCATGGATTTCAAAAATGTTTTTGCATAAAAATAAGCATATCTTTTCAAATGATTTAGTTATTTATTCATTTATTTAAAAGGTAGAATGACTAAGAGAAAGATCTTCCATCCATTGGTTTACTCCCCAAATGGAGACTCAGTCAGTAGGAAGCCAGGATCCAGTAATTCAATCCCAGTCTCCCACATGGGTGGCAAGAGCCCAGGCACTGGAGCCATCTTCCATTGCTTTCCCAAGAGCATTCATATGGAGCTGGGTCAGAAGCAGAGTAGCTGGGACCCGAACAGGTGTCTGGTAGCTTAACTCACTGTGCCAGTCCAAGCTTTATCTTTGAATTCCATTTATCTGAACTTTTTGAAGTCCCTTTTTATGTGCTTTAGAAGACCTGGTGGGGGCCAGTGTTGTGGCGTAGTGGGTAAAGCCGCCTCCTGCAGTGCCAGCATCCCATATGGATGCTGGTTCGAGTCCTGGCTACTCGTCTTCTGATCCAGCTCTCTGATATGACCTGGGAAAGCAGTGCAAGATGGCCAAGTCCTTGGGCCTCTGAATCCACATGGGAGACCCAGAAGACGCTCCTAGCTCCTGGCTCCTGGCTTTGGATTGGGGCAGCTCCGGCCACTGTGGCCATCTGGGGAGTAAACCAGAGGATGGAAAACACCTCTCTCTCTCTCTCTGCCTCTCCTGCTCTCTCTGTGTAACTCTGACTTTCAAGTAAATAAATAAATCTTAAAAAAAAAAAAAGGAAGAAGACCTGGTGGTAGGGTCAGTGAAGACTTTGGCAGGGAAGAGTCACTTAGCTGAATCTTAAAACACAGGTTATGTTCTCCCAGCTAAGATGAAGTGCGTGTGTATTTGTGTACACAGTTTTGAGGGAAGGTTCAGAACTTCACATTGAAAAAACAGCCTGTTGGTACAGGCATTTAGGGAGTGCATTTGGAGACCCAGGGACAGCCATGTAAAGACCCAGGTAGAGCTCTTGGCTCCTGGTCTTGGCCTGGCTCAGTCCTGGTCTGTTGTAGGCATTTGGGGGATGAACAAGCAAATGGAAGATCTATGTATACCTGTGTGTCTGGCTCCGTCTGCCTTCCATATAAACTAATAACTAATAAAAATAAACTAATCTTTTAATGTTCCCAATAGAGAAATCATATGCTCAGGTGAACCAAACTGTATCCTTCCCCACAGAGTTAGATAAATATACGTCAGTACATTAAATCCTGCTTTCACATTTACAAGACTCAGAGGAAACAATTTAACCTCTTTCTTGGGAAACATGAGAAGACTTTAATCTCTTTATCAGAACATCTTTTCCTAACATGAACCCCACAGCACCCGCAACAGTTGAGAAAGAGCAGAACAGAGTGAGTATTCGGAGCCTTCTGCCTACTGATGTGAAGCAGGAACTGTCCTGTTACTAGTGACAACCTCACCAAGAACATACCAGCTCCATTTGACCGACACAAAGTGGGAAAACACATCTTGCTATATAAAAGAGTCCTGCACCTGGATATTACTAACTGTAGAGAAGAATCCCCAAGAGGTTTGAAGTTAAGCCCATCAACGTAAGCATCCACAAATTCTTCTTTGAACAGAAGACAGACTTCCAAGCCCTGTTATATTTAACTGTGGCTTCACAGTGGGGCACCTGTATCATTATGTTCAATAAGCAATACTTTATATTGATGTAATCTCTTACAATTCACGAAGCTGTATCACAAACATTTCATAGGATAATTGTAGGTTAGGAAAATCATGTCTTCTCTTGACTTTCAGAGAGGAGATAGAAATCTGTGACACAATCAACCTCACACAACAAGTAAGTTATAGGACCAGGACCAGGACCAGGACCAGAGAACAGCCTTTGAATTTGTGTCTTGAGTTCTTAATCTAGCTTCCATTTTTATATTAATTACATTTTTTATTTTATTCTCAGGTGACAGGAAGCCCAGAGAAAAAGCTCAGGGTTGATCCTGGCAAGAACAGAAGTCCATTCACTCTGTCTGCCCCATCCACCTTACCACACAGGTGCTTATCTTTGCTCTTATCCCTGTCTAGTCACCAAATAACTGCTGCCACTCCAGGCTTCAAGTTTAGTCTCTGGGAATAAATTAGGTTGAAGGGATCTAGGGGAGAAAAGGACAAAAGCTGAACCTGCCACTTATTCACAGAGAAATAAAAACTCTTCCTAAAGTCCCTTTTGGGGACTCCTATTGACACCTGCTTGGCCAGAACTGTGTCACAAGGGACAAAAGGAAAAAAGAATTTTGCTTCAGGCCTTATAAAGTTGACACTGGCAAAGGAAGAGAGGATACTGAATGGATCCTGGGTAAGGCTACTACCTGACATGACTAGCACTGAGCTACATTAGCTTAATTTTCCAAATATCCTATCTTAATTTTCATTAGTTATACATTATTATGATGTAGCACAGCTCTGATTGGAGGCACGGATGAGGAGTTTGGAATGTCAGGGTGTTTTGAATCTTAAAAAAAACAAAAGTGCCTGCGGCACGGCTCACTAGGCTAATCCTCCACCTTGCAGCGCCAGCAAACAGGGTTCTAGTCCGGGTCGGGGTGCCAGATTCTGTCCCGGTTGCCCCTCTTCCAGGCCAGCTCTCTGCTGTGGCCAGGGAGTGCAGTGGAGGATGGACCAAGTGCTTGGGCCCTGCACCCCATGGGAGACCAGGAGAAGCACCTGGCTCCTGCCTTTGGATCAGCTTGATGCACCGGCCCCCGGCAGCCATTGGAGGTGAACCAATGGCAAAGGAAGACCTTTCTCTCTGTCTCTCTCTCTCACTGTCCACTCTGCCTGTCAAAAAAAAAAAAAAAAAAAAAAAAAAAGCTTGTTCTTTCTTGTTTTGACCTTAGTGGTTTTTCATAGTTTATTCAAATCTACAATTGTTCAAACTTGCCATGAGTACGTCTGCTTTGTACTTTCTCTTTTCTTTTTTTCTTTTTATTTTATCAGGAACATTTATAAAACCAGATTTAGGGAAAAAACTAGGCCTGGGGATACATGTATGGTCTTAATATAGTGAATGTTTAACCTGTCCTGATTATTACAAAGTCAGAACAGCGAGAATATTCGCAGTCTCTTTTCTTTTAATACTCTGTTTTTAACTTTCCACTTTCTTTTCCTTTAAATTTGACTAGAAATTTTAAACATATGCAAAGAGAGAATAATATAGAGAAGATGCATACCCATCAACCACCTGTGACAATCACCTGTGACATTTTTGCCACTCTTGTTTAATCTGTTTTCCCCGGATTATTCCAAGCAAAGCTATCCCATTTTCCACTCATCAAAATTGATTATACCTGTATGCCTCAAATTTATTTTTTACCATTCAAACAAAAGAAACTGCAAGAATATTTTAAATGATCTTGAAAAAATAATTTATCAATGGAAAATGATTTGGAAATTCCCTCTGTCTCTCATTATTTAGGCCTCTTATCACACAGGAGCAAAAAAGAAACTGAAAGAAGAAGAAAGAGATACATCTTAAAAATAAAAGAACCCGTGGGAGTACTTCTACTATGCAGAACCAGGTTAATCCATGTTTATATGCCATTTGAACTGTAGTTCACAATGAGCAAATATAATAAGCGGTATTCTATGGAATTTTATATTTCTACCATTAAAGAAAAGCTTTGTAAATTCAAACCATGTGCTAAGCAGCAGCTTAATGGGAACTTTGACAATTACCTAAATGAGAAAACATTTGAATAAGAACCTGACCTCTTCTCTCTTAAGCATTTTGATTACTTGGACCCTCTGTTACCTTTTCTTTTAAGTCAAAGAATCCAGAGTGTTAACCTCCATTCCCAATTAAATACGCTGAGTATATAGTCATTCATTCACATGAAAATGTCATCTGTTTGCTCAGCCATCCACTTACACATTCATTCATTCATTCACTGAACACTTTGCAGGTCTCACAGGCATCATATCACTAAAAGGTGTAAGGATAAGGATCTTGGTAAGGAAGCACAATAGTGCCTCTATTTTCATAAAGCTACCCAAACCCACTCCTTTAGACTCTAAGTAAGAAACAGGTAGAAATTGGCAGTGTTCTAAACATCCCAGTAGTAGAAGTGCTAATCACAAAAGAATATTTGCAAAAATGCAGGGCGGCAGGACTGTGGGGTGGGACATGGTCCTGGCTGGAAGGATCTCTACATGTGTATTTTTATCATCCGTGTGCTGGATGAGCAGAGAGCTGCCAGATAGCTTCTTTTCGACAGCTTGGAGTTACTGTTGGGAACAGATCCATGTATGGAAGCGAAAACCGAAAGGCACAGATAAGCTGAGATCCAGCTATGCAAGCCATGTTTAGAGACACTTAAAGGACAAGCATCCCAGGTTCTTTCTTTCTGGTAATTTGGAGAAGCCATCACACCGGATCTTTTTTCCACCTCCAGCCCATGTGGACTGAGCAGCCACGGCTTGACAGAGG
Source organism: Sylvilagus floridanus (assembly GCA_949820135.1). Classification (NCBI taxonomy): domain Eukaryota; kingdom Metazoa; phylum Chordata; class Mammalia; order Lagomorpha; family Leporidae; genus Sylvilagus; species Sylvilagus floridanus. The sequence continues at coordinate 24,461,776 of OX463245.1, read as the reverse complement.
TAGGTGCAGAGTTTTCCTAACGAAACTTATCTAAAGGATCATTCGCGAATATTCCCTCCCTAGCCCTTGAAGTCTTTTCCCAGAATGTGCCAGATAATATTTTGAAAAAGAAAGGAAGAGAGGTTTGGGTTGGGGCTGGTGACTAACAGGTATTTAACAGCTTTGCCTATACAAGACAGGGCGGCTTGGCTACGGAGAGAAAGTGGCAGCACAGATTTGCTGCCAAATAAAATCCTTTTGTTCTGGGTCACTTACGGTTCGGATTTCTGTAGACGTGAGTCTTCCTTGGCATTGTCAGCACCTTTTGGAATGGGCCCCGGATGCCCACAGGGTTCTGATGCTGTGCGTTTTAAGGTGGGGTAGATGGGATTTGTCATTTTCCTTGCTTGTTCCTTGGAAGCCAGCAGAAACTCACATGTGTGGCTAGTTCTCCCTTAGCCATAGGAAGAGCTGCTTGTGAACGGCATTATTATTTTTGGCAGCTGAAGTCATTTTTTCAGTATTTCTCAGCAGCAAGGAGGATGATTACATCCTGTTCAAAGATTCTTGGGCTGTTTTCACAAACACGGGGTCTTGCGCAAGTTGAAGTTGCTGAGACCAGCTGTAAGCACTAGAGTTTTCTCAGTACCTTTAGCATTTTCTCTTTCTTTCATCTTTGTTTAATGACTTCAAACTGAGAAACTTGAAGGGCTGTGTCACCGAAGATTATTATTTTATCATCAGCAATGTTTTGGCAAAAGTAGATTGTGGCAGAATAGCAAAACTCACGTGACGTGGAGACCCGAGGTACAGGTTTGAATGTGAAGACATGAACAACAACAATATCACTGTCTCTATTTGCTAGAATGCTGATAAACCCAGCCATGTCAAGGGAAATATTACATGTCATAGCTATAAAATGCATGTGATTTTCCAAGAATGACAAAATTACTTTATACCAGAAAATATAATTTAAACACAAGATTTATCTTGTTAAGAATATTATGTCAATAACTTAAAGACTTGAGCTAAGTTTTCATTTAGCTAGGCCTTTAATCTTATGAAAGAGAATGGGGGGTGGGGAGAAAGAAATATTAAATATGATTTTCTTTCTCTGATGAGAAACATGACACAAAAAATTCTTAATCAAAAAGGACAAGAAATTAGTAAAAATAACTTGTAATACTAACCAAAGAGATGATGTTATTTGGATAAATCAATTATCTGGAAAAGAAATCCTCTGGGATGTAAATAAGGTAATTTCTTCTAAACTGTGAATGTTCCATGACACCAAAATGGTAGCACAGAAAGAGAAATGTGGTAGTATTTCAATATTAATACATTGCCATTATTGAACTAATTATACTAAAAGATAAAGTTTTTCATCGAATTCTTTTACATGCCTATTTACATTTATAATACATTAAATCAAAAACATTAACTTACCCTTTCTACATTTCTAAAATAGGCTATTTTACTGCACTTAAAAATACTTACATTCTGTATCTGCAAAAGAGAGAGGAAGAGAGAGGAAAAGAAACAGAGAGAGAGAGGAGGGAATAAACTATGCCTTCTTTTTTTAAACTAACAGAGACAAGCTGTCATAACTTTAGCTAAAGTGGAACAGGCCTACAAAAGCTTGGTTTTCAAATACTTAATTAAACACTGCATACCAGCCTGCTTCCCAGAAGGAACAGCACAGCAGGAGTCTCTACAATTTTCAATATGTAAAACGTTCATATAAATGATGCCACTAGTGTGAACAGATGCAATGCATACATGTCATCATCTCCTGTTTTCTCATTTGCTTCCTGCCAAGTACATTTCAAGCGTGCACTCCTCATGAGAAATGTCTGTCCTTGTGTTTTCTTTAGCAAACGAACTCAAGAGGCATACTGCAAGTTATAGAGAATGACTTACTGCTATTTTTGTACGTAGTATGTCAACATTTATGGAAGAAAATTGATGGTAAACAGTTAAGCCACTTGCCCTTTTGACTCACTACTTCTTAAGCTTTTCATGATGACTGCACATGTAGAGAATCTTGAGACGATCATGTTTGGGCAGGAGAGACGGAAGTGTTGTCAGTCTCACGTGAAAAAAAAAAAAATGGACTTCCATATTCTATGTATTGTATGCCGAGGCAGGAAGTAGATTTATGGTGCTAAGTGTGAGAGGAAAGTTGAAGTTTGTCCAAATAGCGTGGAGCACGGGTTTGAGACCTCTATCTGCGTGTTATGACCAGACTGAGTATCTTAAGGGCCCAATCTATTACGCTCCAAGGAGCAAGAGGAGGAAGTGCTGCATGGGGATTTATAGGCGGCAATATTCCCGATGAAAATAAGAGTAGAGATTTACTTTCCCAGAAGCATGGAACACTTTGACCTACAGGAAAGGTCATTCCATTTAATGGAAAGATTCCACTGGTTATTTAAAAAAAAAATCCCCTTGCTCAGGTGAGAGATATTGATGGTCTCAGGCAGAATGCCAAAGATTTCAAGCACTTCAGAATGGATATAAAAGGCACAAGACTTGGAGAATGTACTGGTGAGGCATTTGGAGACCAGAGTCCCTGTGTTTCTTCAACATGCATCAGTAGAAGGTGCAGATCCCTAGAATCCTGATCACTCGGATTTCTCAGAGGGAGCCATCTGATCAGGCAACACCTCTTTCAGTTTCTTCAACTGAAAGTTTCATGATATTTTCCAGTCTCCTGAGAAGGTATTAGAAGAAAATTGCACAGCAATTTAATTTAATTTAAGAAGTATCTTTTTAAAGATTCTTTTAAGACATATACGGTAATGACAAGGAAACAGATTAGATAGTACTTAATGGTGTTGAGAAGAAAATGATCTTTCCTATCTTAATGACTTCTGACCCTAACATGGGGCATGTTAGAATCACATAGGATAGGTGATGTCTACACTGCACCTCTGATGGAATAAATATACACACAAGATCCAAACAAAGGTATTAATTTTTAAATCCATCCCATGAAGTTACAACGTACAGCCAAGACTGAGAATTATTTCTGTTTTGCAATAAAAGATAGTAACCAGTCTAATTTATTTCAACAGCAGGAGTCAACAGAACCTTAGGTGAAGAATTTTTTCTTAAATAATTGTTTTATTTATTTGAAAGACAGAGTTACAGAGAGAGGTAGAACCAGAAAGAGAGGTCTTCCATCCACTGGTTCACTCCCCAGATGGCCGCAATGGCTGAAGTTGCGCCGATCCAAAGCCAGGAGCCAGGTACATCCTCTGGGTTTCCCATGTGGGTGCAGGGGCCCAAGGACTTGGGCCGTCTTCTACTGCTTTCCCAGGCCATAGCAGAGAGCTGGAATGGAAGAGGAGCAGCTGGGACTAGAACCAGTGCCCATATGGGATGCTGGCTCTTCAGGGTAGGGCTTTAACCCACTGTGCCACAGCACCAGCCCCTGCAGATTTTTTTAAAAAAAATACTTTTTTTTCCAAAAAAATAATTTCTTTGGAAGCTTTATTGATATCATCTCTGTTGACAGAGAATTCCTATTTTAAAAGAAACTATCACTGTAATAAAGGATTGATATGAATCTATTGATATCTCATACCCATGAGCTGGAATCTCATGTGGATATTGGCCACAATTACTGTAACATAAAATATGTATATTATGTGATATTGTGATTCATAACTACAACTGCTAAATGAACTTTTATATCATTTTAGTAAATCCTCAAACAATCACTGTTAAAGGGCATACTAATTTGTGGTGACAACAGTTTTCTGAAAAATGGGTCATTTTTATTTTTTAGTAAAAGAGAAAGAATACCCTTTTTTGTCATTTATTTGTTTCGTATGTGCCAACAACTTTGGAGATAGAGTTTGTTTGTGATCTTATGCAGAAAACATTCTAATTTATCACATATAAAAGCATATGAGTAAATCTAACACGCTGCAAAATACGGAGAGGATGCAGAGAATCTGTGGCCGGCCTCTTCCACTTATGTAGTAGCTGACAACAGGGCTGTTAGAGTCCTGCTAAGGAGATTCTGGGATGAATGCTGGTGGAATAAAATAAATAGCTCCTTTACATTTCAGGCCATGGTAAGGACCACGGAAAGGTCAAGTCAGTAGGAAAAGGCAGTGAGGAGAGTACTAGGCACTGAGAGTGGCTGGAGTCAGAAGCCTGTGTTTCAGTCTGGGTCCCCAGTGTGTTGATTACTGTGACACTTCGGACAGTGACACTGATTTTTGTAAGTCTCTTTCCTCTATGTAAAATATAAACTGTAACAGTAATGACCACAATGCAAAAGTATATGAAATGACACTTACGAACCATTATCCATTGTAAGTTATTGTTGAATTTAATGTAAAAAACCAGAAGTCTAACAAACTTTTTCTGAATCCTAACTAATTGTTTTATCCACATGGATAAAATATATTTAATAAAAATAAAAGGCCTTTGTTGGGGTTCAATAACTTAGTTTCAAATTCAGGCAAATGCATATTTGAATTTCAGCTGTGCTACTTTACTGCCTGGCTGAGCAAATGATCTAAGAATGATTTTGATTTCTGTTGAACTCCTAGTATTATCCAAGCGCATTTATAAAAAAGTTACATATATTAATTTATTAATTCTGACATTCACCTTATGATTTAATCACTGATTTAGACATTGAGACCTTGATGCAAAGAATAAGAATGCCTAAATAATGTGCTCAAGGTCACACTACTAGTAAACAGAAAAAGAGGGATGTGAGGCCTGCCTTTAGCCTCATTGTTACATTATTACATAGATGTTTCCTGGCCCTTTACAGAGGGAGACAGATAACCAAGTTAATGTTTCAGTAGTATCCTGTACAGTACTGGCAAGAGACAGGAGGAAAATTGTGTTAGTTTTCCATCTCAGATGTTTATTTAATTTGTTTAATAAATTATCATTGAATTAATAACTAATTTCTTATTATCAATAATTATTTCTAATCATTGAGTGTAAATTTTTTGAGAGACAGAGGTTAAATTATTATTTAGTGGTGGCATTCTGTCCTTATTATAATCTCTACCAATTCAGGTTGTCATGTTTCATTAAATGTGTGTTGAAATTTTTAACACCCTTCACTCTTCAAGGAGGATTTGGATCAAAATGAAAAAAAAAAATGAGATAAGAATGATTTAAATGAAAGCTGGTGTCGTATTCAGGGACCCATCTCACATACATGTTAAATCACATTTAAATTCTAATTTATGAATCTAAAATGAACAAGAAGCTCACTTGACATTCAACTTACATTTTAGATTATGCTTACGAGCTTGGGACCTTTGGGGATTCAAAATACAATTTAACCAACATTGAGAGTTGTGCATTTAGTTTGGAAAATTGTAATGAAATGTATTTTAACTATGGAAATTCAAAGTGGAGGGTATTGGGTCACCATTTTTATTTTTTCATAGAGTGTAATGGAAGCTTACATCTTTTCTCCTCATTTTTATCACACATATGCAGAGTAGTGGAGGTCAAATCTACTTCTAACGCTCTATTATTATTCCACCCCACATTCAAGATCAGTTATGTGGTTTCTCCAGAAACACTTGTGCTAACATAAATTTAAATATTTTTTTGCCTTCAAAAGATAAATATCCACTGTGATATCCACTGTGACACAAGCAGGAAAAGAAAATAATTTAATAATCTAATAATTCAAAGCATGAACAATAAAAAACAAAAAATACCATGCTAAAAAGTATAACCCAAAGTTGCATTTAAAGAAACTAAATTTAAGCTACCTTTATTTACTTATGTTCAACATATGTGTTCCAAGGCCAAGGTGAAGGACCATGCTCTTTAGGAGATCACAGACTAAATAACTCATATGCATTTATGCCCTCAGCAGTTTTTTTTGCCATCAACAATCCATTTAGATGTAACTAAAAAAAAGTGATAAAATTGCTGTATAAAATTCTCAGAAGTTCAAGGGCATATACAATAAATATTCATTTTATAGGTGAGAACCAGATCTCCAGAAGTTCATTAAGTTTGCAATCCTGCAAACCATGTTTTCCAAAACATGGTCTGAGAAATAAGTGTTCTCCCGTATGTTTGGTGAAATAAAAGATCCCCTGGTTAAAACATGTCTCTGAAATATTGCATAAAATCTGTATCTCTGATATTCAGATGGTTCATTATCCTATCTCTGGCTGAGAAATTCTGCAGAAAGGTGATCTGCATATGCCCTTGTTATGCTAAATCATGATACAGAGTCCTCCAAACAAGGGATAGCTGATTCCCTGTGCTCCCTAAACTTACAGAATCCATGGAAGGTATCAAGCATGTCATCTTTACTGACTGAGCCTGGATGAGTCTGAGTCACTCTCCAGAGAGTAGTGCAGGTAGCCATCAATAACTGAACGGAGTTAATACAAACAGTGAAATGTAGCTGCCACCTAATCATGGCCAGATCTTCCAAAAAGAGTTAGCTTGAAATCAGTCCTGCCTCTGAAAGAATGCATTTGACACAACCCTACGTTATTAACACACAGGACGAGGTATCTAACGTGGTTCTATGTGAAAACACTAGAAGGATGCCTGCTTTGTAAAAAGCCCATTTAGACTCCACTAGCCTATTTAACATCTGTAGTCCATGCATTTACACACATAGCATATGTAAACGAATAGAAAAAACATTTAAACATTGTTTTGGTTTTTGGGCAGTGATAATTACACAAATCCACTGTTCTCTTTTGATTTAGATTCAGGCTACTATAAAACATATGTTTGTGTATTTGTGGGTATGTATGTGTGTACTTTTTTAAAAAAAGATTATTTATTTGAAAGAGTTACAGAGAGATAGGGAAAGACAGGGAAGGGTAGAGAGATCTTGCATCCATTGATTCACTCCTCAAATGGCTGCAATGACTGGGGTTAGGGCAGGTCAGAGCCAGCAGCCAGAAGCTTCTTCTAGATCTCCCACATAGGTGGCAGGGGTCCACAGACTTGGGAGATCTTCTGCTGCTTTCCCAGGTGCGTTAGCAGTGAGTTGGATCATAAGTGGAGCAGCCTGGACTCAAACCGGCACCCAACTGGGATGCCAGCACTGCAGGCAGGCAGGTAGACCCGCTGCATGACAGGAGCAGCCCATGTACTTTTTTATTTTTTTAAAGATTTATTTATTATTTATTTGAAAGTCAGAGTTACACAGAGAGAGAAGGAGAGGCAGACAGAGAGAAGTCTTCCATCCGCTGGTTCACTCTCCAGTTGGCCACAAGGGCCAGAGCTGAGCCAATCTAAAGCCAGGAGCCAGGAGCTTCTTCCAGGTCTCCCATGCGGCTGCAGGGGCCCAAGGTCTTGGGACATCTTGTACTGCTTTCCCAGGCCATAGCAGAGAACTGGATTGGAAGTGGAGCAGCCAGTACTCGAACCAGCGTCCATATGGGATGCTGGCACTGCAGGCGGCAGCTTTACCTGCTACACCACAGCGCCGGCCACTCTACATTTTTATTGGTTGCCAGGGTACCTAGAATTGAGCTCTGCCAGCAAATCACACATCAACAAAATTGTGCAACTCTCCCACTATACCAAATTTAGTGAACACCTGGAACTCTATTGAATACCAGAGACAAAGTCCTGAAAAATCTAGAGCCCAGTGGGGCAGAAAATCATGTAAACAGAACATTGCAAAGTGTTAGATGAGACGTATGATACAGGATTCACAGTATATGTAAGATGTGTTGTGGGGGTGGAGGGAAGAGGAAAATATAACAAATCACAGAGGGAAAACTAAAGTAGCTCAGCATTGTAAGAGGTAGTTTTGTGGCCAGTGCCGCAGCTCAATAGGCTAATCCTCCACCTGCGGCACTGGCACACCAGGTTCTAGACCCGGTCGGGGTGCCGGATTCCGTCCCGGTTGCTCCTTTTCCAGTCCAGCTCTGTGCTGTGGCCCGGGAAGGCAGTGGCACCTGGCTCCTGCCTTCAGATCAGCACAGTGTGCCGATGCAGCGCGCCAGCCGCAGCAGCCATTGGAGGGTGAACCAACAGCAAAAGGAAGACCTTTCTCTCTCTCGCTCTCGCTCTCACTGTCCACTCTGCCGGTCAAAAAAAAAGGAGGTAGTTTTGTTAGTTGTTTTATTATATTTTATTGGAGAATAATAAGCCTACAAAACATGTTATTATGCAACTAAATAAGTTTTCATGAATGGAAATCATCCACATACCCAGTACATAAGTGAATAAACAGCACCGTTTTCAGCACTTATGAAGGCTCCCCTAGCCTTTTCCACAGACTGCTTCTCTAGGGTAATCATTAGAGTGATCTCTGCCAGTATTTTGCTATTATCTGAATGTTTGTGTATGGGATAATCAGGGAAAAGTCTTGGGAAGCAATGATGGAAATGTCTTTTCTTTCTTGTAAAGAAATTGAGATTTTTGTGCTCAAGTTAGTGGCAGGAAAGTGGGAGGTAAAAGGGGGGGGGGTGGAGGAAAGTTCTAATCAGAGTGTGATCAGATTTGTGACCCTTCCCTTAATTTTGAATGTCTACTACCATTTCCTGAACCAGAATGTATAATTATTTGAAGATTAATTGAGTGACTAAATGAGTAATTTCAACTCACTCTAAGTAATGTATTTATTACTGAAAAGTACATAAAATTATTCAACTACCCTAATACATCTTCTTTTTTGTGATTTTTAAAATGTATTATTTAAGGAATACAAATTTCATAAGTACCACTTTAGGAATATAGTTATTCCTCCCACCATATCTGCCCTCCCACCCACAGTTCCACACTTCCACTTCCTCCCTATCCCTTTGCCAATTCTATATTAAGGTTAATTTCCAATTAACTTTGTATACAAAAGACCAACTCTATACTACATAAAGATTTCAACAATCTGCACACACACACACACACACACACACACGGCTGATTCTGAGGTCAGAGTATTACTTAAAGTGATTTTCATTCTTTTTTTATTTAGTAAGTATAAATTTCCAAAGTACAGTTTATGGATTACAATGGCTCCCCCCCCCCCATAATTTACCTCCCACTCGCACCCCTCCCATCTCCAGCTCCCTCTCCCATTCCATTCACATCAAGCTTCATTTTCAATTATCTTTATATACAGAAGATCCATTTAGTATATATTAAGTAAAGATTTCATCAGTTTGCACCCACACAGAAACACAAAGTGTAAAATACTGTTTCAGTACTAGTTATAGCATTACTTCACATTGGACAACACATTAAGGACAGAGATCCTACATGAGGAGTAGGTACACAGTGACTCCTGTTGCTGACTTAACAATTTAACACTCTTGTTTATGGTGTCAGTAATCTCCCTAGGCTCTGGTCATGAGTTGCCGAGGCTATGGAAGCCTTTAGGGTTCGCCAACTTCAATCTTATTCCGACAGGGTCATAGTCAAAGTGGAAGTTCTCTCTTCCCTTCAGAGAAAGGTACCTCCTTTTTTGATGGCCCCGTTCTTTCCACTGGGATCTCACTCGCAGAGATCTTTCATTTAGGTCTTCTTCTTCTTTTTTTTTTTCCAGAATGTCTTGGCTTTCCATGCCTAAAATACTCTCATGGGCTTTTCAGCCATATCCGAATGCCTTAAGGGCTGATTCTCATTCTATGAGGCAATTTTCATTCTATGAGTCTGCTATGTGGACTGCTTCCCATGTTGTAACATTCTCTCATTTTTAATTCTATCTATTATTATTACCAGACACTTGATCCTATTTATATGATCACTTTAACACCTAATCCTATCTATATGTTCACTTTAACACTTAATATGATCACTTTAACAATTAAAATGGCATTTTTACCACCAAGCTTAATGGGATTTAGAGTCCCAAGACAAGTTTTTAAACTGTACCCTTAGAAGTAAGTCCATAGGAATGTATGCGGAACTATATAGCTTTAGAATTACAAACTTCATCCTTCCTCTCTTATACCAACTCTTATTTTTTTTACTGATATTCATTTTCAATTGACTTTATGCACAAATGATTGACTCTATGTTAAGTAAGAGTTCAACAAATAGTATGAAGAAAAAAATACGAAAAAACAAAACAAAACAAAAAAAGAAACTTACTTGACAGGACAAAGGTGCTCAAGTCATCCCTTCTCCAAGTGTCAATTTCACTTATACAGATTTTGTTTTAGGTGCTCTATTTGTTCTCACAGATCAGGGAGAATACATGGTATTTGTCACTTTGGAAATGGCTTATTTCACTAAGTTTGGTGTTTTCCAGATTCATCCATTATTGTTACAAATGATCCAATTTCATTTTCTTTACTGCTACATAATGTGTACATCTCATAATTTCTTTATCCAGTCTTTGGTTGACAGGCATTTAGGTTGATTCCATGTCTTAGCTATTGTGAACTGAGCTGGAATAAACATGGAGATGCAGATATCACTTTTATTTACTGATTTAATTTCCCTTGGGTAAATTCCCAGGAGTAGGATGGCTGGGTCATATGGTGGGTCTATTTTCAGATTTTTGAGGTATCTCCATACTGTCTTCCCTAGGGGCTTTACCAGTTTAGATGCCAACAAACAGTGGGTTAAGTATATTTTCCCCACATCCTCAGCAGCATTTGTTGTGTGTTGATTTCTGTATGAAAGCCATTCTAACTGGGATGAGGTGAAACATCATTGTGGTTTTGATTTGCATTTCCCTGATGACTAGTGATCCTGAATATTTTTTCATGTGTCTGTTGGTCATTTGGATTTCCTCTTTTAAAAATATTTGTTTAAGTCCTTGGCCCATCTCTTAACTGGGTTCTTTGTTTTGTTGTTGTTGAGCTTCTTGATCTCTTTGTATATTCTGGTTATTAATCCTTTATCAGTTGCATAATTTGCAAATAATTTCTCCCATTCTGTCAGTTGCCTCTTCATTTTCCTGAGTGTTTCTTTTGCCATACAGAAGCTTCTCAGATTAACAAATGTAATCAAACATAACAAATTAACAAATGTAATCCCATTTATTAATTTTAGCTTTGCCTGCCTGTGTCTCTTGGGTCTTTTCCAAGAATTCTTTTCCTGTGCCAATGTTTTGCAGGGTTTTCCCAATGTGCTCTAATAATTTGATGGTGTTGTATCATAGATTTAGATCTTTAATCCATGTTGAATGGATTTTGCATAAGGTGTAAGTTAGGGGTCTTCATACTTCTGCATGTGGAAATCCAGTTTGCACAGCACTATTTAAGAGACTGTCCTTGCTCCAGAGATTGGTTTTATCTACTTGGTCAAATATAAATTTGTTGTAGATTTTTGGATTGATTTCTGGTGTTTCCATTCTGTTCCATTGGTCTATTCATCTATTTTTGTACCAGTACCAGGCTGTTTTGATTATAAATGCCTTGTAGTACATCTTGAAACCTGGTATTGTGATGCCTCCAGCTTTGTTTTTGTTGAAAAAGGATTGCTTTATCTATTCGAGGTTTCTTGTGCCTCCATATGAATTTCAGAATCATTTTGTCAATATTTGGAAGAATGTCTTTGGTGTTTTAATTGGTATTGCATTGAATCTGTAAATTGCTTTCAGAAGAATGGACATTTTGATGATATTGATTCTTCCAATCCATGAATATGGAAGATTTTTCCATTTTTTGTATCTTCTTCTATTTCTTTCTTTAATGTTTTATAATTCTCATCATAGAGATCTTTGACAACCTTGGTTAGATTTATTCCGAGGTATCTGAGTAGCTATTATGAATGGGATTGACCTTAGGAGCTCAATCTCAGCCTTGGCATAGTCTGTGTTTACAAAGGCTGTAGACTTTGGTGTATGGACTATAAACATCGGTACTTTAGCAAATTCTTCTATGAGTTTCAATAGTCTCTTAGTGGAGTCTTTTGGATCCCCTATATATAGAATCATGACATCTGTAAATAGGGATAGATCGATCTCTTCCTTGCAAATTTGTATCCTTTAATTTATTTTCTTGCCTAATGGCTCTGCCTAAAACTTCCAGTACTATCCTGAATAGAAATGGTGAGAGTAGGCTTTCTTGTTTGGTGCCGGATCATAGTGGGAATAATTCCAACATTTCCCCATTCAATATGACACTGGCTGTGGGTTTGTCATAAATTGCCTTTATTGTGTTGAGGAATATTCCTTCTATACCCAATTTGCTTAGAGTTTTCATCATGAAAGGGTATTGTATTTTATCAAATGCTTTCTCTACATCTATTGAGATAACTGTATGGTTTTTGTTTTGCAGTTTCTGAATGCAATGTATCACATTGATTAATTTGTGAATTTTGAACCATTCCTGAATACCAAGGATAAATCCCACTTGTTTCATTGGGTGATCTTTCTGATTCATTGTTAGATTTGATTGGCTAAAACTTTTTTGAGAATTTTTGTGTCTATATTCATCAGGGAACTTGGTCTGTGGTTCTCTTACTCTGTTGCATCTTTTTCAGGTTTAGGAATTAAGGTGATGCTGGCTTCATAGAAAGAATTTGGGAGGATTCCCTCCTTTTCAATTGTTTTAAATAACTTTAGGAGAATTGCAGTTAGTTCTTCTTTAAATGTCTGAAAGAATTCATCAGTGAAGCCTTCCAGTACTGGGCCTTTCTTTTTGGGGAAGGCCTTTATTACTGATTCAATTTCTGTCTTCATTATGGGTCTGTTTGTTTTTTATGTCTTCATGGTTCAATTTATATAGGTTGTATGCATCCAGGAATCTCTCCATTTCTGCTAGATTTCCCAGTTTGTTGCCATACAACTCTTTGTAGTAATTTCTGATGATTCTTTATATTTCTGTGGTGTCTGTTGTTACATTTCCTTTTTCATCTCTAATTTTATCAATTTGAGTCTTCTCTCTCCTGTTTTCAGTTAGTTGTGCTAGTGGTGTGTCAATTTTGTTTATTTTTTCCAAAAACCAGCTCTTCATCTTGTGGATCTTTTGTATTATTTTTTGGTTTCAATTTTGTTGATTTCTTCTCTAATTTTAATTGTTTATTTTCTCCTACAGGTTTTGGGTTTGCTTTGCTGTTGTTGTTCTATATTCTTGAGATGCATTGCTAGCTCACTTATTTGGTTGGCTTTCCAATTTCTTGATGTTGGCACCAATTGCTATAAACTTTCCTCTTAAAGCTGCTTTGCTATACCTCCATAACTTTTCATATGTTGTGTTGTCTTGTTCATGTGTTTCCAGAAATTTTTTTTATTTCTCTTTTTCTTTATTTCTTCTATGACCCACTGTTCATTCAGGAGCATGTTATTTAGTCTCCATGTGTTTGCATATGTTCTAGAGATTCCTGAGTTGCAGATTTCCAGCTTAATTCCATTGTGGTTCAAAAAGATGCATGGTATGGTTTTGAATTTTTTGAATTTGCTTAGACTTGCTTTATGGCCTAGCGAGTGGTCAATCCTAGAGAAAGTTCTATTCACTCGTGAAAAGAATGTGTATTCTGCAACTATAGTATAAAAAGTATAATATATATATAGTATAAAAATTTCTGTAGATATCTGTTAGGTCTACTTTGTCTGTAGTGTGGAATAAATCTGCTGTTTCCCTGATCATTTTCTGTATAATTGATTTTTCCATTGCTGAAAGTGGGGTATTGAAGTCCCTCAATACTATTGTATTCGAGTCTATGTCCCCCTTTAGATCCCTTAATTTTTCTTTTAAATAGCCAGGTGTCCTGTAAATATATGTTTATAGTAGTTATATCTTCCTGTTTAATTGATTTCTTAATCATTACATAATGCCCTTCTTTGTCTCTTTTAAAAGTTTTTGTGTTAAAGTCTATTTCGCCTGGTATTAGGGTGGCTACACATTGGCCGGTACCATGGCTCATTTGGCTAATCCTCGGCCTGTGACACTGGCACCCCAGGTTCTAGTCCCTGTTGGGCAGCGGATACTAATTCCAGTTGCTCCTCTTCCAGTCAAGCCCTCTGCTGTGGCTAGGGAAGGCAGCAAAGGATGGCCCAAGTGCTTGGTTCCCTGCACCTGCATGAGAGAAAATGTTAGCCTTCTAAAGTAAACAATTATGTGCATTTATTTATTTATTTATTGACAGGCAGAGTGGACAGTGAGAGAGAGAGACAGAGAGAAAGGTCTTCCTTTCTGCTGTTGGTTCACCCTCCAATGGCCGCCGGGGCCGGTGCACCGCGCTGATCCGAAGGCAGGAGCCAGGTGCTTATCCTGGTCTCCCATGGGGTGCAGGACCCAAGCACTTGGGCCATCCTCCACTGCACTCCTGAGCCACAACAGAGAGCTGGCCTGGAAGAGGGGCAACCGGGACAGAATCTGGTGCCCTGACTGGGACTAGAACCCGTTGTGCCGGCGCTACAAGGCGGAGGATTAGCCTAGTGAGCCTCGGCGCCAGCATGCAGTTATTTTTAATTATTTTATAGTTTATGTTGAGGGGCCAAACATACAAAGAGGATACACACATCTATATTAAAGTGCCAGAGTACTCATGTATCTGAGGTTCTAGACAGAGAAAGCAACCAATACTCAAACCAAGTAAGAGCTAAAACAGCAAAGGAAGATATAAAATGATAGAAAATGGGAATCACTTCCAGATAGGATGTTTAGAAATAAAATCTGAAAATAAAACTGAAGGAAGTAGAGCAGTAAATAACAAGGGAAAAGATCATCACCCAGAGGGAAAAAAATAGCAAATGTAAAAAACTTTGACTTAGGAAAATACTTGTCTATGAACAGGAAATAAAAAGCAGGAGAGTGGTAAAAACATTACAACCAAGTTAACACTTGCAGCTAATTCATTAGGTTTTTGAGGTCTTTAACTTAGGGGACTTCATTCTTTGGGTGCTAGGTTGCCTTTGGAGAATTATGACCTGAGAAATGAAATGAAATTATATATTGCTTCAAAGTTCTTTTTCTGTGTTCAAAAGGCAAGATACATGGTAAAGAGGCAAAAGCAAACAAAAAAAGCAGGTGATAACAATAAATGCTTATAATCAATATTTGAGAGGCCAAGGGTCTCTTAATCATCAGAACAAAGATATTTTTGAGAGTGAAAAGAGTATGTTAATAATTATACTGTATCAACATCAGTGAACTGGGACTATCCCAGGAAACATGAATATATATTTGCCTTCACTAAAGGGCTCTTTTCAAAAATAGAAGAGTACTTAGTACACGTCCAAGGAGAGGCAGCTAAAACTAATCGTTCTAGACTGTTTCACTAAATACTGCATTTACTCAGTATTAATGAGTGATAAGCTAAAAATAATTTTCTGAAAGAATAAACTACAGAGTACTCAGTTAAACTGAGGTAAATTGATTCTTTACTAAAGGAGTCTTAGGGATTCTAATAAATTAATCCACTGTGGGAATATCTAGGCACTGTCAGCATTTCTACAAGTCATTTGCCAATAAATTTTATTTTGCTAAAGGACAAGTTAATATCTTAGCATTTTAACCTTCAGTATAATGTATTCAGTAGCATGGGTGATGAATGTGATTCCAAGATCTGATCCAGAAATTTTAGTTAGATTGCTGAATAAGTAACACTGTTGTTGTGTGAAGAACTCCAACCCACAATTTTAAACAAAAATTTTAATGACAAATAAAGACCTAACATGTTCAAAGTGTTTAATGTGATGATTTGAATCATATTTATGAACTGCACTACAGAGACAATGGCCTGCTGATGCAGGTACTCATGAAATCTCAAGGTTCTTCTGATCCCCTTGAGATGCAAAGAAGCCTATCTTCACTTTCCATGAAGATCTAATATTTGATTAGAAATTGTGGTTCCCTGGACTTGAGTTTATTCTTGGAATTTCTTTGTTCTTTATCCTTCTCCTCCATAATGGACTTGGGACCAGAGTGAAAGATGGTAGGATGGTAAAACAGATTCCGAACCAGTCATTGATACAGAAGTCAGAAATATGCATGAAAAAATGAAGTATGAAAGTGAGAAGGTGAACTCAGGAATGAAAGAAGTGCCTGAGCTGGTAGGAAAACCAAGAAGGTTGTCCTAGGTCTTGGGATGAGGCTGTTTCCTGCAACTAGCTTCCCCATGAGCGTTGATGGGGATTGTGTGGGCAGCCAGCAACCAGGACACTTAGGAAATGTCACCAGTTTATAAACACTGGCTCATAAATGGCCCATAATTTTTGGAAACCTGCTTAAAGAGCATTTCTCTAAATCTCTAAACTACTTTTTCTACCTAGTATTTCTCTTGGGAGATGACTTCTCTCTATTCTCCTGTTACTACTAATAATAATGGAAACTGGCACATAAGGCAATTTCCATGTACCAGGGACTTTTCTTAGTGCTATTATATGTGTTAACTCACTAATTCCCGGGCAATAACCTTTTGAGCTGGATTCAATATTATTCTAATTTTCAGAAGAGGAAAACGAAACAGAAAGAAGCTATGTAATCTTGCCCAAGGTCACACAGCTAATGAATAGTCGAGTTGGACATGTCTGGCTCCAGAGCCAGTGTTATTACTTACTCCAGAATGGACACACACATCACAGAGTTTAACCAAAAAAGGTATCTCTTTTATCTTTCACTGATAGTTCTGATCGTTATAATGATACAGAACATGGTTATTTATCAGACATCCCTGGAAGTCTCTGAAGCACAGCAGTCACTATGTTTCTCTCCAACTTTCTCTGTAGCCAGAGTTTATTTAGTTAATCCTAATATTGCATATAAATGAATATCTGTTTATGTTAATGCTTTATAATTATTTTAATGGGCTGGAGTTTCTTTTTATTACTTATCTATTTTGTGTGTTAAGGGCTGATAGTCACATCTTTGCCAAGAACTTTTGAGATGTTGGTCCTTAAGACCCACTTCTATTAAATTTCCTCTGTTAAGACTGTTGTAGACTCTAAATGTCAGAGAGCCTGGTTACACACTTAAACTTTGACATTTATTTCAAATATAGTGAAAATGGCTTTTTTTCATCTTTATCCAATACTCTGACAAAGTATTTGAACAAAGCCAAGGATAAAGTTATGCAGCATACTACCTATTTACCATCCTTAAGAGTCAGCTATCTCAAAGCATATTTGTCAGTAGAGATTCCACCTAATTGTCTTATCATTCAGTCTATATCTCCATTTGGCCCAAAGCATTTTATGTAATTATGTCAAATATACTGATGAAGATCAGAAGTCATTCACCAACAAGAACTCTCTCTGCAACCAATTTTTATCTCTGGAGGTTAGGAAGTGAGGCTGCCTTGACTTTGAACATTAAAACATTATTTGTCTCTTACAGTCTATGGTTCCAGTCTAATTTCCAGAGTTCTTCAAAGACTACTAATCTGTTCAATATTCCTTTTAAAAAATGTTAGTATGGGAATATATAGTTTTCTTGTGAAAAGTTGTCTGAACAAACTGACTCTAGTTTCCTCTTTCTAATATATACTGCCCACCCTCCAGCTCATGGAAACAACTACCTGGCTCTTCAAACAATGTCTACAGAGCCCAAATTCAATATATTCAAAATTAAACTCACCACTTTTATTCATCTGATTTTTCTGATGGACCTAACACTTTGATCACCCATAAATTATGAGTCAACTTAGACTCATTTCTTTGACTTAATGTTTCCATACCACTTCAAAACAGTCCCTAAATCCTACAGTTTATACCTCCTGAATGTTTCTCACACCCATTACCATTGTCTTTTATAGTAGAGCATGACTTATTGTAATACACGCTTAGAAATGTCCTGTCTCCAGTCTGACCACTTTCAAATATACTCAACATTGTTTCCAAAATTATCTAGCTAAAGCACTGTTTTGATCACAGATGGTCATACATAGAATCTTTAAACAAATCCATATTAAAACATCAGGAAAAAAATCCAAATTTCTTGGCTTAATACCAAAGGCTTGAAATTTTAGTCCTGCAAATTATTGTCAATTGCCGATTGTTGCACTAAAGCTTGTTTCTCACTTTCTCCCCATAAACATTTTTTGCCCCAGTTATATCAAACAACTTATGGTTCACCAGACTAGTGAAAGTAACTCAGGCCTTAATTTTCTCACATGTTCAATACCTTCTTTTTTGAGTGATTTTCTTCTTCCTCATTTTCACTTAACAAATTCTGGTTGTGCTTTAAGCCCCAAAACAAGAATCATTCTCTCTATAGTGCTTCAATTCTTCTTGTCCAATTCTGGTATAATTTTTCCTTCTCGTTCTCATTGCATCATATAGGTATTCTGTATTACTAATTAGTATTGTCAATGTATATTTTTTGTCTTCTTATTAGACTCTAACCTCCTTCAGGACATATACCTCTCTTACTCATCTTTATATATGCAGGACCTGGCACAGTGTCAAATATAGAGTGAGTGTGTCTCATAAATGTTTATTGAACAATAAAACTAACCATACAAATAATTATTGTTGGAAGAGACACTAGAAGAAAATGGATGCTAAGGAGTTATGCTTTTCTTTTGTCATTCATATGCCCCAAGCAGATGACCAAGCCTTTTCCAGCTTTGAATAATGTAGTTTAGCTAATTTCTATATCAATTTGTTCTTTACATTTCAAGAGCCACTTGACTAAATTATAAACAGATTTTTATAATATTACTCATTTATATCTTGTAGGATGTGTTGAATTTGGTAGCTGATTGATGCCAAAATAGTCTTTCATTGTAAGGCTATTCAAACTCATCAATCTCGAAAATTATTAACTTTACCAGCCTCAAAGGGCGGGGACTTAGAGGAATGATGAAGTCATTGAAATCGCTCCCTTTTAGTGAATATCTTCATCTTCTTTTTAATAATTAGATATTCAAATACTCATAATTATTCTGAGAATAACTTTTGAAACATCAAGCACTAGTTTATTTGGCTATCAAGGGAAAAATCAACACATGGTGGTAGTGATAAGCTTCCATTAGCATTCTTTTTTTAAAAAAGATTTGTTTATTTGAAAATTAGGGTTATTGTGAGAGAGGGCGAGTCAGAGAGAGGAGAGAGATCTTCCTCCTGGTTCACTCCCCCAATGGTTGTAATGACCAAGGCTGACCCAAGGCTTACCCAAGGCAAAGCCTGGAGCCAGGTGCTTCATCCAAGTCTCCTACATGGGTGCAGGGGCCCAAGCACTTGGGCCATTTTCTTCTGCTTTCTCAGGCACGATAGCAGGGAGCTGTTGGAGCAGCCAGGACTCAAACCAGTGCCTATATGCGATGCTGGCACTGCTGACAGCAACTTAGCGCACTATGCCACAGCACCAGCATTAGCATGCTTAGCAAACATTATCCAGACCTTGACCCAACTGTCTGAAGTACTAGTAAAGCAATAGAATGGTTTTGCTTTAGGTAGCTGTGAAATAATTTTGGGTAAGATTTTTATGAAAGAATTTTAGCCAGACAATATTATACTCCATTTGATTAGTGCATCCACTGGGATCCAGAATCTTTTTAAAATTTGACCATATATGAAAAAATATGCCAAGGAAACCTAGTCAAATAATCTGTTTTGTAGAGTGTGGATAACCCAAAGGAAGCAGAATCAAATAGTATGTTAAATCTGACTTGGGCTTATATTCTTCCAGTTATTAGAGTCAAAGTGCTTCATTCCAGGGTTGGCATTTGGTGCAGCAGGACAGCACTTGACATGTCCACATACGATATTAGAGTGCCTGGTTTGAGTCCCAGCTCCTCTGCTTCCAAATCAGATTCTGAACGATGAATACCCTGGAAAACAACAAGTGATGGCTCAAGTCCCTGGCTCCCTTCTAGCCACTTGGGAGACCCAGAGTGAGTCCCAGGCTCCTGGTTTCAACCTGGTCTAGCCCTAGCTGGCTGTTTTTGGCTTGTTATTGAGTCAGCATATAGAAGAATCCCCCTCCCCCCCATCTCTCTCTCTTTCCCAAACACAAATGAAAAATTAAGACAAGTAAATTTTTACAAATTTTAAAAAGCAAAGTACTTGTGCCCATGCCACCCATGTGGGAGACCTGGATAAAACTCCAAGCCCCTGTATTTGGCCTGGAGCAACGCCAGCCACTCCAATTCTTTGGGGAAAGAACCAGCAGATGAAAGATTCCTCTCTCTCTACCACTCTGTTTTTCAAATAAACAAACAATTTTTTAAATGGAAATAAAAAAGCAAAATGTTTAATGCAAATGAGAAGACAACGACAATTAGTAAGAAGAAGGTGACTCATAACTCTAAGTTGTCTTAAGAACTCTTCAAATGTAGTTCCAAGAGATCTGTTTTAAACAAATAAACAAGTCAAAGAATTTCTGGAATCTAACAACTGAATAATCAACAGCCTATTGTGACAGAGGCTGATACTATCAATAAAGAAGATCTCTCTTTTTAAAAATTTATTTGAAAGGAAGAGTTACAGAGAGAGAGATGGAGAGAGAGAGAAAAAGAGAAAGGAGTGTTCCATATGAATGGCCACAAAGGCCTGGGCTGGGCCAAGCCAAAGCTAGAAGCTAAGAGTTTCTTCCAGGTCTCCCACATAAATGCAGTGGCCCAACCACTTGGGTCATCCTCTGCTACTTTTCACAGGTGTATTATCAGGGAGCTGAATCAAAGGGGAGCAGCTGGAACTTGAACCAGCACCCAAATGGGATGCAGGCACTGCAAGTGGAAGATTAACCCACTATTCCACAATGCCAGGACCAAGAAAATGTCTCCTAATGGAGATTGGTTTCAATGGATGGAGACCAAAAGGGCCACTCCTACACTAAAAATCTCAAATCCTGGCCACAAATTGTGATTATGTCTCAAGGCAAACACTTAACAAGTCACCAGTCTTCTTCAGACCTCTATATCCTCCATGATATGACAAGGTTCAGTTTTATAACTGCTGGAATGCATCACAAAGTTATACAGTTGTAAAGTCCACATTCAGAAGTTGTGTGAATCAATGGAGTAGTAGACCTTGAGGAAGGCTCTTATTGTATATGTTAATTTAATTTTTTAAAATTTTATTTGAAAGAGAGGAAAAATGCCTGCAAGGGTCAGAGTTGGGCAAGGACAAAGACTGGAGCCAGAAACTCAGTCTAGGTGTCACATGGGTGACAGGGACCCAACTACTGGGGCCATTACCTGCTGTCTCCTGGGATCTATATTTTCAGGGAGCTGGAACTGGAAGCAGAGCCAGGACTTGAACCCATGTACTCTTGTATGGGATGCCAGCACACTAACCAATTTTTTTTCCTGAGGCTTCTTTTTTACTTTACCAAAGAAATCTTTTATTTAATGAATACAAATTTCATAAGTACAATTTTAGGAAGATAGTAATTCTTCCCACAATACCCACCCTCCCATTCTTTCCTCCTCCTTCCTCTCTTGTTCCTGTCCCAATCTCCATTAAGATTCATTTCCAAATAACATTGTACACCAAAAACCAACTCTATACTAAGTAAAGATTTCAACAATTTACATACACACACACACACACACACACAAAAAAAAACTGAGAACAAGTTTTACAATTAACTCTCATAATACAACTCACTGAGGATAGAAGTCCTGCATGGGAAGTAAGTTCACAGTGACTCCTGTTGTTAATTTAACAATTAACACTCTTATATATGACGTCAGTGATCACCCAAGGCTCTCAACATGAGCTGCTAAGGCTATGGAATCCTTCTGAATCCACAAACTCCATCAATATTTAGACAAGGCCATAAACAAATTGGGAATTCTCCTCCCTTCAGAGAAAAGTACATCCTTCTTTGATAGCCACTTCTTTCCTCTGGGGTCTCACTCACAGAGATCTTTTATGTAGGACATGTTCATGTAGAACATTCATTTTTTTGCCACAATCTCTTGGTTTTCTATGCCTGAAAAGCTCTCATCTAACAAGACTCTTTTTTTTTAAATTTCTCATCATCAAATACTGCCCTCGAACCAGACTCTTAATTACTAGGCCAAATGCCCACCCCTACATATTGGGCTTTTTAAAAGATTTATATATTTATTTGAAAAACAGAGTGACAAAGATGGACTAGGGGAGAAACAGAGGCATCTTTTATCTGCTGATTCACAACCCAAATAGCCACAACAGCCAGGTCTGGCCCAGGCTGAAGCCAGAACCAGAAACTACATCCTGGTCTCTTACATGTGTGGCAGGGGCCCAGTTACATGGGTCATCTTCTGCTTCCTTCCCAGCAGAATTAGTAGCAATGCTGGATCAGAAGAAGAGCAGCAGTGATATGAACCAGCGCTTTGATATGGGATGCCAGCAATGCAAGTGGTGGCTTAATCTACTGTGCCACAATGCTGCTCCTACATGTTGATTTTTAAACTCACTAATAGATTCATCTGTGATTGCTCCTACACTCACTCTTTGTTCCTGATATTGCTTATCATTCTTACATAAATTGTCCTAGTCATTGTCATCAGATGGAAAAGTAAGGAGGCATAATTGGCAAGAAAAAAACATTCTGTAAGAGTTTATACTGAACTTGGATCTTTCTCTTTCCTCCTACATATTTAATATGGGTTAGGCTGTTCCTCAGAATACATATTACTTTCACACATAGAGAGAATAATGGCAATTACGATTGTGACTCTATTTGTTGAGCTACAACATTGAAAGCAGATAAGCCAGTTTTAATGTACATCTCCCTGACAACAAAATCCGTACGCTTCTCAGGATGTCTTATTATTCAATCATTAAGAATGACAGCTTTTATTATCAGGAACATTGAAGAAATCATGTTTATTAACCATTTTAAAGTTGAGACATCTTTTAAAATAATCTTATCTCAATAGAGGATGTTAAAGGCAAATAGAGAACAAATTTGAAAAACCTAAAACCAAACTTAACCTTCCAATAGTATGATTTTTCACTTTGTTTAGCTCCAGTTTCTTTACTTGTAAATTGTTGATAATAACCCAGACATCCTTGGGGTTAGGGATGTGTGACTAAAAGGGATAATGAAAGAGAAAGCATTTAACATGATCCAGGGCAAAGAATTGTCCCCCGTTCCTTAAAAATACAACTAAGATCATAAACAGACAGACATACTGGCTTCAAATCCCTGCCCTGCCAATGGCTGATAAAATTACATGTCATGAATGAATGACATGAACTTTCCTGAAAATCGGCAAAAAGAAAGATGGAAGTAAATAATGTCTATATTTCTATATTCCTTTTGGGTTTAAATGTTGATAATTTATTTAATCTCAAAATCAATTCCATGGCCTATCTGTTTCTACTAGATGCCAGTCATCAAAAAATTTTACTGTGCTTTATATTTTTTGCTTCTTTTCACCGATATTATTAATACCTTTGGCTAAATACCTTTGCTAAGTTGCTGTCAGATGGATTCCATTTTATATTCAATTCTTGGACATCCCTAGTATTTTGAGTAGTTAGTTGTAAATCCACTGCTCCTTTCCATTCCCCACACAGCATCTCAAAACTTCACCATGTTAGGGCTGAGGTGTGGCACAGTGTTTAAGAAGCCACTTGGCATGCTCACATCCCATATCAAAGTGCCTATGTCCAAGTCCTGGATCGACTCCTGATTGCAGCTTCCAGTTAAGTAGTACTCTGGGAGGCAGCAGATATGCCTCAAGGACTTGGGTCTCTGTCATCCATCCACAAGACCTGGATTGTGTTTCCTGGCTCCTGGCTTCAGCCTAGCTCAGTCCAGGATTTTGTGAGCATTTGGGGCGTGAACCAGTAAATTGGAGATCTATCTGTCTGTATCTCTTTCTCTCAAATAAAAAAAACTTTACCATGTTATACTCAACTTTGCATCTTCAGCAGAAACCGAATTTTATATTCATAAAAGATTTAAGTATCTAGAGGACACTCATCTTTGTTTCCACAAAACTCATTGCAATGCTAAGTATTTAGTATGTTCTAATCAGTATTGAATAAATTAATATATTTATGATTATAAAAAGAAGCAATTTATGTATTCTTTATAGAATATTTAGAAAAGCAAACAATTAGAGCATATGAAATTAGGGTTAAATGATCTGAGGCCTTCACAGCAAAATTCTGTTGTGCTTATTCCCTTCTTAAATACTAAATTTCCTGTTCAGAATCCACATCAATCATCAAAGGTTAAAACAATAACAAGAAACCCATCATTCCTTGCTTTCCAATGAGCCTCATGTTTTAAAGTCAAGCACATTGCATCTGCCCTCATAAATATGTGATTGCATTTCAAAGTGATAAATGTTGTTTAGATGATGCATATTTTCTTTGAATATAAATAAAATGCCCATGAAATTTCACCCATTTCTTGGTGGAAGAAAATTTTATGCATTTTTAAAATTTTTATTATTTATTTGAGAGTTAGAGTTACAGACAGTGAGAAGGAGAGAGAGAGAGAGAGGTCTTCTGTCCGCTGGTTCACTCCCCAAATGGCCACAACTGCTGAAGCTTCACCAATACGAAGCCAGGAGCTAGGAGCCTCCTTCAGGTCTCCCACATGGGTGGAGGGGCCCAAGCACTTGGGCCATCTTCTGTTGCTTTCCTAGGCCATAGCAGAGAGCTAGATCGGAAGTAGAGCAGCTGGGACTAGAACCGGTATCCATATGGGATGTCAGCACCGTAGTCGGAGGATTAACCCACTGTGCCACAGCATATGCATGTTTAATGTGGTCATAATGCTCATGACTTTCTTGTTGGGGAGAGAAGGACAGGTTTTTGGTATTTGTTTCTCACAGATTTAATGATGCATTGTAAAACTGTTACAGGTGTATCCTTAGGTTAAGGTGAATGGGCTCCTGTACTTCAAACTGGGAAGCAAAATTTGAGTAGTGACTTTTTTAAAAAAATGATGCAATATTAGCTCCTTGGAGATTTAGAAATGTGTTTGATTGGCTAGAGATTTGGGATTTTTCATATAGAAGAACTATGCCAATAGACCTGATTCTCTGCCTTGCTCAGGCACTGGCCTCATGGAAGGTTAACAGGAAGCAATTTAATGGTTCTTGATGGAGCTGAGGCTTCAAGGTTGAGTACTGAGACTGTAGCAAGAGAGAGGACTGGGGCAGACTGTATTTTCTCTCTAACCGTCCTTCTGTCCTCTCTCCCTCTGCACCAAAGTGTTGTAATCTCAAAGTGAGACTGAGACTCTATTTTTCCCTTTCCAGTTCTCTTACCACTGACATAGCAAAACCTGCTGTGGCATCCTTGAGGAGTCACGCTGAGATTGAGAAAAGTGAGAAGGGACTTTTCGGTTTGTGAGCGCTTTCTTTGATCTTTTCCCTACGTTGTGAGGAGTCCATTCCGATTCTGCACCTCACCTATAAGGAACTCTCACCTTAATACAAATACTTCTGCATGTTCGTTTTTTTTTTTTTTTTTTCCTGCACCAGGTTTGCCTCATCCCATATTAAGGCAGCAAAATGCGAGGTAAATTGGTGCCCTTGTTTTCCAAGTAGTGAAAGTGAGCAGACAAGAGTGCTGTGTTTCTGTCATAATTTACCAGCAAAGGGTCACTGTTTCTATCATTCTCTAAACCTCAGTGTCCTATCTGTACAACAGAAACTCTCACAGACTCCTACAGTTGATGCCCTAGTCAACTGAGATGTTTGCCAAGCACTTAAGATTGTGCCCAACGGAGAAAGCACTTGGTGAGTGGCAATTACTGTTAGAGAATGATTGTTTCTCTTATTGTATTATGTGTGGGACTCTGACACAGACTTTCAGCACTCCACCTCAACATATGTTCTCCTATTCCGGAACTGTTATCTCTACAGCATTGCACTCCCCCCACCGCAGATGCAAGGCTCCGTCACAGACCACTTGAGGAGATTTCTCCACTCATACTGAAATGTTATGATGAGTAAACCCTCTTTGAAGATGTTGAGAATTCTGACACGAACAGAGTTCTGAAAGTCTCAGACAAGGAAAGGAATCAAATTGCACATAATATGAGAATGACCCATGGAAGAAACTCACGTGAGCTTAAGTAACCTTTGAAATTAAAGATGACCGTGGTGGGAAGAAAGCAAAATATGAGTTAGGAGATCAATGGCTTAGGGCAAGGGTGTGTGTTTTTCTTTTCCTCCCTCACCACTTTGGTCGCCTTCCTTATAAAAGGAAAACACACACACACACACAGTTGGTTTTGTTCAAAAGTACACGCAGTCATCTGAGACTTCCTTTTGACAGTTCATAGGGGACGTGCTCATTCTTTCCACGTGCTAAACAAGCTTTTACTTAAAAAAAAAAAAAGGAGAGAGAGAAAGAGAGAGAGAGAGAAAGAGAAAGGAATCTTGAGAGTGAGCAGCTTCAGAACCTTGTTTCAAGAGAATCTTTGTACGTCTAAGTAAGATGGCAAGAATCAGTCTGGAAAGCGTATTAACAGACCGGAATCTCCTACATTCCATCGCATGGAGGTTTCCTGGATAGTCTTTCACCAGCTTCCTCTGTGAGCTTAGAGGGAGGAGGGAGAGGATGAATATGCATCACAAGCTTTGATTTGCTTGCAGTCTCTCTCTCTCTCTCTCTCTCTCTCTCTCTCTCTCTCTCCTGTCCAAAGAAGGTGTCCCCCTTGTGGTAATAACAGGAGCTGGACTGGGACTGGCTGGCATTTCATCTCGTCTCACGTTCCTTCACACATTAAGAAAGACCTTTGGTTTGTGGTCTGTTCTTGTTTCTCAAGGGGTACACTTTGATTCAGATACTCATTCTTATCTGAAAGTTAATGCTAAACTCAAAGCCACACAGGCAGTCAGCTGCCTGTAAACTTTTTAACCTCACTTATTATTTTTTAAATTTTCCCTCCCTGGGCCTAGGTGTATGGTTTTTCCATGAAGTAGGATCAGAGATTAAGATAGTGTTATCTGTCCATTAACAGCTTACTTACTGGAGCATGAAAAGTGCTTGAGCATAAGTGTCTGTTTCAATGCCATGGCTGACCATTAAGATCTCTCAACTATGCAACACGGCTCTGCAGTCTTAGCAGCAGTGTGAAAACCAGTCTGAGTCAGCAGGCACTGCAATGGGCTTCCCCTCTCCTTGAAGTTAGAGTAAATGCTAGAGAGTGTTGGCAGTTTGTTTATTTTTTAAAGGAGTATCTCCACTGAACTTCTGGCTCTGTCTTTTAAGTAGGAAGTTGTTTGCACTTCCTCTATTATGTAAATATATTCCACTTTTCTTTTTCTTTTTGTTCTTTCATCTCAAAATACTTTAGTACAAAAAAGTATAAAGAAAGATTAAATGATGTGTACCCATAGATTTAACAATTTTTAACATGTCATATCTTTTCCAAAACTTTAAGAATAGTAAAGGTTTAATATTCTGCCTCAAAAAAGCAAATTTTTAAAAGGTGATTAAGAGCTCTAAGATAGTAATTGTATATAAAAAAAAAAAACAAATAGATTAAAGTGAAAAATGTTCCCCTCATCTGTCTTCTATAGTTAATGCAATGTCTAGGCTCCTTAGGAAAAAAAGTACACCAGGAATCTAAAATGTTAGAGTTGTCAAATATTAAGTCAGGAAATCTGAGTAGTGGTAAATCAGTATTTAGTAGTTTTTTATTTCTGAATCATACATATTTCATCTCAAAAGCCACTTCCTTAGAAAAGCCTAACAGTACATTTTTCACCATTGGCAATTTGATAGTCAGGTGTATTTCCTATGGAAACTATATGTTGTTGATTAAGTAATTGAAGGTAAATGTAGTGGATATTTAAGCAGTATTGGGTTTATGTATACCAACTTCTCAGAAAGGAGTTTATGCAATTTCTGTCAAAGAGTACATAACATAAAATAGATCAGGATGATGTTAATAAGAAAACTCATTAATGATTTCTTGAACATGCTTTCCCATTTTCTACCAATGTTTCCTGACTTTTGCTCACTGATATGTTATCTTGTGAGTTTTCCAAAAATAGAGTCATTTCAAAAAGATATGCAATGTAAGAATTATTTCTTAGAAAATTGAATATAGAATATAGTCTAGGGTAAAAGTGTGTGTGCTTCAGCAGATACAATCTGAGTAAGCATTTAGATATGGTGACATCCTAAAATACCATGTACCATTTTTGATACTCTCTTTCACAGTCTATTATTTTTTGTCTTCTGCAATGAGCATATTTTTCTACCTGACATTGTCTTAATAGATGTGATCACCTTTAAAATAAGCCTGTCATTTGAATAATTAATTGTTTTGTATTGTCAGCCTTTCAAAGTGAAGGAGGTGGAACAGACATTTG
Organism: Sylvilagus floridanus; assembly: GCA_949820135.1. Lineage (NCBI taxonomy): Eukaryota > Metazoa > Chordata > Mammalia > Lagomorpha > Leporidae > Sylvilagus > Sylvilagus floridanus. The sequence continues at coordinate 24,433,693 of OX463245.1, read as the reverse complement.
GATCAATCCAGAGCAATGGTTAATTGGCTCATTATCATTGACATTTATGAAAGGAAATGAATCGATAAAATATAACTGTGCCTTAGCCAATTATTGTGCTATCCATTTCTCTGTGGCACTGGTTACAGTCTAACTAATGAAAGGCTTTTATCATGCCTTGTGATCTTAGGACAAACGGCCAGGGAGTTTATATTGAATCCTGGGATCCTTTTGAAGCTCATATAAGGCAAAATTTCCAATGTTCAAAGTACTAAATTGATCATCTGGGGATTACTGTGCTCACTTTGGACAGTACATTTTAGAAGAGTTAATAAAATCTAAATTACCAATAAAGCAAAATATCTGGGAAGAACTTCAATGGGGACTAGATGAAGGAACTATGAATATTTAAATTCATTTTAGGAGTGGGTGTTTAGCCTAGTAGTTGAAATTCCCACACCCCACATTGGAGTCTCCAGGTGTGAAACCTTGCTCCAGCTCTGAGATCCAGCTTCCTGCCAGTGCAAATCCAGTGAGCAGTGATGGCTCAAGTAGTTGGTCTTCCTCCACCCATAGAGAAGACCTAAGCTGAGTTCCTGATTTCACACTTTGACCCAAACCAGTCCTAACCCCAGTCCTTGTGGGCTTTTGAGGAGTGAGCCAAAAAATACAAGTTCTCTGGTCTTTCTCTATCTCCATCTCAAACAAATATTTTTAAATGTATTTAGAAAAGCTTCCTTACAGGGTGGAAAGCTCATCTTATGAAAATTAGGATTTTTGTTAAGAGGTCAATACCAGCACCCACAAAGGAGACTTAGAGTAACGAGGAGTTCAGGACAAGAAATTTCAAATAATTTGAGGAATATGGTAAATGATTTTGCTTCCTTGCAAACGACTGAGTATCTTTTGGGTGATTAACAGCTTTAAAATTATCAATAAATCTAAATTTCAGGCATACCACTAAAAGAAATGTTTTATTATAAAGAAAATTTTGACTATAACATTTTAAGTGCACATGCAGTTAATTGATAGGTAGAAAGCTGTCACATGAAGGAAAGAATTGGAAGATGAGTTCAGCTGCACACATAATAATTAATAACAGAGTGCTTATTGAATGACTACAGAATTGTTCTTAAGGGGCCTAGAATTTCAAATTAGCAATCTCAGAGAAGACATGCTATCAGTTTGCCCTGCCCCCCCCCCCCCAAATGCTCCCCAAGCCAACAGTGGGTATTAGTAATATACAGTTAATACAAGCATAGAATAGATGCGCACTTATTATTTGTTAAATACATTCATTCACTGGGTACCTCATCTGGACCATGCAATATGTTAGCTATGCCTACTCTATGTGAGGCATTATGCTGATCCTGAGAACATCCGAGGAAGCATTCTCTGCCCCCTGATGAGCTCACACTGTAGTTTCATAACTAAGTATGAAACACAAGCTATAATTTTCACTCATCACAGTTATAGGGCTATGTTTAGAAGTATAGGGTATGTAACAGGAACATGATTTCCTCAAGGAAATGGCATTTGATCAGAGCTCTGAAGAATGATGAGAAACTGCTATCAATTTTTAAATATTAATAGAATTAATGTAATAATTCTCTACCAACAAAGTGAAAATGCAATACAATGAAAGTACATAAAATGAAAATGTACAGATATAGACAACATAAAGTATGTGCTATCATATGATTGTATGTTAAATACATACACAATATTTTATTAGTCATGTCTATCTTATATATGTGTATACTCTATCATAATGAATTAAAATATAGTTTTTAATAAAGAAAGAATCATGCAATGTACATATGATAGAGGTATATATCCTACAGGTAAACAATTACATTTAGCAAGATTTATGTTGATTATTGTTAAAACAATTTTAAAGGTCCCTTCCATCTCTAAACTATAAGATCTATGAGATAACCAAAAATGTTATTTACTGAAGTTATATGGAAACTGTTTGGATGTGGATCATTAACATGGAAATTATGAGTGACAAATATAGTGCTGTAGTATATTTAGATAGTAAATCATCTTTTGCAGAATGTATAACCGAACAGACATTAATAAGCAATTGATTCTTTTTCTAATAATCTATTTTATCAAAAAATAAAAGCTCACTTTTCTGAAAGACAGTCCTTCATTCATTTAACTCATTTATTATTATCTCCCCCCAAAGGTGAGTGTTTAAAAATATGGCTGATTTTTCACTATCAGTATTGATTCTCCAATAGTGAATTACTAAACTTTGCTTCTATGTCCAATATTTGTTCCTACTTTCTGCCCACCTTGTCTTTGTCTAGAAAGACAATGCGCTTTACATTTCCCAGCACCCTCCAGATCTGACGTGTCTGCCAAATGTCGCAGCTCACAATTTGCCATAGGCAGAGTGGAAGTTCATTTATCAAGCCATTCATTCAACAAATACTGAGTGTCCAATGTGCCCACATCATATAAAGTTTTCTACCCTGAATTTTGTAATCATTGCCTGAAAGGTGCCTTCTCTCTTTCCCTAGATATTCAAGCATTGGTGAAATTACTTGTTATCAAAACTGTCTTCCTGAGAATGTGTTTGGAGTGGTAATTAGTCTAGAGAAAGCAACAGTTTTAGCCATTAAAAAGAAGTTAGAATTTTTTTATTGTGTATGTTTCTCTGATGGTAAAAATCAAAGCAAAGTGATGACAATGATCCCTGATGAAAAATGGATCACAGAAAAGGGGAAGATGGCCAAGAGCAAAGGTGAACATATCACTTCTTCATTGCAGAACGTCTCCAGGCTCTTAGAAGTAACTGACCCTTTGAACATGCAGAGCTCATAGAGAACAATCATAGAAGCTACACTATTTTTCTTCCTACTATCCCTTTACCTAAATACAGTATAATGGAAGGTAGTTGTTGGTAAAAGTGCTACAACAACTCTAATACATTAATCTAGTCCCAATTTAGAAAGCAGAGTGCCTGGTCCCTTTTGGTAATCACATTAATTTGCTCTAAAGTAAAACCTTTTCTCTTTGACCCGCGTGTGGTTGCCTGCAGGCTGATGACTTGCAGGGTAGAGCTGGGGAGGGAAGGGCAGAGGATGGTTCTCTCCTTGCCTGCCTGTTTTCACCCCTCCTGTCCTGTTTTGCCAACCCAATCAGACTGAACATCGTGGGGCAAGGGGAGAATTGAGAAGAAGAAAGGGTCTGAAGGCTCTTATTATTTGGTAGGATTCAGAATTAGGCAGGTGTCTAACTCCTCTTAGAGAAACATTTTGGATTCTTCAGAGATCCCAGGAGACAACATTAAGTTATAATTTCCAAAATGCTAGCAATGCATGTCTCTCTGTCTTCCTTTGCATCTCCAGCATCCTTCTGCTGAGATTCCAACACATTCTGAGGAGAGCCTAACATGGCCTCACCCAAGCTCTTTGGTGTTACTGGACCCTAGTCATAAGAAGCACTTAACACCTCCTCAAAATAATGCCTGTGGATCTTCCTTTAAGTCCTAAATGCAGGCCTTGGCCCTCTTCTGTTTTGCTAACTCAGATGACAGTACAGACTCTCACCTTGACCCTGTTCAAAGTATGTTGGACACTGTGTTCCCAAGTCCAGGAAACGTATTTCAGCCTCTCAGTGTAACTCTTCAAAGCCATTCTTCCTAAATTCTAGTGATGGACGAGGGAGTATGAGGAGGTGCTACTTATTTATTTATGTAACTTCAGGGAAGGTCTCTCTGATAAGGTTACATAGCATCCCTGGGAAGAGTAGAACAGCAGGCTCAGAGGTTAGATAGAAACAAAGGAAGGATTGGTAGTCAGATCCCATCCGAAGCAAACCACTAAAGCCACTAACTGCCCCAGATCCCTGAGTGCCAGACTTGCTCCACTACACGTTGTGTAATTCTAACCCTAACAGATGACACTGCAATCCTTGCTGTGCTTGCAAACTTAATGTTGCTGCTGCTCCTATCATAACTCTCAGCTCAGTTCCAAAGGAAAAGCTATAATGATATAATCTGACTAATTGTGATTTGATTGGAATAACATACTTCCTTCCAAAGTCACAATTTTTAAGGGATAATTTTATCTGCATGTATAACAATGTATTTGGTTTTTTAAGTATGGTCATATTATGTTACTGTTACACCCGCTCTAAACATTGAATCTTATTTAAAGAATGGTGGCTGAGGTTAACAATCTCAATAAAGTTTTTTTTTTATCAGGACTAACTTCAGCAGCATAATACAAAAATCAAAAATAAGTGATTCTTAAATGAGATAGTGTCCTACCTCTCTTTGATAAACTTAATTGGAGATTTAAAAAAAATATTCAAGACTGTGGGCAGACACTATGGCCTAGCAGGGTAGCTTTACTGCTTAGGATGCCTGTATCCCACATCAGAGTGCTGTTTGCAGTCCCATCTACGCCGAATCCCATCCAGCTTCCTGCTAATCCATCCTGGGAAGCAGTGGATAATGGCTTCAGCCCCTGCCACCTGCTTTGGAAACCCAGATGGAGTTCCTGGCATCAGCTTGGTCCAGCCCTGGCTGTTGTGGGCATTTGGGGAATGGACCAGTTTATGGAAGACATCTCTCTCCCTCTCTCTCCTTTTCCCTTTTAAGGAGATGAAAATAAATAAAAATAAAACATTCAAAAAAATTCAAAACATTCAGGGATGATATAATGACATATGACCACTAGGAATCCTTTTATTCTGATACTTTGTTACCCATGGTGTGCTGCTCCAAGGACTGTTACAGCGGCTCAAGTTCCAGTCTTCACTCCACATTCCTCCATCCCAATGGAGAAACAGAAAGAGAAAGAACAGAGGGAGTGCATAGGCTACCTTTTATAAAGGTTTTCTGGCTGTTGCCACGTGACTGTTTACTTCTCAGACAGAATCAAGTCATGTTACATTACATTTTACTGCAGTGCAGTCTTTATTCTAAGCAGCTAAAATTGAGGGCTCTGTTACCAACAGAATATTGGATTAGACAATTAGCAAGCTGTGTTACAAGGTTTTTGTCTTTTGCTTTGTTCAGCTTTATTGAAAGTAATTATGCCCTCGCCGAAGTTAGAATTATGCTTTCTCTCCTCTTTGGATGCTGAAGCTATCCACATATTTCTCATTTCGCTTCAAGTTCATGGCTGTCACCCACTCCTATGGCTCTACACACTCCTATGGCTTATTAGACTTACAAGCTTCTGGGTTCAGATAACCTTCATCAATTATTTATTATTAATATTTCTCAATATATGAATCTTCAGTGATTGTGATTTTAAATTTAGATCCTAAATATATGAACAAATAGGGTAATTTAATAGCATTAATAATACAAAAATAAACGAATCATTGCATCTATTTATTGTGCTGGGCACTTTAATTATTTTGTCCACTTAGAGTGCTGAGCACAGCCCATGTAATGGAAATAAGGAGAAGCATTCTTTCTCTATGACCTTCAGAAACTGGGGAGTAACTATAAAAAGAATTACGTTGTCACAGTATAAAGAAGGTTCTGGAGACAGGCTGCCTGGACTCAAGTCCCGGCTCTGTTGCTTATAATCTGTGCGACCACAGCCAAGTTCCTCAATGTCTCCAGTGCTCAGTTTCTTTATCCCATAAAACAGGGGCAAAAAACAAGGATGGGTTGTCCTGGGTGGAACTGGGAATCGGATGAACTGTGAAACCAATGACGCTTATGCTCAGGGACCCTCTTTACAGGAACCCGTCCTAGCCTTGGGGAAGCCCCAGCAATATGTTCACATGGTCAGATGCTTGGCAAAATTGCCAAATGAAAGCCCTTTTTATTTCTGTAGGCTAGAACCTGAATTGCATGAGCTTAAGTCCCTGCAGTGCCCAAGCCTTCCCTGGCCCTTTTACAATAAATCAGTAGCTGTAAATGACTCTGCACTGGGTGGAAAGTTAATTAGCCAGCCTCTAAGACAGTCGTGTACAATCTGGACAGCAGCCTGACCAACTCAAAGACACTTGAGACATTTGTTTAAAAAATGCAGGAATTTAGTGGACCTTTAGTCAGCAATAATCAGTGGACCATACACTTAAAACTGTGTTAATGGGGGAGGGAGACATCACACTGAATGTTCTTACCATAATAAATAAAACAATAGTTCAATGCTTGAGGCCTATCCTTCCTGAATGGGATTCTCCATGTTTATCAGGCTCTTCCACTGATTGATTATAATGCGCCTTAGAATTTGAACTACCCTATGGTAATGTCTCTTCCAATTCTGAAATCCCAATTTTAAACTTTACAATCTTGATTCAGAAATGACCAATCAAAAGGCTGAGGAAGAGTTAAGACCTAACCTCCTTTTGCAGGATTTGTCCACAATAGGAAATGCTCAGAACTTGGGCAGAGACAGAGGAAAGTGGAAACATGAAGAATTGGGATCCCACTTTTCAGGATGCAAAAACTTGCCTGAGAGGATTAAGACCTATAACCTATTAATGCCATAGATAGATTTTTGTAAGAATAAGCAAGTGATTTCATTCTTTGTCCCCACCCATGAGGTAATGATTATAATTCTGTGCAGTATGAGGATTTATTAACCCCAAATCAAGCTACAGTTTTTATGGAGAGAATATAGGGATGTAATAGTTACTGACAGTTTCTCTCTTCCAGAAACCCTGCTAGATACTCCAGAACTCGGGTTGAATTTTTATAGCACTGCTGCGAGAGAAGTGGCATTCCTATTTTTATAAAAAAGAAAACTAAAGCCAAAGGAGAGTAAGTCGTTTTGCATAAAATTACACAGCTAATATGGGTCAGGGATTTAAACCCAGCTCTGGTTGAATTCAAAGTCTATTTTGTCTTCCCTAACATTGTGCTGCTTTCAAGTAAATCTGGCATTATGCGTATGTGAAGTGATATTGCAAGCTTAAATTTTAAAGTGACATGATATGAAATGCTTTATAACAGAATACTGTCCTCTTTTGTATCCATTCCTCCCCATGGTAACTTATGTTCTTTAAAACACTAAGTGATTGTGTGAATGTCTGTGTACACACAAACACACAGACACACACACACACAGAGCATGAGAGAGAGAGATAGTGAGAGAAAGAAATTCACAAAAACTGATTTCCTCTTGGAGAATGAGTCTATGAATGATTCCCTATTTTTCAGTGCAGTTATATATAAGGACAAAGGAACAGCCACCTCTCTCTCCTTCCTGTACTAATGGGTATTGGCATGATTAAAAGGTTCTGATGTGAACTTTTGTATTTTTAGGCATTTGTATATAAATATCAGTGCAGTTATGGATGCTAACAGGTCTCTTCAAAGTGTAAGATTAGATTGTGTTTATAAATAGGGACTGATGGTCTCCGACACTTCAGGAACTCAACACTGGTCTGCACAACATCATGATCTTCACCTTGTAGCATTCCAGAGAGCTCATTCATTCCTGCTGGAATGTCAACTGCGAAAAGAGGCGCTTTTCTAGCGCAGTCAACATACCTTGAACGTCTTCAAAAAGTATGTCCTTGAGTTGATCATAATTCAAGCAATACACTTCATCTCTTTAACCTAGGGTTAGGGCAGTGTCCTAATTGCTGAGGCTACTATAAGAACAATACCATAAATGGGTGGCTTCTAACCAAGAGAAATTTCTCTCTTACAGTTCTGAAGGCTGAAATCCAAGATCAAGCTGCCAGGAGATTTAGTGTCTTGTGAGGCCTGTTTTCTTTCCACAGACAGGGCCTTCTCACCATGTCTTCCCAAGGTGCAAAGGGGTGGGGGTGCTCCTCTGGGAACTTAAAAACATTTTTTAAAATGTATTTATTATTTGAGAGGCAGAGAGAGAGGGAGAATCAAAGAGAGAAGCATAACTCCCATCAACTGGTTATCTCCCCAGATGCCTGCATTGGCTTGGGTTGGGCCTGGCTGAAGCCTGGAGCTGCAGATATAAGACAGGTCTCCCATGAGGGTGGCAGGAACTGGGTGACTCGAGCCACCACTGCTGCCTCCCAGGATGGGCTTTTTTTGTTAGGGGACCAACCAATTCATGAGGGCTCTGCCCTCATGACCTAGGCACAGCACAAAGGCCTCCTCCTTGATACCTTCATGGAATTTGGGGGGACACAAACACTTTGGTAGCAGAAAGTAGTTCACATTTGGGGAAGAGAGCAAATTTTGGCTTCTACTTTCGATATTTCATGAGGTTTTCTTTGTTTCTAAAGATTAAATACTTGCAGCATTTCTACTGACATCAAACAAAAGGAGACTCTAATCTGAAAAAAAAGTGTGTGTAGTTTTTATCATATAGTTTTTTCTAGCCCCACGTTTTTCCCATTAAGTGGTAAAATCAGGTCACAGTGAAACCTTACCAAGGGTGCTCAGTTAGTTTTCGGAGCTCTATCAACAGATTGTGGTATCACAAACAATTGCCCTGGTACATTAATTACTGGTCCACTGCGTGGGGAGTGTGGGTCAGCAATCGCACTGCTGCTAAATGGACCCCTGCGAGGACAGAAAGAACGCAAGGGACCTTAGCTGAGCTTGTACTTCTCTCGGGATGGTAATGATTTTTTCAATGTTTGCCATAAATCTCAAAGTGCTAAGATGTCAGAAAACACAGGGATCAAAGCTAAGATGGACCCATCCATTGTTAGATCTTAGTAGTTATTTGTTTCTGTGTAGAAATAGAATCAGTATTACAAGAGGCAGGAATGTGAAAGGCTTGTATATTGCCCCTGGAATGTTTTCTCTTTCCAACCAAGAAAAGAATTGTGTATAGGAAGTTTTGTAGGACACGTGGTACACCTATCACTCTTTTCTCCAAATGAGAATAACCTGACAGAGAAAATGGTATCCAGGCAAGTGACCAGAGGAAATATTGTTATGAATTTTAAAAATACTTATAATTTCCCTAAATCCAAGAGGATTTATGATAAGATGAGGTCTGTATTTAAAAAAAAAGAGGTTCAGATTCTAATGGAATAACTAATTCATTTTGACTATAAGCTAAAAATATCAAATGATTAACCAAAAAAGTAATTTTAAATTTAAAAATTAAGTTTACATATGAAAAGATGCAAATTCTGACAGCTCTTGAATATTTATTTTAAAAGAATAGTGATTCAGAATTGAATTCCCACCAAAAAGAACACCCAAAATTCCATCAAGAGTAACACTTGTACTGTTTACTCAACGATAGCCACATAACTATTTGCAAATTGTAAATTACTGCTCTGAAATGATGACGTGTGTAAGTTTCCCTCAAGTTTAAAATTGGTTAGTCACAAAGAAATGCAACATCCAAGGAAACTGATGTAAATTTCTTTCAGAAACTCCATCAAAGTACAAAAATTATGTTAAAAATTGTTCCTGAGATCCTTTGGGATCTATCAGAGACTGATTTTTCAGTAGGGAAAGAGAAGTATACTGCATATTCATAGGAGAGTTTTTCAATGAAAAAAAAATCAGTGGGAAAAAAAACTGCCTTGCTTTTTTTACCACTCAAACAAAATCATAGGCTTTTAAATGTATGACATTTGATTAACTCATGTTGTTTTATATAGTTTTTTTTTTAATGTTTGTATTTGTGGAGACAAAATGATTGCATATTGCAATTTGTTGGGGTCTTCAGATCTGTAAAATCATGTTGAGTTTACTTGACGTCAGCAATATGCAGACAGGGCACAATGACACTGGCCTTAGCTGGTACCCAGAAGAGCACCGGCCTGTGTGTGTCCATGTGTGTGTGTGTGTGTGTGTGTGTGTAGAGACTGATTAGGAAAACTGAGGGAAAAGCAGGGTGTATTAACCCCTATCTAGTCAGACCTGAATATCAATAAACAAGATAGAGAATTATTCAACAGGCAGGGGGGAAAAAGAAAGCAAAACAGCCCTTCAGAAACTGCACACTGAATTTTCACAATTTGGTGCCATAACCGGTGGCCCATGGAGGCAGCTGGGCGTGCTGACAAATTGTTGACACAGCACCTTTTTTGAGAAACTCTTGATATATTGCGGTCATCTGGTCTTTCCCTGAGCTGCAGTCCAAAAAGCTCCTGAAAAGTCCTGAGTCACAGCTATTCTAGGAACTGCACCACAGAAAACTGCACTAACTCAGAAATAGACAGGCACTGAGCGTTTTCTGGGCCTCCGGAAACTTTACTTACCCATGCCTTTGCATGTGTTCCCCATGGTGGCCAGATCTCCCTGTACACACACACACACACACACACACACACACACAGAGTTGTTCACAGTCACACATTTTTATTGAAATTCAGCAGTTCAAGTCCAGGGCAAATTACTCATGTGGCTTAAGTGTACAGAGCAGAGAAAAATACAGTCAGGTTCATCTTCAGATGGAGGAAGGCAAATTTTCCACACCAAATGAGCCCTTTTCTTCCTCCAACAAAAGGCTAAAGGTCTTTTAGGTTTGGATGCTGCCTGAAAGCAGAAGGATTTCTCTCCTAAAACATTGTTTAAGTGACAAAAACTTACCTGTTTTTCATACTGTAGGGCACAGGCAGAGAGGGCAGCAGGGGAATGACCAGTTGCGTCATTTTACAGATAAATAACCCGAAGCAGGGACAGTTGCATGGATTTGCTTACTTGCTTGCAGAGAGTCTTAACAGGGAGCTACAAAACCTCAGCTCACAATCTGGGACTACATACTAATGTTTTTATTTTTCTTTCTTTCTTTTTTAAAAAAATTATTTATTTTAAAGTCATAATTATGGAAAGGGAGAAACAAAGAGGTCTTACATTCATTGGTTCACTCCCCAGATGGCTATAATGCTCAAAACCAGGAGATAGATTCTATGTCCAGGTCTCTTATGTGGGTGGCAGGGGCCCAAGCACTTGAGCCATTCTCTGCTGCTTTTCCCTGGTGCATTAGCAGGGAGCTGGATCAGAAGTGGAGCAGCCAGGACTGGAACTGACACCTATATGGGATGCTGGTGAGACCGATGGTGGCTTTAACTGCTATGCCACAATGCCAGCAAGTCTTCATTTGAGAGATTAGAAACTTGGTGTTTTCTTGAGGCACCATCGTAGCTTAGCCTACTAAAAATAAACTTAGAAATATCATACTGCCCATGAAGTTCAGTTTTTAAAAATAATTTTAATTAATTAAAGAGAACAGATTTCATAAGTACAGTTCTAAGAAGATAACCATCCTTGTTCCTCTTCCTCTCCTTCCCTTAATCCCCCTCCTTCCTTCTTTTATTTTTTATTTCATTTTTGCTTTCAATTCCACTCTATATTCATGAGCTTAATTTACCACTAACCATAATATTCAACAAGTAGAAAGTAGGGAAACCACAGTTCCACAGGAGTATTAACAAGGGCAAAAACCATGATGCCAAAAGCACAAGCAATAACATTTAAAAAACAGGAATTTAGTAGGCTCTCTGTTCTTATTTTCAAAGACTGATATTCAAGGTTTCTAAGGATTAACTATTGCAATTAATGAATGGCCTAGCAATATTATGTTTGCTATATAAAAAACGCATCCATTATAGTCATGATCATTTGTTCCAAGCCCAAACAGTCAGAGAAAATGATCTGGTAACTTGTCTTCATTGATTCGTTGATTCACTGATACTTTCAAAAATATGTAGGAGGCATTGCAATTCATGCTATAAATAAAGGAGTAAACAAGGTGAAAAGACCCAGAAATCAAGACAATGTTGTGGATGCTCTCTCCCAATTAGCTTCCTTGGAGAGAAAAGAATTGTACATTTCTCATAATAAGATATTCCAGTCTCCCTGCTACATTCTTACCATCAGATCAAAAGTTAGAATTGTTTGCAGCTCCCAAGTGTGCTCCACACATTGTGGAAGTTTTCGTGCATAGGTTTGGAAAAGCTGTTACAGTTCTTTTATAGAAGAGGTGGTCAATACATTTTGTTAAAGGAATGACTGGGGAGAGTATGTTTCTTCTTCCAGCTCTGATTTCCCTAATCTCTGGATGGTAAAGAAGTTTCATTCCGTATCTAAAGCCTGTAAGTTGTTACAGTGGCTGCTGGCATCACTCTGTTGCAGGTCAACTTTTGTTTACATGACAATCTGAGTTACAGTTTTATATTCAAACCTTGGAATTCATCATAGAAGAATCAAAGCACCAGCTACCTAGAGAGTTACATGAAATTAGGGATGCCGAAGTCTTTTGATTTTATTATTCACGTGTTTCAACCCCTAGATTAAAATCCCAAATTTATATTGGAATACCAAATTGGTATCATAATAGCCTAGAGAGCCTCCTATTTCCTGAGTTTTATTTCTCACCACTCTTCCGTATACTTTCAGCATTCTGAACACTCTAAACTTGCTCCACTCCCTGGGAAGCACCTGATCTCTCATGCTGCTACCTGCTTCTGGAATATTTTCCTAGTAAACCTCTGATGCTCCTCCAAACCTCAGTAGCCATCGACCTCTCAAGAATCTTTATGTGAGCCTCCTCGCTTCCTTCCCTTCTACTCCTGTAACACTGAAACCACACCGCTGTTCTTCATTTGCTTGCTTTGCATCTATTTTTCCCATGCCACGCTGGGGACTCCCGTAAGTCAAAGACTTCGATTTATGCACCTCTGCCTCTCTCCACAAAGCTAGCTAGTAGGATTGCAGTAAATGTTGGTTGAAGGAGTGATTGCATTTACCAATGAACGAAAGGCTTCATTTCCATGGAAATTGAGAATCCACTTTTCCTCAGCTTCTCCCTTTCGTTTCTAGAGCCAGAGACCTGAATATCCACAAGATCTGTGTTAGTTCAGATAAGTTCTAGGTGCTTAGGGACCTCTGTGCTCTTCCAGGTGTACTGAGAGCCGGTGTCCTACCCCAGAAGATAGCAGCAAAGCTGTGTAAAGCACTCACAGTCTTTCATAATAACACATTTTGAGTTTGATATCAGAACCTCAAAAACCATTCCTTGAGCTGTCATTTCTTTTCTATTCCATTAGCTGCCCAGTAGGACATCAGACTTCAAAGCTGACCCATATGAATTGGACCTGAACCACCACACACAGACATCATTTGCATACTTCATCTCCTCCTAACTCTGCTTTTCTTCAACTGTCCATGAAGTCTCCTGACAGTGCCTGCCTTATTGCATTCATTAATTACCCAGCCCAACCCCGACTCCATTTCCCTGCAGACTATTTTCTGAAGCCACACTTTTCTTCTTTTATTGGCATTGACAGACCACAGTAATGTACTGCCCAGAACAAAAATATACCCTATTCCCCCTTCCTACCAATTTAATTCCCAATAAACTCTGCTATTGGCTGTGCTTAGAAAAATCACTTCCTGTTCAATCAATTATTCTAGTTAGTGAAGTTAACTATATTATCATACATTTATTTCTTATTCTATAAGAAATAGAAGTATTGTAATTCATAGAGGTATTATAATGAACCCTAAAGGACACTTTATGTAATTTAATGCTTTGGATGGCTTTAAGGACAATATATTACGAATATCATTATGGGGGGCCGGCGCTGTGGCTTACTTGGCTAATCCTCTGCCTGTGGCACCGGCATCCCATATGGGCACTGGGTTCTAGTCCCGGCTGCTCCTCTTCCAGTCCAGCTCTGTGCTATGGCCTGGGAGGGCAGTAGAGGATGGCCCAAGTGCTTGGGCGCCTGCACCCGCCTGCTGCCTCATTTTTTAAATGCTTACATTACTTGGCTCCCAGCATTTTACATTCTCCTTGTTCTCCTAAGTCATGGCCAATTGTTCTGTTTTCTCCTCCTAGGTCCTCTTCTTTTCAATCTTTAATGCTGTGTTCTCTGGGACCAAGGCCTCGGACCTCATCTCCTCTTCTTTCTACTCTCATTCCTTATCTTATTCCATCCAGTATCATAGATTTTAGTGACCATATGTATGTCAATAATGCCCATATGTGTATCTTAGGCCATAACCCATTGTTTCAGACTCACACTCCCAACTGAAGAGTCAACATTACTAATTTGGTAACTACTGGGCATCTCAATATTTTTTTTTTTTTTTTTTTTTACAGGCAGAGTGGACAGTGAGAGAGAGAGAGACAGAGAGAAAGGTCTTCCTTTTCGCCGTTGGTTCACCCTCCAATGGCCGTCGCGGCCGGCGCACCGCGCTCGTCCGATGGCAGGAGCCAGGAGCCAGGTGCTTTTCCTGGTCTCCCCATGGGGTGCAGGGCCCAAGCACCTGGGCCATCCTCCACTGCACTCCTGGGCCACAGCAGAGGGCTGGCCTGGAAGAGGGGCAACCGGGACAGAATCCGGTGCCCCGACCGGGACTAGAACCCGGTGTGCCGGCGCCGCAAGGCGGAGGATTAGCCTGTTGAGCCACGGCGCCGGCCTCAATATTAATACACTCAAAACAGAACTTTTCATTTGTATTCCCAGGATTCTTTATTTCTCAGTAAATGCCAATTGCTCAGTAGAAAAATCTAGAACTCATTCATATTGGCTTTCTTTTTCATATGGCTCACTTTTAATTCACCAACTAATCTTCATATCCCTACATCAAATAGATCTCAATCAGGACCATTCATCTCCCACTGCTAATAGCTGCATGAAAATGATCAGTAATGCCTCCAAACTGTTCTTCCTGCTCCTGTCTAGCCGCTAGGTCAATTCTCTACAATACACTGAAAATGATCCTCTTTTAAATTTATCTTCATTTATTTATTAGAAAATGAGAAAGACAGGCGGACAGATCTCTCCCATCCACTGCTTAATTCAAATGCCTGCAACATTCAGAGCTGGGCCAGGCAAAAGCCAGGAACCTAGAACCGAATCCAGGTCTCCCATATTTGTGGCAGGGACTCAACTACCTTAAGTATCATCTACTGCCTCCCAGGGTACACATAAGCAGGAAGTTGGAATTGGGAGCAGTGTCAACATTGGAACTCAGGTACACCAATACAGGATTTTAAAGGGGATCTTTAAAAAAAAAAAGATTTTTTTTTTATTTGAATGACAGAGTTACAGAGAGAGAGAGAGAGAGAGAGAGAGAGAGGAAGTGCTTCCATCCGCTGGTTCACCCCCCAAATGGCCATCATGGAGGAGCTGGGCCAGACCAAAGCTGGGAACCAGGAGCTTCTTCTGGGTTTCCTAAGTAGGTACAGGGGTCCAAGCATCTGAGCCATCTTCTACTGCTTTCCCAGGCACATCAGCATTGAGCAGGATTGGAAATGGGGCAGCAGGGACACAAGCTGGCATCCACAAGGGATGCCTGCACTGTAGGCCATGGCCTAACCCACTATGCCATAGCACCAACCCCACCAAGGGTATCTGAACCACTAGGCCAGATGCCTTCTCTGCCCCCATGATGTTCTCTAAATATAACACTCTTCTACTGTAGACCTTCCAAAGTTTCTGCAAACTTGTGCTAAAGTGTAACAACCTCTTTGATCTCTCCCCAAGCTATCACCATTCCCCTTCCTCGTTTTATATTCTCTAACATCCATTTGATTCCCATGACACTCACTTCTGTGGTTTCCTCAAAAGCAAATTGAGCTTTCTTTTGACTTCAAGGAATTAGCATTTCCAAAACTTCTGCTGAGGTTACAAGTCTCTTTCCCTTTATGGAGGGCTCTGATCAATGTCACCTCCTCAATAAGGCTTTCACGGACCCTCTTCTCCAAGATCCCTTTCTATCACTGTCTTTCCTCATAGCCTGCTTAACATTTTACAGGAAGATGATCTAACATTACATCATATCTTTGTTAATGCCCACTGTTTCTCACACAGGCAAGCTTCATAAGGGGAAGACTTTATTTCTCTCTCCCTAAATAAATGAGTGAGCTCCAGCAGGTATCAACAATTCAGCCTCTTTGTAAAGACGGTTTTAAAAGTTTAAAAAATTTTAAGAGAAGAAATAATGCTTTTCATTTGTTATTATTCTTTTTCATGTTTTGTACCAATATAAGAGCTCTAAAAGAGAAAACAATTTTGGGAATATGTTAAGATTATTAACTATCTTTTAAATAGAAAATTATTCTATTCATAGTAGAGAAACTTTCCCAAATCCCTTAAAAATTGTGAAGGATCATTGAAAGATATGTTTGGGGAGAAATAACTGGAAAATAGGAGAGCCTAGGGCTTATGAAATGATATAAAGCAAGCAGTAAGGTTTATTTTGTTTTTGTACTAACCAGTCATTCAAAGAAAGAAGTACTCAAAACTATGATCTGGGGACCCTTAAACATCCTAAGACCCTTTCAGGGGTCCACAGGATCCTTGTTATTTTCATGATAATTTGAATATCTTATTTGCCTTTTTCATTCTCATTTTCTGCTAAGTATACACTGGAATCTTCCAGAGGCTACACAGTGTATAGTAGTACAACAGATTAAACAAAGAAGCGAAGCTGAAATTTCAGCTGTCTTCTAGTAAGTTAAATCTTAGAAATATTTGTGAATATGGAAAAATAGGACCATTCTTCTCACTTGTTTTATTTTGGAAAATGTATTACTTCAAGATGTGCTATTTCTATTAATATATAATGGATTTGTTATTGCTATTTTAAAATTAATTAGTAATTAAATACTTAATACATTTTCAGCTTTAATTTTCATTATGATAAAAATATATAGCTGGGCCAGCATTGTGGCTTAGAGGGTAAAGCCGACCCTGTAGCACCAGCATCCCATATGGACCCAGTTCAAGTCCCGGCTTCTGCACTTTTTATCCAGCTCTCTGCTGTGGCCTGGGAAAGCAGTGGAGGATGGCCCAAGTGCTTGGGCCCCTGCACCTGCAGGGAGACCTGGAAGAAGCTTCTGGCTCCTGGCTTCAGGTGGGCGCAGCTCCAGCCATTGTGAACAGTGGATGGAAGATCTCTCTCTCTCTGCCTCTCTGTAAACTCTGCCTTTCAAATAAATACATATATATATATATATATATATATGGCTATTACTTATATAAACAAAAATGACTTGGGGTCCTCAACAATTCCTTTTTTTTAAAAAAAAATTATTTTATTTATTTGAAAGACAGAGTTACAGAGAGAAAGAGGGAGAAAGAGAGAAAGAAGTCTTCCATCTAGTAGTGTACTCTCCAAATGGTTGCAAAGGTTAGAGTTGGGCTGATCTGAAGCCAGGAGCCAGGAGCTTCTTCCAGGTCTCCCGCATGTGTGCAGGGGTCCAAGAACTTGGGCCATCCTCCACTACTTTCCCAAGTGCATTAGCAGGGAGCTGAATCAGAAATGGAGCAGCTGGGACTCAAACTTGCACCCATATGGGATGCCCACATGGCAGGCCAGGGCTTTAACCCACTGTGCCACAGCACCAGCCCCCTCAATAATTTCTAAGAGTGGAAGAAGTTCATAAAGTTTCAAAACTGCTGTTCCAAGACATTATGCTATCAGCAAATAGGTTCCAAAATACATATTTTATAAAGTAAGTTGAAGATAATGAAGCACAGTGACCTTGATAACTTTTATGTATTTCTCTGGACTCCAAGAAAGTCAGGTACTCTTGCATACTTTAGGTCTTCCACGTTCTACAAAAGTTTTTAGCATACACTCAGACAATTATTCCGATTTGTTTGCAAACACAGCAAATGAAGCCTAGGAAAACCTATTTGAAGTTTCATGGTCTAGCATTGTGGCCATGAGCACAGGCTCCTGTGCCAAATGCCTGGAGCTCCTCAAGTGCTCTATCAGTTTCTTTTAACTTGAAAGTAGGGATGTTCTTAGTCTCTAAATCCAACGTCGGGCAAGGAGATTAAATAACTTCATACTTAAAAAGTATCTTGAATCAAGCTAGGTGCATCTAATAAATGTTAGCTATTAGTACAGCTAATTCAATAATGTTAACCGCCATAATCATTTTACTGAGAATGAAACTACAATATATACAGGAACTCTGAGGGAGAAAAGAGGAAACTGACATTAAAACCTGAGGAAGTATTGAGATATGAAAGGAATTGGAAATAAAAGGGTAAATTTAATCTCACCACTGAGATGGGCTCTTTTATGAGAAATCACTTAGGTTTCCCTCCAAGAGTAAATTTTTTCTTCTGGTGCACAAACCAGTAAGTGTATGCTAAAGCTACAGTACACAGATTAAATATATACTCCAAAGAAGAAAAATTGCATGTGATGTAGATTAACAATTATAGAAAAGGCGATCTGTTAGTTCCTAAGTATATTGTCTCCTGATAGCATTATTTTCCAAGCTAGGATATCAAGTTAAGACTCCATTGCTAGAGGACATGTGTCCTGACAAGCCATTCTGGGAGTCAATAGTAAGCAACACCTGTTAAGAAAATCAGTTCTCAATGTTTGCGCAGAAAGAACAACGGTAGGCATAATCTTAAGTAGAACATCCTAGGTCATGTAAGTTATTTTCATTAATCTACTTCACCCATAACTTGTAAAAGTTATAATTTGGCACATTTTTAATTTTCAATTAGCTTATATCCATGTTTATGTTGAATATAAACTTATATCAAAATTAATATGATGACATATATTCAACAGAATGGCAAAATTTGGTCCAGTATAAGAATAAACTTCAGAATCTCAGAAATACCTAACCATCTTGCTTGAATTAGTGAGTGCCCCACTATTTAATGTCTAAAAAGAAAAGTTTATATATCTCCATTGGAAAATAAATCATAGGTCCATTTAATTCTATTCTTTACTCATTGCATTAATATTTTAGTAAACATGGCCACTACCTTTCAGTTGTCTGTGACAGAAACAAACTGCTTAATGCTCAAACTCATTTCATATTCTGGGCAATGTCTCATTCATATATTCAACAAATACTTATTGTCCAGACATTCCCCTAGGAACTTGAAATATAGCAATGGACAAAACATTTAAAATATTTGCCTTCATATAACATCTCATTTTGAAGCCAGGAAGGTTAATAAATAAAAAAGAAGTAAAAAATAGATTTGTTACAGTATGATGCACTATAGAGAAAAATAAAACAGGGGAGAGGGATGCAAAATGTTGGGATGGAGTTAAGAAGGCGTTAGCTGGTGAGGAGAGGATATTCCCAGAGGAAAGAGCAGAGACAGGAGTGAGGACTTTAGGAAGGCTTCTACCTAGCCATTTATTGGAATTTGCTATCTGGAAACGCATCAATTATAAAACTAGGTGATCATTTACTTTAAGCTAAACATCTTCAGTTCTTTCATCATTTAAGATTTGCTATGTCTCTAGGTCTGTTACATCTTAGGTCCTTTTTCCTTGGGTATACATAGCCAGGAACACCGTACTCTAAAATGCAGGATATAATGGGAAAATTGCCCACCACCTCATTCTGTGTTATGTCTTTTAGTGTGAATGGATTTCTTGCCTCCCAAATTTGCGTTATGTGTTTCCTCTATGTATTATCTTAGCTATATTATGCTGTAGTACAACTCACTTTAAATTTGGAAAGGCTCAGGCTGCCTTCTATGCCATAAACTCCCAACAGAAAGTAGTCTGTATGTTCTATTTCATCATTGTTTTCATTAGATTGAATTGGATGAATTATTATCCCTCACAAATCTAGGAACCTATAATTTTAGTCTTCATTGATTGGGTATGTAAAGTCCTTAAAGGCAGGGAATTCTATTATGTGTACTGCTATCTTGGGAGCACCTGATCTAGAATGATCCATACTAGGCATTTAAAACACATTCGCTGGAGGACTGTGCATGTGTGAAAACGTCAGGACAGCCTTGGATGATAACAGACAGTGTTGCGTAATTAGTAAGTGATTTTTGAAATTCAACCTCATGTTACTATGAGGCTTTTATATTTTACCAAGTGCTTTCTTATATGTAATTTCTTCCCATGTAACCTCTCCAATTCTATGAGGGTATGTAGGATGGAATGTTGTGTTTCTGTTTTATAAAATGAGCAATTTTATGAAGTTCACAGAGCTTGAAGTAGTACTTAGAATTATTGATGTTGTTAAGCTGGAATCCGCATCTTAAATATCAAGGTCTTATTTTCTACATTGCATAACATGCAAGTGTAAGTTTGTTGATGGGCTGCCATGTAAAATGGACATTTCCTTAGCATATGACAGTCAGAAAGTCATGTTTGACAGCTCCTGGCCTACCATTCTTCTGCTTCCATGCTCCAAATTGACAATTAATCTGGTTAATAAGTCAACTTTTTTCACAATGAATCAAAGTTTCTCAAACAGTAAGAGTTCTCTATCCTGATACTCTTGATGCTGTTCCCTTTTCATCTACTGGACTATGCATCATAGCTGGATGCATACCTTTTAAATGTCTTATTTTTAGATTTGCCAGTATGATAGAGAACTGTGTATGTGAAGTTTTGTCTTAAAACGTTTTGAATAATAAGTGGATCTTGCCCTATCCTGCCAAAGTTATATGAAAGTATTTCTACTTGCAATTTTTAAAAAAATTGTTTCAATTCACATTTGCAGTAATCATCTCAGATTTCCTGTCAACATTATTGCCTTGGGGTGCATGAGTAGGGTATTTCCAGACAGATGCCTGAGGTCAGCAACTTCTTATTTTAATGAAGGGAGAGCTTCCTCTACGTGACTGATGGAGACACATTATTTTCAGGCAGCAAAAGCAATTCATGATGGTTAGCTTACAATTTATTACTGTCTCAGTACATGGGATGGGGGGAGTGGTGCATCTGTGTTTCACAGGGGCTGAAATTGTGCTAATGCCATGAAGAGGTTAGACACTGACGGATAAGGTAATCTATTCCAACAGAAATGTGGTGACAGAATTGAGCAAAAGGCTCTCTATGTGGTTAAGGCTTGTCAGATAGGACTTCCAAGATAGAAAAGTAGTAAAAGAGACCAATGAGGTAATACAGTGGTCAAGCAGGTGAAAATGGACATTGGAGTGAAAAATTCTGGGTCCAAGTCCCTGAAGGGAGCTAGTTTATGAGTTTTCTTTTAACCTCTAAGGCAAGATTATCAATACTTACATTGTATAGCTTCTATGGACCATAGGACATTACCAGTGGCAGGGGGTTCTGTTTGAGAAACTGAGCCTACAGTATGACATGTCCAGCAGCCCACTGATGTGCCAAATCAGCAATTCCCCAGATGATAAGCAGCAAGTCTGCACACACACATTTAGCAAGTTGGGTTGTACGATTCGGCGTAATGGTAAAACCACTTATGGGTTTGTAATCTCCACTATGACAGTTAAAGGGAGAAGAAACAGTGATATGTGTTAGATTGCAGTGTAGTGAATAGATCTTCTCTATTCCTAAATGTAATATTGATTTGTTAATTGTATTTTTTTGCAATTAAGGAATTATTTTTATTATTGATTGAAAATACTTCCTTAATCTTAAATATAAAATTCCAACTTTATTTTATTGTTCAATGTAAAACATTTATGTATAAATGTAAGAAAAATTTTAAAAATTACTCAGATGCCAACATGCCCAAATTGACAAACACAGGTAACCACGGGAAATTTTGAAAGGACAGTATTTCAGAATATTTTCAATGTATACACAAATGTATCTGTATCTGTACATATAATTATTTTAACTAATATAGGATATAACTCTATATGATATTTTGTAACTAGCACTTAATACAATATGCATCCATGTCATTAAAAAACTATATAGTATAGATTTATAATTCCATTCTTAATGTTTACCCAGGGTCGTCATGGTATGTTGGACAGCATATTATTGAACTGTTTACAATATATTTTTGTCATTATAAACAATGCTGCTTTGAATTTTTGAGCATTTATATCTGTGCATACTCTTTAATTATTTTCTTTGGATAAGCTATTTGAAGAAGAATTATCCTAATCATATGCACATTTAAAATGTTGTAAATTTTGTCCAATTGCCCTGCAGGAAAACTGTTTGGACTTGAATACAATGGGAAATTTTTAATCCTCTATAAAGTATGCTGCTTTAATTGAAAGACATCAATTTTCAAAGCTGTTTTTCAAAGGGAGAAACATATACAAAAATGGAGCTTATTTTCAAGCAAAGAAAATAGGGAAAAAAGCATAGATAAGTAGGATTTAGTGAAAGTGCTAAAATACTTCAAATTGCACGTGCGTAATGAGTAATGCTGAGAGAATATTTTTCTTTTAATAATAAATGATAATGCAATGATAGTTACAGAATATTAACATTTTGAAATCTGAAATGAAATAAAGGATCTAGATAATAATTGTCAATGGCTGGTGAAAACATTTGGTGTAGAATTTTACAATAAGTGGATCAAGCTGGTAATATTTGAACACACTGTCAATTTTAGCAACATGAAAAGAGGAAAACCAGACATTATTTGCCCCTTGACATGATAAAATATAATATATGGAATATTATCTGTGACGTAGTCATGGGAAATAAGCAACTGAATTGACAAGGAAAGTCAGAGGCAGAGAAACCATTGAGAAGATACCACAGGTATATAATTAGCAAATTCCAGAATGGATAAGACTTGAGAGAACCTATATATATATATATATATACATATATATATATATGTATATATATATATTCCTTTGTATATTAAATTGGAATAAAAAAGACAGGGAGTTTACTAGCATTGTCATGTATATATGAAAACACATATATAATATTTTTAAAAATAGATTTATTTATTTATTTAAAAGAGTTACAGAGAAAAGGAGAAAGATTTTACACCTGCCATTCCCATATAACTGCAACAGCAAGGGCTGGGCCAGCTGGAATCTAAAAGCCAGGAGCTTCTTCCGAGATCTCTCAGATAGGTGGCAGGGGCCTAAATACTTTGGCCATCTTACACTACTTTTCCCAAGCCATTAGTAGGTAGCAAGATTGAAGTGGAGCACAGGACATGAACCAGCACCCATGTGGGATGCTGGCATCCTAGGTGGTGGCTTAACCCGTATGCCACAACATCCTATATGTAATGTTTCAGTGTTATTTGGATCAATACCTCCTCAATGAAGCAGCAATTATATCGTTAATGGACAATCAAGGATCTTTGATGAGGTGAAGGAATTCTTGTTACCATTTTAAGTGTGGTAACATTGCTGTAGTTATGAAATACTATTTATTTAGAAGTACAAATTGAAGCACTTATAGATGAGATAATATACAATGCCCAACACTGGTTCCAAAATCATCAAAGGTGAAGGATGGAGGTGCAATTTGGATCTAGATGCAACAAAATTGACTCTCAGTTGAAAACTGGTGAAGCTGAAGATGGATACACGGGTTTGCCCTGCAACATTCAGTACTTTGTATATCCTTGACATTTCTATCATAAACACTTTTTTCTATTACGATATACTTCCCCTACAATGTACTTAAAATTCATGCACCTAGGAATATACAAAACATAGGAAGGAAAAGGAAATTGTGATAATCCAAAATTTCATTCAGGAGGTGCTGAAACCAAAAAGGAAGCATTGAGACTTTGTGTAATGTAATGCTGTCTCAATATTTCAATGGGAGAAAGACACCAAAGTCAGCTCAACACTCCCATTCCACACATAATCAACCCAAGATCTAGAAAACTGAAGTGATTTTCTCAAAATTATACCCATAGTTAATGGGGAATAAATTTATTTATTCACAGTCTTAAGGTTATACATGAAACAGCTCCATTATTTTAAATTTGTTACAAATCACTTTGTGAAAATTACAAAATTAACAGGCATAAGATTTAATATCATCCATATAATGGACAAAGATGGTAGATATACTAGAAAATATAAAAGTGTCACAGAAAACCACCATGATTTTCTTTAGGAACAAGGGAACTCAACTGGGATTTAATTAAAGCAGACACTGTTCTGAAGAGAGTAACTAGACAGTCGATGAAGGTATTTATGGGAATGTTAAATTGAAAGGCATATTATATAACCTTTAATTGGGGAAAAATGTCTAAAGGGAGCAAAAAGGCAGTAAATCATTATTTTACAGAAGAAACATCAAAAGAGACAACAACAACTGATATGGTCAGACATATAGGATAAAATTCAATTAGGTTTGTGAGTTGGAAGATCACGCCTTCACCACACCACACCACACTCCGCCATGTGATCTCATGCCCCTGCCTGACCACATCTGTGCACCCACCTGCCAATCAGACTCACTGACCACTCTCCTTTGGAAGTGGATTAAAGGCCTGGAGCACAGTGGGCCTGCTCCTTTTTTTCCCCCACCCTGCCCTTGATCCCCTTGCTGCCCCGTGCCTTTGGGGTGCATGACCTTTGCTTTCTCACCCGCATGCTCCTCCTTGTGGCTGGCTTTTGGCCTGCTCTCTGCTCAGTATGAATCCAGATTTCCCTCTGTCTTTTACAGAGAGCCCCCTCTTGCCTGTGCATTTCTCTCACTGAATAAAAGCGTTAAAAACTTACCATGGTGCCTGGTCTATTTGAGCCAGAATTCAGAATTCTTCTCTGAATTCCTGGCAAGTGCCCACACAGCTTATTCATTTGGGGGAATATTAATAAGCAAATAAAAATGTCTAAAGGGAGGAAAAAGGCTCCCATAAAATCATTATTTTATGAAGAAACATCAAAAGAGACAACAGCAACCCCCAACATTTTGAATTTAGAGAAGGGAAGACAACAGTTTAAACTTCTGTCTTCTCCCTGTCTTTAAGTTAGTAGCAGTTAAGGGCAGGATCATTCCCCTGCAGGCAACCACCTGCTCCACCTGGGACAGCAGCATCAAGACAATGCTGACCTTCGGGAGAGCAGTGTTACTGAGTGCTCTATAGCACACTACCAGCTCAGGCAAATCCTTTCACTTTTAATTCCTTTAGAATGGGATCACTGCTCCTAATACACTCTCAGCTCGGGGGATGCGAATGGACAGCATTTTCAATATAAGTAGCTTGGGGTTAATAGTGGAGTCTGGGACAGGTAAAAACCGAAGCTTTGAAAACCCTCCTGAGAGGTCAGATACTTACTCAAGGGACAGGATAAGCACTGTTCTCTGACCAGTTTAGCCTCCAGTCAGCCTTGGGGATCTGCTCTAGTCCTTTCTACAGCGGCTTTAATTAATTACACCCCTGGTGTGCACCAGGTGAGATTTCACTCTCAAATTAATCCACTTTTAAAGACTCTTGTGCAGTTTCTCTTCCTTTCTCTGCACATTTTGTTTTTAGATCACCCATTCCTATAAGACACAAGATTAACTAATCTCAAATTGTAGGCACATTTATATTTAATGCTCTCTTGGCCATTAATAATACGTTAATGATGTCAAGTAATGTACAGTTTTTTTTTTTCAGATACTTCACACATAAGAAGGAAGAAACTAGTAGCATCTATTGGAAATACAGAGTCCAAGGCACGTTTTCTAGCTTCTGTGGTGCTTAAGGGGGAAAAAGAAGAAACATTCAACCAACCAACATGAGTTATTAGGTATTATTATATGCACAGCATGGGTCTAGGTTCTGCAGAATGCAAGAAAATACAGAATTATATTTCCTGTCATTATAGAATCCTTTAAACATCACACTAAATTATTCTCTCAATATTGAAAGAAGCAGGAAAGTTATAAGCATCCTCAGTTTGCAAAAGAAGCAAGGTTCAGAGTAGTCATGAGTTTACCAGCAATGAGGTATGAAAGACCTGGGAGCTGCAAGTACACATTCTTTTCAGTCTTCAGGTCTATGGCAGGTAGTTGGCTGTCTTATTGGCTGCAAAAGCTGGAGAGAAGCCATAAGCTATTCTCTAATGACAATCTCCAGTGGAGCCCCAGCAATGCTCTTGCCCTATAGTAGTTTCCCAAGCGTATACCAGTCCAGAAAATTTGCAGTCATTTTTATTGAAAGAGCCTCCATCTGGGTCACTGAATAATTTCTATTTATTGCCGCATGTCCATCTCATAATCAGTTCAGATTTCTCCCCATCCCCATCCACCATAGCAGACCCACTGATAACTCCGAAAGAGTTAGGAACTTGTTACCAGTTTCTTCAAACCCAGTTTCACCCTTTGTCTTAGTCTGTTTTGTGTTGCTATAACAAACTACCTAACCTAGGTAATTTATAAAGAACAGGTGTTTATATTGTCACACTACTGGAAACTGAGCCATCCACGAACCAGATAGCAGTGATGGGTAAGGGCCTTCTTATGACTTCACATAACAGGAGGAAGGACAAAGGCAAACCTACTCCCATAAGCTCTTTTGCTGGCAGCATTAATCTATTCATGAGGGTGGAGCCTCACAATCTAACCATCTCTCATTAGGCCCCACCTCCCGGCTCAATTGCTTTGAGAGTTAAGTTCCCAACATACGGATTTTGGTGAACAGGGGCAGACCGCAGTATCCCTTTTAAAACAAGAATGCCACAGCACATTATTTTGAAACAAAATTACCTGTATATTATATAGAAAGAAGACCAGATATCCTTAGATTACTGTAACCTATTTCAAAGGCAGTGGAACATCAAAGGGGACATGCCATGGAAGCAGTCAAATCAAAGACGTAAAAAATAAGGGGTGCATTGTCTGTAGGGAATTTAAAGACAATAATAAAACCAACTAAGGGTCTGTCTGCTTTTTATTATCACCAGTTATCATCTCAGTGATGAAATACTCTCAATGCCTGTAGAGCAGACTGCCAGTCCCCATCCTACCTTGGTATGCTAGTGTGCTTTTAAAGGGAATTCTTCCCTTAGAATACTAACAACCTTATAGAAATCATATGTGTTCTGGTTGAAACCATCCATAATAATTCCCCTGAAAATGAAAACTCGGTGCTTTTTCAAACCCTTGGGCTCGTAGGCAATTGGACTCTGCCAAGAATTGAGCTAAGAGAAAAATAGCTATATGGTGCCCTTTTTTTTCTCCAGTTAAGAGTCTTTCTCCATGGACCTTCTTCAGGCCAGTGTAATCATCTCACCACTGGTCTCTTAATTGCTGGTCAAGCCCCCTTTCTCACATCTTGCACATACCATCCAGACATAGCTTCATAAAGCACATATATGGCTATACCATTCATGTCTTCAAAATTCTTTAGAGCCCATTATTCATATGAGATTAGATTCCTAGAGGTCATAGAAAGCATCTAATTCACTTTAACCTTTGCAGTACTTCACAGCTCAGAATGTAGTAGCTACCATTTGCTGCCCAAATAAATGATTGAAAACCTTAACCAGTAAATCTGCAAAATTGCCATAAAAATCATTGCCCTCTAATTAGGAATGTTCCATTAATTTGCATCATTTATTTGATATTTATTTATTGATCACCTATTATGAGTCAGGTAGGCATTTTACTGTTATCAAATAATTTTCCATTCAAACTGAGCCCTTCTTTGAGCAACATCTATATTCAGAGGCTTTTTGACAAGAGACAGGACAAAAAAATAACGAACCTCTTTTAAGATCCATAATATGCATAATTCATGCATGTTTTAGGCTTCAAATATGACATCATTCATTTCAAAAAATAGTAGTACATGGCTCACAACCTGCTTTAACCCATGAGCCTTTACATAGAGTTGAAACAAGATATATAAGATGCTGCAAAATAAAGTTGATGTTAGATAGAATGTTAAGAAGTAAAAGGTTAACTAGTATTTTCCTTCATATTTGCAAATTTATAGTTGGTGATTTTTCATCAAGTATCATCAAGTATTGCCATAGTTAAGTCATGTATGTGAATGAGCCTGTGGGTGTGTGTAAGTGTAAGAGTGTGTTGTCAGTATAGTATATGTGCATGTACAAATGCTATGCATTATGTAACTTCAGATAAGAATGCAGGAAGAAGGAGAGAGAGGTGTGACAAACTCAAGGAAAGAAATATCATATCAGAATTATCATCAAACTGAGAATACTGGATTCCCCCCTCTCTGGATAGCGCTTTTGACTTTGAGGCAACAGTTTCATCCATTAGAGCTCACTTATGTAAAGCTGGCCATCCAGGTGCTTTTCTTTAAATAAAACTAAAGGGGCATTCAAAATTCTCCTAGCAACCCTGCTTCAGAAGGGATACAGTCCCTCCACTGCAGCACCTGGAAACAGCCTGTCTTCTTGAAACAATTCTTGGCACCTAATATGAATGTGCTTCTGATGGAAGGTGCACAGTCGTGTAAGCATGCCTCAGCTGCTAACCTGATGAGGTCCGACAGCTTTGAGGTGGGAACTCCTAAAAGAACCTCAAGGCAGGGAAGAAAAAATTATCAAACAAAATGCTTCATTTCATCTGTTCAGAATTCTTAACTAAGGGATGGCACTGTCAACAGGAAATCCTAATTTCTTTCAAGTCTCTGCAAACCTGGCCAGTTAAATTAACATGCACTTACTCGTCATTTTCCTTGATTTCTTCTCATAGCATTGTTTCCCAATGATGCTCTATAATGTGTTGTATATTTTGCTTTCTGTTTCTTATTTTTTCATGACAATGGAGTCTCAGGAGAGTGGAAGCTTTATAATGTTTTTGTTGTTGAATTTCTAGCATGTGGACAATGCCTAGTCCAGAGTAGGTCCTCATAATTTTTTGTTGAAATAATACATGAAGGTATGAATAATCAAAATAATTTGACTGCTGTGCTTTATTTTTCACTATTATTCCCAACTTTTTGCCTTAATAAGAGTTGCTTGACGACTGACTTCGAACTTAATTACCTCATAGTTTCCTTAATTCTTGAAAAGTAACAAATAAAAATACGAGTATCATACCCGTAAAATACACGCTTAATGAGCCTCTATGGATAGAGGAAATAAGAGATTCTCTGACTTGTTTACAAATTGGGCCAAATGAGAGGCTTATATGTAATTCCTGAGAGGACTGGCAAAAGGTCGGTTTACAGGCTCAAGCCTGAGGCTGGGTCAGATTGCCATCTCTGTGTAGCTCAGCTTCCTGCAATGTCATAGACAATCTGTCTATCATCGCAGAGCAGGTGGCCAGGCAGGACTGTGGGTGTGGATATGGTGACTATGTCAGTTGCTAACCAGGTCCTGCACTGCAGCTGCAAGGAGATGAATACTATTAAGTTGCAATTAGCACTGGACAGGGGCCAAGGAGTTTACTTTACCCTATAACCTAAATTCATCTTCTTCCAGTCCGCTTACAGTGGACAATGTTAACTGACCAACCATGTACCAGATGTTGCTTTAAATGCTGGAGATGAGTGTTCTACAAGGCAGAGGCTCTATCATGGTGAACTGGATTTTCTTGAGCATATCTACCAATCAACTCTTTGACATACGAATTTTGGTGAACAGGGCAGACCACAGTATCCCTTTTAAAACAAGTATGCCTAAAATAACCTATGTTCTAAAATAATGATAAATTCTCTTAAATGTCCAAGAAAGGTCCTTATTTTTATAGTCTACAAAATGCCAATATTCAATGGAGCAGCAGTATAGAAGCTATTTGATATAAAGAGGATTTTCCATTTGTCTTTACCACTAGTTAGCTATTTAACCTTAGGCCTGTGATTTTCAGCTCTGCCTGAACCCTAGAAGTACTAAACAAACTTAAAAACATAACTAAACAAACAAAACTAGCAGGCAAACAAAAAGCCAGTGCCCAAACCTGACTTCTTACAAACAGGTATAGGATGCCCAAGGGTGGGACCTGAACATCATTGTTTTTTAAAACACCCCATTAATATAGACATGCAGCCAGGGCTGGGCTAATCCTTTTACACTTAATTTCTCAGTCTGTAAAATGAGTAATCATAGCTCTTCCAATTAGTTCCTAAGTCTTGCTTATTTAAAAATTGAATTGTGAAAGGCAAAGCATTTTAATGTCTACACAAATGCCTTTTATTTTGATGTATAGTCTTAGAAATGCCTAAATAAATCCATAGATAGCTAAGCCTCCTGTATGACAGGATATTTGAAAGCCAAGGGAAAAGACAATGTAGTTTCTAAACTTGCTCATGAGTACTGAGGGCTGTAGGTCACACTCTAGGAGTCTGAATTTTAAAGAGATGAGAGCATATAGTTTCATTCTTTCCCCACAGTGCCAGTGGTAGCAGAATCAGCGTCTTTAAAATCAGAGACGAGGACACCCCTAAGTTCAGTCTATTTCCCCTTAGGTATCTGTGTTGGGGACTATTTTCAAGGGCTGCCATCTGCGCATTGCAGTAGCCTAAAATACAGGCAGTTCTCAGAAGATTCTAATCAGTGACCAGCAATTGAAGACGCAGCCAGGGAGCCATACATCACGGAGGGAGCCTCAGGAGAGAAATTTATTCTAAAGGCTGCAGCGCAATCTCTCAGGGACAGTGCCTTAGAACTGGACTGTGAGGAACAACCGCCTGGTACAGAGCACCCCAGGGGTTCCTCTTGAGTCCCAGTTGATGGAGAGTCCTTGAATCAGCATTGAGAAAAGTTTGTACCAACTTAGTGAGGAAGTTTATATCCTGCAGATAAAGTACCTTGTTAATAAAATGAATGTGACAACCAAATTTTAGCTGTCGGATTTGTTTGAAATGGCTCTTTTGAGATTTTATCTCTAGATTATAATAGAGAGGAAATCCAATTGATACCCAAACATAAAGAAAAAGAAATATAGTGAACAAAGATACAGTGCCCTCTTATCAATCATGTAACTGCACTCTGAACTTGTAAAGCCAGAACATGTACAAGCAAACTGCTTTTGCTGCACAAAGTACTTGCCTACTATGGACATGTATGTTTTCCTGGATTCGTCATTGCATAGCATTCCACATCACAAAAACTTTGGCGCAATCACTATCAATAATGAGATGCCCTAATTGTGTAGAACTTCATTATATAGAAATTTTTTTATTTGCGTGGATGTAAATTTTGTGAAATTTTACCAATAATATGATTTACTGAGTGATTACTCTGGAAACTATGCCCAGCACATTATATACATTTTATCCTTACCACAACTCTTTGGAGATTTTATCACCCAGGTTTCCCAGGCAAAGGTATTGAGATTCAAGAGGTTAAGACACTTTGTCCAAAGTCACACAGCCAGAGTTAAGGGTCCAGCACAGATATTCTGACTCCCAAGCCTTGGCTCTTAGTCTGCTCTTTTTTTCTGACTCACTAATCAGGCTAGCTCATGATTTTGCCATCGAGTTACCCTTGGTAAAGAGTTGTGCAACATGAATTAGTTATTTACTTAATGTAATCAATGACAAGTGAAAAATGAAAGTGCTGGGATTTTATACGAGCCCAGAGCTTGAATATAAGTTGCTCAAAAGTAGAATTGCAGGCATCTGATATCC
This sequence comes from Sylvilagus floridanus, assembly GCA_949820135.1. Taxonomy (NCBI): domain Eukaryota; kingdom Metazoa; phylum Chordata; class Mammalia; order Lagomorpha; family Leporidae; genus Sylvilagus; species Sylvilagus floridanus. Next base: position 24,402,620 of record OX463245.1, on the reverse strand, counting down.
CAAGACTGTGACATATTTATGATCAACTCCGAGGAGGTAGCTGACCCCACAATCACAGGGGAAGTGGGGTTTAACAGTCTGTGGGAAGGGTGCTTTCCCCCACTCTGGTGAGGTTCTGCACTAGCAGGGCCTACTACCCTATAGGGTACAAGAGTCAAAACAAAACAGGGAAGTAAACGTTGAACTGCAGAAACATGATCCTAGAGAAGGAAGCATAGCACTTAGAAGTCAACAGAACATTCCCAAAGCAAAACACCCTGGATCCAGTCAGCAGCTAGGAAAACCTACCTGAGGTTCTTGGGAAAGCCGCTAATGCTAAACTCCACTGACCAGGTGGAGGGTTCTCTAACACCTTTTCTTTATGTAGCAATCAGCAGGAGACTCAGTCTTCCAATGAGCAGACAGCTAAGTGGCGAGGGCTGGCAGAGTAGGAGAGAGGTGAGGGATGAGGCCTGTATTAACACACTGAAGAATCCACACAGTGGAAAACAATAGTGTGATCTCCAACCCCTATAATTCCAGATAATGAAAGAAATTTCAGCAAATCTTAGTGATGTCCTTGGAGAGTGGCCTAGATGGTCATGCCATACTGCTTTGGTTAGATAATGGTGAAGACCAGAGCAAAGAATACAAAATTGAGAAATTCTGTTGTTACTGGACTATAAATGGCCTGTAAATGGCCAACTTTTGTTTATGCTTTATCTCCTCCTTCCAAAACTACAGCCTAGAGATGGGAGTTTAGCACAGCAGTGAAGTTGCCTCTTGGGACACTTAAATCCCATGCTGGAGTAGGTGGTTTGAGTCCTGGCTTCGCTCTTCTACTTCTTATCCAGGTTCCTGTGCACATGCACCTGGGAAGCAGCAGGTGACGGCTGCGGTACTTGGGTTCCTGGCACCCACATGCAGCACCTGGATTGCATTCCAGGCTCCTTGCTTCACCTGGCTCTGGCTGCTGCCAGCATTTGAGGAGTGAACCAGCAGACCAATCTCTCCCATCCTGCTTCTCAGTCTGTCTCTTTGCCTTTCAGCTTTTCAAACAAAATGAAAAACAAAGCTACAGCTTGCAATAACTTCCCTAGTTCTTTACTTAGAACTCCAGTCCCCCACAGCCTTGTACCAGTGATGTAGCCTTTGATAATTCCTGCCATAAAAATCCAGTCGTGTATGACATTTAGGAGGGAGCAAAAGGTTTGATTTGCCTTGAGGCACTGGAACCATTATAAAGATGCCTTTAATGAGAAATGGAAAGCAAAGGAAAATAGGAGGTCAAAATTGTGGAAAATAAAAAAGGGTGCCCAGCCACTAGGCACTATGCTTTTAATGGTTCTAGATAAATAAAGACCATTTAATGTCATTTTTTTTCTGAGACTCGTGGAAAAGAAGAGGAATAAAGAGAGCTAAGAGGCCTCCTTAAATGCCTTCTCAGCAGCTGACAAGATGGACTTGGGGAGTCGTTGTGATATCGACATTTAAAGAATAAGACTATGTCACACACACGCTTACCCTTTCCAGAGAATCTGAGCTTTCACATAAGCGGCTCATCAAATAGCAAGGGCAGGCTGCACCCTTTTCATAAAATCTATTCCTCTGAGATTCAGTCCACTCAAATCTTCATCTAGTTCTTTAGTGCATCCCATTTATGTAGGTGTGTCCCATTTCCTAGGAGTGGAGTCTCCTGGCTTCTCAGTGTCACTTAGCAGGCAGCAGCCACCTTTCTCTCCAGGCTCCTCTCCGTGAACATGAGCCAAATATCTGCCCATCACGCCCGCTTGAAGTCAGGATTTTGGCTGGGGACACTTTCCAAGAGATGGTGCCCTTCTGTGTCTCCCCACGAGTCATTCTGTTCACACCCACCAGTCAGTGCAGTGTAACAAAAAGTTTGTGTGGAGTATGGCTCCCAAGACATTTTAACTCATAGCAAAGAAAGCAAGATGTTCTTAAGGAACAATGATTTCTGCAAATTGAGAAGCAACAGCTCTGAATTTTCTCCACCAAAACTCTATGACCAACAGATGCATGCAATAACCCCATTGCTAATTAAAGCGTGGTTCTCGCCCAGACAGTATCCATTTCACATGTAAACGTTCTAGAAATGCAGACTCCAGCCCCAAGAAACGTTGATACCCAGGTGATTTGTTTAAGGGATTTTTGGCCCAGAGTGGCAGGTGTCAACTTTTGCTGCAGGTAGGAATCAACCCAGAAGCATGAAAACAAATTACCTGCCCCAGGGTCCTCCCACCCCCACCAGAGATTCCAGGTTAAGCAGCCTAGGGTGTGGCCTAATACTGGGAGGTTTAAAAACTGCCCAGGAGCTCTGAGGCGCGGGTAGGGTTGGGAGCTGTGGAGGATCAGAGCTCGCCCATTCCCATCTCTGCTGCAGTCAAACAGTGGGGTCCCTGGGGTCTGAGCCTCTTCCTCAGGCCTGGCTGGTCCAGAGCTACACTGTGAGTACTGGGGGCAGTGTTGCCCAGTGGTCTACCTGCAGTTCTCTTCCTCCTCCTCCTCCTTTCCCTGCGGCAGCTCCTGCCACCACCACCCCCCACCCACTCCACACTGGGCAACCAGGACAAGGGCCCACATGCACTGGTGCTTTAAAAACCCGAACTTGGAGCCCCAGTGGAGAGCTGCCACATCTGAGTCTGCATTCCCAGATGTGTCTACGAAGCAGCCAGGCTTGGGAACTGGTGAACTCCACCGTGGGTCCAGCCTTTCATCCTGCCAAGTCATTAAGGATTTGTAAGGATGAATGAGCTGTCAGGAGAGCAAGGGCCTGCTGCAATGCTCCTTTATTAATTATGGGGAAGTGATGGATTGGCAATGATAATGCTTGCACTCTTGGAAAGGGCAATGAATGGTTCGTCGATTGCTGCATCAGGTCTTTCCCAACTCAACCTTAACGCTCAGCTTTTACTCCTCTCTGTAGTTCAGCCGCCGCTACGCTTTCACGCTGAACCTCCTCTCGGTCTTTATTCCCAGGTGGGCTTGCAAGCCTAGAGGGAAATACCGACACGGAGATTCCTTCCGAGTTCCGGGCTGGGGAACACCTCCTCTCCCTCCCCAGATCCGTGGTTGCCGGTGTCGGCATCTAGAAGCTAGCGTGCACTCTGCTTGTCTGGCGTGTAGGAAGAACAAGGGATAACGATAAAAAATTAATCCTTGCGATAGCCCCAGATCTGTTTGCTAAAACAAAGCTGCCTTTCGCAGGAAGGCAGACGGTGCAGGGAGGACGCTCTCTGGGGCGGCAAATTCAGGGGTGAGGCACGGGCTGGCCAGCGGGGGGGCCGGGGTCCAGCCTGGGGATGTGGCGAAGCCGGTTCCGAAGCAAAGTTGCCGCGCCCGCTTGCGCGTGTCCCCAGCGGGCTGGGGGCCGGGGAGAGCGCCAGCGCGCGGCCGGAGCGCAGTGCGGGCCCGCGACTCCCGGGGAACACCCATAACAATCTCCCGTGGCGGGGGCTGGAAGGGCTTCCCACTCGCCCCGCGCTGCGGAAACGCACGGCCGACCCCGCCGTGGTCTCCCAGGGCGCCGGGAGCCGGCAGGCGGCGGCGGCGGCGCAGCGGGGCCGAGCGCGCGTGCGAGCGAGTGCGAGGCTGCGGGCGGGCGGGCGAGTGTGCGCGGGAGGGAGGGAGGGAGGGAGCGCGCGCGCCGCCCGGGCCCCGGCCCTCCCAGCCTGCCGGCCTCCGCGCCTGCCTCCCGCCCGCGCGCACCGCTGCCCGCCGCCGCCGCCGCCGCTGCTCGCGCCGGCGCTGCACCGGAGTCCGCCCGCCGCCCGCCGCCGCCGCCGCGCCGCCTGCTTTGTGCTTCCCGCAGAAGATGGGAGCGACCTCTTCCTGGTCGGGAGCTATTTAAAAGGAGGGAGTGTGCCCTATTTCTGACTAGCGTGGAGGAGCCGGGGAAGAATCCATTCACTCCCCAAGCCAGGTAGGAGCTGAAGATGGGCAGGCAGAGCGATTGGGTTAGATAGCGCCAACTATTTTCCCTCTGCTGTTCATAAGGCTACACTTCCCTCTGCTCTGGCTAGAGCTGGGCTTCTGAAGTGTGTGTGTGTGTGTGTGGTGCGCGCCTGCACATCTTCTGGGGTGCGCTCTCCTGGGAGTCGATCAGCTCGGGCTGGTGTGTCCAGGGGCGAGGGCGCCCGCCTGTCAGTGCGGGCTGCCGGGGAAGCCAAGGCTGCTCCGGGCAAGATGCTGCACCCTGCACCGTGCTGCGCTCCGAGGATTCCGGGCACCAACAGCTAAGCCCGCCTGGCTGGCAGCGCTGCGGGGGTCCAGGCGTCCCCACCCACCGGGCTGCACTCGGCGGACGTCGCTCTTCCCGGTAACCTCGGGGGTCTTCCCCAAGGCCACACATGCGACCCCCTTCCATTCCGGCGGCAGCTGGGTCCTCCTCTGCCACACTGCGGGGAGGAGGGAGGTGTGGCCGGGGCAGAAGAGGGAGAGACCAGGAAGAAACGAAGGGGGAGTGGGCTTGGGGTCCCCGGCTCTGGGCGGGGTGCCGCGGTGTGCGTGGGGGATTCTGCACACATGGGCGTCTCTCCCTGAGGGATTCCGGGGAACTTGGCCGCTGCGTTATTGCTCCAGGAGCATTGCTGGCTCCTGGGGGAATGTCTGTGCTCGGAGATGTGAGGATCTCCTTCTTGGCTCCTCCTTAATGAAGAAGAGGGAGGTCTCCTAGCTGGACAGTCGCCTGAGAGACCAAATCGGCCCCGGCGATCCCTCTAAAAATACAGTATAGGTGCATCCTTGGATCCGCTCGCCACCCCCACCCCACCCCCACCCCTTCTTTCGCGCTTTGATGAATGGCTTGGGCTGGCAATTCGTATCTCTCTCTCCGAAGTGGCTGCGGTTAGGTTGAGCAGGGGTGATCACATTTACCAAGACTTTTTTTGAAGACGGCCATGTGCATGGTGTCTGTATCCACTGGAAAGAAAGTCCTGCCGGGCACTAGGTATGGGTTTAACCCCCTTAGCCCAGCTCCCTTGGTGGCGCTCTCTAACCTCTCCTGCTCACTAGTCAGCCACTAGTGGTTGTGAAGATAACAATACAAACTTTGTCCTGCTGGAGGTGTAAAGACTATAAAGAGAAAGGATATCAGTGGGAGGTGTAGTGGAAGAATCTTTTTTAAAGATGACAGATGTGGTTGGTGACAGTACAGGCGGTCTGAGCATGGAGGAGCTGGCTGAGAGGTAGAGACTTCTGATCAGATCTGGTTGAAGGCATTGCTTGGGTACCTCCAAATATGAGCAGCTGAGCGTCCCCGTCCAGAACCGGTGTGAAGATCTAAGGGAGCAGGCAGGAGGAAATCCTGAAAGTATACCTCCCCCTGCAACACACCACACACACGTTCTTTCTCTCAGAGCTACTCCTACAGCAAGTCGGGAAAGGAGGGAGGGAAGTGAATCTAGATGTTTCATTCATTTCAGATGAGAAAACAAAGCCAGAAAGGGGATGATGAATTTTAGGTTCCTCTTTCGGATCCTGTGTTACTTGGATTTAGCCCTCTAGGTTTGCCAGATTTGCTTAACTGGGAGGTTACGGTTGGTGTGGAAAGCGGGAGGAAGGAAGGGAGAGCTAACTCCATCTTTGGGACCTTGTGAGCGAGCCGGTGGGGGAGGGCCCACTTATTTCATCAAGGAGCAAGATGTGTCTTAAATGTTTTTTATCTCCTAAATTCTGCCTGTGTGAAGGACTCGGTGCATCGAAGGGCGCCTCCACTAAGATCTCTCCACCTACGACAAAAGGATCCCTGACTCCCCCCTCCCCTCCACAAAGGCTGTTGTCTTTTATTTAAACTGGGATGATTTAATTCCTAGAAAAACAACAAATAAGAAACCGGGCAGAGGCGAAGGATTCGCCGTGAAGCCCTGCAGGGCTTGCAGAGGATGTGTCTGACAATCAGACTTAATTCACTGTCTTGAAAGCTTAGCAGGGCTAGAGGAAGAGTAATGAACTAAAAGAATAGGAAAGCTGTGTCTTTATCTATGTTACCATGGCTATCTTATGGTTCCTACTGTAGCAGTACATTTAGATGAATACTAAGAAATAGATACTCCTTTGACTACAAAAGGGAAGAAAGAGGCCGAACAGTAACAGTGCTTTCACTTTAAATAAAATTATAAAGTGAGGGATAGTCAGTAACACCTAGAGGACTGTTTGCAGGAATTACATTAATTGCTCTTTCAAGCTTACTATGTTTTTGGAAAGGGAAACGGCATATTCCAAGAGTGTTTCAGCATTTGTTAACAAGCTATATTTACCATGTTTTTTTATCAGACAAAAATAGACTTATCTTGCAAAGTAAGTGCATGGTTCCTTCCCTTTTGGTACTTAATCTGTTTGACAAAAATGCATACCAAAAGCTCTGCAGATTCAAGGAAGGTGCATTTCCCCTTTAGAAAGCAAATGAAAGCCTGGACATAGGTTGCCTCAAAGTAAGGACTTCTGGAAGATTTGATTTTGTTCATGTGGTAATTCAGTGAGATGAGTCCTTTCTCCATGGTACAAGGGAAATCGTGTGTAGGTAAAAAGCAGTCTGCTCTGGCAGTAAAGAAATAAACGCAATCCAAACTGAAATTAAATCTGGAAGAAAAAATCACAGCTAAGAGATCATGTTGCATGTTTCATGTCTTATGTTTTTGTGAGTATATCCCTTTCAAATGTTGCCTTGCATTTGCTGAGAATTTAGGAATCGACATGCTGTTACCTCTCATTCCTGGTATGCTTTCATGCTTTTTTTTTTTTTTCTTTGACCACTAAGGAAATAAGTCTCTTGTCTTGTAGTGACACCCTCCACTACCCATACCTTATGGTTAGATCCTCCATCATGGCCTCCTACTCCTCACTGCTAGACCCCTCCTCATAACCTCTACCAGGTAGCCTCCCATCCGACCAAATTCTGCTGCTCCCTCTTGTGGCAAGTGTTCTAAACTTCTCACTTGGTTCCAGAATCCCAACGTCACTCCTAGCTCCCTTAGCTGTCTATAGCCTGAGCTCTAATTCTCAGTAGTAATTGCGACTAACCAGGCCAGTGGGTTGCTGAACTAGCTATTTCCACTTTTCTCTCAACAAAGGCATTTATGTTCCCTGGAGATGTATTTGAATCAGTGGAAGTAAGTGTCAGGTGTTTTCTGACCCCTCGGGGTGGACTAGATCCTGGGAACCTGAGCTCTCAACATCGGCCTTTGAGGTTTTGATTTGGGCTCAGAACTAGTCCACTGGGACCTCATTAGGTGCCATGGGATAATTTTCAATTCTTTTTTTCTTTCAGAAATCTTCCCCCCCGGACTCCCCCCTCCCCACCGTGTGTGTGTGTGTGTGTGTGTGTGTGTTTGTGTGTGTGTCTTTCCCTCCATCTCTTCCCCTGCTGCTCATACACATGCACATCACAAAATGCATTTTATACAATTCATATCTTGGAGGCTTAAGGTAATCAACCCTTGGGTTCTCAGTAGTGCTTATAAATAGCCCATTTTCTAAACTGGAGATGACTAGGGTAAAGCCTTACTGGCGTGCTTTTTTTTCATCAAGAGCAGTTCAGAAGACAAATGAGATCCAGGGCCCTTTTTTAGTGCGTTGAATCAACCTGGAAGTCAGTTGCTCAGTCCTTGCTGCCTCCAGTATTTTTTTTTTTTTTTGGTAGACTCTTTGCGGAAACTGTATCGAACAATGTGCTGTTGCTAGTGTCCTCTAACCAGCCAAATGAGTAAGATAACAAGATGGACATTTAAAAGAGTTGCATTTTCACTTCTGCTGACACTTTCTTACCAGCTCTAGGAGGAGCAAAAGTAGAAAAGCCCTGACCAGCAGCTGAAGGAAAGAAAAGGTTTTGTTTTTGTTTAACTTATTTGAAAGGTATGGCTAGGGGGAGGGAGATCTTCATCCTCTGGTTCATGCCTCAGAGGGCAGCAATTGCCAGGGCTGGGCCAGATGGAAGGTGGAGCCAGGAACTTCATCCGGGTCTCCCATGTGGGTGCAAGGGACCAAACACTTGGGCCATCCTCCACAGCTTTCCCAGTATTAGCAGGGAGCTGGGTCAGAAGTGGGACAGCTGAGACATGAATTGGCGTCCATATAGGACACCGGTGTCTCAGGGGTGCAACCTACTACACCACAATGCCAGCCCCAAGAAAATAGTTTTGTAGTCCAGGCCAAGTGCACCATAGGCAACAGTCTACAAAGTGACTTGAGGATGGGCAAGACTCTCCCAAGTTCAAAGCACTTACCCATCTGCCAACAAAGGATGTAAAATTCTAACTGCTAGAACCATTCATTTGAATAAATTCTATCTGGTAAACAAAGTACAATATTACCTGGGAAAGAGCTGCCATTAATTCTCAGAAGCCACTAGCACATGTTCACTTTTAAACTTGGGTTGGTTTGTCCAAGGAACTAGAAGAATGTCTTGAAGGCCCAGAACACAGGAAGCGGCTGAGGAAGTGGAAGGGCTGGAACCCGGCTGGTTGTTCAGCCAGTGCACTGGGAGGCCCTTCTGATGGGGGAAGCGAAAGGGGAGCCGGTGCCTGGGAAAGAGGATGTTGAAGGGGTGGGGTGGCCAGGCAGAAGGAAAGTTCAGTGTTCATGCTATACTGTCTATAGTGGTGTTCTGCAGCAACAGACAAAAATTTTATATTTTCATGAGAATCCAGCCTTAAATCTACAAAAATGGGCAAGATATTTTCCCTGGAATAAAATGATATCCATAAAATTTTGGAATGGACTATTTAAGATTTAGTTCAAGGGCAGAGTTAGAGAGAGGGACAGACTAGCGATCTTCCATCCTTTGGTTCACTCCCATAATGGCCAAGGCTGGGCTAGCCCAAAAGCAGGGCTGAGGAGCCTCTTCAAAGTCTCCCATGTGGGTGCAGGATTCCAAACACTTGGGTCATCCTCCTCTGCTTCCCCAGGTGCATTAGCAGGGAGCTGGATCAGAAGTGGAGCATCTGGGATTCAAACCAGTGCCCATACAGGGATGTTGACATTGCAGGCAGTAGCTCAGCCAGCTACCCCACAATGCCATCCTTTGAGTGGATTCTATTGTACTATTTTCAGAACACTCATACCAGTAACTTAAGTGCCAGTGTGATGCCAGTTTGTACAAGTGGTGTCTTGCGTATGTGACAGTTCTAGGAAAAGTATAAATATTAGTCTCTTAATTTTAAGAAGGTATAGAAGGAGTGATCAATTTGAAAGTATCACTGTATAGTAAGTCAGAGCAACAAATTTCCTGGTTGGATCTGAGATGAAGTCTGACACACATGGTGGTGATTCAGCAATTTTTATTAACCTAAATATGATATATAACTCCATACACTAAGGATTAGAAAAATGTTTTATAAGTGGTAATTTAGTGTTTGGCTTTCTGGAGCATAGGGTCTGTCAAAGTTACTTAGCTCTTTTTGTAATAAAGCATCCATACACAAAACATACATTCAGGGCAGAGCTTTGTCCATAAAGCTATTTATGGAAAAGTTGTGAACATCACAGAACTCTCACATGAAATATTTTTTTCAATCAATCTTGTAAATCTAAAAATGGAGGCCTTAAAAGCATGCATGGCAGGTTGAATTTGGTTCATTGTCCGTAGTTTGCCAATACCTAATATACATGATAGACTGTGAGAGCTACACGTGCAGCATCAGTGGGCTTGGATAATCCTGGTGTAAGTGTGAAGAGAGCTGGCCTAGAATCAGACAGCTTATTTTAGAACCTGGTTCTGTCATCTCTAAGATACTTGGTTTTAACAAGTCTTAGTGATCAGGGCCTGGGTCCTCTTAGGATAGACACAAAGCTAGGTGATTGTTGAGGGTCTTCCTAGCAACAAAATTGGCTTGATAGTGGGCAATTTGACATCTGAGATGGCTCATGAAGGAAAGGTATGAATGCATGGGAAAGGAAAATGTAGAGCTTGTTTGCTTAATTTTTATCTTGCAACTCAGAACTGCCAGGAACAATAAACCTGGGAAGGTGGACAGGTGCTATATCCTGGATGACCTTAGAGGCCAAAGTGTGGGATTAGGATATCAAAGCTACAGATTAGCAACAGAATTCCCCAATTTCCAGATGAAGCTGAGAGAGAAAATGAGTCCTCCAAAGACACGTGACTGGTCAATTGAGGCCAAGACCTCACCCAGTTCTTCTGGCCCTTAGACCAGAGAGCCTTCCATCACCACATTGTCCCCAGCTGGGGGTAGAATGCATTTAACAGCAGTTGCATGGCTCCAGAGGACCTCAAAGGGCTAAGTCTCATGTGAATTACAGAAGCTACTTCAATATTTCCAAACTTGATCTCGTGTCCCAGCAGATCTAAGAAGGTAGCTGTGTGAGCAATCCAAATGCTAAGGAAAGTAATGGCTAGAGCAACACTGCACCAGCCTCCTGCTTGCTTCAGTTTCAGCCCAGCTGTTCTTGGTCCAGCAGAGCCTTCCTTGTACCAGCCAGGTCATCAACTGCTCACTCTTGCGGGACTGTAGTTTTCCTTCATAGAGCTGACCACAGTTAATAATTATGGTCTTTGGTAATCATTTAACATCCATAATCTGCCTTCGCAGCTACATAATAAACTCGGGAGAAAGATTGTATCTATGTCTAATTCATGGTTCTAGCACCAATGCCTCACCCATTGCCAGTTATAACCAACACTTGAAATATGAATGAATTTCTTGTAACTGATATGGAGGAAAACAATCCTTGCCTAAACAAAGGCTTAATAGGCAGAAGTTATCTTCACTTATTAATAGATGGATAGCATTTCTTCACTGACTTTATTTTTTCTTTTTTTCAATGGCTTCTTTCAGGTTTGCTTCTGTGACACATGCATTACATCTTTCACAGTCCTCACCTATCACAAAAATACAGTATAATATCAGTCTTCCCATAGTTTTAACAATGTAGCAATTGAATAATTCTTCATATATGAATATATATGGCCTACAATTAAATAATTCTTCATATGACTATATAGATAAATGGCTTGCAAATGACATTCACTAGATGCCCTATTTTGTACAGAAACTATGTTTCATAAATCATGCTCAGGGATTTGCATAAAAATTTCATGTTTTCCCATAAGCCACTGAAACTTATTCTACTAAATAGGATTTGACAAGTTCCTAAGTTGATTCCAATTTTTTTTTTTTTTGGCCAGGCAGAGTTAGTGAGAAAGACAGAGTTATAGACAGAGGAAAAAGGTCTTCCTTCCATTGGTTCACTCCCCTAATGGCTGCTATGCCGATCCGAAGCCAGGAGCCAGGTACTTCCTCCCAGTCTCCCATGTGGGTGCAGGGACCTAGGCACTTGGGCTATCCTCCTTTGCCCTTCTGGGCCACAGCAGAGAGCTGGACTGGAAGAGGAGCAACTGGGACTAGAACCTGGGGTGCCGGCACCGCAGGTGGAGGATTAGCCAAGTGAGCCATGGCGCTGGCCAGTTGATTCCATTTTTAAAATATATTGATTCTATGTGAATTTTTACTTTAATTTAGAGCCAAACCACAGAGCATATTGTCAGAAACTTTAGTAATCTGTAGCACAGAATATTGATGAATGGTCATTAAGTGCATAGTTATCAGGGTGAACTTTCGAAAAAGTTTCACTTCCTACATCTTCTTTAAAAATTTTAAGTTCTAAAAGTTTCATGTATTTCACATATACAGATTCAGGAACATAGTGACTCTTGCCCCCTACCCTCTCTCCTGCCCATTTACCAATACTTTCTCCTCCTCCCTCTCAAATTCCCACTCTTAATTTTTTATAAAGATCTATTTTCAGTTGACTTAATGATTCTATAGTTAGCCCTATACCAAGTAAAAGTTCAACAAACAGTATGAGGAGGGAGAGAGAAAACACTGAGTTTCAAAACGTGTCTTTCATTCCAACGCATATTCCAGGGACTCTATTACCTTGGATCAGGGAAAACATATGATGTCTGTCTTTTTGAGAATGGCTCATTTCACTAAGTATAATGGTTTCCACTTGAGTCTTTATAGTTGCAAAAGACAGGATTTCACTTTTTTTTTCTTTACAGCTGAGTAGTACTCCATACCATATATATACTATGATTTCTTTATCCAGTCAACAGTTAATGGGCATCTGGGTTGATTCCATATCTTGGCTATTGTGAACTGTGCTGCAGTGAATATGGGGGGTACAGATAACTCTTTCGGATACTGATTTCTTTTGGGTAAATTCCCAGGAGAGGAATGGTTGGGTCATATGGTAAGTCTATATTCAGCTTTCTGAGATATCTCCATACTGTTGTCCACAGTGGCTGTACCAGTTTACATTCCCACCAACAGTGGACCAGAATTCCTTTGTCCCCACATCCTCACCAGCAATTGTCATGTGTTGATTTCTGTATGAGCCACCTCTCTTCTTAAGAACATCTAATTCTTTCAAGGATTATGATTTGAGACTATGCTAGAGAATTTTAAAAGACTTATAAACCTCAAGTTGCTAGGACTTTTGTCTCCTGAAAAGCTATCTACTGGAAGATGAAGCTTAATTAGGGAGAAAGCTGATGAATCTTGCCAGCTTCTGTTCATATAACCAACATTTTTCTTGTTAAGAGTATTTTCTTTTTAAAGAAAATGCCTGCTTGTTCATACCACACAGCTTGAAATTGAGTTTTATATTGCACATCCCCAGATCGAAGAGGCAGACTAGAAAGCATAAAGAGTGATTGCAAAGACTGGCTCTCAAGCTGAAGTGGTGGGGGGGGTGCAGGCGTGGCCCGCCAGGAGCCCACAACATGAGGGCACTGCTTTCCTCACTGCCCGCGGCTTCGTTTGGAGTTCAGGTTTCTGCATGCTTTCTGCCTTATTGAGGGCTTGTGTGTGGACACTGACTGTATCTCTAAAGACTTCCATTGGCCTCAAGTCTGTCACAGGCCATCGCATGTTACTGTAGGACAGCCGCAACCCTTGTCTGTCTCTGCGCAAAATCATGAAATCCGTACTTCATCAGTAATTCCAGTGCCTTCACCTCCTTTTGTTTGAGCCCCTGCAATCTCCTACTAGGATCCATTTTATTTCTTTTTTTTTTTTTTTTTTGACAGGCAGAGTGAACAGTGAGAGGTGGAGAGAAAGGTCTTCCTTTTGCCGTTGGTTCACCTTCCAATGGCCACTGCGTCTAGCGTGCTGCGGCCAGCACATCGTGCTGATCTGAAGCCAGGAGCCAGGTGCTTCTCCTGGTCTCCCATGGGGTGCAGGGCCCAAGCACCTGGGCCATCCTCCACTGCACTCCCAGGCCACAGCAGAGAGCTGGTCTGGAAGAGGGGCAACCGGGACAGAATCCGGCGTCCCGACCGGAACTAGAACCCCGTGTGCCAGTGCCACAGGTGGAGGATTAGCCTATTGAGCCGGGGCACCATCCACTAGGATCCATTTTCCTCTGCTCTCCAGTCCCCTACCTCTCGGACATGCTCTTACTAAGGGGCTTTATGTTTTGGTCCTGCCTAGATGGAGAGGACATCTGATCTGCTACTTCACATCCATGTCTCACTGAAACGAGAACAAGCGCTGCTGTCTGACTTGTTCAGCCACTACCATCTTCACCTTATTTAAAGGTTCTCTTCCCAAGTCCATTCCTATAACCCATGCCCTTCAGGCCAGTTCTACCCTCTACTCTTCTTCCTTTAATGTCCTTATGCTTTATGCCAGTGCTGCTTAAATGGTGGTGCTGTCACATACATAAGAATCACCTGGGGTGCTTGTTAAACTCCAAATTCAGAGCTTTCCCTTTAGACCTATATATTTGAAAATAAAACCCAGTTACCTCATTTTAAAGAGTTTCTCAGGTCATGCTCTGATTGAAATTAGGGAGGCATTGCTGTATGCCCTTATTTACATTTTTTTTAATATCCTCAAACTTTCTCTAGCTTTTGTCATCCTTCCAATCCCCACCTTTGGGGGCACTTTCCATTCCTTCTAGTTTTAAGTCATTTCAGTAGCTCTCACTTAGGGAGACTGTAAACTCATGAAGTTCTGGGACCATGCGTCACTTTTTTTAGTCTACCCAGTGCTGTTCTGGCCCTTTGTGCATAGAAGCTACACATTAGGTACCTGATGAATATGTGTGGGATCTGTTTCTTGCAGAACAAGAAGTGTGGAGAAGGTACATTATATGCTTATAAAGGTGTGTGTGGGGGTATGCGTGTGTATACATGTGTATGCAAATTTCTTAAGGCTACATTTTAATGGAGTAGTATGAAAGTATTTTTAAGTAGGAAATCTTTATTGATGACCTAGATATAGAGGCATGCATATAACATTTTTTTCAGTGTGTAAGGTCAAGTGACCAAAAAGAAGTTGCATTTTCTCTTCAGGATTGATATTGAACAAGTTATGAAGTAATTACCAATGTCCACCAGGAGGCTTCTAAACTCGGAGGCCAGAGGAGATGTTCCAAAGACCTGTCTCCGGGAACTCATTACATTTGAAACCTTTGTTTCTAGGACCTTACGCTGAGCAGTCTACGATTTCTGGAACCATCACTCATTAACCTAAGATCCCAGGTCTGTTCACCCAGGGAACTAGAGAGTCCACATGATGTTCAGCATCACCATTCAAATGCCAGGAACTTCTCTGTGATTCTCTAGTAATGGAGGAGTTCTGTCTTCCAATACAGAGACGCACTCCTTGACCCTGGTAGTGCTCCAATAAGATGAGAGCTTGTTTGGAGATATCTTACTCATCTTAGAAACACTGTGTCTGGCACACATGAGTCACCAAGAAAAGCTTGGCAGATAGAACCATGAATGAATGAATGTTCTTGCATTTCCTTGTATTACTAGTCTGATTTTAAGTCGAGCTCAAAACAGAAAATTTGAAAGGTGCATTGTAATTCTTGAAAGAATATTGATTTATTAGTAAAGTATTAACTTTCTTGTTGTGACAAAGGGCTGTATAATTCTTCCCAGCTCTCATCCACTGCCCATTCACCCTTTATGTTTTAGTTTTGCTAAAATTTCTTTATTTTTCCTTCTAGCTAGGTGGGAAAATGTTGTTCATTGCATGACTTTGGATAGATTTCAGACATCAGAGTTCAGGCAATGATCCCCCAAAAGGATCATCTTTCCCTTGCTCAGAGTGATGCATTTGAGTCATTACAAAAGTTAGTTTGTGGGTGGAGAAGCATGAGACGGGAGTGGAAAACCTACAAGGTGCTTCATGAACTGATGGCATCCACACACATTTATTCAGGTAGGAAGGAGAAATGGTAAGGAAGGTTATCTACACTAAGTACCCAAATCTGGAGCTCTTTGTCTCCAGCATGCAGTACTGTTAACCTGTGTGGTGAAAACCAAAAGACGCCTGAAATGTTGGAAATGATTATGGTGCGATGCAAAGTGCCTAGATTAAAATCCAAATTCTATTGCTTCATTCTGTATGACTTAAGTGAACTTGCATTTATGAGCCATTTATCATTTGAATCGTGGAAATGCTAATACTTCCTTGCAGTATTTTCGGAAAGGTCAGGATAGTTGTATGCAAAGCAGTTAGAACAGCACTTGTGACAAAGCAACTGCTCAGTGATTTGAGTCATTTTTGCCACCATTTCGGAGTGTGGCCTTGAACCCTGTGTGTCTCTGGCATAATGAATCTGAGGGCAATTCTAACTGACTTCGCGTGGAGCCCAGGATTATTAGAGCATCTTCCCTCTGAATTCTTTACTGATTTTTCAATGGTAGGAGACTCACGTTTCCATCTTAGCGTGCAGAATTCATATATTTAAATTTAAATTCTTGATACTCTGTTTTACAAGATCTCTTTTAGTGAAAGTGATTTTTGATGGGCATTTGATTAGATGTCTTTTAATTGTGTGGACAGGAGGAGGAAGATATTCTTCCTTGAGGATGCCAAAAATGTTAGGACCTCCTTTAGATTGATCTATTTGAAAGTTAGACTTAGGGAGAGACAGAATCTTTCATCCATTTTTTGCTCCCCAGATGGCTGGGGCTGGCCTGGGGCTGGACCAGGCAGAAGCCAAGAGATTCTTCTGGGTCTCCCATGTGGGTGGCAGGAACCCAAGCACATGACCCACCTTCTGGTTTTCCCAGGTCATTAGAGAGCTGGATTAGAGGTGGAGCAACCGGAACTTGAACTGGGGCTTCTGTGGGATGTTGGTGTCACAAACAGTGACTTAACCTGCTGTGCCACAATACTGGCTCCTGGGACAGAATTCTGACCACATTTTTGTAAGGTGAGGTTGAAGAATTTGAAGCCCTCACAACCTCTCATGTCCCTTATAGGACCTTGCCAATTTATCAAATAGTGGGGAGGAAATGCTGTCTTGAGGAGAGGGAGGAAACAGTCCAAGCAGAGTGTCACTATGGAAACTGAGTTCCTTCCTGAAATCTGTGCTGGTTTGATAGCCTGGGAGCTGGGACAGTGATTGGCACCCTAGATGGGATGGTCAGATGAGACAAATCTTCACCCTCGGGCATCATCTCATTGTCTGAAAGCATTTGGAAATGCTTGCTTCAGTAGTGGACAAAGATTTATGGTTGCTTTCATGTTGCCTTAGAAACAGATTAATTGCTTAGCTTTGAGGCTTTCAGTCAGCAAGAATTACATAGAAGGGAATTCCAGGTCCTGATGAAGGCTAGTTAAGGAGTTCTTGGAATAACCCCAGCCACCAATCAGAAGAACACAATTAGGCCTTCCACTGCAGTGAGCTGGTGGCAATGCCAGTGTGTTCCTGTTCTTTGAGTCAGGCCTTCCTTGATAGTCAAAACAGCTACAGTTTCCAGAAGAGACTTGTCTCTCTGCTTCCTAACTACTCATTGGATCTCTCTCTGCCCCGGAGGCTCCTTCTATACTTTACAGTGTGTACATGTTTCTCTCTTCCTTGGGGCTGTGATCCCTTCAATACAGGTGGCTGGATTACTCAAAGTTAGAGATCTTTTCACCATCATTTCTGTATGGCTTTTAAGTCTGTAATAGGGAATGAGTTGGTTGTTTTGTCTTGAAATAATGAGAAAAAGGTAATTCAGTTTTTCTTGATATTTTACTGAAGGTTTATTGATGAGTAATGGGTGTTAAGGAAAACTGGCCATAGGTTTTATTGTAAAGAATTGATCTAACTGAATCATAAAACTACCTTTCTCTTGATCAAGGCAGAATTTGAGAGGGGCAGGCAGAAAACCAACATACAGCCTCTAATCTTCTCTTCCTGCTTAATTTGCATGGGAACGTGTAGTAGGGGAAGGTGAAAAGGGTTAAGGAGCCCTGCTTAAGTCAGATGAGGGGAAAGGCCCTGAAAGGAGACAAGGATGAAGAAGGGGATTGGATGTTGTGACACAGTAGTTAAGATGCCAACATCTTATATTGGAGTATATGTGGCTAACTTTCTGCTAATGTGCACTCCTGGGCACAGCAAATGATGGCTTAAGTACTTGGACCCCTGCTGTTAACTTGGGAGACCCCAATAGAGTTCCTGGTTCCTGGCTTTGGCCTGGCCCAGCCCTAGCTGCTGTGGCCACTTGGGGAGTGATCCAGTAGATAGAAGGTCTGTGTGTGTGTGTGTTTCTGCTGTCCTGTCTTCAAAGAAATATAAATAAAAACTCTTAAAGGATGAAGAAGAAATTCACATTTCGGTAATCACCATACCACATCCTCACAAGCATTAGATTTGGAATTAACTTAATAAAGAAACTGAAGTCTAGAGAGTTCTTTTCACATTGCTTCATGGCCAATAAGGTCTGTCTGTGCTTTATGCCCATTGATTTCGTGAATTATAATGCTG